>JAUJYP020000264.1:3225979-3864674 GCA_030674075.2 Linum usitatissimum | reverse complement strand
TACAATATTCTCCCTCTTCATTTTCGTTCATTTCAGAGAATCAGGAACTGGGGACAAGATTGATCCAAGGAAGCAGTACCTTTGCATCCCGAGCTGGAGGAGTTCATCGATCCCAGAATCGAGAGCGGCGCGGTCTTCTTTCTTGGCCAAGAGCTTCACCTCCTGAACGATGTGAATCCCCCACCCATTCTTTAGATCCGGCGAGTACATGTGCCGAATCGCATCGTTAATCACGCCCTTCTCTTCCTCGGCGGCGGATCCAAAGTCCTCCAAGAATCGAAGAACCGTCCGCCGTCGGAGCTCCCGCGCGTCGATGTCACGCGCAGCACCCATCGCCCTCTGCGACGCGGTGAAGAGGCAGTTACCGTCGGACGAAACCACGCCGCCGTGTGTGAGCCGGAACACCATAGATCTGTGCGGCAGGCATGGGGATCCGGAGGCGCTGTCCTCGTCGTCGGCGTCGGGGAGCTTCCAGAGGACACCCTTCGCGTGCAGGCGCTTCAAATGGCGCCTCTGTTGGTCCTCGAGGCCAATCACGTTGTCCCAGCCGCCGGTAACGGTGGTTGTCGCGGAAGAAATGGTCTGGTCGCCTAGATCCACAGCGCCGGCGGCGTTGGGGTCTCTCCAAAGGACGACCGATGAAGAAGTGTCAAATGTGGTCTCCCCGACGGCGGTGGAATCACATAACAACTTTCCCCCCATTTTTCAATTGGCCTTCCCCACCCCACAAATTATTTCCTGCGAGAAATCGGCACGATTAATCTTCTGAATCAATTTTGCTCAACCGAGGGAGAGGGGAATTTTGCAGGGAGGAGACGATGGCGAGGAAAAGAGAAAGACAGAGAAGAAATGGACAAGTTAGGTTTAAACGGATAGATGTACGGCGCGGGAGAGAGAACCGACACGTGGCGCAATCTAAGGAAGGCTGACCAAAGATGTTGATTGTAGTGGGGCGGGACCCACAATATGGGCAAATATTAACCAGTCACTATTAATAATTTATTATTCTCCATTAGAAAGAAAAAAGGTTTGCAGAATTGCAGTTTGTTGTTGGCAACGGCATCTTTCAGTCGCATATGCGAACTAGCCCCTCCTCCTCGGCCACGTCATTTGCCGGTGAATTTTGCCGCATATGCGAGGCAGCAACGGTAATATTATGATGAAATTCTATTCATTTTTCTCACCGTCGTTAAGAATATTCCATCGGTAACGGCTAGTGGGCTACAACCACTCGGCGGACTTGGAAACCAAAAAAGAAAATCAGCCCTCTAAAAGGATGTTTGACTTTGACCACTATTCTAGAAAGAAGGCATCTTTTTTTTTTCTCCGATGCAGAACGTAAGAATCGACGGTTTAAAATGAGGGTAATTAATTAGGATGAGAAAGGTGGTGGAATCAGGGTTACATACCTAACATAAATTTCATTTTATCAGTTGGACTAGACATTTCGATTATTATAAAATAAAGGCGTATATGAAGTGTAACGGAGTACAAATTCAATACCTTTATGTTACCAACACAATTTTTAGCTATTTATATTCTGAACAAAGAATATAATAGAGTTATTTTTTCACCTTTCATATTTTTGACGGAATCATATTTGTAATTTGTGATCAATTATTTAATCGTATTTATATTATAACATTGTAATTTCAAAATTACACATCTTTACTATCAGAATAACTAAATTTAAATTTTTTTATCAAAAAGTAAAAACATGACACTGAAAATCTCGCTTATAATTGTATAAATATAGCAGTTAAAAAATATAGAATGGATAGATGTAGATGCCTTTATTTGGATGGACCATATTGCAAAGAAAGAAAGCAAATATAGGCTTTCGAATATCTATCGAATTAATGATCACGGCTATCCCACGAAGCTTATATTATCCGCGTAATTGGGTTATTTATTGTCGATAATAATAATTAATTTTTTCATTACGGGTATTTGCATAAAGCGAACGTTCTCTGTCTGTCGCAAACCATATTAATGAAGACATGTAACTGACTATAAAAATCAAACTTGATTGATGGTTAAATAGGTATTTTAACTTAATAGCTACCTTTGGACCAGGTGAGCCCACTATAAACTATGAACTGGATCCAGCCCAAATCTAGAGGCCCCTAATAAACTAAAACTAGACATAATTGAGAAGAAGAACAAGTTGAAAGCTTGTAACTTGTAACTCAAACTAAAGATTAAAGAAGCAGTAGCTACGATTAGTTGCAGGATGATGATGACGAAATTACAGGATTGACCCTCACCCTTTGAGCTAATTTTTTGGGTGAGAAGGTCCAATAGCACCCAACAGTGATATTAGAGCTCGAGGTTGTGTTAGGGTTGTTTTGGATGGATGGAAAGAATGGACGATTTAAGCGGAGCAATGATTAAGTTAACGTCATCAAATTACTCGATTGGGAAGCCACGAATGGAGGATATATTATTTTGGAAGGATCTATATGAACCTATCGAAAGTGAAAGCGAGAAGCCGGAAGACAAGACGGAGAAATGAGAGGTTTTGCATAGAAAGGCGATGGCAATCATTCGGCAATGGATTGACCAAAGCATCTTTCCCCATATTGCGAAAGATACTAGAGCCGATGAATAGTGGCAGAAATTGGAGTCAATGTATGAGCAACAATCAACTCAAAACAAGGCCTCACTGATTCGAAGAATTGTGAACTTGAAGTACAAGGATGGGCATAGTGTCACGGAGCATTTGAGTGACTTTCAAGGGCTTGTGAACCAACTAACCACTATGAAGTTAGCACTTGATGATGAGGTGCAAGCATTGTTACTTCTTCGTTCGTTGCCAGATAGTTGGGAGACTTTGGTTGTTTTGTTTAGCAACTCGGCACCTAACTCGGCACCTAATGGAATCTTTTTGGTTTCTGAAATTTTCTTTTCATCTCGTCGATTTGCTCTTGTTATCCACCGTATTAGTGAATATCCGTTGTGGTGTATTGGTGATCCAAGAAGGTTGTTCTTGAGGTGTTTTGTAATCCTCTAGCTATCCTAGAGAGGACTTGTAATCCCACCAAAGTGTAGTGGAGTTGTTGCTTGGACTAAGGTCCCGTGGTTTTCCCCGATTTATGTTTTCCACGTAAAAATCGTCATGTCTTGTTCATTCTATTAGTTGCGGGATGATGATGACGAAATCACATGATTGAGCAAGCAAATACATTGTCGTCGTTAAAAACGAGCGACAGATGGATGCCCCCTTCCGATCCCCTGGTTAGAAAAGGTTGATGCGGATGAGCAGTACAAAAGCAAACATACTGCATCTGGAGCTGGAGGTGCAGAAGGAGGAGGTTTCTCCACTTTAGCCTCACCTTTCCCTTAGATGATTCTTCAACTAATTTCAAAACCTCAACTTTTTTCGTTAATTGCGTCCTCACCTTCTCAACCAATCTCTCTGCATCAAAGAACCCAATCACCACTGTCGTCGAACTCTCCATCTCTGCTTCCACACTCACCACTCCTTGTATCTTCCCCACCGTTCTCTCGATGTCGTCTGCACATCCTTGGCAGAACATCAACACTCTAAGAACCAGTGTCTTTATCTTCGACTGCAATCAACATCAATTTATACGGTTACATAACCATATATACAACATTCAAATTAATATCTATGTCTATATTGAACCACCTCAGGCTTTGATGGTGGCTGTTTATTGTCTGAGATTTGGGGCTTGGGTTTGGGTATAGGTGAAATCAACTCGACATTTCGACTGTACTTGCTTTGTAGCCTGGCTAGCAACTTCAATGGGTCGAGGTTAATCCCGTTGGCTACTACTATGTCATTCTCCCTCTCGATCGAAACATCTTCCACCCCTGTGAACCAATGAATTGTTAAGGATGATCAGAATAGTAAAATGCTAATGTTGCAAGTTATTTACCGCCAAATCCTGATAGGGATTTATTGATCTTTGTGACGCATCCATCGCAGTGAATAAGAGCCTTGAAGATGACATCTCCCTGGAAATTGAGAGCCACAGATGATGATGATTAGTAGTAGTGTAGAATACTAAGGTGTGTGATCAGATTAAATTGGTTTAATTACCTTTGCCATGGCGTGGAGGGACGATGAAAAATCACAACAATTAGACGGTTAATTCAACAAATAAGTTAGTATAAGGGGTTTAATGCTCACTACTAGCACCAAGTTTAATATTAATCCTCCATTTTAATTTGTCTCCAATTTCCCACTTATCAATCAATCTTTGCAACCGAAGAGGGTAAATATCATTCATTTGACCATAATGATATGCGGTATGATTTAAAGGTGTCTTTTTAGCTACAACTTAGTTCATTCTCGAGTTTAGAACTATAATATAACCTTTTAAGAAAAAATAGATAAATTAGTATATTTTTATATACAATTTAGTAAATGCATTTCAAATTATGTATAATTTGATCAAGCAGATCGTTTTAAATCCATCAGAATAGCTAACTAATAATTGGTTTTGTTTTATTATGCAAGTTACAGAGAAAGGCTAAGGCTTGCACCAAGCCACCAACCAATTAATAGTTTTAAATTAATTTTGGGTATTAAGTATTAACCCATTATCCATCATATTAGTTATTCCTTGAATGGGCATTGAAAACCAATGTAACTCCATCCATTTTGATTAATTATCAAACACTAACCGTTATGTTTTTCTTTATGTAAAGAGGAGAAGAAGATAATAATTGACATTTCTGAAGTAGGCTTTTTATGGCACTCCGAGTTGGGCCGAAACAAGAGCCCGTTAACCAAAGTCCAAATTAAATAGGCCTGACATGAACCAGAGTCCAGATATATCAACCGAGCAAAAATCAGCAGGCCACGTGGAGAAATGAGGAGAAGCCTCCTAGCGCAGGTAGAAAAATACGTGGCAGAATGTCAGGACTTCAAACAGTTAAACACCAAACTTTGCGCTCTGCTCTCTGGCTCTCTGCACAGAGAAATCAGATTTCATTCTATCCTGGACTGAGTATCCCCACCGAATACAAATCCAATCCACCTCTCTCTCGATCACAGTCACATCTGCAGAAAATAATTACAAACAAAACTTCCAGTTTGCACCCTCTCAAAATCCAGAAACTGAAAAAATGTCAGGGGTATCTCTGGCGGTGGGGGCAGGGGAAACAACACCACCCCTGCAAAATCAACAGACGAATACGATGATGGGAGGAATAATGGGATCTCTTCCTATAATAGAGCTGCAATTAGTAGCCTTCATAATGGTATTCTCACTCAGCGGCCTTGTCCCTCTCCTCGACTTGGTCTTCCCTTTCTTCGTCTCCGCTTACCTCCTCGCCCTTTCCCGCCTCGCCTTCCCTTCCTCCGGCAGATTGGGGTCCACGTCATCCTCCTCGGAAACGACGATATTTCACGGGAGCCGGATGTTCAGGGCGTACGTCATCCTGGGGACCACCGTCGGATTGTTTCTTCCTCTGGCGTATGTACTTGGCGGTTTCGCCAGGGGAGACAATAGCGCCGTGAAATCCGCGACCCCTCATTTGTTCTTGCTATCGTGTCAGATCCTTACCGAGAATTTGGTCGGTGGGTTGGGGTTGTTCTCGCCGCCGGTCAGGGCGCTGGTTCCGTTGATGTATACTGTCAGGAGGGTGTTTGTGATTCTTGATTGGATTCACGACGTTTGGATCGACAAGACTCTCGCCCAGGATGCCGATTTCGCGGTATGTATGCCAATAAAATTCTTTTCATCAGCTTGATATGAAAAGGAATGATCTATGTTCATGCATGTGATCTTAAATCGTTTCATAATTGCAGGAGGTGGGTTGGTATTGGTTCGGGAAGGGGTTGGCGGTAGCGAACATGGGATATTTCTCAACGAACCTGCTCTGCTTTCTGATCCCACGGTTTCTGCCGAGAGCATTTGAGAAGTATTTCAATGAGATGAGGGATCAAGAGATCCACTCCAAGATGGCAGAGGATAAGCGATCCAGCAGCAAACTATCTCAACAGCCGCCGGAGAAGAAGGCCGATTAGACAAATTATTGTAATGTTTGTTTTTCATATACTTCACTGTAGAAAATCATGCGTCGCACTGGACTCTGTTTTTCAACTGGTTTAAATTCTCTACGGCCTACGCACCTTTTCTCTTCCCAGATATCTGACGAGTGGTGTAAATGGATAGTCCCCTAGGAGATATCTAAGAGTCCGACATAATGAGAGTACCGAGTAGTGCTATTTACTAAACATATGACGATTTGGGTCAAGTTCTGCGTTATCTTTGACCTAGCTCTGCCCGTCAAACTTCACGTAGAAATCACGGTTCAAAAGAGAATCGACCATGTCGCACCCTCGGGCCTCGTATGGCACCTTAACTTTAACCTTCAAGTGTGAATTTGCGGATTTTTATCATGTAAGTTTGTGTTCAAGAATACAGTTCATTGTCCATGTGATTGTGTTAAAAATATTGACGAAGTTGCGATTTGAAGCAATCAATATAACTTAAAACATTTGATCTTAATTTGCATATCAACACATCGAATCACGTAACATAATATTCAACAATAGCTTCTGCTTTTCAACAGGTTAAAACAACATATTTTCTGCTTGGTTCTCTTACATTTTGAATAAAAATATTATATAGACTCGTACATATACTGTTTCTTGGTTCTTGAATGTGTGAAGAAAGCTGTCACAACTGAGATCCATGGCCGCCACTTTGTCCAAGACATGACAAGAGGATTAGGTATTATTATAAGATGGCTAGATAAGAAGGCATAATAATTATTCATGGTGTTCCATATAATCTTATTACCTAACAATAATTGGCAACTGGTAGTTTTTTAATTCCCCAAATGAATACTTCGAACCTCAACGCAAATATCGTGCAACAATTGCTCGATCAAAATCGGAGGAGTCTCTTCCATGGTAGGACTAGACATATAGTGATTGATCGTCTAACAAGTTCATAACAATCATGTTACTAACTTACTATTCCTCCTAACATAACATAAAAAAACATGAAAATCATTATGCTTAGTAAGAAAAGTTTATACTGTGATTCAACATGTCTTTATCAACTAAACTTTAAGTAATAGTTATTTGACGCGTTGACGAGTACATTAAAATTGTAGCAAATTATTTTGAGTAGCGCCGTTTCACAAACATACACAAAGGTAGGGAAAAAAATTTGTAGGCAAGATTAAATCGGAAATCACGTAGATAATCAAATCGAAATGTAAATTACACGATTTGATCAGTGCTAGCACTTACAACGCGTCGCACATCCTATGATGGCGTCGCGCATCCTATGATGAGCAGCGCGCTGTAGGTTGCTGATCTAACGGCTATTTTAAAGGGTTGTTTGAATATAACTGTTGGATCAACCTAGGAAGCGTTGTGCATCCTACGGTGCGCGACGAACTGTAAAGGCGATCCAATGGCCATTTTCCTGCCCTATATAAATCGTGCATCTTGTGGTGAAACATATCACCCCTCCTACCAATTTTTGTACTCCTCGCTTCCTTCTACTCTTCGTCAAAATGTCTTTAAGCAAGTCCAACGAGAATGTTATGAACAATTTCGCCGCCCTGATGAGTCAAAGAATTTGTTCACCTACTTTGGAGAAGAAGTGAAGTACGATTGCGGATTTCGTACAGCGAGACTAATGGCGCTAAAGTTCAAGAAATACTTCAATTGTCCTTTCTATAAGTGTAGGTTCGAGAAGAAGTTGGAGGTGGTGTTGGCTGAGAACTCGGTGAGGCGTGAGATGCGAGCTACAATGGAGGCGAAGCTTGCTGAGAAGGACGCTGAGATTGAAGTTGCTCGTGCTGAATGGCATTTGAGAGGGCAGGCATCATAAAGTGTAATGATAGGTATATAGATGATCTTATTGAAGAGTTGAAGGATGCAAGACTTAAACTTAAGCATAGAAGGTTTTAAATTATGTAATATTTATGTACTCGTTATGCAATATTGAATAAAAGAAATGGTCCTTTTTAATAAATCGTCCTTACCCTAAATTGTTGTAGTAAATTAATTACATTGGATCCAAATTGTCAAAAACAGAGTAAATGATAGAGCTAAAAGAAAGTTGTATTTGCTGGTAAAAATATGACAAATCTGTCTGGAAGTTGCTGGATGTGGTCCAAAACTACCACAGTTGTCTATAGTTGTGGCCACGTGGTCAAAAGCTGCAGACAGTTGTGAATGGCTGGGAATCCAACAAATGAGTGGAAAGAATATGTTGTGGCATATGCTAGTGGAGGGAATATACTGTGGCATATTCTGTTGTATCATTACCCCTCCCATCTATTTAATCACATACCTCCATTGCAGACAACTCACAGTTCTGAACTCCCTTTCTTCACTCTATCTTCTTACTCTACTTCTCCTTTTTTCTTTCTCAATAGATAATGACCGAGTTCGCATTCATTCTCTGATGGGGGAATCACTTTTACTCGAACATCGGAGTTGAGTATATCGGTTGTCACTCTCGGAGAGTGAAGATGAGTTCAACCCCCACCTTCGCCAGAGTGATTCCTGTGTTTTGAAGAAAATGAAGATCCCAGCGGAGGCCATCTTCCGGACCGTGTACTATCGTCATCCTATAGTGGCCGACGATACTATTGCTGGGTATTGTCTCCGGCCGTGCACCGATGAAGAGTCTCTGGGGGCTATTTACTACTTGGTAAATAAATTTCCTATGTGCAAAAATCTAGAGTTGTATTTCGAGTTCGAAGGTCCAATCACCGGTGTGCATGGCTTTGTTGGTCAATCCTCAACGACTGGGTACTTTGAACCTTCTGGTTCACATAACGTGGACGAGGTCTCTCAGTGCGGCAGACAACACAACGCTGATACCATGGATGATGACGAGCTTGACGACGAGCCTGAGTAGAATCCGAGTAACAATAGTGGGGAAGGGGAAGATGATCAGGCCTCGAGTGAGGATGACGACGGTACGACAATTGGCCCTCTTCATCTAGAGGGGGAGGATACTGATGTCATAATCGAAGTGGGCATTGCAAACATCTTCTCGTGCCTCGCCATGAGAGTACCCTCCACCCGAACTGTACACAACGTTGGGCGACAACATTGGCAAGGTGATGATTGTCGACCATTAAGAGGGTGGCCCTGAAATCTCAGATTTCGACCCCACTCGTGAACATTTCTACATCGGTCAACGGTTTTACACGAAAGATGCAAGTCTTGCTGTCAAGCTCTGGGCCTTGCATAACAATCGAGCCCTGGCGACGTCTTGCTCAAAGACTTGGGCGACAACATTGGCAAGGTGATGATTGTCGACCATTAAGAGGGTGGCCCTGAAATCTCAGATTTCGACCCCACTCGTGAACATTTCTACATCGGTCAACGGTTTTACACGAAGGATGCAAGTCTTGCTGTCAAGCTCTGGGCCTTGCATAACAATCGAGCCCTGGCGACGTCTTGCTGAAAGGGTTGCAAGATCAACAATCGACATGAGTCCGATAAGAAAGGGCCGAAATGGGGATGGTATGGGGGAATGTGAGACGTCCTACGACACTGTAGGATAACACTAGGTTCCTATTCGATATTATAGGCAATTATTATTAGTATCAAATATCGCTAAGTAAGTAACTAATATGTACAAATAAATAATGAATCAAAAATATTATGCATTTCTTATTAGTATCTAACATAATATTAGACAGTTACTAATATTTTCTAACATTAGGGATAAGCACGCTAATTCTTTCTAACATTAGGCATAAGCAAGTATTAAAGTTTTCTAGCACTAGGCATAATGAAGTACTAATATTTTTAAACAATATGAATTTATGTACATTAGCTGACATAATACCAGACAATTACTAATATTATTTAACACTAGGTCGTTATTAATATTGTCTAAGCATTATTCAAATGGTACCAATCTCATTGTCAGAGATTTCACTGGCTCGACGTCGATTGCGCTCGCCCCAAAGTAGTTCTACATCGATCGGCTCGGGTTCGACGCACGGAGATGTTGGTCCATACAAATAATCCATCCTACAACAGAAAGAATTAGTAGGCAACAAAATGAGAAAATTACAAAAAATATTATTAATATTACCAACTAGTTGATTGCGGAATAGGAATTTGGTTGTCGGTATCGAAAAAACAAAAGAAGGAAGGAGGAGAGAATTAGTGAATGTTTGAGAAATGAAGAAGGGGGAAGGGTTATTTATAGCAGCTGGAGGAGCCCAGCTAAGACGCGCCGCGTATTGTAGCTGTTCTCCAATGGCTACTTTCTAACGGTTATCTAACGATCGTTAGAAAGTAGCCGTTGGAAGCTACCTACAACGCGTGGCGCGTTCTAGGATGCGCGGCGCGCTGTAAGTGTTGGTAATAGACAAATCGTGTAATTTACGTTTCGACTTAATTATCTACATAATTTCCAATTTAATCTTGCCTAAATTTTTTTTTTCGGTGCAAGACAGTGAGTAATGTATCTCCCACCACGCATCTCTGAAACAAATAAATAAAAACAGCACTAATTAATTAATCTAGCTAGTTCAGTCAGACACATCCTCTTTAATTATTTCATTATTATTATATAATTGCCATGCATAATTTTGATTTAACAGAAAACAAACGCCATTGTCTCCTTCCAAAAGAGCAGTGGCCATTTATATCCAAATTGCATACTAAAAATGAAGATAAGATCAGATAACAGTAAAAGTCTATCAGTATTTTTCTTAGCTAGACAGACTGTAGCCGGAAGAGACAGTAACCTCTCAACACTTAGTTAGTTGCCATACAATACATGCACCCAATTTGGATATCATCCACTCCGGGAACTGTTTGTTTGGCTCCAAATAATTGATATGATATATGTTTTTTACCGGTTGTAATTTTGGGTTCAAATAATAACGACGTTTAATAACCTTTTAGAGTTTTATGTACTGAAGCTCATACCGTACCCATACGATCATACTCGTCGGTTTTCGTACGATTTTCATTTGTTATCATATCCAAACGAAAAACTAAAAATTATCATTATCATTGTCATCCCTAAATCTCTAAAACACCAATAATATATGATCATTTAAGAAAATGATTGACACATCAGTATAATTAGGAACATGTGATACAGGAAACTGGGAAAAGGGTTAACCAGAAAAGAGCCAAATGGTACGGTTAACAGTCCAATCCTTGTTCTTCAACAAAGGTGGTCAAGTTGGGGCATATGAATGCAAGAATGGAAAGTAGTACAAGTCAGTTTGTGATCCAAGGAAAAAAGAAGTGTTAAGCCTAGCTTTTATGCGTATTCTAGCTTCATGTTTGATACCCCCCAACAATGGGATCCTTGACCCTACGATCATCCTTAATTGGTTTAGTTAGGTTTCTCACTTTTGGGGGGTATATCTACGTATATAATGCGAACGTGTAAAGCCTACCACTATTGCTCTGTTTCTGGCTAAGACAACTGTTCCACTTGTGGGGGAATGTTTCTTCCACAAATGGGTGGCCATTTCTTGATCACACATTGGTATCAAATGAAGGGGTTACACAATGTTTGTTACTTTTAGGGGGTGGTTTGTCTTTTGGTCTCTTCATATTGGTAGAGAGTGTACAATAACATGCCCCATGGCATATATAAGTGGTAAGGACACTTATTTTTCTTTTCTCCTTTTCCACATGGTTTGAGAATGTCAATTATAACCGGGTTATCTTGTTGAATCTGAAAGAGTCAAGTAAGATAAAATTTAAATTAGATGTAGTATTTTTATCTTAATGAATCTCAGTTGGGTCATCCCTTAAGGTGACGCCATCTCAACGAACCACCTCGGCTCAACGGATCAGATCGCCTAGATGAAATCGTCATTTCCAAAAGGAGCCACAACGTCCAACTTCAGTACTATAAATATTCGGTTATTATAAATTGCAGAGGGAACATTCGTTTTCGAGTGTACATTTCTCACTTCTTCTCTCTTTCCCACAATCTTACATTACCCCTCTTGAAGTCACTACTACGTGACATCTGTATTGTAGGGATCCATTCAAGTGTATGGACTCAAAATGAATTTCGGAGGTGAATTCAATTTCCTCATGGAGGAGGATAGTGATCTTGAAGGAGAGATTAGGGAATCAAAATTTCAACCAATAGGAATGAATTAACCATTTTATTACTTTTCTTATACCATTTTCTTTTACTGATTTTCTTTCCACAATAATTTTGCTCCAAATCACACATAAATTACAAACTCAAATAATCTATTTTGTTTTCATGAAAAAAAAAACAGTTTATTTCGAAAATAACAAATCTAAACCAGTTTCATTTTTATTTTTAAATCTCTAGTTATTATAAACACATACATATATATCAAAACTCTCACCCAAGCAACTCCTAACTAAGAAGATCATCATATGCATGCATGCAGGCATTGCTTTACAATGTTGTGAATTTAAGGTTGCATGATATCACATAGGTAAGTGTCTGTTCTGTACCTGCAGCCTCCTCTTCCTGATTTCGGTATCTCATCAGGATACCAATTGAGTAACACTATACTGTTCAACATAATTACATCCAGTAGTAAGCATGATTCTGGTAGTACAGTCGCTGGTCAGAGCTTCTAACTTACAGAGCCACGCAGGTCGGTTTCTCTTTTGCAGCATGCTTTTTGCGAGTCCAAACAATCAGATAAGAGTCGTAATCATACAACAAGACTACGTACGACAGCAACCTGAGGGAAGGCCAGATGTTCCATTACCGCTGATTAAGAAACAGATAAACAATGTAGTAATCAAATACATGAAATTAAAAATTAAGGTGAAACAGCCATATCAACTGCAGAATGATTGATTACATAAGATCTATATCCAATGATTTCCATTTCTTTTCTTCTCTGCTCTCTTCTCTGAGGACCCCACAGTACCATTTGGCCATGTGATTTGAACTTGACAACAAAAGTGACCAAACCCAAATCGTTTGTAACCATCTCTGTGTATTTTCTCTTCCAACATCCTTCTTCAGAGTTCCCTTTTGGAAAGTGATGTGTTTATGCATCCATCATGTTCTACCAACAGTTTCAGCCTTCTTCTTTGTTATTAATAATTTGCAATTTTATAGACATTGGACAGTGTTTCAGGTTTTCTGATCGGCAGGAGAAACAAAGATGAAGGTGAAAGTCCCAAACTTCACTGTATTTCCTTTGAAAGAATGGATGCACAACTTTCTTAACTTATAATTCCCTTTGTTGCATTCATTTTAGTTACTTGATTGGATGCACCGCAAGTTGCGGCAGAATAGCAATGAACAACCTCTCAAGGATTTCTGCGTTGGTACTATAAGATCCTTTCTATATGTATATTTTTTGGCGATATTACCTTTCTGGTGATATTCTTTTCTTCTCTTTGGATGAACATATTTGATATTTCTTCCTGTGCAAAACCTTCAGGGCAAGCCTACAATTGCCTTACGGCGCAGCCATCGATCGATGAGCAAGAGACGTTCCAAAAGAAAAACTATGGGAACAGAACATACATGCAGTTCTCCAGGGAGAATCTACTGGGTATGAAAGCTGAATTAGGAGAAGGAGATGAAGAGTACTATGCAGATGAAATGTCAGAGCTTTTCCATGGATTCCTAGCCATTGGAACGCTTGGTTCCGACCCAACCGGCACCAATCCACCAGCAACACCAACGTTTGCAATTGGGTTGGAGAACATCACGGAGCAAGAGACTGAGGATCATGAAGCAACTGAGAACGAGCTGAAACTGATCAATGATGAGCTTGAGAAGGTACTAATAGCTCAGGAAAGCAGCTGGAACAATGACATTTCAGCAAGAAACAGCCACGTGAGTGGAGGGAGAAGCAGCCAAGGGAGCACGATTACTCTGAGTGGAAAGGCATTGTTTGAAGGGAGAGAAAGCAATGCAGTTTGCCCTCTGCAAGAGTATCTGTTCGGGTCTGCAGTGGAGATTCCGGCAGAGACGACTACTACTACTGTAAAGAAAGAGGGGAATAGGACTTCACTTGGGGAGCTGTTCCAGAGGAATAAGTTGGCTGAGGAGAATAATGGTGGTGGAGGGAAATGGGGGGAGATCGGTAGAGAAGACGAAAAGCGGAATCATGAGAAGGAAGGAGAGAAGAAGCTTCTCCATATCCAGCTGATGAAGAAGATGCTTAAGAAGAAACTTCTCCATGCTTGTTCCAAGAATTCCAATGATTCCTCTGATTATGGAAATCCAGCTGAGACCAAACTGCACAAGGTTTGTTCACTATATAATTTCCTCAAAAGCAACTACTGAATCATAGTTAACGGACGTCTAGAATTATGATATCTACCAAAGTTGTATTGAGTGGAGCGATATAAAAGATTCCAAGTGGAATTTTGTTTTCCATGCTAAGGGAAACTAAATTTTTCCTAGGAATTATTTATATCCATTAAATCAACTATCCTTCTACAATCCCTCCCAGCCTGAACTCAACTTTTTTCACTAACCTCAACTCAATTTTCTGAGAAATCATGATTCTAAATGTGTAACCTTATGATGTATACTATATTATCTGACATTTTAGATTGCAGATCAAGCGAATGTTTTACAGGAAAGTTCATCCGGAGAATCTAGAACCAGGACAGGCAACACCAGCTGGGAAGAAAGGAACCAAATCCGAGAAGAACAAGGAGAAAAAGAACAAGAAGAAGGGGCAGAACATGAATGAAGGAGGAGAGAGGAATGGGAATGGAGTTCGAGGGAGTCAACCAAATCCAGTGGAGTTTGGTATGGACGACTTCGACTCCAACGGGAGCCGGGAATGCTGGATCAAGACAGATGCACAGTGTATGTATATGCTATACTTGGTCTCTAATTACTGACTAGGCTTAGGTCTGGAACTGAGTAAGAACAGAACTAAACAATTAGACTAGAAATCTCCATATCATTATCCTGCATTGTCCACAGTACATAATTGATGGAACTAAAACAGGCATATGAACATCATGTAAACTCTTGTTTGCAGATCTGGTGTTAGAGCTGTGAGGAGGAGAAGCAGGAGCCAGATAAGAATGGACTAAATGGTTGTGTTATAAAAAAAAGGTTCTGATAGAGAACACTGGTATACATAAACTCTATCAGAAGAAGTAATTAACGGGGTGTATTAGTTATAAATTTGAAGGAAGGATAAGGATGTGCCATCACCAATTAAAGTGTGGGAATATATGAATGAATTGTATGTTGCAAGTGGGTTTGAGTGAATAAGAAGGGTTCCCTTCTTTCTCCCAGCGTCCTTTTGTAATCCTATTTCGACTGTACCGTGTGTAATATTGTGGGACAGAAGCTTTCTGTTCATTATTGTTATTTTTTCATGATGTCTATAAAACTAAAAACCATACATGACATTGAAATAACCAGAGAGGATGATTCAAACAGAGTTAAAAAAAAGTAGACCTTTTTTTTTCTCTCTTTCTGCTGCAACTGTGGCCATAGTAGAACGGTAGAACCCACATGTCCTAAGCAGCATCAGCAGCAGAAACAGAATCCTCCTCCTGCATTGCCAGCTCTCTCATTCATTGTCCAGAAGCCAGCACTGTTAAATAGTTAAATCTTGTATTATTACCAAAAACATCTAACAATAAAAATTCTAGGAAAAAGAAAAGTGGTTCTCCAGTGATTTTGGAAGGAGCTAAATTCTCAACTCGATAAAAAGGACAAAGGTGAAGCTGCTGAGATACGATTGCAGGAGTGAAAAGCTGAAAGATTTAATAAACTCCGCAGTTGTGGTTTTCACTTACACTGGTGTGAGAGGCGTGAGTTTTACTTGCTGAAGTCCTGAGCTTGGAGATTAAGAATGTCTGCCGACTTTTCTCTTCGCTGTGCTCAAGTGTTACGTCGATGCTTAACAGTTTGATCTAAGAACTGCAAACAGACGCTTGAGAAATTGATCTTCCTAAACAATGGGCCCAATCTCTGAAAGAATCATATAACCCCAATGCTATTACGACGTCGTTTAATGCTTACTTTCCAATGAAGTGATCATCAATGGCGATTCTCCAGAAACCACCCTAATGGATGGACAGATGATTCCATCAAAATTGAAACATATAAGCTGCTAACTACCTAGCTAACTGACTCTTGCCTCCTGAAAGCCGCCATTGAAGATGTACATTTGTACCTTGGTATCAAACAAACACTCCTTACCTCAAGTTGCTGCTTGTTAGATTGTAGAAGCCTTGGCATCCTTACTTGAATGCCTACTATTCTAACGTTCTTCGTTACTGCCGAATATGGTTGCAAATATGGTGGCACATGTGCGAAATATATACCGTAAGTATATTGATCGTATCAAGTAATAAATTGTAAGTAGAGTATCGATCCTATAAGAATTAATAATTACTATCGATTTTCTAAATTAATTCTCAAAGTGAACACGAATAAATAATTTTTTATATTTTGATATTTTAACACACAAATAAGATTAATAATAATAAATAAGGGTGAAATCAAATAATAAAAAGCTCAATGTAAATAATAGTGTTTACTAATCATTTTTTTAATCTCTCAATTTTACGACCGAATAATCTCTAATGTGATGACTCCCCGTTCCTGGGCTAGCCACGTATCATTCAACAATTTATATCCTACTTTTATAGCAAACATAAATAATTAAATCGACAATATTTAACACATAATAATTTAACTTAATCCATCAAATTCCCTGGAATAAAAAATTAATTCGTAATAATTTAACTCGTCGCCGCACTGTTACTTTTAACCGTACAACAAAATTAGAAAGAAATCTAACTAAAAACTAAAACATCATATTTGGTGGTGGTGTGTGATGATGCTGCCACAGCTCAGTCGTTCCCAGTATTTATTCCAACTGATGCATCCTTTCATAGGCCAATTGTCCACTCTCCCAACTATCTAATTTAAATGCTCCAACCCCTCTTTATTTTTGACAGATATAAAAATGAATTGCATGTCCTTTCTTCTTCCCATGCAACTTCCACATTCCATTATGCAATCTGTACACAGCTCATTAAAATAACCAAGAAGGAAGTGTGGCATGTAAATGGCCTTGGAATTCTCTTCTTATTCTCTTCTTCAATTTCTTTGCAACAAAACACAGCACGTTGCATGTTCATTTTTTTTTATCTTTTATTATTAAATATTACTAACGTAATATATATAGATGGGTGTATTTTTGGATTCGTATCGTCATTCAACTCGGCTCTCGTTCAATATATTTATATGTCATTTTCATCCAAATTTACCTGAAAATTTATAAAATATTAGGTAATAGTATTTCTACCATTTCTCACAAATTTTCATTAGATAAAAATAATACAAATAAAAAAATACACAACTTCATTATTAAAACACGTAATAAAATTTATATAAATATTATTATCATCACGCATTTCTGCAACCGAAGTATGAATGCAGATTCTGAACAATTTCCCCCTTTTTCCTTTGGCTTGGTAGTGTAATAACTGTTTCAGGTGGACGGTTTGCTCAAGTATTAGAATGTTCCACGGTTGTAACTCGAAGGAGCATTTTGGTTCAGCTCTAGAATCGCGGAAACGGTGAATCAAAGTTCTAATCTTTGCTCGGTGGATTTGAAGCTTGGGATGGAATCTTCATGTTCAGGACCATCAAAGAAAGCAAAGCTGCCAACTAATGCAACCAGCCAACAAGTCCCCGTTTGCTTAGTCGATCGATGTATTTCGGACCTTAACGAATGCAGAGACTATCATCGACGGCATAAGGTGTGCGATCTCCATTCCAAAACTGCCAGAGTTTTCATTAAAGGCCGGGAACAAAGATTATCCCAGCAGTGTAGCAGGTGAGAAATTCCTCCCTTCCTTGTGTTGATATTTGCTTGTTGATGATTTTTTTACCCTTTTGAATGAACCATTTGCTAGGTTCCACTCATTGGGAGAGTTCGATGAAGGAAAGCGGAGCTGTAGAAAACGTCTAGATGGGCACAAACGAAGAAGGAGGAAGCCTCAGCACCCGGATCCTCTGTCTCTGAGTTCTGCCAGGCTATTCTCTGATCACCAAGGTTCATATTTTTACTCCTTTTAATTTAATTTTAAAATGATCCTCGCGATGTTGTGGTAAATATTAGTAAAATAAGTGAAGATAGATGAGCTTTTATTTATTATAGAAAATGTATTAACAAAGTGAAAGCGGGAGACAATTTAAGTTATGTTAATTGAAGAATTAAAAATACCACAAGATTCATAAAGGGTAATACGTGTAAGCTCAAAATAAAACTCTGATAAATTCAAAATAAAGCCTTGATAAACTCAAAATAAATATTCGATAAACACAAAATAAAGCGCTCATAAGAAAACTAAACACTGTTTATTAAATAATAATTCATGTTCTTCTTTTATAGATAAAATTAGCTCCATGAAATCTAATAAGACTTTTCAAACCCAGATAGAACATGCCATAGATATTTCATAAAAACTACTAGTCCAACATCAGTTGAAATATTTTTATTTGTTACTTTCATACTGCATAGTTATCCTTCCTTATAGTTCTGTGGACAGTATATGATAGTTAGTTTGTGACTGTACGCCAACTCTGGAAAACATGGCAGGCACCAGATACTTGCAGTTTGGCAGCTCGCAGGTGTTCGAAACTTCAGCTTGGGCAGAGACTTTGAAAGCTGAGAATGACAACATTCTCTACAGCAGCAGCATCAACCAGTCCACACAGACTGGACTTCGTAAACAACAAACGTCTTGTTCATCCTGCAGCATTGTTCCACCACAATTACAGAGGAAAACAGTTTCATTTCTTACAAGTCACGACAATCTCTTTTTCAACGAGAAGACTAGTTCATGGTAGAATTGTTTGTATGATTTGTATCAACTGCCTTTATCATTCCTTCATTCTACAAGTCTGTGCAATTGCAAAATCCAACTTTAACATTACCGAAAGGTGAAGAACTCAACGTGTACCATACATGGGCTCGGCTTTGTTTCGTGATTTAAGAAGCCCAGTCATTAATTTGCATGTAAGCCCAAAACACCCGGTAAAAGCCCATCTGAAAGTGGCCCAATTTTGCCTCTAAAATCTAGGAACCCCGCAAATTGCATTTGCAGACCTGGGAAAGGAAGGTACTATCTTTGTCATAACTACATATGAATAGTGATCCTGATTCCTGGCCTCTCTCTCAGTTTCTGTATATGTATTTCCTAGCTTAGTAGCTTACGATTTACTAGGTTGTTTGTTCGCGCTTTATGCGGAGTTGATTGATAAACGTATCGATCCGTGTGTTTTATTATTGTTTATATTTTGTTACGTGTTGAAAATATAGTAAAATATGTTGGTTCTCATACAATTATGTATGGTCGAAGTTAACAAAACATAATTCATCTAAAAACGGCTCAACACGCAGAAAGTAAACCAATTAAATTTTTTTTAACACTAACATAGTACGAAATAAAATTGATTTTTAACTTCATTTGATCATTATTTAAATGGGTTACCATATTAAAACTTGATTTTTAGTCATTTCTAACATGCATATCAAATATTAACTGATTTGAAATTTTTAAAATTTTCTGGTAAAAAGTGTCAATTTTTCATAACATGAACACTCCAAAATTGACTAATTTTGATATGAAAATTGAATTTTTTTTAATTGGGTAATATTTGACATACATTTTGGAAATAACTAAAAATTGAAACTTCACCATATTAAACCCTTCAAATAAAATTAAAAATCATTTTGAAAATATTTTTTGGGAAATAAAATTAGGTAAACACCGATACACTTTGTATGAGGTTTGTGTACATTTCGTACAAAATGTATAAACTCCATGTGAATTTTGTACGTAGTTAATACACACAGTATACACACTATTTTTGAAGAGTCTGCACAGCTAATGCAAAGTGGCAAATTTTGATGGTTTATGGTGTCAAAAATGTATGCTAGAAAGTGGCAAAATTAAGCAGCAGGCTGTAGAATCCGACAACTTACAGGTAGAACCGGCTGGGAAATGAATAAGAGTATATTTTTAAACTTGCCGGACACGGTTGAAATCAGCTAATAAAAAAGAACCCATTGACCGACACGAAGTTGGCCTGAAACCCACAAAATACTGAGCGGCGGGGATGGACGGATTTAGGTGATTTCAAATGATAACAACCCATTTCAGATGCATTAAACATTTATATAAAGTGAGCCCAAAAACACGCTTAACATGGCAATCAACTACCCCCTTAAAGATTAAGGGTTTCTGAAATGAGATAGACATAGAAAAGCACACATGTTTATCCTAATAAGGTTCCAACATTAGTCCAAAATGGTGTATGAGTCTGGCCAATCGACACAGATGGGTATATGCCTAATGCTTGTTGGGGTCTAATTGGTGCTATGATCAAGGATCATTAGCTTTTCCTGATTGTGAGTTTTTATTAGAAAGCAATTTATCACATCTACAAAGTGACAATGAAGATTGCTACCAAACAGTTGCTAAAAAACAAATTATGTGAAGAGCCCCAAACGGAATGCAAATCTTATATATTTGATACTCTGCCTTTTCCCATGTGCCGTGCCTGATTGGATGCAGGACTCATCCCCATATTAGTTCACTAGCTACGTACTTTGCATTATTGGATGCTAAAAGCGAACTGGAAATAAGGGTTAGTTTGGTTAGGAGATTTCAGTGGATGATTTTTATTTGGTTTTTAATCAATTATTTAGACGTCAGAAAGGAGAAAAGATTTTGGGGAAAATTGGAATTGATTCATGATAAAATTTCGTCAATGATTTTAAATTTTTAGAAGGGGTCGAGATTTTAAAGAAGAGATGAAAAATTTACAATTTTGACTAAAATTATCCTTTATTTTCTTATGGTTGTTGATATGATTATAAATCTTTAAGATAAATTATACTCAAAAGCATACAAATTACCAATCCAAACGGTCTATTTCGAAAAAAGAAAACATCATTCAAATCTCTTCAATATATTTCATATTCCTAGCTATTTCAAATATCTTTTGTTTTAAAATTCATGTATTTTGAATGTTACTACCTGTTAATGTATATCGGTTTAAATCCGTTATGGTTATGTGTTAACCAATATCCTTATGTATATAAGGAGCATTAGTCTCCTTCTTTGTAATTAAGCTGTCACTCTCATCAAAAGCCTCTAATAATATTCCCCTTTTTCTTCGTAAACTAGGACTCTCACCAAAAGCCATTTGTTGGTATTTGGTGCTAACACACTCTTAACCTTTATTTATTATCGAATGAAATTTGGATAGACAAGCTAGTAATAAAGTAGCCAATAAGATATAGTAGGATCTATATGTTCAATACATAAACCTATAAATTATTAAAAAATACAACGTAATATATAAAAGATTTGACTTTTATTAATTACAAAGCTTGTAACACGATTACTCTCGTAATAAAAATGGGAGATGCACACCTACTACAATGAAGACGTGTGAGACAAAAAAGAAATGTGAGAGCGAGAGAAACGGAAGGAAAAAAAAAGCCCAGCCCAAAGGGAGAAGGGAAGTGGGCCCAGTGGAGTAAGTGGGAGTTTTTTGAAGAAAGAAGAGCCCCACAAGGGACGTGACTTCCTTAAAGAGAAGTTACCTAACTCGGTCTAAGGTCCACGTGTCATAATGGGTTGACGTCGATGGTGCTTGCCTTAAAATGGAAACTAATCTGACGTCCATCATCCCAAAAAGAAAACTAATAATAAATATTTGTGAAGTAGCTAAAAGGTGGGACCCACGGGTTCTACTGGCAGCCGTTGGATTTGGATCTGTCCAATCCAAACGAGTTCAATCCACTACCGCCCACATAAATAAGTTGTATTTCATAACATGTGACAGTCCAACATTTGTTTGGTCACAAATTGCAGTTGAACATACTTTATAAGAATAATACTCAATCCTAGGACCAATCACAGATTCATGTTTCCAAACATACATTCATGAAGTTGGGTAAGAAGTTGACTACAGGTAACTGGTACGTACCCTTTTGTTGTTTGCCCATTGTTGACCGACTGATTACGAGTCTTTTTTATTGTATATTTGAAATTTTCAAACTAAATTTTTTATGATTGTTTAGTCTAAATAAATAAATAGAGTACTAGAACTTCAAATGTTATTAATCTGATTATTAAATTATCAAAATTTTACATGTAATTTAGTAATAGAGATTGGAAAACTAGATGGTCTTTCTAGTTCCGATACGACCAAGCATTGAGCCGAGCTCAAAATTGCCCTTAGCCGAACTCGTAAAAGTCGTAAATATATACCAGAAATTAATGGTCCATACTGGAACTGGGGTGAGTCGGGTTATTGAGACTATTGGTTTATGAAATGTTATTAAGAACCTGAAAATAATCAAGAGGTTTCTATTTCGAATCCAAATAGCACTTAATGAGAACCGTTGCATCTCAATAACTCGATTTGTTGGGAGAGGTTCATTATTATTAGCTTTTTATAGCATCCTTTATAACACCAATCCGCACACATGACTTACCGAATCTGTACAAATCTCATCTCTTATAAGATCGAGCTTCTATCCAAATAAACTTGTTACTAAATACTATAAAACCAATTTAAAGCTTATTATAACGACTCAAATTATTAAAATACAATGATTAAAATACAATGATTCATAATATTACTAACCTAAATAATTTACAAATATGATTTATATACCTTATTTTCTCTAGCTGAAGCTAAAGTGAAAAAAAAGGATTAATCTTTGAACAAAATTCTGAAACTGTACAAAATATTCTGCCAACTCAAGCCCTCCTTGATTGATTGATGGCTTACAAAGCTTTGGTTGCAGTTGGGTGCATAGGATTGCCTTTTGTTTCTTCCTCGTACCTTCTGGGTTTTCCCCTGCACCTTCCAAGATCTCTATCACCAGCAGTATAAATCAATTAATTACCCTACTGATCTGTCGTCCTTTTTTCTCCTTCCCTCCCCTGCCGCCGGCGGAGGCGGCCACCGATTAAGTTCTGTCTGAACATTATAGAAAGAAAACACAGCACAGAGATGAGATAACAAGCAGCTGTCTACATACGGATAATTAATAAGGCTGTTGGTGGAAAAAACTAATGGCAAAAACGAATGCTTTTACTACACATTGTATTTGTAGCTAGCAAAAGAATCAAATATTCAAGGATTTGGAGGTTGAATCTGATTTAACCTTGAAAATTGTTCAAACAACTGGTCCATAATTAGTTATATTTTTCGTAAGATAATATCTGGGTGATGCTATATACAGTTCTTATATTATTTCGTGCCGTTCGTATTTTACTATAAATGGACTAATATACCTCTAATTAAAAATACTATTATACACAGGACTGCGTTAGTAAAATGTTAGTTTCTTTAAACAAAAAATAATTCAAATTGTATTAAAAAGCAAAACTAACATAAAATCCTAAATAGAAAGAAAGATACAAGTCCTAAATCTAAACAGAAAAGGATTAGAATCATGTTAATAAATATAAATGATTCATCAACTAAACAATCCAAATTCATTCAAACGAAATCAAAGTTCTTGATTCCAATCAATCCACGACTAAATTTTTTTCTGGGATTTATCAAGTTTTTCGTTCTAGGTAAGTCAATTATCGATTTACTTTCAATTCATTACTTCTCAACTTTTCATTCCTACCTGTTGTGTT
Source organism: Linum usitatissimum (assembly GCA_030674075.2). NCBI lineage: Eukaryota > Viridiplantae > Streptophyta > Magnoliopsida > Malpighiales > Linaceae > Linum > Linum usitatissimum. The sequence goes on along the minus strand of JAUJYP020000264.1, from coordinate 3,841,054 downwards.
TAAAATATCCCATGAATAGTAGCTTTCATATTTATTTTGGAATATTTATTTATAAAAACGGACTACGCGAAATAAAATTGGACTGTATTAGAAAAAAATGGATTGTTTAATTTTTTTTAACTAAAGATATTTTAGTCTATTTACATGCTGCGCGAAATAAAAGACGGACTATATATAGAAAATCCCTAAAAATTTAGACAAATATCATGGTTATACACATTAAAAAAAATAAAAGAAATTCAACAGTTTTATTGTTCTAACTCGTGATTTAATATTCATATATTTTTATGGTAAATCATTCTTCACTTTTCAACTTAGTCAATGAACCATTAAGAGCGATTTTTGGAGGTTGTAATTGTTGGAGAATGATATAAGATCTATAATTAATTTTTTAAAATAATTTAAGTTATTGTGATGTAACGATTCATGACATGGAATTATAGTATTTAGACTAAACGGTCGTGTGTTCGAATCTCCACGAGATCATAACCCTAATCTTCACAAATAAATTAAGCACAATGTATGACGGGTTTATGTAAACTTCATGCATGTGAGCTGGCTTTCGTTTGAAGGGCATACGGTCCATGATAATAATAATTCAACCACACTAAACCAAAAGGTATTTTTAAATGTTTTTTAGCACATTTGCCCAATCCAATGAAAGGTTCAAAATTTTAAAAAACAGACAAGATTGTTCTGTTCGGTCCTAAAAACACCGGCTAATTAGTTGAGTTTTCATGAGGAACCAAAAAGGCTAAGGACCAATGAAGAAGTCGATATCCTTTGTCAATGGACCACTTCATGCACATAGTTTTAAAGGAAAAACAACCTTAATAAGTGAGTGAGTGTGTATATTCGTACGTGGTTACTTATTACTTGGACCCAATTGATGAGGAAGTGGGCTACTTGATGAATGATATGCCATCATTGCTCCACTTGCTTCCTCAACCCCCACCATTTCTACTTTGTTAGCTTCCTCCTCTTCAACCCTATGTTTCTTTTTCTTTAATCAAAAATCACATACATCAATCAACATATACTTGTAACGACAACCACATAGTTTTAATAATATAGATCTAGATATGGGTTAACTAGGTGTGATCGATGAGATCGGAAGCTCTTGTATCCGTCACTGATTATCTGCTATATTATATTGCATTCCCTTAGTCTAATTTGACATGTTGGAGTTCAAACTAGTACTATCACATTTCCTACCCTATGACCTACGATCAAGCGTTGTCGAGTAGCTAACCTCATTACCTAATCAAATGATAGAACGAGTTGTTGCATATAAATCTAAACCCTAGTCGGTGCACAATTCTATGAACTGTTATTGACCACGAACTAATCTAGTCGATCCCGTCAATTGAAGCCGGATAACTTACCATGTAATTTCAGTCTTCAAAGACTACACACCATGTCGATTCCGCCCTAAATCTAATGATATCCCATCCAAGTTGATTAGGGGAATATACAAGAATCAAAGGAAGAACGAATTCACAATGAATCGACACAGGAGAAGACATATTTTTTTAATAGAACACGTAAGGTTGATATAATATGAACACGATGAAATTTTTTTTTTGAAATGTACAAGGAAGTTAGTTAGTCATGTCCGAGAGCCGAAATATCGTAACTAGAAAGCATGCTATTACAACTAGCTAGGGCTTACAAGAAGAAGATACGAAAACCTAGAATCATGAATAAGTCTATAGATTTCAATCAAACCCGCTAAATTTGAGTTGATCATATGTTTATTTTCGAGATGATTCCTCTACTAAATGTTTCAAAATTCTCTCCAAAATTCGTTTCTCAAGAACAAGGTCGTCCTATTGATTATGGAGGCCCTGTTCTCTATTCGGAATGTGGCCCCAACTCTGATTATATGAATTTTCTTTTAAAAAAATAGAATATTCTTCATTAATTTTCACCATTAGAAACAAACAAAATTGAATTTTTACTAAAATTGAATTTTACGTTAACAACTAGATCCGAACTAGTGGTCGAACTGGTTATATATCTCATCCATATATCAGCCAGCTAAGGATAAAAATTCATTACAACCACCTTTTATTAGTTATATCTTTTACCTAAAAAATGTACAAGGGATAAAAAGAATAAATTCGAGGCCCCAAATATGTTGAGGCCCTGTGCCGTAGGACAGACTGGCACAGGATCAGGGCCGGCCCTGGTCGAGAATTTCAAATCGTTATTCTTTAATCGAAAATTAGTTATGATCAAATTTGATAGTAAATTGATATCAATTATAAAATTAGTTACCACAACAATTATAATTCAACCGTTAATTGCAATTCAACTCTCCTTCACATGGGGCCCATTGTACACACACATTCATCTTCTTTTCCATTTCCAAAACAATGTAATTACACATTTTCATCCGAGTGGATGAAAATGGCTCCAATTTACCAATCCAAACTAGTTGGATGGTTTAGTAACAGTAATTCCTTCACCACATAACTAGCATTAAAATCAGTCACTATGATTGGAGAGTTTACAAGGAGCTGGAGTGAAAGAAATGCATATATAAAATAGAGTGAGTGTGAGAGGGAGAGAGCTTCCTAGCTAGTTCCTTACTTAGTGCGTCACCACCAAAGCCACAAAAAGGAAAAAGGAACAAGTAGATTGCAGCAGAGCTTTGCTCAACTTAGCTTAGCTTTGCTTTCTGACCAGAGAGAGAGAGAGAGAGAGAGAGAGAAGAGAGAAAAAATGGGGAGAGGTAGAGTGGAACTGAAGAGGATCGAAAACAAGATCAACAGACAAGTAACGTTTGCAAAGAGAAGGAATGGGCTGCTGAAGAAAGCTTATGAGCTTTCCGTGCTTTGTGATGCTGAGGTTGCTCTCATCATCTTCTCCAATAGGGGAAAACTGTACGAGTTTTGCAGTAGTTCAAGGTACTCTCTCCCTTCCCCATTTTCATCAAACCCCAATTAAAAAGTTTACTTCTTTCTTTGCAAAGAAAACCTCTGTCTGACTTGGTAGATCTTGTGATATGAGTCCTCTCTTTTTTTGGGGTTTGGAGAGGAAAAAAGAAACAAGGGTTGAATCATATGGGTGTGGTCGATCGAGGTTTTCCCTTTCAGTGAATGTCTCGGCGTTTATAGCAGGTTGAGTGTCTTGTGTGAATATGTCTCTTCTTCTTCTACTACTACTACTACCACTACTGTTTCATAGACTCACCATTTTTGTCTTTTCATTTTTCCTTCTTTTCTTCCCAAACTCGATCTGATTGGATCATAACCCCAAAGCTTACTAATTGGTTGTTTGGTTTACAAAAAAGAACCCTCTTTCCCTTCCAATCTTCCTTCCCTCATGATAAAGCTTTCATCTTTAACTTCCTAGTTTCTGGATCTCTTAGTTATTACATATCCCTTGGTTGAAGAAAGAAACCTTCTTGGTTCTAGGGTTTGTATTTTTTTTCAAATGAAACCTTCTTTTTTCCCCTTTGTTAATGATGAACATCTTACAGACTATACAGTACTAGTTTTGAGTCTCAGAAGTAAAGATGATTTCTTTTCAATCAATCAATCAAGCACCAGTCGGGGGTGAGACATTTTGGCTGCGGTCTGCTACTACTCTTTGAATTTTCAGCTGGGCTTGCTCAGAATCATCCTATGTTTCTACTGGATCTTACTGAGCTTCTTCCTGTAAACTCTTTTTCCAACACACAATCCCGTTTATATTTAGGGTTTTCATCATTTCTCCTCCGCACACAGTAGTTCTTTCAGATCTGAAATTATATCTTGATCAGATGAAATGATGCACTCTGAAGACTAGTACTGGGAGCTTCAATGATGTTTTTTAGCAATCAATCTAATATCCATGGGGTATTTTGATTTCCCATCTCCCACAGCTTGCTAGTACTTTTTTTTATCTTCTTCTGAAAATGAACTAGTTGACTGCAATCTAATCTAACTCGGCTAATCAGGTCAAATGGTCTCTTACGTATCTAGCGAGTTCATTTTAATCCCTTTTGTATCGATTGCAATAAAACTATTCCTCTTGTTTGTTGAAATAACAATTAAGCCCGAATTTGGCCTTCCGTCGAAACGGACGTTAGTTTGGTCAATGTGGCAGAGCTGAGTCAGCAACATTGGTCAACATGGCACTTTATACCACTTAGCTAGCGGTTCCCCCACTTAAACCGAATGAACCACTACCCAAATCCGTCCACCAAAATTGAAGAAAAGATAAGGATTTTGGTAAACATTTCGTATATCCTAACAATTCCATAATTAGACCACTAGCCAAGTGGTATAAAGTGCCACGCGGACCGATGTTGCCGACTCAACTCTGCCACGTCGACCAAGCTAACAGCCGTTTAGACGAAATACATTGTTATTTTAACAAACGAGAAGGATAATTTTATTACAATCGATACAAAAGGGACTAAAATAAATCCGCTAAATACTTAATAGACCATTTGGTCTGATTAGCAAATCTAACTCAGGTTATTAAAAGGTTTTGTCATTGTCACTCGTAACTCAGATTATTTCACATCTATCAAGACTTGGCTGTGTGTTGAGCTTTTGTTTTCGAATAGCAAGTCCAATCACCTGGTTGTGAATTTAATATTATATTGGCATGATTAGTGTGACTTATGATTCCAAAAGGGGCACCCAAATCCCAATTAGGTTCAATTCACAAAATAATATAATATATTCTCTCTAAATAAAGAATTGATTTTTATATGGTTAAGAACCCACTTGGGGGTTGAACCCTAATTTCAGCAATACAGTGAAATTTAGGCAAAACACCCTTGCTTTACGTCGGTTAAGAAATTTATGTTCCTTATGTGTTCATTTTATCTGGATTCATAATAGTCACTCTGTATGTATAAATGAATGAGTGTAGCAGCATGCTGAAAACATTGGAGAGGTACCAGAAATGCAACTATGGAGCACCTGAGTCCAATCAGATCTCAGCGAGGGAAGCCCTGGTATGAACTATGAACAATCAATTCCTCCTTACATTGTTATATACTGACTGGTATACACGTTATGACTCACTTCGTGTTTTTTTTTGCGGTCAATCTTGGTGCAGGAGATAAGCAGCCAGCAGGAGTATCTGAAGCTGAAAGCACGCTATGAGGCCCTACAGAGGTCCCAAAGGTGAGCACTCTGAACCGTTGATTAATCTTACCAATTCGACCTACAGATTAGACATTGTATTGTGTATCCATGATAATTGACTACTCATGGATGCTTTCTTGTTAGGAACTTGTTGGGAGAAGACCTCGGCCCTCTTAGCACGAAAGAGCTCGAGTCACTCGAAAGGCAGCTTGACATGTCTCTGAAGCAGATCCGATCAACTCGGGTATGTATATGCTATACATGCATTTATGTTTCTCCACCAAGAACAGCCGTTTGTGTATCTCACTTGTGTGATTCTTTTACTAATTTTACAGACGCAATACATGTTGGATCAGCTCAATGATTTGCAGCGCAAGGTAATGTATATTGCTACAGTATTTCCTTGGTATTATCGATCATATCCTATACTGAACTGTCTATGGAATCTCGATGCAGGAAAACTTGCTGAATGAAGCAAATAATAACTTGAAACAAAGGGTATTGTGTCATTTTCTTACTTTGGTTTCTTTTCGATCCAAGCTCGAGTTCCGTATATAAACTTTCAAGTGTGTTTTTTTGCAGCTGATGGAAGGGTACCAGATAAACAATACGCTACAGCTGAATAGCGGTGCGGAAGAAGTTGATTACGGGAGACACCAAGCTCAGCAGCAGCAGCCACAGGGTGATCATGATCATCATCATGGATTCTTTCATCCATTGGACTGTGAACCATCTTTGCATATTGGGTATGTCTATATTCAATCATACTCCTAAATGCCATTTTATTGGCTAGCTGTCTAATAATTCTAGCTCGTCATTCAACTGTTTAATTTGCTTGCTGCATGACAGATACCACCATGAGGAGCAGGATCCAACAATGACGGATTTAACAGTAGCAACAGCTGGGCCAAGTGCGAATAACTACATGCCAGGATGGCTTCCATGACACCAACCTTCATTTCTCTGGAGCTGCATGCCCAACTTTCATCGGAGCGTTGTTCAATGCAATCAATACTGTGATCTCAATATATAAGACCTGTAGTAGTAAGTAATGTCTTATCTTGTTATAATGTTGATGTATGAAACAAGGTAAGTCATTTGTGATGTAAAATGCAGGGATCTAGAAATTCTCGTGGCATGTAATGTGTTTGTGTGTGAGTACGTACGTACGTGTATTATGATCGTCCTGTGGTTTCCTCGCTACAAGGATCCGCATGGTCTGATCTTTCTGTTATATTGAACAATAATATTAATAAGCTTTGCTCATTTTCTTGCTTCATTTCATTTATGGTTCATTTGCAAGCGGAAATGTAAAATGAAATTTAGATAGAAATGAGAAAGTTAGTTTTCAAAATGTACTTTGTTGAATCTAAGTTTTCCGTTCAAATGACAAAGTATTTAGGATTCCATTCCACATTCCAATTGCCAAACATACCATTAAAATATATTTTAAATATCAATAATTGGATTTTTTGAACACCAATCTAGATAACCATGTCTATTAGTCAGATTGACTTAGATATTTCAATGCGGCCAAGATGAGCATTATACTCATCTAGTAGGTCAATCTTTTTACCCAAATGACAAGATACTAGTAAAGAAATAAGTTCATTAATTATCGAGAGAAATCAGTGAAATTTAACCTAATTATGTTGAAGTTATATGTCCAATATGAAATAGGCTACACCTTTTTTTTTCCGAAACTTATGAATAATATTATTAATGATCAAAACATACTGATATCATAGTGTAATTCATTCAATTAGGAGAAGCTTCAACAACAAGTGATGAAGTAAGAAACATGATCCCCTAGCTAATTTATGAGCGAGAATATTTCCATTCCTCCTAATAAACGAAACCTTGAAGAGAGGTAGAGTAGTCAATATCGCTCGGCATTGCTGCACCAAGCTACCGAATTCAGTGAGGTCTACCTGGTTGCCCTGTACTGCTTGCTCCAATTCCCAACAGTCCGATTCAATCCATACATGTGCTGCTTGTCTTTCAATTAGCCAACGTACAGTATGCAGTAGTGTCATAGCTTCACTCTTACGACCATCCCAATAGCCCGCGAAGACCATTTGTTTGGCTGCGAGGACTGTTCCTGTGTCGTCACGTATAGCGGCTCCGCCTCCTGAACGTCCCTGATCAACAAACGTAGCACCATCCAAGTTACACTTTAATGTGTCTGCCGGCAGCAGATGCCATCTTGTACATCCCTGTACTCGATTACTGCTATTTGGAATCAAGCTTTTACGAGCCTGCTCAATCTTTATCTGTTCCAAGCCCATTCGTGCTTGGTTGAGTTGATTTATCGCTCCAAACTCTGCAGTTTCGTTCCCTCCATAGACTCCACATCACGACGACTGCAGTTTCAATTTGAGTATTTGTACCTCCCTCGAACAATAACCACAGCCACTCCGTAAATGATTCTGCCTGGACGGGGTCAATGGCTGATCAAATAGGCTACAACTTAAATGTTGTTTTCTTTGCTTACAAAATATTCTTATGTGATAAAACATAAGCCGTGACCCGTTCAATTAGATGAACAAAAATATACAATAAATTCATCCCAAACTAAATCAAAGAAAACACAACCAACCAATGAGTTGTTGGTGTGGTGTTAGAGGTTGCATTTGAAAGGGCGAACTAACATTTGATCCCCGTAACAATGTTGGGAAAGGAATAAAATCTTAACCTCGAAACCATCCTCGACTAAATTAGTGGACCAATAAATCGAATACCAAATTTTTTTAAAAAAAACACAACCATACACACTGCTAGATATGATACAATAAGTGGTACTGTAAATTTTTAACCGCCAACGGGCAAGTTGAAGTAGAATCGGACCGAAAACATGTTGAATCAAATGGAAGCAGTTGTAGTATCAATATTCAATATAATCTATTTCCGTTAACGAACCGGGCTTTGAGTATTCTGCGTTATTGGACCTGGGTTCAGAAGGCGGGCCGATGGTAAAGGCCCGCAAACTCAGGCGGAGAATGGGACAGATGCATGCACCGTAATCAGCTATTGCAACGGCTTGTCGTATTGGGTTTTTAACCTCTATCAGGATATTTGATGTTTGCAGCTCCTTCTTCCCCGTTGTGGCATGGAAGACACGTGCTCATTTCTAATCTCCCCGTCGTTACAAAACTAAAATCTCTGTCCCGGCGGCGTCTAGTAAAATTCAATTTTTTGTTACTGCTATTGTTATCCCTTGTCGTTTGAAACTGCGAACAAAAATATCTACCAAGCCAAGCAGAGCTGCTGACAGCAGAAATTAGGTCTGCTGCTGCCAGGGGAAAATGGGGAGGAGGAAGATGGAGCTGAAGCGAATCGAGGACAAGAGCAGCCGGCAAGTAAGCTTCTCGAAAAGGAGGAAAGGATTGATGAAAAAGGCAAGAGAGATCTCCATCCTCTGCGATGCCCAACTTGCCCTCCTCGTCTTCTCCTCACACGGCAAGCTCTACGAGTTCTCTAGCCACCACTCCAGGTGTCCCCTTTTTCACTCTGTTCATATATTCGAATTTGTTAATGTTGGTTCATGCACTGAATTTCGCTCTTAATTTTATTTCCATTTGTCCTTTTTCCACATCTGAATTGTCGTTTCTACTTTGCTCTCATTGAAACCTCAGATCGAGGTTTTGTATAATAGAGTGAACACCTTGAATCACCCTACTTTTGGCGCCAACGATTTGATGTTATATGTACAGAATTTCACCACAACGTAGATTTGTTATACTAGTAGCTACGTGCATTCTATCCATCATTTACTAGTGGCAACTAATAAACAAAACGATACGAGTTTGCAACTGTTAAAGGAATGTTATATAAAAATTAGGAAGAGACCCGGGTACATACGTTTATGTATATACGGTACATTTAACATTAAAAACATTCATTTTAAGAATTTAAAATCAAAACAATAAATCCTAAACACCTCACATGCGACCCTAAACATTAAAAAAAATAATGTTAAACCCTTAAATACTAAATTCTAACCCTCAAACATTAGTTTATAAAACCAAATTTTTAATCGTACTCCAAATTCTGACTTTTGACCATAAATCTAAATTAACTAATTATAAAGTTCTTAATTAGACTCTAAACACTTATCACTATGTCATAAACCCTAAACACAAAATAAAAATCTCAAAACTCTTAATTTTAAACATAATATATAGCAAAAATGTGATAGAGTGTACCATAGTCATTTCCATAAAAACTAATTAGAGATAACATTTTATTAACTTTCGTTCTTCAAATACAACAGATCTCCATGGGATACTAAATTTCTGATGGAGAGGTTGCGACATTGAATCGTGTTAGCCTTCAAATGATATGACAATTCCACTTTGCGGTGAATATATATGTGTCACCCTCCATCTTCCTTCCATAGATTTTGGTTGATTAATATGAATTATCTGTAAAAACTATCGTTAACGTTAGCTGATGTTTCAATCAGCTCTCAAGAGGAAGGCCTTTGTAAATTAAAGGTGGGTTATAAATCCCTCTCCAATGGAAGTTAGAAATGAGCCCATACACCACACATTTTGGTTTTAACATGTTAAACAATGTTATATAAATTATTAATTGTGAATCTCTTCCGATAGAGGATTATAAGAGTATAACCAAAGTTAATGGAATATTGGGACAATTATCTGTCAACGTTGTTCCTTGTTTGGCAATGTGGAAAACAGACAACTTATCTACTACTCCTTTCGACATCTCAAAACCAATACAATGGAGGTTAGAATTCAATCCAAACACCAAAAGGTTGTGTGCTTGTTTGGCAATGTGGACACCAAACAACTTGTCTAATACTCCTTCCTTCATCTCAAAATATATTTTTCTTTTTTATCAAGAAAATATGATGTATTAATGGCCATACAAACGTCACTAGATAGTGTTATCCAAACCTACAGAAGTGTTCGCCCGAGCTTGAAGAGGTGTGTTCTTGCTAAAGAAAACAATGAGTGATGAAGATGTCTCATAATGGGTGTTCTTCCCTAACCTCCATGCGACAATGTCGTATTTTTCCATGATTGTCCTACACTCCTACCTTCTTCATTCTCTTCAAAAGGAAGGAGAAAGACTTCCTTTCTTAGCTCCGCCCCCACTTCGAAGGGATCTCCAATTTTTTTTCTTCATTAAGGTAGGGTTAGCTTATGTCACAATGAGCGATGAAAAAGAAGAGTACGTGCTTTCTATTACAAACATATCGATGGTGGCTGGTAATGATAACCCCATAACCCCTCACAAAAGATCATTTTGAGATAAGATTAGTATCCCCAAATGATTTCCTAGTTCGTTGTATGTTGGGAGCCAAATGGATAGAAAGTCTCGGGCTCAAGGGGTGAGAAACGCCTATTCTCAGACTTCTACGCGTTAACAGACACATCTCCAAGGTTATGTGATTAGCGTTGATTCATGATTGCTCCGTAGAGGGATCGTATCCCATAAAAGCAGCTCGTTCCTCGCTTTGCGTATTGGCCATAAGTTGATGATAACGGTGGTGGTATTCCTTTAAGGGTCCAAATTCTTTTCCTTTGTCAGCCATTGCAATTTCTTTTATAATTGTTGGCCCCAAGGATCGAACACATAGCGTGGTGAATAGGCCCAAGGCGTATATGTCATAATATATGTTGGAATCGGTTGTAGCCCCAATTGAAACAGGATTGCTTAACCTCCGTGCGACAATATCGTAGTTTTCCATGATTTTCCTACACTCCTACCTTCTCCATTCTCTTGATAAGGAAGGAGAAGACTTCCATCTTAGCTCCGCCCCCACTTCGAAGGGATCTCCAAATATTTTTAATAAAGGGAGGTGTCTTGGAAACCCACGCAGTCGCTTATCCGAGCTTCGAGAGTGGGGAGAGGGGTGTTCTTGCTAAAGAAAACATTTGAGATTTTCGGTTATATATATTACTTTTGGACATCTTCTCGTACAGTGTTGATGGTTTCCATAATATTTCTTTCTTCTGCCACAATAGCTTGTCTGAAGAAGATAGTGCCATCTACTAAGAATAATGAGTGAGAACAGGGCATCTCCTATTGAGCTCAGAGCCTTCACCACATTCGTCTCCACCCCTCTCACTTTGGATGAGGAAGGAGGGGAAATTAGCGAGGATGTTGAAGAGGAAGTGTAATAGGGTATCGCTTTGCCACAATCGTCTTGGCTCGAAGATTTTTCATTAAATAGAATCGAGAATCCAACAGTGCGAGTGTATTCATGGTCAATAACATAGCTCTGATGGCCTGATCTTGCTTTGCTTACTTTTTGGTGCACCCCTAGTACACTCTTTTTGTAGATGAATATGCATATTGTTTATAAGATAAAACACATTTTTTTCTAACTCAATTAAAAATATAACCTTCTTATAAACACAAAAAAAAGATTATTCTTGACCAAAGTTGAAAAATTTCACTCTTATCCTATGAGTGAGTTCGTAAATAACTGTGAAAAAAGACTTGGGTAGAGATTTTGAGAATTCAGGTCACGTCAACATGATCTTTAAATAGTGATCGGCTCGGCCACACATACGAAAACAAGTACGGTGTTCATAATTAACTTGTGATCTATATACCTATATGTTCCCTGATACAGTGATAACTTGTCATGCCTATATGTTCCCTGATTCTCTTTTAACTTTTTTCTGCTGTGTAAACCCTTATGGTACAGCGTAACAAAAATTCTAAAGTGGTATAGGAACCGTACAGAAGCCGGATCATCTAAAGGCGCGACAAATGTGGAGGTAAAAGGTGACTCATCTGAGTTTGATGGGATTAGCAATGTTATTGAATTAACTAGCCATCTGATCATATTTACCGCCTATACAGGATAGCAATGATGAAGCTGCAGGAATCTCTCCAACTGCACTACTGCAAATTGTCCAGAGGTAAGTACTGTTCTTCCCTCTGAAACTTGTTCTGACATGTTACTACTTATTTGTCATTCCTACATGCAGGTACTTTGTTGATCAAGATCCAGCTGACGACCAACAGCTGACTGTGGATGAACTTGTACAGTTAGAATACCAACTTGGCATGGCACTAACTCAGATAAGAGCCAGGAAGGTTGGTTTTTCACATTGTTAACCCGTTCGTTGAATAGAATTTTTTTCATTAATTCCCCTGCCTCTTAGTAAACATTGCAACTTTAAACTATGGCTGGGCTAGAAATGTCGGGTTGACATCATTTGACATGGTAGTATTAACTTGTTTGATCTCTAGTTTTCAAGTCACTGTAATAATAGTCAGCATAAGCTCGCTGCAACTGCAAGATTCCATTTTTATAACCCCCTAGAACCTAGACCAATGATCTCCAATGGAGGTAGCCTAAATAACTAGATTGGCATTGTGGGTACTGAATGATCCTTTTCTGTCCCACTTGCCCACTTGTCTGCATCGCCTAAGAGATTACAGTACAGTAGAGGGTTGATTTAAGTAAAAGGTTGGTTGATTTTGCAGACGCAACTGGAGTTGGAAACCTTAAAGACACTCCAGGAAAAGGTATCCATTCCAGACATAAACAACATATGCAACAATCACTAGGGTAATTACTGACTGGTTTCTTGATGTCACTCTCCTGGTTAGGAACTGGAGCTAAAACGGGAAAATGAGGCCCTGAAGGAACAGGTAAGACCTTAACTCCTCACTATAGAAACACATGATTATGCAGCAGTCTCTAGTCCTAAACACCTATTTGAGTAGTTTGCTGAATAAGCCGAGTGAAATGGAAAATGTACAACTTACAGATTGCAGCAGCCGTGGATGGTGGTCGTGGTGGTGATGATGATAGCAACACAGCTATAGGAACCATTAGAGGCTCTGATAGTTATTTGGGTGGACCTCCAACTCTACGGCTACTTCAATAGGAGCCACACACACTCTTCCATTTGCAACGCCCATACATACCAAATTCACATGTCATCTCTTTCTCCTTCTGCAGCTGCTGCTGCTGCTTTGGCGGCTAACCAATGCAATTGTGTAATAAGCCAATTCGGCTGATCAATTATATCATGTACTATCTGACCACCTAAATGATGAACACACTCCTTGGTATTGGAAATGTATTGTGATGTAATAGGGACGTACCTGATCACTATTCCGGCGCGGTGTATTTAGGAAAGCTCCGGCAGAAGTAACAGTACTTCCGTCGGCGAGAACAAAGAGAGAGATAGGTAGCTTGTTGTCGATAGACATCAAGGAAGGTTTTTCCACTTCCTTCCTCCTTGGGAAACCATCCATTCTTCCTACAGGAGTGGGCGGGCCACCGAATCAAGGAAGGACCTTTAACCAACCGCAAAGGCCACAAATAATCATTTTGCGGCTTTTCTTTTTGGGCCCCATCTCGCAACCTAGTTCCATGCCACGTGTCCCTCGCGAAATTTTATACCACCCTATTTGGAAGAAACGGGGAATTGAATTTTCACAATCGCCTGGACTCCAAAGAAACTGTGAACGTGAGCCTGTAAAGCAATATGGGCCTTGAAGCCTAAACATGTGGGCCTTGAAGCCGAGATGCATGGGCCTCAAGCTGGTGCCTAATGCATTGAATTTGTTATACGATCACACAGACGTAATGCTGATTCAATCCACTCATAGAGTTCCCATTTTTTTAAAAAAGAAGTCTCCACACACGTGTAGTATTAATGATTAATCTCAAAATAATTATCATTTACAAATAATAAACACCAATTAGGAATCGTTGTCTCTATAACGGACGGCGCGAGGATATAAGAGTGGCGAGCAAACTCGTGTGCCATCCCAACTCGTGCGCCATCCCATTTCTAGATCTCATAACCCAAATCTGCTAGACATTGTGAATGAAAGTATGTCTGCACTGATTTGTTGACATGTTGCGATAGTGACATCGAACTATGTGATATCCATCCGTCTTCTCTTTCTCAATTTACAACGCCACCACTTGTATCCGTCTCGAAGGCGTACTGATTGTATCTCATCACTCGTACCCATTCGAGCGCCGTTCTGAAGGGAAGTGGTTTCCGCGTCCTGTGCGTCACGTTTCTCGGGGAGCCACTGCATAGCAAATTGGAGGACCTGCCCTATATCACTCCAGATCATGAGTCTCATCCCAACGTATTGTTTGAAAGTTCCCACTTAATAACGCATTAGCATCAATAGACATAGCGTTCTCGTAGTAATGTTATTGCGAGAATCTCATGATGCAACATGATCTATGATACTCAATATGAGTGATTCGAGTTTCAAATCGCGACCATTAAACATTATACGGCACGAGTTTAGTGAAATGTCATAGTCCAAAACTCAATTCTGGATGGCCTATGGAATTGTAGACATTGATACATCACACATGTAACACGCGAAACGTGTGACTTTCTTTCACAAAATTACAATAATTAAGCATTAAAAATTCTCATTACCTAGTAACGTGCTTAAAGAACAGCCATCTCGTAGCTACGCATTTACCCTTACAAGAAAAGCGAGCCCAGGAGTCCTGTCGTCTAATTTAGTAACATGTCAATACCTATCCGCCAATATTATTATATAATATCGTGAGAGACTAACGATATGAGAATATGTGAATATTTTTTTACGGTATTAAAGTAATATAAGATTAATAATATAGAAGCATGTGACTAACTAACACTTAGTTATAATCGTATAATAACGTCTGAATAATATACGAGTTATACTCGAATAATAGAATATTAATAAATCATTTAGTAATTATGAAAAATGACTAAATAACAGGAACCATAAATGTACCTGAATGATAAGCCATAAAATATGGCAATCCGTAATGTGCAGATTTCTTTACCTATCGAGACACTGAAGCCGTTTTGTTTAGGCTGTGGGTTTCCAATGATTTGTTTTTTGTCTAAGGTGTTTCCAATGATTTGATTTTGAGCCACCTCAGTCTTTGTGTTTAACAAGTATTTTTTGGTAGAACTCATTTTAAAAAATTAGTTTGTGAGGAAAGGGTTATATAAATTTATTCGTTAATTTTATATTTAGCAATATAATATTTAATTGGATACGTAACATATTATTATGTTTTCAAATCGACGTCTATGGCGGCCTATTCTGGTTAGCCTACTTCGACTAACTTATTATGTTTTCAAGTCGCTCCTTCTGCAGGTCACCCCCTCCACAAATGCGAATCAAACGTGGGGCAGCTCTGATACTAATTGTTATAATTCTCTCGATAAAACTCATTCCCAAAATCTAATTTGTAAGGAGAAGGTGTTCAAAAAATTATAAATTTACTCACTGATCTTATATTTAACTATATAATATTTAAATGGACACATAAAATGTGGACCAACTTGCTTCCCTTTATCCTTTACATGCACATTCCCGAGGCTAATTATAAACTCACCCTCATTAAAAAATTTAGTTTTAATTAATAAACAAGAAATGGGAATTATAAATTATTACGTGTAGTAGAAATTTATAAATTATCCGGTTCCAATTTTTAGCCATGGAAAGATTTAAGATTGATTATATAATCATTACTCATTTGATTATTAATTATAATTATTTTTATTTTGATGATAAAATTAAAATCATTATTACATCCACACCATTAATGATTATAATCGCTTTTCAACGATCATAATTTTTTTTATACAAAGTAAAAAGTACAAGTCTATAATAAAAACAAAAATATATTTAACTTTGATTCATGACAATGGTTGAGTTTTATAGAAGACGAAGAAATATCGTCGAAGTCAAAGATCAACATATGAAACATTTTCGAGAAATGATGAGTAAATAGATTATATTTAGTTTTTAAGATAAATTTATGTACATTTCGGTTAGATAGTAAGCTTATGGAGTTATGTATTAATGGACAAATGATGGTTATACAACATGTCGGAGATGGTTATGAGTATGGTTATGGTGATTAAGCAGTTACTACAAAACTCATAATCTAATCTTATTTATTCATAGCGGTTAACGGTTATCATCATAACCACAAAATACCTGATCAATACGATTAATGACCATCAAATTTGATGAGATTATGATCGGATGAAGCGGTTCGAATTGTGAAGCCACATAATCAAATTCTCAATAAGTCTCCGTATTTACATATCCTTGACGCCCACGCGCTCTCTCAGTGGCGCAAGCTAGCGGCTTCCCCCCTTTCAAACGCCAAAGATAAGGTCCCACGTCATCAATCCCCCTCACGCGCCAAACAACTCTTGGGAAATCGTCCAAGCCACTGCTTCCTTACAGATAAAGCAAGCACTCTCCTCTCTGTTTCATCTTTAATTCCCCAGCTCTTCTCTCTCAAATTCCCTGGCAACCAAACAAACTAACAGACTCAATTCTGCACCAATCGAAGTTGTTCCCAGTGTTCATCGCAGTTACCGGAATTTTTGGGCAGCTGATACTGATTTCGCCCTTTTAATTATTTTTCCGAAGAAAAAAGTGAAGATTTTGTTATAGAAAGATGATGAGAAGGCAGCAGGAGCAGCAGCAGCATCAAGATCAGTACTCTCGTGTTTTCTTCGAGCTATCTACTCTTGTCTTCAACTTGCTCCGTTCGCCGCCGACGACGATCCCCTTCGCTGACCAATTGGAGGCTACGGCGCCTACAGGCGCCGTTTCTCCTTCTTCTTCGAGGATTAGGAGATCGCAGGCGGCGCAGATTACGCCGGCGGGATTCGCTTCGCTGCTATTGGGGGTGTCTCTGACGATGATGCTGTGTGGATCCGTGACTTTCTTTATCGGGTTCATGCTGATGCCGTGGGTGCTTGGACTCGTAATGGTGTTCTACGTCGCCGGGATTGTGTCAATGATCTCCATGTTAGGGCGTTCGCTTTTTTGTTACGCCACCGGACCTCCTCCTCCTCCTCTTCATCATCATACAAAGGAAGTTCCCGGTAAGAATCATCCTATCGATTCAATTCCTCTGGTTTTAAGTGTTTGGATAGGTTGATTTGCATTTGGTATTTGAAATTTGTGAATTTGAAATTAGTACCTTTTTGTTTGGAAACTAAAAATGGAAGCTACTTTCTAACCAACAATTTGAAATTTGAAATACTTAATGCAAATCCACCCATCCTAACACAACGTTAGATTTTTTAGGGCTCCTCAGTATTCTTTCTCAAGTTCCGCTTAAGGCTAAGTTGATCCATCGCCATTATTGTTCTATCTTACAACATAGCTGAAAACCAACCTCTTGACAGAATCCATAAGATTTGAGCTCGATCTTCTGTATCTTCAATCTTGTCTGGTACTGTTACCGTTACATTACTCAAAGAGCATCATTTGCCAAGTTATGGAGGTTTAATGGGCATAATTTGTCAGCATTCTAATACTGTCTGACATTCGAGTTTCTTCGTTGGATTGGGCGGTGCCATATTATGCTATCTTTTGTTGCCGGGTTGTTAGTAGTTAGCTGAACTGATCTGAATGATGTTTACGTAAAGATTGAAGATCACATGCTCTCAAGTTGGGGACTTTTCCATGTCAAAAAATGCGGCTAACTGTGCATTTCCTTTTCCATTTTTTACTGTTAACTTGTCTGGCTAATCAAAGACAAAAGAACCAAACAATGACCAGTCTGCTTGCTTTGAAAACCCTATGCAGCCTGGAAACTCATGTGAGAAGACAAGGGCTAGCTGCTGCATATTGAGCTGCAGTAAAAAGTCATAGCAAGAATGAAGAAGACATTGGAAGAAGAAGAAGCAGATGATGGATCATCAGAGTATTGATTACACATACAGGGGAAGTGGGAGATGAGTGGTGGATATTAGTACTAGCTTTTTAGCAAGCTAAGCTTCTCGATCTATGAATGGAGTAGTAGATAATATAGAGAAAGGAGGTTCTTTTATTTTGTTTGGCCTTATAATGTATGTACCGCCCCAAGAGTTCATCCTTTCCAATCGAAGTTGGGAGGTCTTTAATCCCTACTGATATTGAAATTCTTACTTCAGTTTTTGCTTTTCCTTTATTTTGTTGTTGTACCATTTAAGTTCATGGAGGAGTCGGTTCTGGATATGGTTGTGAATTGGGATAGAATCAGATACCAAAAATGAATGAGGATGCAGGATAAGGGTAACTCTGTTTCTTTTGCAGAGAGTTATGGACATTGAAGACCCACGGCAACCCATGTCATTATTGGCAATTGGGGATCAATCATCGTCGTCAGCCGATGACAATTATGAAGCGTAGAAACTTCTCTGCAACATGAAGAAAGTAATATTATAATATGTGGATAGGTGTCTGCAACATGCGTATCAGAAAATGCCAGAGATCGAGTAGGAGCCTTGTTTACCATATGACATTGTCGGTCGTTAACCAAAGAGGAGCTGGTCCATGGTTTGTTTGGTTGGGGGAAAACGTCATTGTCGGTTTACAGAATTCAGCTGGACTGGGAATTTGTGCATGAACCTAGTCTGAATCCAGTAAAACCCAGCAGCCAATGGGGAAGGGGATTGGGGGTATAGACTGGTTCAGAGAAGTGCAGACTCGTTCAAGAAAGACAGTCTTATCACCTCCTCCTGGATTCAATTTGGTGAGAGCTTACCCTTTTTCTCATTTTCAGCAGTCTGCGTGGCGGGAAAGTAGTAGTAAACGTGGCAAGGGTGGATGTTTATCTTGATGAACTCTGCACTTTCCACGTCTGGATCGGGCGTATGAGTGCGAGAGATGGCGGGGCCTTGAGTTGAATGGGGAATTGTTTTTGTTTCCCACTTGCTTGCGGAAGCCACCAAAACAATATTTTGGGTCATCGTTGGAAAAGGATGTCATGTCATGTTTGTTGAATCGATGGCCTCCTTTCAACATTGATCGGAAGGAAGTAGCCCACAAGCCAAGTGAACACATTTCACATCTTATAAGAGAGTTTTTATTAAATAATTTAACTTAGGATGTTCGATTCAATTTATCACGTGATCGTTCAACGAAATTATTGATAGAATTGGATGGAAAACGTGAAGGAAGGATATAATCGGTTAATTAGCTATAGCATATGGAGGTGAATCGACAATATGATTGTATAGAGGGGTTGATTGATACTTTGTCGAAGTATAGTGAGAAAAACAATATTATCTCTTTAAAATTTTAATAAAAGTTTGCGGATGGTGATGCCTATGAATGTTCAAATCTCGCAAATTTGAACATGGATATGAATATGGTATTCGAACGATAATAAAAACATGAATCGAGATAGAGATTTGTATATGTGCCCGCCCGGTTATCATGTCCATCTTATTATAGTCTCCATTCCATTAAGTATTAGTGTATTACAAATTTACAAAAACAATAGACTAAAATTACCACAACATAAGCTGGGTATTTCCTCCAACCATATTAATATATTATGATGGATGACTTGAGGGTAAGGCCGACGAATGTCCATCACGGGCCGAGAAATCTAATGGGCTCAGCCTACCCACTCACTCACAGCCCAAATAATCAGATGTAGCATCCATATGAGCAAGTTCACCGATCTGATTAATAACTGTAAAAAGATGAATGGTGTTGTACAAGTAGTACATTAATGGCACGATGCATTATCTAAATTATTTTGACAAGTGGGGTGCATTCCCTTGTTACTTTAGTAAACATGGAACTCATTTTACTCAAGTTGACTGAACGTATTGATCCGTCTATGTTTAAACTATATTAAGATATTTTGGTTCCTAGAGAATTGTGTACGTCGAAGTTAACAAAATGTAATTTATGTAACGACGGCTCAACATGCATAATGTAAGCCAATTTGAAAATTTCAATACTAATATAACACCAAGTAAAATTGATTTTTAACTTTATTTGGCCATTATTTGCAGGGATTATCAAAGCGAAATTTGATTTTTTTGTCATTTCCAACATGAATGTGAAATATTAACCGATTTGAAAATTTTGAATTTTTTTTGTGAAAATGGTAAAATTTTCTTAATATAGCACACGGAAATTGATCAATTTTGACATAAAATAAAAAAAATTAAATTAATTAATATTTGACATGTATGTTGGAAATGACTAAAATTAATATTTTATCATGTTAAACTCTTCAAATAAGACACAACTTAAGTTAAAAAAAAATATTTTTAAAGATTTTAATTATTGTTATTAATGGGAATATATATGTGCTTTCAATCACTTTATAACTAGCGATTTACCACTTTGTGCGGACACTTATGATCCATGATGGCTATCCGCATTCCATTAACAAAAAATAATAACACGGCAGTATTATTTGTGTGTGGGGATTTTGGATGGGACATCGCTTAAAATATGAAAGAATTAGTTGGAACATAGCTATCACTGGACTTCATTTCTTCTTCAATGGATGTTGCGTTCATCATTTTCCACACGAATTAGTGGATGTCGTTATCCTTCTGCCACAACTGTTATCGCGGAAATAAATGCGGGGGCGGATTTATTTTCGCTTCCGGCGACTGCTAAACGTGACAATCGTTATCGGCCGCAATGGATCCGCATCCGGCGCCGTAATTTGTTGTAGTGTCATACTCTGGTTTCTGAACAAGCATAACCAAACTTCATTGGCAATCGACCGACGAGACACAACTAATAAGCCATCCCAAACTTCATTAACAAATTCGAAACAACGACAACAATATGCATGCGATTAACTAAAGACTGAAGTCACTGAACCCAACCAGCTGACAGAAAAAAGCAAAACCCAACAAAGTTTCTGTTTACATAGCCAAAATCAACAAGAAGCACACAAATGCATCCAAACTAAGCCAAAGCAAAAGAAAAGAAGGGAGTGATCGTCATCCAGTGTTGATATGGACTCCAATGGCGATCAAGAAGATGGTGATGAGTCCAAAGAAAATGATGGTGTGGACTAATATGGACATCCCACTTGTGTGCATTTTCCCAAACTCAACCACTCTGTCTCTCCCAGGTAGCTGGAACAGCAACCCTGGACTCAGCAGTACGAACAGCACCACTGCTATTACTACCGGCCCCCAATCCGCCATTGAAATGAAAACCCAACTTCCCTACAATACTTACTATCTGGTGTTTCACTTTTATAGAGAAGAAAGAAGCATACGATGTCGATTTGAGGAAGAAAAGAATCTAAAAACATTTTGGTTAACTTAAAGAAACCGAAAGAGGGTGCCCTTAGTCTAATATTATATAATTACGTGATAAACTAGAAGATAGCTTTAACAAGTGATTAACAATCAATCCACCACTCACCTTCCTATCAACACTTGGCATCAGGTCGGCTAGCTTGTTTATCTTTTCTTCTTCAAGCTTGTGATGATGCTACGTGTTGAATATAACATGCTACAGTACTTAATTTGATCAAATTCTATTTTGATGTCTGGTTTCTTTGGCTTTTTTATTGTCATGTTGGGGACATATAACCCCTTGTCCAAATCATACTTTGGGGGCTTTTTGAGCACTTATCTCAAAAAACTTCAACTGCTTCACTGAAATGGCTATACAAACTTTGTAGGAACCTTAGTTTAGCTATCAATCTAACATCTGTCTGTAATAAGTCCTGGCCCGAATCGAGCAGTTCGTAAACAATGAAATCGTATGGACAGTAGTGCCTCAAAAGGATTTTTTCGCTATTCTTGTATGATGTTCGCGTATTTCTTTTGTAGCTTTCAACAGTGGAACGAGACGTTCAGCAATTTTGGGTACTGAGAAAAACTCATAAAACACACCGTAAAAATAAAAAATTGTTTGCAAGTTTCATCCTTTTTTAACCGAAACATCCTGAGCAGTGACCTAGATTCGTCAGCACCTGATTTCGCCACAGGCAGCTAGGTTTTTTTTTAACAGTGCTACTCTTTTGACATGTTCAAAAGTTCGTTTGGGCATCGATTGAGCACCAATTCCAAGTGTAATAGGTACACATCCAATCCTTTTCGAGCTTATTAGAAGGAAAAAAACTAACTTTAACATGACCCCAAAGTGCAGAGTAGAATCTTCTTGCAGCAGAACGAGTAGTTTATTCATAATAAGAATCAATAGGAAGATCAGTCCATCACATTACAAAACATGTTACTTGAATCACTTACAGATAGGAAATGAAAAAGTAGTAGCTAGTAATAGTGTTAAGTTTTAACCAAGATAAAAATGAACCTTAATAGCAAGCAAGAAGACGCAGGCGAGTGCAAAGTATAGAAGTGAATGGATGAGAATGGCGGCGCCACTTGTCTGGAAATTCCCAAACTCGATACAGCGGTTCCGACCCGGCACCTGAAACAGCAGCCCTGGTGTTAGCAGCACGAACAGCACCATCGCCACGAACACTGGGCCCCAGTCCGACATTTTCTCGCTTCGAAGACGTAGACACAACTAGTTAACTGGATGCAAGAATGGATGGTTGGTTGGTTGGAATGCAGATATTGAGTAGGGTTTTTATACAGAAACAGAAAGGATGATAAATTAATATCAGAAGACATTATTAAACAGAGATAACACCACTGGACGGCTCTGAAGTTGGAAGGTTGAATGAACAAGTCACTCTGGATTCTGTGGCGTGTTTGCACGTGACTGCTATGCACCAACAAATCTTCTTTAACCTGCTGCAACATTCCTCTAGAAATTAAAATGCAGTGTTTCTAAGATCTCCAGCTAAAGTATAATGCAACTTCGGATGCTAATGGTCCTGCTATTTGTTCTTTTTGGCGATTCGATAACGATGTAGCATCCATATGAGCAAGTTCACCGATATGTTATTCATAAAAAGAGGAGCAGTGTTGTTGTACAAATAGTACATTAATGGCATACAATGCATAATTTAAATTATTCTAACAAGCGTATTGCATTCACTTGTTATAATGCTCTAGTAATATGAACCACATTTTACTCGTGACTAGGTTGTTTGTCCGCGTTTCGCTGTGAAATTGATTGAACGTACCGATCTATGTGTATTATTACGGTCTGTATGTGTTGAAATGCATGGTAAAACATTTTGGTTCCCACATAATTATATATGGTTGAAGTTAACAAAACGCAATTCATATAAAGATGACTCAACACGCAAAACGTAAGCCAATTTAAAAAAATTCAAACAAACATAACATCAAGTAAATTTTATTTTTAATTTTATTTGACCATTATTTTAAAAAAGGTTATCAAAGCGACTTAATTTTCTAGTCATTTTCAACATGCATGTCAAATATTAGTCGATTTGAAAATTTTGAAAATTTATTATGAAAATGGTCAAATTTCCATAATATAGCACACAAAAATTTTCAAATTTTCAAATTGGCTAAGATTTACCATGTATGTTGGAAATGATTAAAAATTAAAATTTCACCTAAATCCTTCAAATAATAACCAAATGAAGTTAAAAATATTTTTTATAAGGTTTTACTAGTGTTGTAAAAAAATTAAATTAATTTTATTATTTTTTGCATGGTGAAAATAATTAAAAAATAATTTTGATAAAAAATTATCAAAATTCATTCATCATCTTTTATTGAATAGAAAAACAAAAAAAATGTTTTTAGATGGGCTTATGGATAGCATATGATCAGATAGCCTAAACGAACTAATCCAGCCTCAATTGCAATTCCCAATTAAGAGGATCTGATTGGGCCCCCAATTCATAAAATTAGCTGAGGCCCACGACCATCTGACGAAGCAGAACCGGTAATCACACATGACACGAAATTGGAAGCCACCAAGACAAAGGACATGTGGCCACGTGTCAATCTCGAATTCGATGAGGTTCCCCTGAAAATGACTACCATCTCGTCGTCTATTCTGGACTTTCCACGCTTTCCCCTTTCCAAATCGCCGATGCCGGCCCCAGCCATCGATTCATCGCAGCACTATTATTAACCAAACCACTACATGATTGTTGAAGAAGAAGAAGGATCGGACGAGTGTCATCAATGGAACCGACTCAAAAGCTGCAGTTCCTCACTGAAGAAATCCAGAGGCTTATAGAAGAGAAGAAGAACCGAGAACAAGAAGAAGCCTTCGGCGCCGCCGATGGAAATTCCATCCCTCTTGACCACACAGATCGCCCTATCCTCTCCAGATTACTCTCCGAGGTAACTATTTTAATCACATCGACAGTTAACGGATTCGATTCATGGCTCACTGCAAAAACATGATCGGCAGTTGGAATCGTTGAAAGGAGACGGAACGCTGAAGCAGCAGTCCGGGTCATCATCGTCGGAGACGAGCTCGCCTCGATGCGTCGGAGAATCGGAGCCAGGAATCCGAAAAGCACAGGCTACGAGCAAGGAAGTGATCGATGTGGAAGAGATTGGGAAGGAGATTAAGAACGTGAAGAGGCAGAATTTCATAACGCACTGCCTTCTCTCTGCCTTGATCGTGGTCACTGTAGCTTGGCAAGTCTCGGAGGTCTCTCTGGCTCTGTCGATCAAGGACAAACTGAGCCACCCGGTTAGATCCTTGGCAAGCGCCATCTTTGGAGGGGGGAGAAATCAAGGTCACGACAGAGATGGAGACCACGAGAGGAAAGATTCTGGTGCAGAAGCCAGTAATGGTTCAACTGTGATGATGCCGGGGCTTCCTCAAGTAGACTTCAGCTTCAATAGTGATGACTGCTCTTAGCAGAGCTTTTCATGCTCCCGAGTGCAGTAATTTATTATGTAGGATACAGCTTCCATTTGTAGTCTGCTTCTCTCAATTAAGCCAAAGACTGGAAAATTTTGTCACTCTTCATGAAAGAAATATGAACTAGGACCTTTCATCCAATGTGCATTGCCATTAAACAATCAGAAGCAAACCAGAAACGACCATGTTTTAACCTTTAAGCTTGTACTGCCGATTGATCATGACCAGACTGATCGATTTCTTAAAGCAATTAGAGGCAAGATCAGTGAGAACCTGCACCAGGTTCTGCAAACAGCAATCACGCCCTGAACTGGAATGGCTATGGCTTTTTGATTTCGAGTAAGGACCTGCTCGGAATACAAGAATTTGCTAGATTAGCCAAACGACACAGAATTTGAATTTTCAAACATGCAGTACCCAACTCTTGAATTTGAGAACAGTAGTGTCAAGGGGGATCTTTCAACAATTCAACCAATCGACTCGACACACTGCAATGTGTTTTACCTTTGGAGACAACAAAGCGTAAAGGAGAATCAAACATAACCACAAAATCCCAGACTCCATTCGAATGTCAACAACTGAATAGAAGCAAGCAAACTGATAGATTCAGGTTTACATAAGACAAGTCTTTTCTTCAATCAGATCCTGCTCAGGCATAGTTCAACCGGAAAATGTCGTTGAACACATAGAAGCTTCCTTGTGGAGTTGGCATCAAATGGAACATCTGCAAAACCGAAGCAGATAGAAAGTAAAAGATGGTTTAGGAAGACGATGACACAAACCATTTTCACAATTCACGTAGAATCAGACAGCATTGTAAGTGTTACGTATCTCAAATAAGGCATTATCAGAGAAGCAGTGAAGAGTAAGGAGGCACCTGCATAGATTTATCTCAACTCTTGATCTCCAAGGCTAAACAACTTAAATCTTAGATTACTGTAGATACTATGAAGTATCTAAGGGAAATACTTAACACGTATAATAAAAGCGGCTTTGGCTGTATTATATATACATGGAAGTCGTCACTAATCCTCCATAAACCAGAATGAATCCAAATTGTGCCAAAGAAAGCAATCCAATGAATGATCATGCAATTAGCAAACACGAAGCAAAGCATGAGAGCAGAGAGCTTATAGCAAAAAAACCAGGGAGCCGCAACGAACCAGCAGATATACAGTAGGGAAACTACAGCAGAAGCAAACAAGCCAACTAACATACAACTCCAGGAACGGTTATTAATGATTAGCAGAACAACAGATCTTGCGATGATTCATTCATCGAAGCTAACAAAGCTAGACATAAGATCCGAGATCTCAAGGACGCAGATAGTCACGGTCAAACAAATTGTAAGATCTGACATCACAACTAGTAAGAAATCCGCATTGTTCTTAAATATGACCTAATTAGATCACCGAAACATGATAAGCTATCCTCATGAAGGTAAGTTAGATCGAAATTTGGACATCCAAGCTCGAAAATCAGTCTACTGGCGATCGGTACCAGTTCAGAAATCACAAGGCCCCAATATTAAACCCTAACGAGGTCATCAACAAAATCTCGATTGTTTACTGGAAAGTAAAATTATACACACAGCACCGCGCCAAACTCTCACACACAATCGAGCACTGAATAACGAACCTGGCTAAACTTGAGAGCGTGCTGTTCCCCGGAGAGCTGAAGGTTACCAGAGACAAAGACAAGCATCCCGCCGGCAGGACCAGAGGGCTGGCAATCGACGGTGGTGATGCTGTGCTGGCACTGCTGGAAAGGAAGGCTCGTAAGCTTAGCGACTATGTTTTGGGAGCCCTGGATCTGCTGGCCTTCGAAGGTGAGCATGGAGCCATCCTGGTAAAGGTTAGCCAGTCCAGCCCGGTTGGTGTCGAAAGTACTGTAGTAGTGATCTACGAATGCCTTGGCCACTGCGTCTGGATTCATCTTCGAGAGGTGGGAATTCGCGAAGAACAGGACGTCTCTCTGCAAATCGGCCTCGCCGGCTTCTTCCCGCCTCCGCTTTTCTTCACTCTCGGCTTACTACTCACGCTACGATAATACAGAGAAAAAGACGAAAGGACTGAAAGGAACTGAATAAAAGAGGAGACTGGCCGTCGGAGGACTTGAAAATTGAAATATTTTTGGATCTAAGGGCCTACTTTGCAAATTTTGGAAATATCCGCCGATAGCTTGCTATGAATAACAAAAATAACCAGCCCGAAAAAAAGAAGCCCACGGATAACCGGTTTGGAATGCCATGAAACCAACCAGCCCGAAAAAAAAGGCAAATTAGCCAGCCGAAAATATAAACCGTCGACAGCAGGGTTCGAACCTGCGCGGGCGTAGCCCAACAGATTTCAAGTCTGTCTCCTTAACCACTCGGACATATCGACTCATGCGATAATATTAAATAAATGATCCTATAAACCGAAAGCTACCAGTCAAGCATACAAAAGTTCAAAATGAGCATGCAGTGGAGACAGGCGCAGGAAATAAAGAGCGCCAGAGAATGAACAGCAGATGAGATTCTTATTATGTAAGAGATTTAACTTGACCCCAAGTTCAACAGGCTAGTTCTGACTAAAACCAGACATCTTCATCCAGTAAATATACAACAAAATACACAAATCTATCCATTTTGTTCCTCATGGCTTCCACTGGAATCTATGGTACAAAAGGTTGGTCCTTTACAAGAAATGCAGACTTCCCAGATAACCTCCTATCCTAACATCAAATATTTCTCTCTACACACAGCGGAATAATAATCTTCTTCTGTAACTAAAACTTCTGAATTTGCATGGAGACGTACATGACCCAACTTTACAAGAAAAATGATTTGAGCCTTTCGCCAAACTTGGAGCTTTTATCGAATCAATCATGGCTTCCTATGTACAATACACTGCCACAGACTAGCAGTTTTGCCTGCGAAGCAATTGTACATTAACGTCAGGAAACTGGTCATATGAAGATGGACTGCTTATATATTCAGGTTTACAGAAGTACTCACTGTGGGGTAGAATTCTGCTACCCAGTTGAGAAATTTCTGAACTGGTTTAGGGCTTCAGATCAGAAGAATTCCTCTCTGTATGTACATTCAGCATTTTGGAAGTTTTAACTTGTAAAAAATCGCGAAACTTCCTGATACAACTGCTGAGCTTCGAATGGTTTCGAAACATATCCATCCATGCCACATCGTGTACATTCCTCGTGTGTAGCCTGGATAACATCTGCAGTCATTGCCAAAATTGGTACATGCCAGTTCGAAACATTTCGACATGATTCAATCGATAGGTCTCCGTTTTTAATTCGTTCGTTCATGCTAAGTTCCATTTCTCTGATCCTTCTCGTGGCTTCAAAGCTGCAAGGTTGAACAAAAAATCAGTGACTAAAAACAAACATCAGCGGTAAACAATGAAGGAAGGATCAATGCTAGTTAGTGCTTTACCCATCCATTTCAGGCATCTGAATGTCCATGAAGCATGCATCAAAGGTATGAGGAGGCTCAAGGAAAGAAATAGCCTTCGGACCGCTTTCGGCAGAGACAACATCAGCTCCATACTTTTTCAAGGCACCAGTAGCTACCTTGAGGTTCACGTAATTATCATCCACAATGAGAATCTTTCTTCCAGCAAGCAAGCTCCGAAGTGGTAGGAGCTCCCCGTTTCGAGGATTCGCTTTGTTCCCAACTCCCATTGCTCGTTGTAGAGAAGCAGCCAGCATACTCGACCTCAATGGCTTCACGATGATACTCGGTGCGTAAAGACCAGAAGTTAGGGTTCCTGTCCTGAGAGAGCTGGCCGAATTAGCAAGGATGAAAAGCCTTGGGGAAACTTGGTGGTCAAGTTTCCTTAAGCTGTTGACAAATAGGGATGAACTGCTTGACTCAGCATCCCAAACATCCTGTTCAACGAGAACCATGCTAACAACTATGTTCCCTGTGGTTATAATACTAGTCAAAGCTTGGCTCAATGTAGGAATGAGTTCGACTTGAATCCCAAGCCTCTGGACATGGTATCTCGATATCTTTGCTCTCGCTGGTCTAGAGTCCACAACCAAGGCTCTCATGCCTTGAAACTCCGGGGGGAAGTTGGATTGGTTGAGTTTCTGGCTCTTGAGGTCGTTTGTGAAAACAGCAGTGAATGTGAAGGTGGAACCGATCTTCGGTATGCTAACGAACCCGATTTCTCCATTCATGAGGGTTACTAAACACTTGCTGATGCTGAGGCCAATCCCAGTGCCTCCTTGTTTTCTCGAAATCGATGGACCAACCTGAACAAAAGGTGTGAAGATACGAGGCTGATCCTCTTGAGGGATGCCTTCTCCTGTATCTTCCACTGAAATGATTAGGTTGATAAGGTCAGGAGAGGAGCAGTTAGATTTAGATGAATCTTTGTTGAATGATCTGAATTCTGCCCAGCTACTTCGTTTATCCGCTACAGGAAAGCCACTCAATGTGTTCCTTGATGATGCTTCTGTCTCAATGTCTAGGGAGTCTATCACTTCCTCCACAAGATGGACAGTAACCAGAATGTGTCCCTTTTCAGTGAACTAGGAATAGCAAGAATAGCAGAAAAAAAAAACATCAGTTTAGAAATCTTTCAATAGGCGAATGAATAAAATGACTAATCTCTGGGACTTACTTTTATAGAGTTTCCCATGAGATTGGTGATGATTTGCCGAAACCTTCCAGGATCGCCGATGAGCATATCAGGAACACGGTCCGAAATGTAAACTGCCAACTGTTGGAGGTACAAACCGTTTGAAGTTAGGAATATTTGAAGATGAATTAATGTGTTAGGAGAAACTAGCTATTTAGAGCTGGCTTTACCTCGACCCCTTTCTCCTGAGACTTCCCGGAGAAAAGAGACAGAACATCATCCAGAATTTGTCGAAGATCAAACTGAACAGCCTCTAGATCAAGCTTGCCAGACTCTATTTTGGCCTGGTCCAGCACCTCATTGATAAGTGAGACGAGAGCTTTCCCACTTCCCTGTGCAGTTCGGACATAGTCTTGCTGAGTAACATCTAGATCAGTGTCCATAAGCATGTCTAACATCCCTAATACACCATTCATCGGGGTCCTGATCTCGTGAGAGACTGTAGCAAGAAACTGCAGGAAGATTGGAGTTTAGGTCAGATAATACTTAATATGAGGTCAAACAAAAAGGGAATCAATTTTCAGCTAGAAGCATACTTGAGACTTGGCTACATCAGCAGCCTCAGCCCTTTTCTTTAGCTCTCTCATCTCATCGCGATCATCTTCTACCTCAGCAATGCGCTTGATGGTTCCATTGATTAAAGAACTACAGAGCAAAACAATCACGAGGATGCCATGGGAAGTCATTATTGCCATCAAAGGCCACGGTGCTTTTTGCTTGAATCTGCATTAAGAAAGAAACTATAGTTGAGAGACACAAACTTCAAATACACATGCTGATTGATTTTACAGGAAAGGCTGAAATTTTACCTGCATCGCATCTCATGATTTCGGAAGGGATCGCCAAAGTTAAGACTGTTGACATGCTCCAACCGATCAACATACTCATCCGAGCCATACATACTGATCGGGTGGGATTGGTTACTTGTGTCATATACATTCACCAGGATAGTTTGTTTGGTCGCGAGTTGTTGGAGTAACTTCTCGACTAGTGACTCGATGTCAAAGATACCTCCTAGATACCTAAACAGTACGGAAAAAACATTAGAATAACAGACTATTTCTCTCTTACTGCAGCATGAGTTTCATGAGCAAAAAATTATACCCATCAGTAGCCTGAATCCTCTCCTTTGGAGTTGCATCGGGCGGGAGTTCTCTTTTGTAGACAGCAAATGTCAAAATTACACCGAGACGATTGGTTTTCAAGAGCCTAAAAGGAGCAGTTAGGACCCCTTTCCCAGATTCTCTAGCTCTTAGCACATTGTCCCTATCTTCCTGCAGGCAAGGGAAAACATCAAGTGATCACCATGCACCTTCTGGCTCAAGATTCCAGCTAAGTTTCTAAGTACGGCCATTCAATTGCAAGACAAACAAAGATAAAGAAGCTTACTTTTCCAGACAGCACATCAAGGGAGACGACATGGGCAACGGTATCTTGTGCAAAAATCACGGGAGCATATTCTTCCTGGATAGGAGATGGCTCCAACTTTTCTGGTATATGATCATCTTTATGAACTGGGTTTTGCTCAAAAGTATCCATCCTCCTTATGGTCCACCCTTGTTGCTTCTCAAACTTCTCCCTTTCAGAATGGAGCACCCTCACAGCATATGCCACCCCACTTGTCAGCGGCCTCTCAAAGTTTGTTCTTTCTGTGTACTTGGCAAATGTTTTCTGAACAAACGTTCTTCAAAGTTAATCACCATTCTCAACTTAAGGCCTCAATTTCAACAATTGAATTGAACATTGAAGGAGAGAAAAGAAGTATGGCGGAAGGGAAAACCTGATCAATGGAAGAAGGACTCATGCCATGGTGAAAAGTAGAGATCAAGATAGACATGGCTTGAACATGGTTCATGCTGACATTAAACTGATCCTGCAACATCCTAGCTCTCTCATCACACATGCTAGCAAGTGTGGCTTTCCTAGACTCCACGGCTAGATTGTTCATGTAGAAAAGGAGACTTGAACAAATCATGATCCAGCAAATTACCCACCCGGCCACAAACTTTCTCCACCATGATTTCCTCACCAACTTCAACAAAATGTACTGATAGTAATGATGGGGGTGGATCTCGCAACTCTTCTCAGACATCTTCTCCCACAATTTTACAGCATGACCAAGTAAATCGCCAGAATGGGATGGCTTAATTCCACTTTGGATGAAGCTGTTGAGAGGAATTACAGAGACGAACCAGCAGCATACTAGCCAAAGGAGATGCCCAGCTTTTAAACCAAAGGCAAGAACATGGAGCAAACTCATCCAAAACAGTAACGCAAAATACACTACCAAGTATATGAACAACTAAACCAGCTGGTGAACCACCCAAGTTGCCTCTTTTTTTAAACTACTAAGCGTTCCAGCTGGAAAGATGGAGGAGAAGTGGGGGAAGTCAGTCACCAATCAAATCTACAGAAACTGTCGAGTGAAACCCAACACGGGTAAAAAGGAAAAACACAACAAGTCCAAAAGCTTCGAAGCAGAACCAAGAATGGTGAGAAGACCAACTGGAAGAAGCCTAATTTCACTAACCCAAATGGAATTGAACAAAAAGCAGTAACAAGCTGCTGTCTTTTCAATAAAAAAGAAAGGACTGATAACAAGATAAGAAGTGGTAACTCTAACCCACAGACAGCCACAAGTAAGAATCAAGGAATCCTTTATGGTACTTTTGAGCTTCAAATTGGCCAAGTTGAAGGCTTTTTCATCAAGGAAACGAAAACCCCAGAACAAAGATTCGGAATTCAGCAGAAACCCAGAACCAAAATAGGATTAATCCTCTTTTAGCTGGATTTTGTTTTTAAGTGTAGTCTAGTGTGATGTGGGCAGAACAGGAATGATTAAGAATAACAGTGGCTGATGATGAGGGTTTGGGTTTAGCAAAGGAAGAAATAACAGCAGTAACAGGAAAAGAAGAAGCTAATAAAAGGAAAGGATTCATGGAGAAGAAGATGAGGAAGAAGAATCTGCCAAAGAAAGATGGAGAAGGAATATGGTTTTTTGTGTGGGAATATGTCTGCTACCATAGCCAATTATCTCTGAAAATTAACACAGATAAAATATGTGCATAATAAAAACAATTTGTATAGACAGAAGTCATATATAATCCCATAATTTATTTATCTATTGTATTTTATTTTGTGAACAAATTGTAATTATTAAAAAAGGGAGCATATAGTTCCAATGCCTTCCATTATTTTTAGTGTTCACATCCACATCTACCAATCTATCAATTGCCATACTCAAGCAGGCAACTTTTACACGTTAACTCAATCAAAAATATTATTTCTCTACATTATGGAAATGATTATGCTTTTCCATCTACTTATTTTCTTCATAAATAAAGGTGGAAACAGATTGGTAAGTTAAAAAACGGTGTTTTTTACTTTCCCTGTTTGAGTTTTTAAGTTTAAGTATGATGAGATTATAAACATAGTGTTGTTTTTATTATATAATTGATTATTTCAAAAAAAAAATTCAAAACATGAAGTGTCATGTTTATAGACCGATGAGAGTACGTAAATGTTATCCACAATAATAATCCGTTTTTTTGTTTTGTATTTAATTATGCTATAATTGAGAAAACAAACAACTATCGTATATAGAGTTTGGATGTTATTTTATAATAATATTTGTATTGAGTAAAAAAGTTGAACCATATAACTTGACAAATAAATTATGTTATAATATATATGTATAAATTTAAATAGTGTATCGTTAATAATAAATTAACATTCAAACTTAAAGAAAATAAACTATATCAAATTATCGTTTGAGCAATGACATTCTTGCTATGTGGAATTCCTCTTCTATTTCATATACACACAAACGAATGCAATTTATAATCCTTAAAAAACATATATTCTACAATATTTAGGTTTCAAAAAGTAATTTCCAAATAATAAAATAAAGGATTTGGATGGGGTGGAATTGGATGAAGGGAACATAGTAGGTGGAAGTAAATAGGGCCCTTGATAGTAACCTATCAAGGTATTATTATGTATTTTTTGTCAATTGTTTTATCCTCTACCTCATTATTGTTTTTGTACATACATATATATCCAAAATATGTATACATAAAAATCCCACTCCATTTTGTATTTGGCGACCAGTCTTCTTCTTCCCATTCCAAACCAAACCCCCTCCACACTAATTTTGGCATCCTTTGTCCTTATAAAATTTAAATTATAGAAAAGGTGCAAGGAAACTTTGTATATAATAATATTTGTGATTAGGAAAAAATAACAACTGCCCACCCAAAATTACAACAATATATTTGTAAAACAACGCAACGAGACATGCATATTCCTGAAACGTCACACAGCTGAATTACAAAGAATATGAAATTTTGAGGTTGATGGAACGTGTATAATTCTAAATATTTCGTGTATGTTTTTATTGATAATAACATTGAGAGCTATGACGATATCCATTATTAGCATATTGTTGAGTTTGTAACTTTGATCATCGGATTTAGAGTACACAAACAAATATAATTCTTTATCATAAATAGAATAAATGCAAAGTTCACAAACAACTCATCTATTGTATTCTCACCAAATGTCATCCTATTAAGCATATAGTAAATGCTTTAGTTCCATCAAAATATTGTACACAAATTTGTTTATTAACTTTTCGAGCTAGTTACACTTGTAAAATTAACAAATATACTATAATCTTTTTTTCAAATAGAGATCTTTCGTTAAGTACAAGATATAAATAAACATTACAAGGGTATTCATTTTGTAGAGTATGTTTGATTCGTACCCATGACTTTCGAACCGTTAGTATCTATCTTTACTACTAAATCAACAACATTTAGACGAAAAAATATAGTATACAATAATACAAATTCCGAATTAAGCATAAACAAAATCTATTTAGAAGTCTTGATAAGAGCTGCAGAATTAATTCTCCTCTTGAGAGGTAGCAGCTAGGGTTTTATACCCTTTCAACCTTCGGCGCCCAACACCTTCCCTCCTCCCTTCGGCCTTCCCTACTCCTATTGAGAGGTTTGTAGCTCTGTTGGTTGATTTTTCTTGTTGTCCTTCTCTTTTTCTTTAGTGGGCACTCTTTAAGCCGGTTAGAGTTTTTTGTAGCAAAAATCAGTTAAGAGTTTTTGAAGCAAAACGGTTAGGGATTTGCTTCCTTCTCTCGGCGTCGAATCGAAGATGATAATGGTTTCGCCCGGACAAGAAGATGATTTGGTGGACCTAAAAGTTGACGCGCTACGTCTGGGAGAAGAAGAACATACGACGACGTTCGAGAGTATCCAGGAAAACCCAAAAAACCTGACACCGACAGGTCTGAACAACAGGTCCTGCAACGAGGAGTGATTAGTCGGCAAGAACGCATTCGAGGTATCAGTCTCTTCGAGTGTTTGATATTTTGGTGTCCTCAATTCGGGCTCCACCGGCTGTTTACTGTTTTTTTAGTTTCAGATGTTTCTTTCAGTTTGAACAATTATTTCTTGTTTGTTTTTGCTATCGGGTAGAACTTAGCGCCTGAGATTTTAACTCTCGTTCAAGGTTTTTTATTATAGGGATGATTGGAAGTACGGGTATGGTAACTCATGCTACTCATTTATGAATCCGAATTTCACTTGTTAAGAATAATAATCCTCTCTGAAAATCTTTTGGCAAATTAAATATAATTGGCCAAAAGTTTAATATATATATATAGATCAATTTCGAGAAAAAAATGCATAAACAAAAGCTAACGATGTTAATCTATCGACGTTTGTTCGCAATCTTTTCCACTTAACTTTAGCTTCCTAATCAACCTTCTTCACGTTAGGGGAAGCACCAGCCAACTACAAGGAAGCTACTTTCCACAAGGAACTAGGTTTCTCTCCGTAATAATACCAATAAACTGAGGGCTAAATCGTCTTTTCGTACTGATCATCAGGTCCCACGCAGTAGCTGGCGCAAATTGGCGGGAGCGGGACAAGAACAGTGGCATCACTCGTAATATAACCGACAAAGTGGAGGGCAGTATCGTAAAGCGAAATAAATGCTTCGTCACGGAGGTGATTAGGCTATCACCACTACGGCACTCACTGCCTTTTGGTTCGAGAAGCTCTTCCATGGACAGACAGCGACCTCTGCCACGTCATATGGGAGCTGGCAGCCAATCAGAATGTCCCTACGTGTAACTGCAGTGGACGGCTAAGGGGTTCTGCTACACGTGTCGCCTTCTGCGTATGATGGCATCTCTCCTCCACGTTTTGGATGTGGGCCCCGGCTCGTGCTGGCTAGCTTGGACCCATTCGTACTCGCTCCTCGAGTATCGGGTTCGGGCTTTTTGAGGGTCATGTTTTTACCTCTCTGGCCCACTTGTATTTGATGATCCCGTTCAAGTGATTAACAGAAGTCTGTATAGATAAACATGCAATGAATTGTTGGTATAATGGTGTCCGAATTTAAAATTAAAAAGATGAATTAAAGTTTAATTCTTCATAATAATGTTGGGGAGGAGTAAAATTTTAATCGCATAACTATTCTCGACTGGATTAATCGAATAATGAATCGAATACTAAAATTTATACCAAAAATAAAAATTCATATTTGGATGGACGATTTAACAATGAATTTTATCATTAATATTGTTTAAGAGTTGGTTGTTCGTATAAAAAATTAAATATATCAAATACCACTATACCTTAATTTGCAGTTATACTAACAAATAAAATAAGTTATGTCCACAAAAAACCCATCAAATTATAGTTTAATTTCTTTAGTTATTATTTTATTTTATTCTTTTTGACAAAATGATGACATGACCCAATATAATAAACTTGACAATTAATTATTTTAAAATTCTAATTTGGCAAACTGTTTCAATTTATTTGGTATCACTATGATTTAGTAGATTTAGTGATTATTGATTGAACAAATTTTAATAGCATTCTTCAAAAGAAAACAATATATAAAGCAAAGCCATCTTTGATAATCTTTTACCCAAAAAAATATAAATATATAAACGGTGAGTTTTAATAAAATGATAAGTGCGATAACTAATTTATCCCTTATATATTAATTATGTTAGGTTATATCAGTATTGTGTTTAAAATTATATAGTAACTAAGGAGATGGAATTATAAATGGATGTTATTTGATGAACAGGATAAAAACTATTTGTGATCAGTTCGGTTGGAACCACCGTAATCGTTGTTTTTGTAAAAAAAAACACCACCGTAATCGTAAATTGTAGCCTTGACACGAGAGTCGAGGTTAATGTCGAAGTGGCAGGTAAAAAAGCTTACAAACATCGAGTTTCTTTGTGCGACTTACTGTTCTTATTGGAATTATTCTCGTTAATAATAATAATATATTTATTTCGTCAACTGAGATGCATGCACGCGGCAAATGAGTTCCGTCTCATTCGTCGTGCTGGCTATCTAAGTCTCTGAAGGAACCTAATGCTAAAATACGTTTTTGTCTGTTGGAATGAAAGAAATTTTGGGCACTTTATGGGTTTGATTAAATTGGCATCATGTCCCTTTTCCTGGGTACAAAACTACCAAACCCTCGTACTTTAGTTACCATGGTTTACCTACCTTTTACATTTGTGGTCAAGCTAAGTATTGTTTAATAATTAGTGGACTCCTCCGCACAGCCATACGGTGCCACAAATTCAACTCCCGGTATTCAGGTAAAGACAACTAATTTTAAGTAGTCGGCTGTGTGAATGTCGTCGATTTGTTATATTATAAACAATGCATGCATATATATATATCAAATTGGAAACGTTTTTTTTGGTTAGATTATTGCATGGTTGGTGGAATTTTCATTCCTTAATAAGCACCTGGAGCATTTGGCATACAAATCTGAAAATTAAAACCAACTTGGAAGTATCTTGATATATGCAATATGTAAGTTTGAGAAACTAAATGTTGAAAGATGTTTGGTTATTATATTGGTTTGTTTACTATTGTTCAAAACTTGGACTTGGCTAGCTTTCGAGGCTTATATAAACTAATTCAAATTTCTCAATTATTAATCTCAATTATGCCATGGTTTATGTTCCAATTCTCAATACAGATTAGCCAAACATCAATTAAAAAAAATAATTAATGTGAAGGCGGACAAGGACACCTATTTACTTGGGTCATTGTCTCGACGCTACAAAGCTTACAAAGGCATACTTGGTCAGAGAATACGGCATTCCACCACAAATAAAATAAAATTAATACAATCCTAAAAGAATTGTCGTTCCACGTAGGATTTATGTAGGACAATATATACTTAATTCAATTGTGAATGATATTTGATGTTGAAATATTTCCTAGAGCAGAGCAGAGCAGGTCTTTGTAGAAAACACATAGGGATTAACCTCGTAATACCTAAACTAAAATTTAACCTCGACATACAAGTATTCAAATGAAACGCTACTGCTGTTTAAGTATTGACTACCCAATAATGGCCATAATAATTAACATATAATAATTTGTGTTAGAAAGGAGGGTGGTCGTATGTTAGCTACCAGAAATGGAATGATGGAGCTTCCTTGAAGTAGTTCCATATACGAGGAGTACACGATAAGACAGATTCCATAATTATTATTATTCTAAAGTTGGATCAAGGCATCCAACTTCAACCAACTACACTAATTGGCCTAACCAGATAAGCATGCGCAATGGTTCTTCTTGTTTCTTTATGTACGGTTCGACTCAGTGCTCGCAATTTTATACTTAGCTGAGTGTTTGACCGTGTCATAACTAAAGATTGTTTTCATCCCCATATTTTATCTGTTTAGATTAAGTGGTTTATTAAATTTAATTCAAAGTTTAATCAATCTCTTAATAATCATGAAGTTAATTCAAAAATTCCAAATAAAAAAATTCTCCAATGACAAGTTTAATTTTGTTTCAGCTAAAAAGTGCAAAAATTAATATTGTTTCATTTTTGTATATTCTAAGTTTATATTAAGTTTAGAAAATGGATTCGTCAATATACAAAAATGTTTTAAGTTTTCTCTAATCAAATATTCTTTTCTATTTTAGGTGATTTTAGAAATTACTAATTAATTTTTGGATGGAGATAATCAATGGTTGCTTTAAAATAGTCTGTGACACTTGTCCATTTTAGGTTAGTGGACAGATGATCACTGAAATAACTGTGGAGTTATTCCGACAACACAAGTGTCGTTTGTGTCTGAAGGTTCTTCTCGATATGCCTCTACTCGAACTCGTCAACACGGTTTAGACTAAATTAATTGGTTTTTTATTTTAATTACTCTAATGATTAAATTAAACTAATTAATTAAGGGTTGATTCAAATGAAGAAACCGAGTTCTTGGAAGAGATGAGTCATCAAGCTCAACTTCTTAAATGCATTCAAAACGAACGAATATGGACTGGAATTGAATAAAGTGAATCCTCCTATCACTCGTATGAATCAGCGACACGATCATGCACACAGATTACCACTACTAGCTTCCCAACTAAGGTAGAAATAACCTTAATCAGGCTAGCCGGTAATGAACACCGAGAAGTTCTACAAAGTGATAAGGTGTTCTTTCGGAATTAAAAGAAATCACGAGTAATTGAAAATAGCGTTAACTTGGTCCATCAACGCCTAAACTACTGATAACTACACCCAACTTGGTACATTGGGTGCAAACCAGAGCGCCCGCCAATTACAAGATGAATATCGTTTAAAACTGGAAGAAACACAAAACGTAGAATTAGGTTATCGGCTTACCCCACCGATAACTTAATTCTATCATCGATTGATAATCTTACGAATTCCTAAGTCTATCATGAAAAATTCCATAAATTTGACCTAATTCTATCTGTAACAAGAATTAGGTTGAAAACCAATCAAACGAGGCAATCTTTCATTACAATCCAAACATCCACAATCGGCGTTCTTAAACATTCAAACAGGTATCATGGCTGAATTCCTACATCTCAACCAAGAATCTCTACGGAATTAGCTACTCATGATGCTAGAAGAAAACAAATCAAAAGAAACCCTAACCATCATCTTATAGGAGAGATAGTGGCTTGTTCTTCTTTCAATCGTTGCTTTTGGTTTCTATCTTCAATCCTAACTTCAATCCTTGAAAGGAACTCTTTTAGATCTTCAATTGAGCTTCTAGAGGAGGTTTGGTGCTGGTTTTGCAGAGAAAAATTGGGGAAAATCGAGAAAAAACGAAGTTGGGGAAGAATGTTCTCTTTCCTCAAAAGCTGCCCTTTTATAGGAAGCTGCTGAAATCGGGGGTGCACGTCATGCACCTCCGTATCTTCAATCTTTCCGCGTAGCAAAAGGAAGGGAAAGGCGTACAGTGGTGCACGTTGTGCACCTTCTATTCTCCAGACTTCCTCGTTAAGGGCGGAACGGTGTGCAGGGGTGCACGTCGTTCCTACGATTTGAGACCGACATTTTCATCTTGATTTAGGGTTGCACGGCGTGTAGTCCTTCTGCTTCTCTATTCCCTTTCTTACTCTACCGTTCGAGCTCCAATCGTGCTATACTTTACGTCCTTGGCTT
Organism: Linum usitatissimum; assembly: GCA_030674075.2. Classification (NCBI taxonomy): domain Eukaryota; kingdom Viridiplantae; phylum Streptophyta; class Magnoliopsida; order Malpighiales; family Linaceae; genus Linum; species Linum usitatissimum. The sequence continues at coordinate 3,801,291 of JAUJYP020000264.1, read as the reverse complement.
TATAATCTAATCACCTATCTCCGAAGTACCTGTAGGTAACAAATACTACAAAGAAAACATCAAATGGAGAAAACATCAAATGGACCGAAACGGTCCAAGTGAACGGATCTAGACACTTGATGCCAAAACACGAAATTATATGAGAATGAAACTCAAGCATACTAATAATCACTTAAAAAGCATGCATGAAAAGATAAATTATTGCTACAAATTCTAACCTTATCAACAGACTTCAATTAACACGTAATAAAAATTCGTAATTTGGAGTCGAAAGTGAGTGCAGTTTAGGCAACCAATTGACTTGTTGCACGGCTGGCGCACAATTAAAAAAGAAAGCATTACATTATTTGGGTGAGTGCTTACTGTATTTTGCCTCCTTTTCCCCAAGCATTCATTCATGTATACGGCTGTGGATGGATGACAGAATCCATCAACGTTAAACCTTTTTGGCTAAGGAAACAAAAGGAAGTGTAATGGGTTTGCGCCACGTCAACCAAAACATGCATCAACTGACCAGTTTGGTGCAATGAGTTGTTTTCAGTTCCAATCACAATAATACATGCATAGGAGAGAGCATGGAACCCAGTTCCTTTCAAGCTTTATTCTTTAATTATAAGATAATTACCCCTTTCATGCTAATTCTATTTTTTAAAAACGAATATTCTCTTATCTTTCACCGAGTGAATTGTATAGGTAATTAGGTTAATGAATATTATAAAATTAATTTTTAATAGTTTTGAGTTATTGGGATGTAACAGTTTGTGATATGATATTAGAGAATCTTAAAAGAAAACGTTTCTATTTCAACTCCCAGCGGTCCTCATTCTATGCACATGATTTATGGTATGCAGCTGTGCAAACCTTAGCTCTTTTTTATAAGAGTTTTTGTTTGAGGGGTGTGTTAATGAATACTATAAAATTTATCTAAAACTTCCTTTTTGAAATATGCTTCCTTAACATGTACAAAATGCCCATCGAAGGTACAAACTCCACAAGCGGAGTTGTATGGGTCGCGGATCACTGCTAAAGCGATAACCTCAGTCCTTACTCACGAGCTAACGGACAACGGAAAGGGAAACACTGTCTTATTTGAAACTTTTTTATTATATTATTTGATATATAATATTAATTTATATTTATAAGAATGAGAATAATATATATTTATAATAGAAAGGAAAAATAAATGAAGTGAATAGCATCAAACGAAATTACAAGTGTTATCTGATTTTGGTAGAGTAATGAATAGGTGCAATGAATAGAGATAGATTGGAAATGTTGAGAAAGAAGGAAGGAAATGGTTCATCGATCCTAAACGAAGAAATATTGCCTGCAGAGAGCTCTCTGTAGGTGGTATTCTGAGATGCCATCATCATCGCACTAAGTACCATAATGCAGACCTAACGATAGAGAGAAAGATGGAGAAAACAAGAAGTGGTCAAGTTCATTGACGACGACGATGATGGTGAATATTATCATTCATTATTATTATTATTAGTATCATTATTATCTAAGTGGAACTTGGCCAGCTTTGACATGCAGCGGGTCCTACTGACCACTTCCCTAATTATCTCTTGTTCCCCTTTTGTGCTTTGCTTTCCACATTGGTAACTAATCAAACAACGACGACACCTGCCCCTTGGTCGGCAACTCCCACTGTCAACCCTACAAAATGAATTCCACTCACAAGTTGCACTAATCACATCGTTTTGTACCATTTCATAAGTTTTGTGTACGAATCGAGAGTTATTAGAATTTGCAATGAAAACCTTTCCATCTTAATTTTTTTGATATTATATTAAGAAATGTTATATTTTAATAATTTGTTGTTTTTTTGAAGTTCAATGTAGGTTTTTATATTATATTTTTTTAAAATAAAATAATGATTGGTTTCGCCCGAGTTTGAACCGAAGACCTTCAGTGTGTTAGACTGACTTGATAACTAACTACACCACGAAACCAGTTGTAACACTGTTGCAACCGACCCCGACTCAACCAATTAGAGATCGGCTCAAAGTCAGTCCACCCCAATTTTGCTTGTTTGGTTGTGTTTGCAGGAATGCTGAAACAGCGCTAGTTGGATCAAGTCTCTTGGAAAAGTGACGATATGCTCATAATCTCTCGCACTCTTGCCCTTCGAAATCCTAATACTGCCCACCTCTATCAACCGCTTTGGAGAACTTGAAGCTTTTGACCACTCATTTGTTGCCTCAACGATATTCGATCGTCGTCATGGAACTTCTGCTATCATTCCGCAACCGAAAAAGGGTCGAATCCCTCCACTTCTCAAATTTTAAATATATCAAGCTACATAAAAAAAAGTTGCTAACAACATTGATACTGTATATAAAAAGTTGTAGATAATGAACTGAGGTATGATCTGTGAGTGGCTCCCATTCCTACCAATAATAGTTTCACAAATGGATCATCTGGTATGGTTTGAAGAAGTTGGGGGTTAAAACATGAAATTTTATGAGGGGAAGCAAAAAATAAAACTGGGTGGGGGGGGGGGGGAGGCGGACCCGCAGGCAAGCATTTGCCAGCTAGCTAAGTGGTGTGGGTTTGACAAATGTAAGATGTGTTGAGAGTCTGAAGTGAAAGTGGTTTTGACATATTGAAAATGATTGATGAACCCATTTGTAATTATATCTCCCACTAGCCCACTATGTGTATATGTACTTACTACGTACTGGTACCAATCATTTTCTCCCCACTTCACATATCTATACTTAATATATAGCTGCTTCAACGGAGTGGTTGATTCAAAACAAACCAAGTTGAAAATATCAACTTAGCTACATTGGGGCTGGGGGTGTGCTTCACCCTGCTTTAATTTGTTTTCAGTCGATGATGATTCTGGAGTTAGAATTTTACTCCTCTCAAAATATTATTATAAGAAATTAATTTTTAATTCACCCTTTCAAATACAATTTTTTTTCGTTACACTTGTGAGTAATCCATGTAATTGGCAACTATATGTTCTTAAACACCCCACACATACCCAGTCACAAGGCTTTTCGTGAGCCATATCAAGAGCCCAAGCCCACAGCTAACTATATCCAGAATCAAATATTGGAATATGGGCTTTCCATTCGTTCATGAGCTTCCATTTAGGGCCCTGCCAACCCACAAAGGATGTGGTCTTTGTCGCAATATAAACAAAAACCAATGATGAGATTTGGTCCACGACCTTTTCCGCGTGAAAGGATAAAATCCCCAAGTTGGGCAGTGAAACGCATATTAAAAAGGAGAGAAACGACAGACCGTTTGCGGAGTTTGTAGAAACCGGACGCGACGTCGTCGGTAGCTCGACGGTTTTCGCCAACTCAAACCTTGACGTGTAACTACCACCAAATGAGATCCTGCCATCTGTCCCATACGGCTTCTATTAACCAATCACATTAAAGCCCATGACACACGGGAAAAACCACGAACCAATTTTTTATTTATTTATTTTTTCTTTATGACTATTTTTAAGCGCAAAATATAACCGGCAAAAGCGGACTGAGAATTTTCATTCAGGCAAATATTAGACGCGGATTCAGGATCCAGATAGGAGAGGCGAAGAAGACGAAGAACAGTAGAAGGAGCTCGGCGGGGAGAGGATAAGAGAGGCACCTCAGCTCATCGCAGCTTCGAGTTCTATTCTTGTCGACCGTTTTCCCGGCTTCTTCCCGATCTCGCCGAAAACATGGTAAGTAATTTTTTATAATAGGTTTTGTTTCTCGTACTTCGTTCATCGTAGATCAGATGTAGTGTGTTCTCGAATGGATCAGACTGAATGAATCCGATCTAGCTGTTATTGCGTAGTTTTTGTTTGGATCGAGCGAATTCGTGTTGCATTGATTGTTTTTGCTTGAGATCGTCCGGGAATCGATGATAAGTATCGAAACTAGGTTTGCATGTTGTATTTGTTCTGCGATCTAATGCTATCTGGTTGAACTGCTGCAATTGAAGTAATTCGATGTGCGGAATCAATGATAAGTATTGAAACTAGGTTTGCATGTTGAATTTGTTCTTACGGTTTGATGCTTTCTTGTTGAAATCCTGCAATTGAACTAATTCGATTCGATGCAGACAACGTCAAAGAGGCTAGCAGATAGGAAGATTTCAAAGTTTCAGAAGAACATCACGAGGAGAGGAGCTGTTCCTGAAACAACTGCCAAGAAGGGCAAGGATTACCCTGTTGGCCCTTTCCTCCTTGGGTTCTTCGTCTTCGTCGTCATTGGATCATGTGAGACTCCTCAATCTTTGTTGAGATAAGATCATCAACCATCAATCATCTTTACCAGCTTGCTAATGGTGTGATTTTCTTTGTCATAACAGCTCTGTTCCAGATAATCAGGACGGCAACAAGTGGAGGCATGGCTTAAGCTTTGCTGCTGGAACTGCTAATCGTAGAGAGATTTACATCCAAATGAGTTGTTTCGTTTGTTCCTTTCTCCCATCTTTTATAGCCTGTAGTTGCAGAAGAAGAGAAAAAGAGTAAAAAGATACTTTGAAATGATGAATGTGTTTGTTTGTTCGTGTACTGTGATCTTCAGAAACTTATAATAAACTGTTTCGTTCCTTCCATCTCTTCCTTGAGCTATACCCCAACGAAGTTTACATTGTTCTTCATTATCCATATCATCCAAATTTCCCAGTGGTAGAAAAATCGTTCACAATTCTAGCTAATGCGCCTATAAAGTAAAACCTTGTTGATTTTTCTACTCAAATCTTGTCGATGTATCTACCCTTTTGTCATTGAGATCTCTCGACTGATTCAACGTTGGGTAGCTAGGTATTTGCAAGGATGTTCTACTCTCAAAGGGAAAGTGAGACCCCGTAAACTTAAACAGAATGGTCTCTGCAACACAACCAGTTATTTTGTTTGACAAGTTTGTACATTCAGCAGGATACAAACAAACACAAAACGAATACAAAATCTTCAGTTTACATTAACAAAACCAGCACGGCACAAGCTCGAAGGAACCGAACCAACCCATCTGGTTCCTTTCAGGCAAACCGAGAGCCGATAAGTTCTTCAAGCCATGGCAGTAGGGGAAGGGTGGAATGCCGTTCCGCAAGCAATCCACTGCCTCTTTCTCCCACGAGGAACCAAACAACCAGGAACCTTGTTCCACTCTTTACTCGCTACATCGTACGTAACCAACCGGTTCATCTGTCTCGACCTCAATGACAGCATGAGCAAACCTTTATTGCCCAGACAAGTCATCCTGACGTGCTTCCCGTAAAATTCCAAGCACCACAAGTTTGGCATTCTGTCTACCTCCTTCCACAAGAGCGTCATCCTTTGCAGCTCCCATATGCAAACGCACGTGGCCGCGTTTTTCGTCAGCAACCCGACGAGAATGATCCGCCCCGAGCATTCAGCTAGCGTATGATCGCTCAGATGGAGCGGATCCGGTATCGCGAACTGCTTCCACGCCCCGGAAACCATATCGTACGACACTATTCCCTCGGGCTCCGAACGCATGAAGTAAAGCACGTCGTCGATCGATACTGCTTGCGAGCGGAAGTTGAGCGATAACGGCAGCTTGATGTGGGACGGCATGATACCGGGATGAGTCCACGAGTTGATCACCGAGTCGTACACTTCATACTCACCATCACAACCCACCCATAGAATCTTATACGCCCCATTTCCAGCATTGCAGTTGAAAGTCATCCCAACGGCTACACGAGACCAGACTTTAACTGACCGGGCGGGTAACTCTCGGAACGAACCAGTCAGAGGGTTGCAGACGTAAAAGTTCCGGTGACCAATATCGAGGAAACACACAAGTCCCCCTGCTGAAGCAACTGGCAAGATGATCATCTTAATGGGAAGAGAAGAAATCGTAGGGTGGTACCATTTCTTTGAGTGAGGGTCATACATGGCTCCGGAATTCACGTTTTCGTGCGTGATGGTGTAGAACCAAGGATTGGTTCGTGGAATTTGTGCAGAATGCTGGGAGAAGCTCTCGGAATTAAGAAAGGAATTCCATTTCTGGCAGACTGAGCGGAAGCGGAAGAACGTGGCAACTGGTAGTCTGGCTATGACACCTTCAAATAGATCTTCTGGGAAATCCTTCCAGATTTCTGCCTCCATCACCTCAGTTGTGCTAGTAGAGCAAGGAAATTTGCCTCGACTACGCTCTTTTCTACATTTCTTTGTGGGTGGAGGGTTGCTGGGTTCCATCATTGTGAAAGTTTCCGACTTTCCAGACTCCATCAGCAGACCACAGTAATCATCTGTAGACCCATCGTCCACATTGACGATGCAACATCTGCATAAATGCTAATTCAGTTGAGATTATGGAAACACTTTGTATCATAATTACGTCAATCCTGCTCAACAAGAAGTAACAACATGCTAACGAAGATAACAAGTATTTTGTTAGAGAAAACAGGTCTGGGAGGTTATAAGCAGCAGTGCTATTCACAGTTTCTACATGACTTAACAGACTAACAGCCTAAGCAGTCACATTATAGTAATGAAAATCTTGAAATGGCACCCAGAAGTAAATAGTTAAGGAAGCACTCTGCAATAACTTAAGGAAAAGAGGAAGTAGCGTCACAGATATAATAGAATCCAGGACATCAGTTGAGTAAATATCATTACGAAAGATGAAGGCTTGCAGCTAACAATGTTGAAACGAGTAGACCATGAATTCCTTGAAACACAAGCAGGGAAGTTCATACAGTGATTCTCATCTCATGCAGTAGAAACACATAAAAAATTCTTCCACATTCTACACATGAATTCACACTACAATAACAAATTCAAACGAGACCTCAAACGGCACCTATGAATGACAGTCACAGATTTTCCCTTTAAAAATCGAATCCATGGGCATGCTATCGGATCCATGGTTTACATTCCCTGTAACAAGAAGGCTCCCGATAAGAGATGGTGGCAAACAAGCCATGGAGCTAAAATATCAGGTGGGTAAGACCTCAACATAGTTAGGTGCTCAGACCTACTCTCTGTACAATAAACACTAAGAGCAACCATACAGAGAAGAAGGCTACAGAGGAAGACCAATACCAGCAGGCAATTAATACTGAAACCTTTCAGTTACCTTGCAATTCGATCACCAGAAACAAAACGACTTGAATACTTGAGAAGCGGTGGAAAGAAATAAAAGAGAGGAGGAGGAGGCTAAGAATGTAGAATTGGCATCACAAGTCGGAGCACGCCACTTGGATCATAGATTTTCCGGGGAAAAATCCAAAAGAAACCGAAACCAAACAAAAAAAAACCTTCCACATTGCGTAGCATCACACGGCAGGGGAACTGGAATCCTTCACTATTTCCGCAAAAAATTACCCTCACCTAACTGACCCAACTCCCACAAAATATAATCGATTAACCTCAACAAACCTGATAAATTAACAGATTAACCGCCACAATCGCATCACAATTTTTGAAAAAACCCACTGCTACACTTCACACAATACAAATTCCCAAAAAAGAAAAAGAAACTGATCGGAGAATTTGAAAATCGCGATTAAGGAAACAAAAAGAGATCTATGCTGAAACCTGTCATTCTGAGGGTGGTGGAGGAGGAGGCTGTGGTGGATAGGAAGAGGAAGTAGCGGCGGCGGCGGCGGCGGAAGGGGCGGAAGAGGAGGAGGTGGAGAGCCGTAGAAGGTGAAGAGGTCTTGAAGCTGAGCAATGAGCTGGCGGAGCATGGCCAGCTCTTGTTCCATCCGCTTCGAGTAATCAGTGAGGAGAGAAATGGAAGGAGGGAGAAGGCTGAGTATGGCAGTTCTTCATCCCTCCGAACCAGAGAAGCAACGCATAAAAATAGAGAGGAAGAAAGGCTCTTCTTCTTCGTCTACTTCTCTAACCAAACACAGAGCAGGAGAAAGAGAGAGAATCGTAACACTAACAGGTCCTTTTCTTCATTTCTTTTCTCTGTTATCTTTCTTTTTTTTATTATTCCCCCCTCCGACATTAACCATTGGGCCCTCTCCCACGTCAGCACTTTCGGAGGGGCCCAGCCCATTTTGGTAATTTACGCTTCAGTTTGTTTTTCTCTCCTTGGTAAATCGTAATTATCCCCCCCCCCTTCTCGCCCGCACGCAACTTTGTCCCCGTTGTGTAATAATTATTAATCATCAAAAGTTATATTTATATTATATTTATAATGAATGAATGAATTTAAAGTTTATTTTTTATTATTAAAAATTAAATAACCCTACTCATTGAAAAAAAATGGACAAACAAAACAGCCACTAATCTCTAAATAAATAACTTTGAATTGAATTGATTTTCTCAGCAAAAAAAAAGAAAGTAAATACCATAACCTTTGCATATACAAAGTACATACCCTCACTCTTGCATAATTACACATACTCGCTTTAGTCTTTCGATTTTGTCCCCCTTTGTTTTTTTTTACTTTTGCCCAAATCATCATCCTTAGCTTTTTTTTTTTACCCTTCTTCTATGCATCCTACGTACTTTATGGCTTGACCATCAAAGTGATCCCAATATCACCAAATATCCACAATATACCACCGTAAATATTGAGCCGTAATTATATTATCGGAATTGTAGACCATCCTTTTGATGAGTGTTTAACGGTACGATTTTGATAACAAAATAGTTTCTATGTCTCATATTTGATTCATGTAGCAAACAACTTTTATAAGTAAGTGATGGAGCTTAGGGTTAAGGAATAACATGTTTGAACCATCGTCTCTCGAGTCATTCACGGTGAATGAGCTATTGCCAAAAGTACTACTACAGTGTGGATGTACCTTTCGATCAATAATGTAATTCAATATTTACTTCTTTGAACATTTACTATAGTCACTATACAAAACCGGTACATTTTATTGGTGCTTTCGTATGTGAAGAATTGATAAAACAATATGTATGATGAGATTGACATCAACAAAACCAAAAACAGAGAGACAAACTACTAGAAGGTAGGTCTATATGGGTTATCGCAATAATGATAACTTGGGCAGCAATTCTCTATCCAGCTAGGGTTGGAAATAGTAGGTCCATATATGAAGCAAATGATCTAACTTGGAAACAAACCAACCCCCTTTGCTTACTTATATAGTTAAAGTCCATGATTTTTGCTTGATCAATCTCCATTGTAATTAATCTTAAAGCTAAGCCATAGTAATCCTAAGTCCTAAATTATTTAGAGTTGTCAAAAAGTGATCGATTCATCATAATTCCAACCTTAACTGAAAAACCAAGTAATTCAATTGACATAGACATGATCTGACCACCTCGAAATATGATGAACCTACATCCCAATTTAACCCATAATGCATGACATGATTGACACACCTTGTGAATCCCAACTCTAATAACCATTCAAACCCAACTTTGCAATGATTTTTAGCACAGAATTTCTAAGCAAAGGGAGATAAAGTGCCGTCAAAGATGAGGGGGAGAAATCAATCATAACGTGAGGAGGGGGGTGTGTGCAAAATTTGATGATTCCCTACACAAAAGTTGGAACCGTATACTTTGGGCCCTCACTGCATTTGGCATCAGCCCCTCACAGAGTGTGAACATAGGGCTTTCTTCCAAGTTGTTATGGTCAAGAAGACCATAATAATCCCAAAGATCCTTTTTTTCTTCTTTGTTTCACCGTCAATATTACTATAATTTCAAGTTATTATATGTTATGTCATTATACTTACAAATTTACACGATATATATCTTTATAGTTTATTTAACGTGATAATCAATTTTTCATCTTTTATCCAGTGATTATTTCATGGGGATATATAATGAATTTATCTACTAAAATGAATTGAGCGTTATCAAATTCGAATTTAATTACATTACACGAATGAACAAACACTTTTAGAAGAAATGCTGGATGTGGTGGGATTGGATCTCTCCGGGCTTAGTAGTGACTTTGTTGCTAATAATAATTTGTTCCACGCACACAAACATGATTGTCCCATCCACCTTTTCTATCCTTTGTCTTTTCTTGCCTTTATTTTTACCTTTCATGAATAGAACCACACTTGATATTCATACATCGGTCCTAGTAAAATTCCAACTCAATTATTATGTTATTTTGAATAAAGTTAGCTCGATATTCGGGTTTAAACTCTGTCTTTTAATTTCAAACAAATTGCTTCTACGTACGTAGACGACCTAGTCAATTTCAACCTTTTGAATTTGAGTCATACGTCATAGGTCAACAGAATTTTGCCATTGATCGTAAGCCTCTTGTATAAAGATGCCACACAAAATGACCTTTTGCTAACCAGATTCATTGTGTGTTTCACCTGCTCGGTCGAGTCAAAAATCAAACCGATAAACCAACAAGCCCAACCCAACAACCCTTCCCCCAGAAATGATCTCATCAAATCAAATGAATGCGCGTTTGAAAGCAATGATGAGATATTGAGAAATGAACACTAAAATTCAGGCACTCCAATGATGGACGAACATCACTCAGTACTGGTAGGATTGCCAACTCACTCCCCCGTCTACTAATATGATATTCTCCGTTTTAAACTAAATTTATATGATTTATTTTTAAATTCCTTCTCAAAAAGCTCGATACTAATTAGTTAAGTTGGTAATTTTTTTTTAAATGAGACAAAATACTTCTCCTAAACCCTAGTATATCGATGTAATACTTAGGTTGTTTTCCCATCATTTTATCGCTGAACTGCCTCCAACCTCGAACAAGAAACCAACCCACCAAAAAAAACCAGAAAATATATGAAATTATACAGTTGAACCTAGAAATAGAACCCTAACTATAAGTTCTGGTTTGCAATATGGACGCATCAACAACCTCCTCGAACTCAAAAGAAATCATGAAGCTATGGTTCTTGGCGAGTAGTTGTTGGGAGAGTTGCTTCAACGTAAGATCTTGAGTTTCAGCATTATATTGGACATTGTTGTATATTGTTTTATAGGTAGAGTGGGTGGTTTCTTGAATAAATAATTCAATTTTAAATGTCTTTGTATATCTTGATATTGTTTAATCAAAGTGTATACTAGTATAAGTCAAGTGTATACAAGGTTTGTACATGTTAAGGATACGAGATTCATCTCTCTGCTCCATGGCAATTAGTATGTACTTATAGGTCAATTAATATATATTTTTATGGTGCATTTCAAATTATATCCATGAATCTACCTTTCATACATTTAGAGTTACGACGACATGGAAATATCAAAGACATTAGTAGGATTGTGTTATTTGGCAGGTGGAATGCGAAATGGAATTTGGATGATAATGAGAGAAAATTAGCTCCCAAAATATACTTCGTTGAAGTTTAAATTTCCGATTGAAATGAGAAAATGTTTAGAATTTCATCCCGCATCCGACTGGCCAAACAAACCAATCATCTCAACTGCAATCTATTGTGTGAAAACCAAGGTGGAAGTTAGGAACTAGCAAGCAAAATGATCAAGGTTTCAATGGGGTTTGGTATAAAGAGGGTAGTGGTAATGATGAAAGAGGCAAATAAATAAAGTTGGTAAAATCGGGAAGAGAGAAGAGGTGTTCTTCATTCTTGAGGGGGGGGGAGGTAATCATTATTCAAGGTTTGTAAAAGAGAAGAAAGAAAAAGAAGAAGAAAACACTGGAGAAGAGGGTGAGTAATCATATCATTTCTTCTTATTATGTCTGGGGAGAAGCAACCTTTCTTTTGAATTTTAATTTTGATTTGCTTGGGGGGTGTGTTTGTATTGTCATTATGAGCATGAATCATGGCTCATCATTGTTCTTATTCTCCAAATCCTTTGATTTTTCCCACTTCTTTCTTTTACATGTATCCTTTACCTTTTCTACATGTACATATTTTAACCCTCATGACCAACTTCTTTGGTAGGAGTTCATAGAGTTTTCATACCGGAGATTGAACTAGTGAAGTATCGTAAAATAACTCAAGTTAACTATGACATTGTAACAAATCTTATCAACTAGTTCCCCAAAACAAAATTGATATATTTCAGTGTGTTTTTAGATGTAACAGTTTTTATAGCGAACTTCTCACGTGTTCATCAATGAATTTGCCCCAATACAAGACTAGATTTGGTAGGTGAAAAGTTCCCTCCCAGAATCACTTCGTGAAGATGAAGATTTAATTTTTCTGTCTTACCAAGACAAGACTCAAAATTTCATCCAACCAAACCAGAGGGTTGGAACTCAGGCAGTTGTGCATTTTTTGCTTGGTCGTGGTCTTCAAACTCAACATGTATATACACAGAGGGACCTTCAAGGTGTATATATGATGCCATTGGTCTAGACAACAACCAACCCATTGAACTACAAAGCCAACCCGATAACCTAAGCAAGTACTTACAACTGCTATACAAGACCAAGCATGAACGCACTTTACACTTTTAGTCTACGAACACTGCGTACAAAACGAGGTAAACCCGTAAAAGTAAACGAGGAGCACTTGTTGGCTGAAAGCCGAAACTAGATGGGTTTTCGATTTTCGACACTTCGCACACAAAACAGTCAAGGTGGACGCAAGAACTGCATACCCCTAACTCTAAACATGCTACTAACCATATCCCAAGAGCAGCAACCGCCACAGATAGTTTAATCAAGCCATGAATAGTAGCATGCTTTACTTATAAGCAAACGAGCCAAACTTCTACAGAAGCGTCCAAAAGCTACTAGAAAACTCAAAGACAAAACTGCTAAGGTTTATAGGAACCAGCGATTTACGACAGGCATACACAAATTCACATGTGAATGGAGGAAAAAAATGCAGTCCTCAGTATACTAAACTTCATAGAAGAGTACCCACTGAAAGTAGACGATTTGATTCGAAGATACAAAAGCCCAACTTTAGAAACCACCAACGAACTTGTACCAATAGTCTCATACCAATTTGACAGACACAAGACATAAAAGGGATCCAATAAGACTTGAACAAAGAAATAGCATAGGAACCAATACCGATACATGAAAGACATCATGAGAAGGTAGATTAACCCTGACAAACTCCCGCAGACGACAAGACTGACTTTCAGACACCCATACGAGTGACGCTGGACGACTGACAACTGTGGAACCTTCTCAAACATGTCCTAGTACTCACTGGAACAGTAAATAATCACAAAATCAAATGGTTGCAGCAGAGTGCATGAATTATGAAGACAACTAAGCAATAGCAGAAGATGGGAAAATAAACAGGATTGGAATGGAAGAATCTTCTGATATATCTTTATAGAGTTTTTGAATGGTACACTGGGAATCAATGGCAGTAACAGACTTTGGATACAAGCAAGAGTGATCACAAAACCAACCTGGTCATTCTCTTCAACTGTAGGTGAGGGGGACTTCTTTGGCTCAGTGGGTTTCTCGGCGCCACAGCTTGGTCTGTTACATTTGGACCGGAATGGATAGTTGATGTTGTTACAATTTTCACATTTCCAACTTCCCTCTGGTGTGTTTTGTTCTGAATAATTACTAACGAATCAGTACCACGATTGCAGACCAGGCACAACAAAATCATTTAATTGAATAGACTTACTTGAATTTTTGTCAGACTTTGCAGCCTGCAATGACAAGCGAAAAATCAAAGATCAGATACAAGAATTAATGGGGAAGAAAGTGGCAGAGAAACATCATATAACAACTCACCAAGCATGCCAAAACAAATAACAAATGATTCCAGACCACCCAATTTCCAAATAGAACACAAACAATACATACCAACTCTAAGTTGTAATTACTAGGTATATCCATATATATAAGTACAAACCTGGGATCCTGGCTTTGGGGTATTGCATTTCCTCATATTACAAACAGTTCTAAAGGAAAAGTTCATGTTGCCACATTTTGGACAGGTCCAGTCATTATCACGAGTTGAATCTTCAAGCACAGAAACAAGCAAATTAGCAAGATATAGATGGAAACTTATTGCTCCAGAAACAACACATTCAAAACAGCAAAACATACCCTCTTTAGGAGTCCTGGGATCTGGGAAAAAACTCGGCCTTGGGCCCTGGGAACATCAACCATAGATACATGAATATAGGAATATCAACAAAGAAACAATGAAGGCTGTCAGTAGATTTAGATCGCAAACAAAGCATTCATTACTAAAGTGGTTGGCCTAGCAATAAAATTCGATTAAGCATCCATTGAATAAACAGGGTACTAAAACCACACATGCTGGAAAATAGAGCTTCGAAAAGCTTCATGCAGAGAGGTACTGCTACAACATAAAAAAAGACACCCTTTTGTGTAACAAGTCTTCAAGTGCTACTACTGATTCAGGAAGGCTTAGCATACCATAGCAGCAGGGCCCATTGGCATGCCTAACCCATAGCGGTCCATCAAGGGGGGCATTCCGTACATACCACCTGAAATAAGAGAAAGGACACAAGGCTGAAATATGAATATTCAGACCATTCAGACTACAAAGACATAGTATACTTAAGTGGAAGTTTTCCAAGGACCATAGCATGACGACAAGCTCAAAGTAAAAATTGAAACTCAACAAAAGAAGCCAAAACTCACCATTCCCAACCATAGATCCACCAGAATAAGGTGGTGGTGTGGATATCTGGAGTGGCCTGTAAGGGCTTCCTCCAGAGATTCGGCTACCATAATTGTAAGGATATGCAGATCCCCCAGGAAATGGAGCCTCATACGGAGGGAGAGAAGATCCATGGAACATAGAAGAAGACCCATATGGAGGTACACCCATATACATTGAAGATGGTGCACCGGAACCTACATAGGGAGCCGGAGCAGAGTAATTCTGAGGGGGCTGTAGTGGCTTGGCAGCAAACTTCTGCATTGATAACAAAGCAGTCAAGTCTATCAATAACCAAAACAAATAGACCTAATAGCTTTTTTCCAAAAAAGGCAGCAACTTAACATTCTACAGTCTACACAATACATCTTTGCAGTGGAACGAAAGGGAAAAGGGACGTTCTCGAGAGAAGTAGTTTAAAAAACTCCGGCATCATGTCTTGCGTCCCGTCCCTTGACTAGCAAGTAGCTAGTTATAATCATAACCCATTTCAATTCACAGACTTTGAAATTAAAAAGATTCAAAACTAGGATTTAATAGCAGAAGAAGTAATCTACATGCCTTTCACAAAAGTATCTCTGGCGAATTGATATTATTCCCTACTAAACAGTAAGAATGAAAACAAACCAGGACGAAGGAAAGCATACCGAGTTGTGATCTGCTGGCCTGGGTTGGGTGCAATTACGCATATTGCACGTTGTCCTAAATGAGAAATTGACATTGCCGCAGCTTGGGCAAGTCCAGTCATCCTCCCTGCGACTGCCTAGAATAAGATCAAATACAATATCGAACTAACAATTCAACATCATATCAAATTATATCTTCCAAATAGAAGAAAACCCAGCAGAGAGAATGCATCAATTCTATACCGTCAGTTCTAGCCCGTTTGGTCGCTGAAGAATTTCTGGTGTCCATCTGAAAACCAATCAAACGCAACATTCAGCAACTCCGAATATTTCAGTTCAGCAAATACATAGAGATTTTCTTCAAAATATATTATGCACCGTCAATTGAATCCAAGGCTAACCTGTCCCCAAATCGGGAAAAATATCGATTCAGCTAAATCAACAACTAGCTACACCTTCTCAACTCAAACGAGCTTGAACTCCTAAATTACGTCTTCCAAAAATTTAACAATGCCAGCTTTCAATTCAGCGATTCAATTATAAAGGAATAAGTCAATAACACGAAAATAAAGAGGAAGAAACCAACAGATCAGCCATGGATGCCAAAGAATCAATTTTTAAACAGTTGGATGGTGCAGAAACCTGAGACATGGATCCGGAGAGATCGAACGAGGAAGAAGCTAGAGGATGAAACTTCGGAAGCTTTCGAGAGAGCGGCGGATTAGTCCTGCTGCGAAAGAGGGTAAAGAACACACTGGCTTGATCGCTTAGGTTCTGTTTTTTTTTTCTTTTTGTGATAGCTTATGTTCTGTTTGTTTCAGTGACTGTCTTTTACGGTACGGCGCGGGATGATGAGGCGTTGATCTGGACGGTGGATATGAAATCAAGGCCAAAATACTTAACTCGGACACTGAAGTGTAGGATTATTTCTATATGAGTACCTCTTGTTTTATTGTGTAACAGTATAGTCCTTTAACTATGTGTCGCTGTAGTTAAATTAATTGATAATCAGTTGTCGTTCAATTTCGTCTATTTCTGTAGTTCTCTCGCTGATGACTCTGAGCCGCTGACTATTGGAAAAACAATGAAACAATAAAGTGCAGAATGCGACGTGTAGTTTAATTTTTTTGTGTTAGTGTAATAATCAAGTGATTGATTAGCCAATATATTATTCAAATGAAAAAACATAACATGGGTTTATTTGTTTGGTTACAATTGTTTGATAGGTCAATCATCAGTACATAATGGAGTTCATAGTGCGAGAGATTGCAAAATCACTAATGCAAACTAGCCATGCACACACCGCTCAATTCATTGATAACTGTTGTTTCTAACTGGTTCATTAACTTGTTGGAGATCTTAAAGTTTGGAATAAGTTTAAAAATACACTTTGCGAATGCAAAAACATATTGACATGTTTCAACATTGATAATTATATATAAAATTTGTTGCTTCGAAAGTCAAAATTTATAAACCCTATATAGTGATTTATGCTATTTTTATTAGGAGAATGATGATTATTCGAAACCAACATGATCGAATTATCATGAAGTTCACTTAAAGCTAATCCATTTAAAAATTCTATTGGTTAACTGACCCATAACGTCTTGGTACATACTTTGCCACACGATTTGATCAATTAGTTTCATGACATTGCTTTACGCTCTATGTAATCCTCACACCTACATCACATTTAAGAGTTCCAATAGATAACAATCACTTATTGCATAGGTATCCATTTATGAGTACAAATAGATACAAACTCAATACATCAATATCATCGACACACAATTGTCCCAAACGAGATGACATCATCTCAAACAAAATAATATTTTCGAGATTACTACACTTAATCTTAGCCAAAATGTCGAAAAAAGTATAATCCTTTCGAGGTTACTACACTTGATCTTAGCTAAAATGTCGAGAAAGATGTGATCTTTTCGAGGTTAGGACAAAGTTAGTTTAGAGAGTATAGACTATAGAGTATCCAATGTGGCAACCATGAGAGCAGTTGAGCCTTGGAAGGGTCACATGAGAAGCAGGTTTGCTGAAAGCCTCAACCCAACAGCAGTTACGATTAGTACCACCACTACCATCATCCATCATCTTCTCCCTTTTCATCACTCCCAATGCCTTCTTTTTCTTCTCCCTTTCTCTTCATCTTCTTCCAAACTCCAAACCGCCGTTTGATTCTCACGTAATCCTCCCTTCACCCTAGAACCTCTCTTCACTCCACTCTCCCTCACTTTCTATCTCTGCCCTTCTCCACTTCCCCCACTCGTCGCCGCTGAACTTGATCATCGGACGCCTTTACGACTCTCCAATGTACGATTTCCTTACTGCTTTGCGCTTTTTTTGATTATGTAACTTGAGAACCTCGTACTCTACTTTTTGTTTTTGTTTGTCGTTTTTTGTCCCATTAGCTTTGTTTTTGTGAATCGTCGTGTGTAGTTGAACGGATAGTGTTGAATGCTTTGGTGTAATTACTAATTCGAGGTCTGTGATAATGTGGAATGTGAATTTTGGAAACCGAGTATGGATGATCGATTCCGCTTCTGTTATGGGGTTTGATGAACACCATATAACTTCGTGTCTTTGTCCGGTGACTAGATTATGGCAAGTTAATTACATTAGGATCACGATAATTTTTGCATTAAGTTGTTTGCACGCTTTCTCTGGATGTTAATGTATGTGCAGATCATTTGGATTTTGATGAAATTGGGGGTGTCTCGTTGAAGTTGATCTAGCCATATCCAGTCAGCTTTACAGCTACATTTGGCTTGTGAAAACCGTCCACATTGTGCGTGTTTGTGTATGTGCATGAAGGTTTGCCAAGTTAACTAGATTTCTGTTGCTGACAGATTCATTATAAGACCTGGAATCCTGCTCATATCTGAACCACTTAACGTATTGCTTAAAGAGAGGAATCCAGGAACTGAAGCATGTTGAATAATCAGGTACCTGCACATTTATGTTTTTGTTGCTTCAGATGGATTCTTTCTTGTCCTGCTGTGCTTTGTTTTGATGGGTGGTTCCTTCAATTTCCAGTCCCCTTTGGGTACAGATGGGATCATGGTTGATTCTTCGCAAGCTGCTGTTAGTGTTGGTTCTTTCAGGGATGATGCTTCACCCAATGCATGTTCGTCTCAGGCGCAGGCTGCTTATCATAGAGGTTAGTTCATGGTTGTCTACAAAACTTGCAGGAGCGCAAATGGCTGGGAAATTCTGTTTACCATGAAATTCCCTGTTCATGTTGCATGTATTTCAGGTTATGATGGAATGAGTAGCCGATTTGGAGTTCATCTTTCTGATGGTAACGTCGAAAGCATGGAAAATGGTGTTCATGTAAGAATGATTGCAATGCTTAGTAAAGTATATTCCTCGCCCTTTCCTCTTGACACAGAATTTGTTCTCCATGTCATCTCATTATGCTGTAGGGCATCCATGATGACTTCTCTCTTCCATTCCATGGATATGGTTATGGATCTCAAATGCCTCAGAGACAGTACTTGCCAG
The DNA here is from genome assembly GCA_030674075.2 of Linum usitatissimum. Taxonomy (NCBI): domain Eukaryota; kingdom Viridiplantae; phylum Streptophyta; class Magnoliopsida; order Malpighiales; family Linaceae; genus Linum; species Linum usitatissimum. Next base: position 3,782,662 of record JAUJYP020000264.1, on the reverse strand, counting down.
TTCAATCATCTTTTGATGTCCCATTCTACAATGTGCAAGAGTTCCCAAACGCCAATCAACCTTATTTCCAGCAGCATATCTCACATAACCCTCAACATGCTGCAGCCCCAATCCCAGTTTCTGAACTTCAATTGCCAGCCCACTCTGATCACCAAGTAGGATGCTATAGGTATGATCCTAGACCGGGCCAACCACACAATTTGGGGTTTTCGGGTGAACGAAACAACTTTCCTGGAATGATGGGACAGTCCGCGCCCTTGCAACATGGGTTTGATTGCATCGAAGGTGGTAGCTTATGGTCAGACTGGTCAAAGCCCGTCAATGGTGCAAACTCTTTTGTGCACTTGTCCTCATCACCATCTTGTGCTAAACCAGCGGGTGCTGTTGGTTTTCCTGAGAATCATTTTGCAGCGGTTAGGCTTCTAATCCACTCTATTTGTTGTATACCTTCTTGTTCTTTTCAAGTGGTAGATTATGCCTGAAAACACTGGAATACTTATTTAATTCTCTATTCTATATCGGTATCTCCTACTCTAGCATTGAAGTTTGTATATGCATAGCGGCTTCTAGAGATATTAACCTCTGAGCTATAAGTTTCAAGTGAACATTTTCTAGGTGGTGCAGCTCGTGACCTGTAGATCATGTGGGTCTGGCTATACTCTTTTCCACTTTAGTGTTATCTGCTTGATCACCTAGAAGAAGGCTTTTCTAGTTATTGTATATTTGGAGCACTTCTGGTCTGCATTTGAAAGATGTGGGGCTTCAGGCTTGTTCGGTTGAGCTTTGTCTTTATCTAAATGTTAAAACTTTAATGCAGGCTTCTCGTCATAGAGACTCTTTTTATGACTTCGGATCCCATTCAAGTTCTAGCTATAAAACCTATCCTCAAGTACAGAATGACCTGGACTCTGGCTATGAAGTTTCTCTTCTCAGGATGAATTGCCGAAACTTTCCCACGCTTGATGAAGCAAGGGTCGGGGGAAGGTGCAATGATTTCTCATGCAGCTGTACTGTTGCCCTTGACACACTTAGTGAGCGAAACAAAGGACCTAGGGCATTTAAGCCCAGAAGTCAGACCCTTGGGAAAGAAACAATGGCCGACAGACAGAGGACTGCCATAAGTGATGCTGGTAGCATGTCGCACAACAACCTGGACTCTATCACAGAGTTCAAGGATGCGAAGTTTTTCGTCATAAAATCCTACAGCGAAGACAATGTGCACAAGAGTATCAAATATGGTGTTTGGGCAAGCACCCAGAATGGCAACAAGAAACTAGACGCAGCTTACTCTGAGGCCCAGGAGAAACAAAGGGCACCCCCGGTCTTCTTGCTATTTTCGGTAATATGTCTCAACTCTTTACTGTCCAGAAGTTGATGCTATTGCTATTTAGTTCAACTATCCATCAACAAATTTTAACCTCAGTTTTTAACTCGTTGGCGACTAAGGGTTTTTAGTTTGTGGGAGATCTCTTTTCAGCTGACGATCTTCCTTGTTTCGTGGTCTGCAGGTTAATGCTAGTGCTCAATTCTGTGGTGTAGCTGAGATGGTTGGACCTGTGGACTTCGAGAAAAGCGTGAATTACTGGCAGCAGGATAAGTGGACTGGACAATTCCCAGTCAAGTGGCATATAATAAAAGATGTTCCCAACAGTCAGTTTCGCCACATTATACTCGAAAACAACGACAATAAACCTGTTACCAACAGTAGAGATACTCAAGAGGTAAGCCTTCGTCGTTGTTTGTTTAATCTATATAATCAAGGAATGAAACTTTAGGTATAGAAACAGAACGTCCTCATTGTCTACTCACATGTTCTAGCGATATAGTCCAACTGTCCATAGTTTTCCCATTAATCGGTGCAGGTTCAATTGGACCATGGCATTGAGATGCTGAACATATTCAACAAGTACATGAGCCATTCATCGATCCTCGAAGATTTCGAGTTCTACGAGGAGAGGCAGAAAGCAATGCAGGTTCGAAAGTCAAGACAGCAAGCTAACATAGCATCATCATCTCCAGCTGCTCCCCCGGTAACCTCCACCAGCGAAAATAGCCGCGTCTCACTTCCTAACGACATCGTCAAGAAGCTGTCAAAGAGCTTTGCTGAAGCTGTTTCGGTCAATGAAGATGACGAAGCAGCAAAGCTCTCTGCCTCGTCTACCCTTCCTCTTAACGAGAAACAAACATGATAAATAACCAAAGTCCATCCAAAGACTTCTCATCCAATATTTAGAAACAGAACACTTAAAAATGGGTGATTTTTTATTATCCGGTTATGCTTGATTATCAAGTTCAGACGGGGATGATTTTGAACTCCTTCACAAAACATTGAAACTTGGCTCTTATAAGGTTTTTAACATCGCTTCTTCCATTTGCTTATTGCCAATGCTTTGGATTATAGTTTCACTTGCTTGTTTTCCTTTGTCTTAGCTAATCGTATCATATCTTTCGATCTGTCTCGAGCCAAGTCTCAAGCTAAGTGCAGATATACCATTAGCATGATTTGGTTTGTTTGGTAGGTAGAAAGTTGAATGTAATCTTAAGTATTTCTCAGATTATTGTTGGTTTGGTAAGTGGAAAGTTGAATGTTGTAATCTTAAGCATTTCTTTGGCTTGAAGGGAAAGTTCAATAATCCCCAACAGATTTTCTTGTTACTATTTAAATTCTGTCGGAACATTCAACCTGCCAAATTAAACCAAACTCAACAAATAAACTTGCCAAACCAAACTTAAAAAATAAACTAGAGATGGAGCGATGAACACTAGACAACAGTTCATATTAGTTCATCCTATGGAGGTGAGTCAGTGAAGTGGGAAAACAAACTGGCTAGAAATTTGAAAATGCACCTAAAATAAAAAACTACACACAGCTTGAAACTAAATCCGTAGTTCTGTGCTTCTTGCGACCTGCTTCATTTCTCTCTACCTAGACACTGAAAACGGATAACACAACAACAGCAAAAACTAAGGACAACCCAGCCACGTCACGAGATCCCCTAGAAGCCTCCGGCAGCGGCGTCGTAGTCGCCGCCGGTGTGTTCGGAGAAGCCGACGAGGCGGAGGAAGCATTGGTGAAAATGGCAGCGTCAGGGGAGTTGGGAAGCAAACCAAGTAGACCTGCAGCGTACCATAAAAACAAAAAATTTAAGAAAACAGAGTAAAATAAAATTAATATTCTGGGAAAATTGTAGAAAACAGACGTGGGCAGAAGGAGACGGTGGCGTTGTGGAGCTGGCAGGCGGTGGGGAGCTGGAGGAGTTTGGACTCCTGGATGCCCATGCTTTTGAACTGAGCACTGCCGTTGTGAGTCTGCTGCATGATGTAGCATAGGCACTTGGGCTCGTTGCTGTTGATGTTTGTGACGGAGTCGCAGCATTCTTTGGAAGGAGTGGTCTGCTTCCCCTGTGCGTAGGCTAAGCAAGTCATCACGCTCTGGAAGTCCTTCGCGCACTCTGTACTCAAGTTCTCTCCCGCCACCATGGCCAACGGCGCCACCATCACGGCCGCCATGCATATGCTCACCGTCACAAAGACAGAGCTCCGCATTTTTTGTTTGTTTATTTGTTGCTTCTCTCTCACTTGCTGATCTCTGTGGCTGTAGTACTAACTATTTTATATATAGCTGCCCCACGTTCTGAACCAATTCGTTTGACCGGTTTTTCGAAAACAAAATGATTGTCTCACCTTATTGGTTCAAATCAAAAACCGTTTCATCTTAACAACTTAAATTATTAAAAAGAATTCTGATTGATATTTATATTATTTGCTAACAATACTGATATCAACTATACAATAGATATAACATAGATATAAATATGATTAACCTCAAACTATAATGATTACAAAAATTGACAATATGGGTTGGTGTGTGATGATGTGATCTCGCCCTCCACCAACAAATCATTTTCACACAATTCGAATAATCAAAAAGTCTATAAACATATATAAAAATGTATAATATTTCTTGATGATTTTAGGGGATTTAAAGTGAGTCCAATTCAGCTCGTTTCATACACTGGAGCGAGATCGGTAGGAAAACAAGTCTAGTATTATGTGTATGCTCTACTCAACAAGTGTGATCTCACCCTCCACCAACAATACATTTCACACCATCCAGATAATAAACAATTTGTACACACTAAACGCACGTAGAAAAACACAATATTTCTCGATGATTTTAGGAAAGTCAAAGTAAGTCCAATTCAGCTTGTCACGTTTGCTAAATTCGAGACCGGTAGGAAAACAAGTATATTAGTATGTATATGCTCCCCTCAACAAGTGTGATTGGAATGTAATCTAGTAAAAGCCACAGCCGGTTTGATCTATAACCTAATTTGATCACGACGCAACCGGCTCAATCCAAACTCAAATCGGGTTTGCAAGCCATGTGAAACCAGCCAACAAAGAGACATGCAGCGTTGAAATCAAGCGTAGTAATGACGGGGTGTAGCGAAGGACGTACTGTGGAGTGTCTGAATGAGGACAGAGTAAGTGTGTGTGGGGGGGTAGTTATTGCGAATGTATGAGTAGTTGGGGAGGTGGATTGCTATTAAGATAGGAGACTGACCATTTTTTCCCTTAGGTGAACCCCCTAATTAATACCCATTACAAATTATTCAGAGACTCCCCAACCAAACTATGAATGAATGACTGCGTATTTTCGAAATATCACAAACTTTTGATTACGTGGACTCATTTTAACTATTTATTTTGAGGATTAAATTTTAACTATCAAATAACATAAAGATCACTTAACTTAATTTATATTTTAATAATTGTATCAAAATAAAAAATATATATTTTGCTAATATTTTCATATAGAAATTTACCCTCACCAAATTATCTTCAAATTTGTTTGGTATGGGTGTTATAATTTGTATTATCATGCAACAACTATCATAGCTATCATAAACAAATCAAATGTATATATTAGAAATTCACATAAAATGTTTAAAAACATTTTGATAAATACATAAATTTTTATTGAATAAAAAAGTTATCAATATACGATTTTATAACATTACATATAGGTAATGTTTAGAAATTCATATAAAATTTCTTAAAACATTTTTATAGATAGTTTTATAAAATAATAATAATTTAGATAACGTATATCTAGATAAATTTTGACCTATTGACTGATTTTATTTTTTTTCTCTTAATTTACTGTTGACAAACCAAATAAATCAATTGATAATTGTTGTTAACAATTATATTCGTGTTTTAAAATGTAAATATAAAGGTAGTGGTAATATTAAATACGATTTGAGATTCTTCGTTTTGTGCCATAATAACTACTGTATTTTTCAATTTAATATTGGTACTGGTTTTATTAGATTACATATATGTAATGTGAATTTTTATAAATTTCTATTATTAAATTTACCAACACGAACTTTAGGTAGCGTATATTGTAAGATTATATACTGCGTATGTTTTATTTTAAAAGTAAAATTAAATAGACAAAAGAGATTAAAACGTAAAGTATAATATTTTTGCTAAAAAAAATAAAAACTGATTTGCAGAAAACCATTTCATTAATTATTTGTCATTAATTAATAAAACAATTATTTTGCAATTAAAAAAATGGGAAGGAAAATGTTAAATGGAAAATTTTGTTTACGTGGCTGAGAGACTGAGGGAATTAAAGTACACTTCTTTTTATTAGTCACGTAACAAATATAAATCTTTTAGATCTGATTCAAAAAATAAATGAATTAGATGAGTTTGTATAAACGAGACTATGTAATATTCCGGGATTATGATAGTCATATCTTTATAAGAAGTCGGTGTATTGTTGTTTGATATTTTGATAAGAATGATTAATTTATGGAAATTGACAATTTCACAAGAAAATTTCAACTCAACTAATATTTGACAAGCATGTTAAAAATGGATAAAAATCAAGTTCCATTAAGGTAACCCCTATAAATAATGATCAAATATAGTTAAAAATCAATTTTACTCGGTGTTATTTTAGCATGTTGAAAAAAAAATTTAACTTCGTTTCGCTATTATTTGAAGGGCTTAACATGGTAAAACCTTAATTGTTAGTCATTCCCCACATGCATGTCAAATATTAGCCAATTTAAAATTTTCAATTTTCATGTCAATTTCCAAAGGGTTAACCTATGGAAATCGACTATTTTCACAAGAAAATTTCGAATTGACTAATATTTGACTTACATGTTGGAAATGGATAAATAATTAAGTTTCATTAAGGTAATCCCTCTAAATAATGATCAAACGTAGTTAAAAATCAATTTTACTCTATGTTATTTTAGCATGTTAGAAAAATATTCTAAACTGCATTTAGCTATTATGTGAAGGGCTTAACATGATGAAACCTCAACTTTTAGCCATTCCCAACATGTATGTCAAATATTAACTAATTTGAAAAAATTCAATTTTCATGTCAAAATTATCAATTTCGAAAGGGGTTAATCTATGAAAATTGATCATTTTCATAAGAAAATTTTGAATCGACTAATATTTGACATGCATGTTGGAAATGGATAAAAATCAAGTTTCATTATGATAACCCCTATAAATAATGATCAAACGTAGTTAAAAATCAATTTTAGTCGGTGTTATTTTAGCATATTGAAAAATGTTTTTAACTTCATTTGGCTATTATTTGAAGGATTTAACATGGTGAAACCTTAATATTTAGTCATTCCCAACATGCATGTCAAATATCAACCAATTTGAAAATTTTCAATTTTCAAGTCAAAATTATCAATTTCCAAGGGGTTAACCTATAAAAAGCGTCCGTTTTCACAAGAAAATTATAAATCGACTAATATTTGACATGCATGTTGGAAATGGATAAAAAAACAAGTTTCATTACGGCAACCGCACTACAAATGATCAAACGTAGTTAAAAATCAATTTTACTTTGTGTTATTTTAGCATGTTGAAAAATATTTATAATTTCATTTGGCTATTATTTGAAGGGATTAACATCGTAAAATCTCAATTTTTAGTCATTTCCAACTTGCATGTCAAATATTAGCCAATTTTTTAAAAAAATTCATATGAAAATTATCAATTTCCAAAGGAGTTAACCGATGGAAATAGACCATTTTCACGAGAAAATTTCAAATCGACTAATATTTGACATGCACGTTAGAAATTACTAAAAATAAAATTTCATTAAATAACCACTATAAATAAAGATCAAACGTTATTAAAAATTAATTTTACTCTATATTATTTTTTAACTTTAATTTTATATTAACCAAGCATCTTGTTATACTTAAAAAAAACAACAGCAACACTGCAGTTGAAAAGGAAATAGGTAGTAGTGGGCGGTGGATGGTAAACCATGCATCTTGGGATTGGACGTACGTAAATGCAAAGACCCTGACGTGGCTTGTTTGCATGCCCTAGGATAGGATAGGATAGGATAGGATGGATGCATTTTTTGTTTTTTAGTACGTCTTCCCCAAGTCCCAACGTCACCTCAGTACTGCATTTAATTACTTACTTTCATCGTTTAATTTAATGAGAGGAGAGACTATGTAAATATATACACAACCAGTCAACCAATGTTATTTGGGAAGTATTTTACATCATCGACCTACCAGTCCTTCTGGTAAATAAATGACTGTGACAATGCTCCTTCTGGTAAATAAATGACTGTGACAATGCTAGGTTGATTGGGGTGGCTGGGTTGCTGGCTTGGGAAGCTGCATGCCTATCTAAGGGGAGACTGCACAATAACGTAACTGAGTTTAACTACACAAGATTTTTATAGTCCTCTAGAAATCTGCACTGCAGAATCACCGTCTGAGTTCTGACCGATAACTTGTTTGAGGATGAATTTGAGACCTTGATGGACGGTGACCATGATTGGACATAGAGTTAGGGCTTGAGCCTATATATTTCTTTGGGGTTTCTTCGTGGGCTCATCCACCTTGGGTCGATCTTCATGGGCCGGAGCATGACCCATCATCAGTAATCCTTATAATTGTTCCAACTTCGTGATTAAGCACCGTCGCACTAAGCCAATGGACAACAAAAATTGATCGCTCATGATTCTTCGGCATCAATTGGGTCGGAATTTTTCAGAGCGATTATTCTAAAAGATCAAATTATGTGGACTGATATTCAAAGATCAACATGGGAAAATGCAGCATTTCATTTTTGCTGAGCACACAACAAAACAGATACGTCACGCCGTATCAATTGTAAATGGCCATGCAACTCATCATAAAAAGGTTGACACGTGTCATCTAAAGTCAGTAATATCCCTTAATTCGGTCGTACGTGATTTAACTTTCGAAACTAAAGTAGTTTGTACGTTAGCCAAACGGAACACAACGACAATACCAATTAAAGAAACCGTGCGATCTGCGCGCATCATTGTTTGCGAAGTTTCCCATGCACGTAATACGTATATTCTATCTAAATGCATGCATCTCAAACGTTACTATATTACTAAAACGTTTTAGGGCTGACCCTGCTGTCTTTTTATTTATTTATGAACATATATATTTATGGTGACTGGTGAATATGATACATAAATAAAATGGATTGCTGAGTTCCACACACATCACATTTAGTCATCCATAGCGAGACAAATTATGGTGTTGTCGGTCATTAAATTTTTTAGAACGATGATGTCATCACAAAGAGAATGTATTTCAAATTTCAAACCTAAGATTGTTGGGAATAATGTCAAACATTACAACGATCCGACTACATGTTATTTGGCACTTTGAAAATTTGTCACATACATGGTACAATGATATCATTGCTGGACATAGATCTTGTTGAAGTACAAACTATGATAAATATATCATCATGTGTTATTGTGTTTCAACTTTCAACGAATGTGATGTCCGAGCTAGCTAGCTAGCTAGCTAACTTTTGTCATAATTAGATGTGACAAATGAGAGTTATTTAAACATGTGTTGATGAGAGTCGGCAGCGTATGCCTGCCGGAACGAGTATCAATCATTCATGATAAAAGCTAATTAATTAATAGTTTTTTTAGAACTAAACAGACATATCACGTTAAACATTAATAAACAAGACAAATAATAGTAAGAAAGAAATAATTTCTCTGTATCCAAGGACAACGAGCGTAGAACACAACGACGAACAAAACATATATGCTTAACATCAATTTTACAAATTAAAATAAAATTAAGATCCTAAACATAAATATAAAAACAAAGAACGGCAGATAGATAGAAAGCCAGTTTCCAATAAGACTGTGCCGCGTGGAGTCGAAAGCAGTGCAAATTTACGACTTGCGCGTGGTTCCCACTACTAGTATTATTATTCTCATTCAATTGTCATTTTGGAATGATCGTAGAGTTATCAATTTCAATTTTGAAAGGGTGGAATTTTCGTAAATAATTGTAAGCAATTATCAAATTATGTTAGCTTAGTGTGACATTTGGCAATGGTGACTTTACCCTCTTTTTCTATATACTAGTATTACATATAATTAAGTAAAAAAATAGACACTTACTCTTTAGCTATGTTGTTAATTAAATACGTAAGATATCACTCAACTATTATTTTAAGTTGTATTTACTATTAAATTAATAGTACATCATATACCACTAAACTATTTTTTTTTTCATCTATCACTTTTTAGTATCAATTATAGTAATTGTGGTTGAATATCATAACTAATTTTATTACTCTTCTCCAATTGTAGATCTTCTGGTACGAAAAGAATACGACCAACCAAATAAATGTTCATATTCATTATTCGACCTATATACAATTCTCGGTTGTAAATTTTACTATTTAACTAAAAATTGATCTCCACCTCGTTCGGAAAAAACATTGATCTCCATCATTTGTTATAGTTGTTAATAAACAATCATCTCACAAGTGACAAGTGTATTTACTATTTAATTAACTAGTATATATGCATAGGTAATGGTTAGAAAAAACACAGTAACCAATGACGATGCTATATCCTAACTTATCTATTTTTTACGAAAGATTATATCCTAACTTATCAATGGTCACTTTTATATAGTTTTCCTAAAATCTAAGACAATAAAGCAATTAATTTGAGTAGATGGTTGTTCTAATGGTGGAATTGTGTGATGGTGATCTCAAAATTTCGACTTTAAATTCAGCATACTTTATAAATAAATGCAATTATAATATTTGGTTTTTATATTTTATATTGATTGAGAAGTTTATTTCGAACAAAAATATAACTAACTCATTGTGTCAAATGTCAATACGGCATGGTTGACATATATTTGTCTCCAAAGTGAATAAATTCATCAATAAAACCATACGATAATAACAAATTTATATAATTCCACAAGGGCACAAACTCCATTTCCCAATTATTTTTTGTTCACTTCGTCACTCTGCATTTTCACCATCCTAAAAAGTCATCTAAGCTCAACTTGCTCATCCATCTCCTCCAATCCATAAATACCGCAAAACAAATAAGCTCTCCTCCACAAATCCCAATCCACCATGAAATCCCGACGCCTCCTGCCGGAGAAATCATGGATCCTCGCCGTAATAATGGCCGGACTCGTCTTCGTCGGAGTACTAATCGGCAGCTTCATCAGATCCGCCGACACATCCTTCATCTGCTCCCTCGCCAGCGAGAAATTTCGCGCCGCACAAGACTACGCCTCCACCCCGCAGCAGCTCCAAGCCATCGTCCACTACGCCACCTCCCAAACAACCCCTCAGCAAAACTTCCGCGAGATCTCCATCACTTTAGACGTCCTCAAGCGCCGATCCCCTTGCAACTTCCTCGTCTTCGGCCTCGGATTCGATTCCCTAATGTGGAGCTCCCTCAACCCGCGCGGCCGCACGATCTTCCTCGAGGAAGACCCCGCGTGGGTGAAATCGGTGCTCAAGGACGCGCCCACGCTCGACGCGTACACCGTCCAGTACCGCACGCAGCTCAAGGAAGCAGATCTGCTCCTCAAATCGTACAGGAAGGAGCCTCTCTGTTCTCCGAGCAAGGCCTACCTGAGGGGGAATTACAAGTGTCCTTTAGCGCTGACGGGGCTCCCGGAGGAGGTTTACGAGAAGGAGTGGGATGTGATTATGGTCGACGCGCCGAGAGGGTGGTTCCCTGAGGCGCCTGGTCGTATGGCAGCGATTTTTTCGGCGGCGGTTATGGCGAGGGCGAGGAAGGGATCCGGTGTGACGCACGTGTTCCTGCACGATGTGGATCGGAAGGTGGAGAAGACGTTTGCTGAGGAGTTTCTGTGTAGGAAGTATTTGGTTAAGGGAGTCGGGAGGCTGTGGCATTTCGAGATCCCGCCGGCGGCGAATATGACCGGCCAGGATGAAAACTCGTGGTTCTGTTAGGAAAATTGGACGTCGTGTTTGGCGTGAGTGAGCCCGGTTTTTTTTTACATTTTCGCTTTCACTGTTTTTAATTGTTGGCGGACAATTAATTATACTTGGGAAGGAGGGAACACGTTATTTATTCCCCTCGGGATGTGTGTACTTTGTAGTAGTGAGTTTTCCGATAGGACGATGATGATAGGAGTACGAGATATTTTTCGACCACGTTACATATATCAAATTACGAGACAGTTGCGGTAGAAATTAGTATCGATCGATTAGTGAATGGATACATTTTATTCACCAGTGGTTAACAGAAGATCAATCATCAATATCAAATAAATCATAGAATAAGACCTGGTGGAGTCAACTTTGCTAAACAAATAGTGATTATGGGCTGTTTTGAATTCGTCATTAGATTGTTGAAAAGTAGTGGGAAATTTTAAAAAGAGGGGGGGGTGATGTTTCCGTATGTGGACGGGTGGCGGAGTAGAATAAGTCAGATATTCATTTTTTCCACCGTCATTTGCGGTACACGTGTAAGGCTAGGAAACGACACTAATCACTTGTTGTCCGTATGTCTGTCTGATTCTTTATCACGTGATGGTCCACTTATCGTCCTCCACCTTGCCAAAAGGAAAGAATATAAATCTCACAGCTTCAATGGGCTTGGTCCAGGTTTAACATCACAACGGCGGAACAAGATAAATGCACATAGAACATGGAACCGAGTTGATTGGATTGGATTACAGATTGCATAACTCATACATGCATGTGCTTAGCATGCAATTAGGGAGGGTCGTAAATCAATAATAAGCCTGCAATTGGCTTCTTTTGGCTCTCCTAAATTTACATACAAACCCTCTTTGATTATTCAGAAGAAGAAGTATCAAAGGAGTCCTTTCTAACCAAAAGGCAAGCAATGTTGGAGATCATCTGCTGGCCACCGTTGTCCACAAAGCCATGCCCACTCCCACCGTTGTTCTCCAATCCACACACCACAAAGTCCGGCCTATGCAGTGCCAAGTTCAGCCTCTCCTCCCCGAAAACTAGCCCCGTCGCGTCCAGTAATACGTGCCACGAGTTCCGGTGCGCCTCCGATATCCAATGCATCGAGTACCTAGCTCGTTACACAGAATTTAATGTGCATATTGAAACATACACTATAAAATAGGAAATCGAGTCTTACCATCGGACGTAGCTCAATCTTTAGCAGAGTAACTTATCATAAAACGATGAACGGATAAAAATAAAAGATGAAGACACAATAAACAAAAATGGGCTTAAATTAAAGTGCATGTGTATAAAAAATTGCACTAGAACGATCAAAATCACACCCAAACTATCATTGGCCTAATAATGATCTAATAGTTCAAAATTTCGATTGACAAAAAAATCAGCAACCGCTTGTAATAATTCACGACTTGATGAACCCATAAATCTAATCTACTACATCAATATTCTAACCTGATTACCTCAACTTCTAATCCGTCTCAACAACTCTACTAAAAATATATATAGTATTTGTAAAGAAGTACTATATAAACCTTTCCCAACAACTTAAGTTGTTAGGATGCAATAATTCTCCAAATCGTATCAAAGGCACTACTCATCCAATTTGACCTAGAGGTCTTGAACACTACAAGAGAAATACAGTTCTAAATACGGCACAAAATAGTCTCCGAAACCCTTAAACGATAACTAATAAAACAATCTCTAGTACCTTTAAGGACAAATCACATAATTACAGTCTCTAAAATAGCATTTTTTGAAAGGAAACTCGGATGGACATATCCATAACCATATACCAAAATAAAGAAAAATTAAATTTGTGAAACATACCTGGTACCGTTGAGGTCAGCAGGATAAGCAAACAACCCCTTAGGAACACTCTTACACTTCCTCCTAAAATACTGACTCAGCTGCGACCCTTTGATTCTCAAGTCAAGCCAACTCTCCGGCATCGGCACAACTTTCGCCTCCTTCCCCGCCGCCATAACCCTCACCCCGCCGTCAACTTCCTCACCGACAATAGTCATGTAATAGTTCCCCTTACAAAACGGGTAGCTCTCCCCGACCATAGTCAACGCATCTTTATAACTCGGCATGAAAATGACCAAATAGTCCCTTTCGCTCAGCCCGCAGTGCTTGAGCGCCCTGTTCCGGCCCTGGATTTCCGGGATTGAGATGAAGTTGCCCTGGAACGATGCCTTCTTTGTCAGGATGTCGAGGAGCCGGGATTGTGAGAGCTGGGTCCGGTCCAGGTCGGAGAAGCTCCGGCTGAATGAGGGAGTTGTTGTTGTTGATGGGGATGTTGTTTTGGAATGTGGTTCGGTTTTCGGTTCGGTTGTGGTTGGTTCAGGGTGGTCTTCGACGATTCCGTTCGAGTATTGAGGGTACTTGGCGAGGACGTATTGCTTGACGTAGTCCATTTCGGTTGGGGTGATGGGTCCTGACCATCTTAGGTCCAGTCCTCGTAGTGTTGAAATTGCTTCTGCTACCAAGTGGGCTGGGATTACTGTATGTGCTTTCTGCAAAATTCTACAATTTGAATTTAGACGGAATCAAGACTCCAAGTCTGACGGAAATTGAGATGTCGCAAATATATCCAACATAATCGGTCCATCATCGGAAATTGACTCCAAATCCGATCAATCCGGCGACAAAATGTGGTATGTTAAGCCAATGTCTGGTCTCCGTTTACGGGCTCAATGGACTACTTCTACTTGGGCCCGGCCCAACATTATTGTATTATTGTAGTTAAAATACTTTGACAAATGTTCTTTCCTTTTTGGATGAATAAATAAATGACAATTGAAATTCAAAGTCTCGTGATTTATTTATGGAAAAAAGTCAAATTCTATGAGGTAAAGATGACAAGAATTTACCAACTCCAATCAACTACAACTTCAAGTTTTGAGCACCATAGTAAGTAATGAACTCTTAATTCTTATCGGCACTGTCAATGTTCAAGCTTCATTTCAAGTAAAATAAATTTGTTCAGGCTCAATTGATTTACAATTTACAACAACTTCAGAGCTCAACTTTCTCAGAATTTTCAAAAAGAATCCAACAAATGAAGTAGTGAAAAGTTGGACTTGCCTTGATAACCATGCTGGTGGGTCGACTGCTAGTTTGGACCAGTGAATCAGGTCGAGAACCTGAAGGAGACACTTCAAGAACTTTGATCGTCTCCATGGTGTCCTGAGAACCCAAAAAAAACAACAGAGCTCTGTTTACCTTGAAGATAGATAGAAGAGAAAGTTAAATAAAATTACTGCAGCTTCATCCCTTTTACCTTGGAGTCTTCAACCACCATCAGTTCTTCAACGTTACTAACCATCACTACTACTGATCTGGAAGCAAGTGAAGAAGAAATTAAGAAGGAGAAACCCAGAAGGAAAAAGAAGAATGAGAGTGGAACCAAAACTAAGATAAATATAAACTAAGTAAAGGAATCGTGAGGAAGGCCACTTGGTGCTACAGGAAAAAGAAACCAAAATACTAACTACTAACAAGCATAATACGGTAGGTATATACCAGACCAGCATTAATTCCCCCCTTTGTTTAACTGGAAATACAGCTAATTATGGTGTATTATATCATATAAATATCGATAGGATGATTAAATCATGTGTCCCACCCACTTATGATAAAAAGAAAATGGGTCTTTGATAGGGACTTGATGAACATTTCCAAACGTTGGGTGCATTTGGGTGCAATAATGTAAAATGACTGGTCATTGGAGTCAAGCATACACCATTTGAATATTGATTTCCAGTGATTAGTTGCTGTTAGTGACCTATTGGTTCAAAAACTTAATTTATCTCTAAATTATTGGTGAGCTGACTTTTCTAACACTCGATTGAAGTAGATGAGTGTAAGGAACTGTGAGTCGTCGGATCACGAGATTGTCACTTTGGTTTGTTACCTAACGATCATTCCATGAAGAAGAAACAATTGCTAATGGTGAAAATTGGGAACATGGTAACTGCTGCAGAAGACTGGTCAATACACCTCAATATACAAATGCACAAGTAGCTATTGAAGAAGAGTGAGACAGCGACCAGGATAATATTAAGTGCCGACAACTAGCGACAGTGCTGGCTAGTTATACGCTTGTGTTTGGAATCATGTTAAGGAGAATCCCACCAGAGAGCCATATTCTATGATTTTAGAGCAGTAAACCGGTTTTAAAACAGCATTACTAACTTGGGAATGAAGGTACATCGACTATAGTTTCTCAATAAATACATCAAGGCATTCTATACACAGAAATGGAAACAGGGTTTTCTGATTCTACAAAAAGTATTTCATTCGATCGTCTCTGCGCATTGCGTTGTACACAGCTTGGACCTGGAAATCGACATTACACAAGTTTTCGTATCAGAAACGGTTTTCCTGGGCGTCAAATAAGGCAAATTTCTATGAGGTACCTGTTCGCTCGAAACAACTTGAACGGGGCCGATGTTGACCGATACGTATTTGCCTCTTGATGATACTTTCTGCTTCACACGGCCCTGTAAAGAGACTGTAATTTAATTATTTCTTGTACAAGAACACAGTATCAACACATTACAGATATAATTCGTACGTATCTTACAACTAGGACGCCAACCATTTCAGTCTCTCGAGCCTTACTTAGATGATGTAGCTGGTTAGTCTGAATTCAGCAGTCAGACAAAGGTGGGGATATCATACACAAATGTATCCACCGATGCAATCATGCACAGTGAAGTTTTCCTAAGTAAAACACAGTATAGGGTTTCCTAGCATTCTTTCTCCGAAGAAGGAGCAATCGGGGATCAGATACAATATCTGAAAGCCAACTATTCTGAACTTGGCATCAGAATACTTTACTTCATTCATTAGGAATCTCAATTAACCAAATCCCCCAAAAGTTTCCCATAGGCGAACAGAAGAAAGAGCGCCTAAACCTAATCTGAAGTGATGTGCTTCATCTGTATCAGGCATGAAGAATCTACTAATAAATCTCAACATACGGTGAACACTGAGTTTCGAATACCCCAGTAACTGCTGAAAACTCCTACACTAAAACTAAAAGAGAAAGAAGGTACACAAACTAGATGATACTTGGCTAAGCAATCTGGAGCTCATCAAGAGCCCATCCACCACCTTTCAGATCAATCACAATCGAAGAACAGCATGATTTTTGCCATATCACCCAGGCTGAGCTAGCTAGACTCCGCAGTTAATTGGTTAAAAATCCTTTTCTGTTAAAGTCCCTAACTTTATTTATTACACAGTCAGTCACATACTAAGTCAGATCATTCTCAGACTTCAATTTCAAATAAAAATGAATCAATTAACCCGTACACCATTCAAATGCAATAGAGAGTTCATGTTCTTCATCATATAAACTCAACTCAAAGACGATACATATATACGATACTAACCTGGGGAATAGGCTGTTGAATCACAGATTCAACAGCAACCACCATAGCTTGAACGAAATCATCACCTCCAGTTCCAATGGCAGTAAACCCTCTAACCGTAGGATACGTATTAACCTGGCGGAATTCAACATTTCCATGTCAACACTCACCCCCATCCCTCTAACCCTTGGCCAGTAACAAAACAATAAAGCTCAGGTCATGAACTTCCATACCTTCTTATCTAAATCAAGCCATTCGTTAGTCGAATCATCAGCCACCGTGCCACCAATGACTACATTCGTAGTTTGTCCCACTCTCCCTTCGGTCTTCGACACTTCTGCCAAACAGCATCAACATTCATTCGGAGACTAACTAATGACACACAAACTTAACGCACTTGCCCAGAGACGAAAACAAAACCTGAAATCGCTTTCAACACGGCTTCCTGCGGCGGCTCTTGATCTTCATGCTCATCTTCAGCCTCCGGGACACCACTGTTATGCGAGCAATTCAAATGATTCAGCTCGCCGGAGTGAAACCGTCGACGGAGCCTTACGCTCCTATTATACAGTCCGGAAACCGAGAACTCGAAGTTCGTCGCCGGAAAACTGTAGAGCCGCCGAGTCTGATGCAACGGTCTCCATGGCTCAGTTACGAAGACGGAGCGTAGAACTGCCCTGCACGCCATTTCCTCAACCTTGCCAAATCGATTCAGAATAGATTTTTCTCAGGTTCTCTCCATCAATCGCTAACGATTAACGAGATTAGATCAGACACGGAAGCAACAACGGGCCGGGTCTTCAATTTAATTGGGCTGCATAATGGTTACCTCCGGCCCATCTATTTGTAAATCAAAAAGCAATTAGGGTCTTGCGGCGGCGGGAAACGGTGATTTGACGCGAAAACACGGCGGCGGATCCGACTACGAGATGTACAAATCCGATAGCCTCGCCGACGAAGCGGCGGAGCATTCAGCGTTCAAGAGAGCGGAGAAGAAGTACAAGCTGTATTACGACCAGTCCTCTAAAAAGTACGTCAAGCACTTTACTCTATAATTGTTACTGTTTTTCGTTTGCCTACGGAGATAGATAAGGTTCTTCTACTACGAGCAGGAAGAAGAAGCCGAAACCAGTCGATTTGTCGGAGGTCCTGGATTTCGATTCGATTCTCAACTCATTCAATCATAACGAAGAGCTTCCTCGTGGAATCGCTGCTGTTCAATGCGGCGGCTTCGATCGTCCTGTTTTTCACCTGGAAAGTAGTCCTGGTAACATTTCTGAGTTATTCAAATGTTGAGTTCAAAATCACCCCTTGGATTATTGGATTCGTTGCGTTGAGCTAGAGAAGTGAGTATAGAAGAACAATCATTAGTGTATGTTCTGCAGGATTTTATTTCCTTCCTGGAGCACTGAGTTTAGAAGAGCAATGCCGGTGGATAAGAGAGGGGTTAACGAGCTTTCCTCAGCCTCCTAATAGAACCAATCATAATGCCATCTACGGACCGGTCAATGACTTATTCGATGCAGCAAAAGATGGGAAAGTACTGATGGAGAATGTTTGCAGCAATGGAGATGCTCAACTATGGAGATTTTGTGATGATGATGCGAGATCAAGAGGTGATGCTTGTAAATCTGTCTCAGCTTCAGTTCTGTTGCGGAAGCTGCGTTGGAGCACTCTTGGCTTGCAATTCGACTGGTCCAAGGTGACTTCCCATTCTTTAGTTCAAGTGTTTGCTGGGAGTGTTTTTTTATGTCTGTTGTACTGTGGTAATGTAGAGGAATTACAACGTATCTCTACCCCATAAAAAGATCCCAGAAGAGCTTTGTGAGCTAGCTCAAAAGTTGGCTGCTCCTGCAATGCCAATGGGAGATGAGTTCCGCCCTGAAGCTGCAATTGTGAACTATTTCAGTCTAGGTAATTCCAATCATTACGGTTTTGCTAGTTCAACCTTGAGTTTCTGTGGTCTATGATAATTGTTGGAAGCATGTTGAACGTTGTTTTAACGTAAAGCTATGAACTATGGTATGTGCTGCTCAGGTGATACACTAGGAGGCCATCTCGATGATATGGAAGAAGACTGGAGCAAACCCATCGTAAGCATGAGGTAAGCTGTGAAATCGTCAGTTTCGTACATGGAAAGGAAAGTAAGTCTTTTTCTATCCTAACTTGGGGTATATCCTTCAATTTCTCAGTTTGGGATGCAAAGCTATCTTCCTGCTCGGAGGCAAATCAAGAGACGACCCTCCTTTAGCGATGTTTCTCCGAAGTGGTGATGTTGTCCTAATGGCTGGAGAAGCAAGAGAATGCTTTCATGGTAAGCCTCCAACTTCCACTCCCCAACCTTACTTATCCGAATCTGGATAATAGAACTGATCATATTCTAATAAATGCTACTACTATCTTGTAAGTCTTATCTCTAGCGATAGTCGGTTTGAACTCGTGGTAGAACCAGTATGTTACTAGACAGAGTTGTCTACTGGGTAAGCTGCATTGATTTCTCAAAGACCCTTTCTACGATTCTTGTAGGTGTGCCTCGGATCTTCATCGACGAGGAAAATGCTGAAATTACAAGCCTGGAGACACATTTCTCAGAGGAAACCCATATTCTAGACTACATCAGAACATCAAGAATCAACATCAACATAAGACAAGTGTTCTGAGTACTCTCACAAAGCTGTAAACATCTAACAAATACAACTACGTGTTCAACTGTTTGTGTTGAGATTTTGTTCTTGGACAGGTCGGTACGTGTAAAATTGTATTCACAAAAACGTGTGTCGCAAATTTGATTATAGCCCAATTGTTTCTCACGACTTCACCGCCATCCAGGAAGAACACCGTACCAAAACGACAAACATGCCAGAATAAAACGCGAAGGATTCCTAACCACCAAACACTCCTTTACGTGTACAATTCCGCAACCACTTTCCTTCCACACAAACAGATAAAAGAAGAAAGAAAAATATCAAACCCAAAACTTATTACAAAACCCCAAATTTTCCCTTCTCCAAAAAAAAATCTCCAGCATCCTCCTAATCTTATCTCTTTTCTTATCAAAAAAATGGTGCCGATGGTGTTGACCGGAATCAGCGTGCTCGCCGGGGCGGCAGTGGCGAAGTCTTTGCTGGAGCAGAAGCCCATGTCGAGTCAGTTCCAGCCCAGGTGCCCATCCTGCAACGGAACGGGTCGGGTGGAATGCATGTGTTCGAGATGGTCCGATGGGGACGTGGGTTGTCGGAGCTGCGCTGGGTCGGGGCGGACGGGCTGCAGCAGCTGTGGCGGGTCGGGGACTGGGAGGCCTCTTCCAGTTCAAATCAGGATGCAGTCGCCCAACCGATATGGGTCGGATTGAGGTCCGGTTTTGGTTGACGGGTCAGAGATTAGTTCTCTCTTACTAATTCTAGCCGCCTTTTTTCTTTAATCAATGGAACTTGGTTGTTCTGTGTAATTTGTAATGTTTACGGATGTTAATATGTATATGTTGCGGTTAGTTATTGAAGAAAGAAATACAATTGAGAATCGCTCTCTCTTATTCCCACTTATTTGTTTCTGTTCTTGATGGAAGTCGGCTGTGTACACTGGCCGGAGCCGGAACATTAAAATCTACCTACATGTTAATGGGCTGGGCTGAGTTAGAAGCCCATACAGGGATGGGCTCAGTCAGATGCCCATAAAGGGCTGGGCTGTTAGAAGCCCATACACTTAATAGAGTAGATCTCGTTTAAGGGGAAAGTAATGAAACCAAATTATTTTGAATTATCGTCATATCCATTAATGTGGAAAAACACAAGGATGGAAATCATTAAGCTTCCAACATTAGCAAACAACTAGAAGTGGATACAGTTTAATGGTGTAATTGAATTATTAACCAGTATCATTACCATAAGTAATTCAAAAGCGCAATGAATGTGTTTGGTGATTTAGCCACAGGATTTTCACATGCAGGCCTGCCTGGACACCACCAATAGCAGCAACAAACAAACATGGGGTGAAAATGATTTATGAAGCTTTTAAGGAAGCAAATGGTGGTTAGGAGACTTTAATTTTAAGATCAAATTCTTGTGGCTGTATCCCAACAACATGGAACCATGATTTGATTCAAGATTTATAAGCATATTATTAATTTATCCTTGTAATTCCTCCCTTTAATTGGTACTTTGGATTCCTTGTTTTGAGTATTTTATTTTCACATTTCTGTTTACAAACGGACCATAAAATATAAAATTGATTATAGGGGTGAAATGGAATGAAAATAAAAGGTTATTGATGTCTTAAATTGGGATCAAGTCTTGATTTTTTTTATCATCGATAATCATACTTAAAAAATCGTGCAGCCACCAATGAATAATTGAATAAGAGTCCAATTTCTCTAGTCAAATTTCAAAGTATTCAAATCATCCTAACTGAATTAGAGATTAATTATTTGAGACAAGCTCTATATATTATATGAATACAATTCAAGTTGTGGATTATTAAATCTTGAAATCTCAAGTCTCAATTGGTTGCTCTCCAAGATTTCAAACCATAACAAATATTCAATGTGACATGTTGCATTTTCTCAGAAGCAATGGGAGACCAAGCAACCTTTTTCTAGTGAATCTTTTTCAAATCTTAAAAGTCTTCATCTTTTGTTCTCCAGGGTTTCAAACCTGAACTCAACTATCAACTGAAATTCAATGTGATATGTTTCCTTTTCACAAGAAAAATTGAGGCAATTGTGGGGTCAAAAGATTGGCTTTAGGTTAATTGATGTGGCCAAGATCATACATGTTAGGCATAGATTACATAGTTGCTGAGTCAACAAGGCAAGGCAGAGTCCAGGGGACATAATTGACTTAGTGTGGGGGTGAGAGTGACCTATATTTGGGATTATTAATTAATTAGTGAAAGAAAAAACATTATTGTGTTCTCAAAGTACTAAATAATACCCACTAACTCTTTTTTGTTGCAAGTAATAATTATTGCCACGACCAACTTTTTGCCAAACCCAAAAACTACACTGTTTAGTTAGATTTCCAACAACAGCAACTCTAACCCTCCAATTGTATTCTTTCAGTTTGGGGGTGACAAGTATTATATCTTTATTATTTGAGTTGTTGAAAAAAATTATTATTAATTTTATAAGTATTTTTTTATATACCTCCTCAAATGAAAACCTATAAAAATAGGTTGAAGTTTGCACTGGTTCACTACGTCTTGTGCATAAGAAATTGTTATATTGAGGGTTAACAAGATTCGATTCTAGGATCTATCGATGAAAACCGTTACATCCTGATAATTTGAATGGTTACGAGAGGTTTATTATTAGTTTCTATAGCATTCCTTTACAGTTTGATGAATTGTCTATACAATGCTTTTAAATAGTCATCGTGGTCGTCAATAAAAAATATAACACTGAGTTGGATTAAAAAACGTGCTTGATCGAATTTTTGAAACTCTATATATGTACTCAGATTTAACCCTCAAAACAAAATATAGGTGATTTCAGCCGAACTCCGTCTATTTTTTCCCCGATTTCAACCCGATAATAATGATAATTTAGATACGATCTTAAACTTGCAGAAAAGGGTTGTTGTGGATGTTCCTGTTTCCATACGTAGACTGATAATTGAAGGGAATCACATGGTGCCTAATCAGTGGCTCGATTAGGAGTACCAATCAAATCCCCATTACTGACCAAAAGCCTCTGATTTTGCTGGGAGTAGTTTGCAAGTTTCTGCCTCGACATTTTGTGGTGATTGGTTGAACGTGAATCTTTGCAGCCAGTGGGTCACTTACCTTATTAAATGGTTCTTGTCCATCATCCACCATTTGTGACAATACAAAGGGGCTAGTTTTGTTAGATTCAGAAATATTGTGCTACTAGGCCCTTATAGACGTTATTGTAAATAAATATATGATAGGCTTATCTCGATTAGTATAATTGACTTTCTAAAAATTTATGTGGTGCTTTTAGTGAGGTTTTACCGGCGGATAAGAAAGGGGATACGAAATTAGTGCTTTATAGGCTATTATATTGGAGTATCGATAAGTGGAAGGTGGTGTAGTCATTGCTGAAATCTTAGCTAATCTCTTGACGGCTTGTCCTTAACTGCATTTGTAGAGGAGTTGTCCATCAAATGGTGAGACAGACTCTTTTACATATCTATTTCTCTGGTATTAGAATTTTGTTTGTAATTGCTATCTCCATTTTTCCTTATATATATTATTGTAAATGAATAAATGATAGACTTGTTCCGATTAACATGACACATGTTGATTTTCAAGAGATTTGTTTGGTTCTTTTAGTGGGATTTGAAAAGTGGAGTACTCAATAAGTTGTAGGTGGTGAAGTCATCACGTAAATCTTGACTAATGTTTTGGCCGCTTGTCTTTGTCTGCATTTGCAGGTACTTATAGAATGTACATCAAGTGGTGAGACAAACTCTTTCACATCTCATGAGCCGTGTTGATATCGATCTCATAATTTGGGTAGATTCTTAACTTAATTTGTACTTGTCAATGAGTTCGCAATCATCAAACCGGTGGCCGGTTAAAATCGTATGCCGAAAAAAATCGAGTTCAAATTCTAACTATTCGTTTGAGACGAAGTGAAGATGTTGCCATGAATCTCTGGCCGCTAAAGTTTTGGTGTTGACTCTCAAAACCGAATGCAAACTGCAAAACCTGTGTATTTGCAAGGCTTCTTTCTTACAACTTTATGATCCACTAAAGCAATAGTAATGGGCCCCATACATACTAGCCGGATGGGCCTATAGTTAAAGTATGGTTGTGTTAAAATAAATTAAAGTTGTGACCAGAATGTACAATCTTAATACACAAGGGATTACATATGTTAATTACCTCTTAATCCTCCCATCACTTGCACTAACAAGCAACTACTAATATATATATATATATTAATAGTTTCCCTTTTAATTATTAAATTTTGGATAAATTATTGAATTCCCAAAACAAAATGCTGTTTCCATCAGCTTTTAAAATCTTATCACTTCCTTGCTCTGCCTGTTAACACCTGATGCATGGCCACTGGCCACCATTACAAAACTATTTGACTTTCCAGTTCCAGTACATTGGTTCTGCAGTGTCCGTTGACTTTTCAATGACGCAAGGAATCAATAGTTCATGTCTTAATTAAGTTAAATACAGATTGTGTCTTAATAATTACTTGTTATTTGTCTTCGTAGACGATGATAGATTTATTAGCCAAAAATAATGTTACAATCATAGCTCAAACATGTTTATCCTCACATGAAACCACCGAATGGAAATCAAACTTGAGAAATGAAGTATCTAAACTTATTTTCGATCTTAGTAAAATTATATTATCTCCTCATATAAAAAGTAATTGTATCGTTTTTGTTCAACTACCATTTCGATAGTCATATGTCGTTAATTATCCATGATTTATATTATAATTCTTGGCTAAGTTATATATTATGTCAACAACCAAGTCTTTAGATGTGTAGCTAACAACTTCGTTATGAATTGATCTAGCTAGCCCAACACTTGACGATTAGCTAATTAGCTTTGGCTTTAGTTCTTCAAAATAAAATAAAGTCAAAGTCAACAAACATGGAAAACATTGCCGAGAAGCAACAAAGATATACTTCAATCTAATTAATTGGTTTTTTAAAATCAGTATGATTCTATATAGTCGAATATCCAAACGCCGACGTATCATGGAGTAGCCATTATGTATTTATTTAATTATCTCCCAACTAATTATCACGTACATCCTAATTTTAATTGTTACTAATGGATTCAATAGAAATTCCGCACCTAATTCACAACAAATTAAACTCATCTAGGTTGACATTAAAGAGGTTGCAGATGTAGCTCCTTTTTCGTTTTCATAGTGGAGCTAGCGTTATAAGAGCTATCTTGACATCTTTCATTAAGAGCTATCTATAAATATATAAAAAAATACATCTTACTACGTGGGTTTATTCCAACTCGAATCACAACAAAAAAATTAGATTTTAAATTTGAGATTTTTTATACAAACCATTATGTAACATAATATTATAATCTTTAATGACCGACATAAATATATTTACCGATTTTTTATTCTAAAATTCGTACAAAACAGAACTTTCCATACATACAAGGGTATATAAACAATTTTGAAACATTCAAATAATTGTTACAAGTGAGCTATACATACTAATTATCGAACAAGGGCAATAATTATGAGCATACCAACTCCTCAAAATCAGTTAACGACTCAATTTCATCTTAGATGTAGATAATGCAGAGTAGGAAGAGATTAGACGCCGACCAAACATCACTAAATTTTGTTCGTTTCTTTTAACTTACAATTTTATTCGTTTTATTGCTGGTAACGAAATAAAAAAAAATTGAATGATGTAAAGGGCAGATTGCTTGCTAAACAACGCATAATCCGACCATTTCATTTTCAGTTCAAGCGAATACAAATACATGTCGGCGTTTAGGGCGGCCGCCAAGCCGTCATCGCGTTGTTTTGTACGGTCCAACCTTATTTATTATAAGACATTATATATATGTTGGACATCAATCAATTAAGATTATGTAATTGGAGAAATGGATTAGTAATTTTTAATTAAAATTTCAACGTCACATCATCAATTTTTTAGTTCCGCAATTTTTAACATCTTCTATCCAAGTAATTGGTTAGCAATTTCAAATCATCATTTTTACATAATAACCAATCAAAATTATTAGATATTATTTATTTTCACATTATTGTCTATTCATAAATGTATTTTTTTAAAAAATTGTAGCAATGTTTCTGTGTGGCGTTGCTAATTAACTTGCTAAATTAGCAAGCAATTCTTCATCCCTAACAATTGTTTAAGTAATGTCACAACAGTCTCTACATTACCTAACAATTACTAAAAAGTTAGGGATGTACACGCTCTTAACAATACCTTTTGAAAGTGTACATTACGTAAAATAAAGATTACAACTGTGCATGTTCGTAAAATGTGCTGCATAAAATTCAAAAAAAATAATTACTAATTTGGAACTTTACCATTATAGTTACTTTACTTGAACCAGTGTCTTGATAAGTTGATATTACATTATAATATATAGTTAGAAGAGTGGTCATTAAACGTCTAACTATTATAATATATGGTTGAAAAATTTGGGGGCTTTTATCTTCTAGGCATGTGAAAGGGCTTAAGATGTGGTAATCATATATAAACCCATTCAGGCACTCAACCAAGTAACCTAAACATTTACAACTCTTAAAATATAATTTATAAGACCCTATAAAAATGCTAGAATAATTAGCCTCCAAGTTAAGGGATTAAATTAAATATAATTATATGATTCATCATTTCTGTTTGATAAGCTAGATGGCTATTTGAGCACGTTACTAATAAGTAATAAGACGTATCCTAAGCAATATTTAGGTTCCAAATTTTGTCATGCTTCATTCTACATTTCTTGTGGGAATTTTGTGTTTGAAATTGTTCGTTAGTCGAGTCGAATCTGACTATACTTAATTTTCTCATGTTATTTATTAGGCGAGTTCGAGGTTAAACTCAAGCTAGAAAACTTTATCTCATGTCAACCTCAAATTTGACTCGTTAACTATTTTTAACGATACAAATTTGAGTTTAATTTGAACTGTATTTGAAATTTCTCACTTATTCCACAGGGCATACAAAAAAGCATTATACAAACCAATGACATAAAATTTAAATACACTACCCTCATCTAAATCGACCTGTATACTAGAATTCAATGGGTCGGAGATAGGCAGAGCTAGTCGATCCCATTATCGGTTCCAAAGAACAGTATATATATTTGTCATTTTTTAAATCCTGATCGGTACATATTTGTAAACTTTGACTTACCGTCTAATATTTTAACATGTATTTGGAAATGAATTTACCAACTATCTAGTTGATTAACGTATACAAAATTTTAATCCAAATCCGATGAAATACATGTTTCAATATTAATTACGAGACCAGACAATAACATTAATGTACCAAAAGCAGCATTGAACATGTATACATTGTTATCCTTTATTAAAAAATGTTATTATAATAACCAAACCTAAGTAACAAGTAACAGATGAGAAAAAAGGGGAAAATACAGGTGTAAGTGTATGAGAACTCGAACCCCACGCAGAGAGCTTCGTGATGCGCCAAACTAGCCACCTTTTTTTTGATAGAATCGACGTAGCTAGGTTTGGTTTCATTTTGGCCCCTTGTCGTACTCATTCTCTGCCCAAACGTAGCCATGAATATTAGCGCCACAGTAATTACATTAAAGCGACTAGTAAGTAACCCAATAAGGAAGATAAAGTAAAAAGTAAAGTGAAATAGAAGTTTGCTTCTTCTACTACTTCACTTACCATACAAGTAAGTTAAAAGGCTCCCTTTGGCGAGTCTCCACTTACATTGGAGTTCGACATTCATCATAAGAATCAGATTCATACTTCTTTCTTATTATATGCACCACAAAGATGTTTATCGTGGGTTCAAAAGAGTGTGTTGACTTCTTAATGTGTGTGGCTATTCTAGTTGTTGATATAGTTTATGCGTCATTTTCACGTCTAAACAACTCATACTAATGTGTTCATCGTAGCGTTTATCCTAATATGACGTCATGACAATCTAATATGACACACTCATTCTCTCATGTTTGTGACAAGACGTTGTATGCAAGCATGGAACCATGTCTCGATGTTTTATTTATCCACAGTTGCAAAGACGTGGTAACTACGACAATGTTGTAGGTTCCATCGAACAAACTGACCATTAGCATGACTTAATATGAAATTCTTTTTTTCATCGGAAATATACCATTGATAGTCAACATCGTGCAACCCGAACTTCGCGACACCGTTTAGAACTTGAAAAAAATGAATATTTTTGTTATTATCTAGATAAAGGCGTAGGCCTATTTTTGTTATTACAATAAATTTTATATTATTTGAATTTATCCAACGGGTATTGATAAGGTTAGAATTTGTAGCAATTATCTAACCTTTTATGCGTGCTTTCTGAGTGTTTATTAGCATGTTCAACCTTCATTCCCCTATGATTTCGTGCTTTGGCATCATGTGTCTAGATCCGTTTACTTGGACCGTTTCGGTCCATTTGATGTGTTCTTTGTAGTATTTGTCACCTACAGGTACTATGGAGATATGTGATCTAACTATGAAGCCAAGGACGTGGTGTATAGTGCGATTGGAGTTCGAATGGGAAGTCGAGAAAGAAAATGGCGCAGCTGAGGAACAGCACGCAGTGCAGCCATCCTCAGCTGCGGTGCAGCCCATGATCATGTCAAGGAGCTCGACCTCATAACACGGGAACGGCGTGCACCACTGCACGTCGTTCCTCCTTTTTTGCAACGAGGAACCTTGGAGAATAGGAGGTGCACAGCGTGCACCAGTGCACACCGTTCCCTCTTTTATTCTACGCGGGATACAGTGAAAACAGGGAGGTGCAAAGGCGTGCACCCTCCAGTTTCGGCCTTTCCCTATAAAAGGCCAGATTTTGAGGAATGAGAACATTCTTCCCCAACTTCGTTTTTCCTTGATTTTTTCTGAGTTTTTTCTGTAAAAACTAGCACCAAACCTCCTCTAGAAGCTGAATTGAAGATTCAAAGGAGTTCCTTTCAAGGATTGAAACTAGGATTGAAGATAGAAGACCAAAAGCGACGATTGAAAGAAGAACGAGTTGTTATCGCTTCGACAAGATGATGGTTAGGGTTTCTTTTGATTTGTTTTCTTCTAGCATTATGAGTAGCTAAATCCTTAGAGATTCTTGGTTGAGATGTAGGAATTGAGCCATGATACCTATTTGAATGTTTTTGAACGACGATTGTGGATGTTTCGATTGTAATGAAAGATTGTCTCGTTTGATTGGTTTTCAACCTAATTCTTGTTACGGCTAGAATTAGGTCAAATTTATGAAATCCTTTGTTCATGCTAGACTTAGGAATTTGTAAGATTTACAATCAAGGATAGAATTAAGTTATCAGTGGGGTAAGCCGATAACCTAATTCTACCTTTTGTGTTTCTTCCAGTTTTAAACGATATTCATCTTGTAATTGGCGGGCGCTCTGGTTTGCACCCAATTGACCAAGTTTGGTTTAGTTATCAGTAGCTTAGGCGTTGATGGACCAAGTTAACGCTATTTCCAATTACTCGTGATTTCTTTTAATTCCGGAAGAACACCTTATCACTTTGTAGAACTTCTCGGTGTTCATTACCGGCTAGCCTGATTAAGGTTATTTCTACCTTAGTTGGGAAACTAGTAGTGGTAGTCCGTGTGCATGATCGTGCCGCGGATTCATACGAGTGATAGGAGGATTCGCTTTATTCAATTCCAGTCCATATTCGTTCGTTTTGAATGCATTTAAGAAGTTGAGCTTGATGACTCATCTCTTCCAAGAACACGGTTTCTCCATTTGAATCAACCCTTAAATTTTTAGTTTTAGTTAACTTTAGAATCATTAGCAACCAAACCAATTCTGTTAGTCTAAACCATGTTGGCGAGTTTGAGTACAAGCATAACAAGAGGGACCCTTGGACAACAACGACACTTGTGTTTTCGGAATAACTTCATAGTTATTTCGGCGATCATGTATTTCATACTTGTGCAGGTTATACTATATTACAGGAAATTGTATGTCTAAGAGCAAAACAATCGTAATTAATTTTGACATCATCTTAAGCATGTTTAACCGCGACCACTAACCCGTTATTAGATTTTTCAATGTTGGACTTTTATGCCGTTGTTAGAAGCCCACTGTCAAACTTTCAATGGTAAAACTTGTATTTTTGTAATACTAGTAGTTGATGATGCGATATTCTCTTAATTAGTACCCGTCTCAAGTAATGAAGCAAATGGTTCAACATTTCTATACATTCAGATTGTTACAACTTGTTGATGTAATATGATGTCATAAAATGCTCAGATATTAATTTCATTTTGGGGGAAAAAGCAAAAAATATGGAATGTTGAATGTTAATGTCTTAAAGATCACTCAAGCAATTGGGTTGGGCCAGCACGTGTGCACGCCTCACTTGGATTCTATTACTAATTTAAATAAATCGAAAAATATATAAAATAAATAAATAATTGGTGATTGTTAAAAGTGTATAGTGGAAAAAAGTATCCCTCTCTAGTCCCTTGCGATATTAGAAAATCGAAATCCATTTAGTGCTTTACTTTACCAAAAAAAATATTTAAAATCAACTTAAAACATATATCAACATCTCATATTTATACTATATTTAGACCGTCAATTTTGTACTTCAAATTTATTTACAAAATTATGATCACAAATAGATCCAAACCCATATTTATAAGTTATAATTACTTAACAAGATCACCGATATATCTAAAATTAATTAAGTTTTAATTCTACTTTAACTTGGTCATACTCTTAGCTTAGACCTATTAAAACCCCATCCTTTTCAATTCATGCAACCTAATGTCAGTTGACCAGTTCACAAAGCAGAAGAAGACAACAATAAAACTGGGTTAATTAGTTGCCCTTTATAAGAATGCTTCAATGACGGAGTGATATTATAAAATCCGCAGGCCGAGCGGAGTCATTCCTAAGTCCAACCAAACAACATAAGTATATCTTATTTAATATATTTTGACATTATTTTCCGGAACATCAAAATCTGACGATCAGATTACTTTAATTATCAACTCGCTGATTTTTAGATATCTCTCAAAAGTATTGTTCGTAATTTTCGTTCTTTGATGAATATTTATAGAATTGATTAACAGAGGTGTCACAGAGGTCAGGTAAATAACAAAACAAGGGGATTTATAGAATTGATTAACAAAAAAGTATCCACCACATAAATGTTCATTGTTGAAAACATTATAAAAATATTGATAATTGGTGAGGATCAATAAGGTTTTAGCTTGAGACTAATTAAAATGAGGTGTTCTCGCATACTCAAAGTCCCAGCACATGTTTTAGAAAGTGAACTCTCTAGGTAGATGAAATAGAAAAGAATGGGTCACTAGAAGACGACGGTTGTTGTGACTTTTAGGATGGTGACATGCATGCATTGGAACATCTTCAACTCGCCATGTCATCTTTACTCTTACTTGTCAATATTCACCAGCAGCTCTCTGTACATATTACGTCGGACCACTTGGAAAATGTAAATATGACAAGTTGTTAAGAAAGGTGGCAATTTTGCCAACTAATTTGCCCCGGTTTAAACAAGAAATTAATGAATTATCAAGGCAACACTCGATCAGTAGTATATACAAAATTTGATAAGTAAAAATGGAAACTAGTATTATTGAGTATTTCCACCTTATATCTAAAGATGGCAACCGGTGGGTATGACGACGGGTATGATATATTCATTATCTGCTCGTTTAGTCATTGAGTTTTATTCATAACCATTCGTTTCGATAAACAAACATGATATAAAAACCATACCCGCTCATACATGTACGGGTTTTGGATTTACACATTTTATCGAGTTAATTTGCAACTTTACAAGCAAAGACATGTAGTCAAAAACTCCATAGTAGCATTGGACACCAACATTAGGCAATTGAAACTCATCCCAAAAATCATATGACAAGCAAGAGGGTAGGAATTTAGTATATTTTGAATGAGTTTTGATTTATATATTTATAATTACACAACACAATATATATTGGATATCTATCGGGTGAATACTATCAAACCCGTTTTCGTCCATTATCCGCTTTAAACGTCAATTATTTATATTGACCGAGTTTTACCCACCCAAATTAGACGGGTAGTGGACGGGTATCGATTTTCGGATTATAATACTTATATCTTTATCAAATTGAATTATGAGGTAAACATCTAAAAAGAAAAAGCCAAGCTTTTTTAACATGTAAAAAATGTCTTCCATTAAATACGTGGATATTTTGCAAATGGACAAAATAAATGTGAGTGAGCAATTTTGTAGGGTACGTATAAAAGGTGGGAATTTAAGAGGTTATCGTATTCCACCCACTCCATGTCTTATCTCATTCTCCCCCTAAATCTTTGTAATCCAATTTATTAATATCCCAATGTCCCAATTACCCTTTTGGATAAGCCGGCCGACTTGGAGTTTTGTTCATACCATTTGGATTATATTGCTGGCTCTACATGCCATACAATGGCGGTCTAATTAGAGGTGGAGCAACTTAGACCAACCATTTTTTAAAATGAAATGTTATGTCAATCTGTTTTATAAGAATCGATCTTCAGACTCCGAATTCAAAATCATATTCCGTATCACTAACCATTCTGGTTACGTCATTGTTGACATGACCAACATGCGAAATTTAATTTATATTGAATCAGTTCGAGTATGGACTCACTACTTCGTTTTGGTGTAGCATCTATTATTGTTTTTTGAATTTTCTTTAACCAAATAATTAGCACTAGTTGAATTGTGGTAATAATGACCATTGTAGCCCTCTGATGTGTTGATTTGGTAAAAAAAGGAGAAGAAAGCTTCAAGTTCACTTGCCATGCACGTAAAGGCAAAACCAAATAATAAAAACTTGTCCAGTTTCCAGGACGCATAAAGCAAACCCCCTCTCTTTCCACTTATTGCTTGCACGGCCTGTTCAAACTCTTACCCAGTCAACCATCAAATATTAATAACCCAAAACCTTTGAATAAATTTAAAATTCCCATGAATACCCTCGCGGTCCTTTTGTCCGCCGGTTACTTCTCGGCTCTTGCCAGAGGATGTTTCCGTCATTTTTAAGCAATAACAATGTCAATCTGATTATCAGTTTCGAGTTAATTAAACGACCACCGTGTCAAACTAATTTTAGAATTTAACCGAATTTGTGAGATTGGTCCTATCACAGGATGGGAGATATAAAGAGTTTGACCCGAGCCATCGAGTGGGCAGCTCCGTTAGCAAACTGCCAAACAACTTGCACCTACCAAAAATCGATAATCAAATAGTAAGGGAGTCCAGGACCTCTGAGATATTATGACATCACCATTTTTATAGCGTGTGCTTCAATAAGTGAACCGGGAGAGAACCAACTCAATATTATCTTTGATGTCCACCTACAAAATATATGTAGGAAACACCAATTCGTAAGTCTCACGAACAATCAGTAGTTCCAAAACATATAGGTCAAGGAGAGACATGAGTATGCTCGTTCCGTCCCTGCAAAAACATGTTGAAGGAACAACTCGGAAAAATTCAAAGAGGCGTGTGCACAAAGCCGATAGATTCACTCAACAAAAGAGAATCTATTAAATATTCGATGAGTATTTATTATAAAGTGTAACTGAATTCGGGATGTTTTGATATACTTGTCCAAGTTTGGGTCGTGAAATAGATAATAAGTCGAGAGAAGACTTAGCTTGCGATATTTTGTCCAAATATGACACCTGTAAGCTAAGTTTGAATTTAATATATATATATATATATATATATATATATATATAGATATGTCGACCATCATAAAATAACGAGCACGTCAAACTGAGAAAAACAAATTCATACGATAGAAAACGACAAAAAAGGGGATCATCAGAATAAGAAAAAAGATGGCGTGTATGGAGTATTTGGTGTTTTTGAAACCTGGGAATGGAAGTGAAGGCAAAGATTCTTGGGACTGGTCAAACTACACAACTCAATTATTTCATCTTCCACTTACTTTTTTTTGTTTACCTTGGTAGGTAATTAAGGACCCCACGTGAGCAGCAGCCACTTAGTCACGTGCCGTTCGTACGACAAAAGTTACCGGGCACAAGGATAAGAACAAAGCATTCTTTTTAAATTAAATTAATAATTTTTTTATAAAGTATTTGGAAGTGGTATTTTGATCCAAATATTATATAACATGTTTGACGTTCTAAACAGAATCGGTAATATTTTAATATGAGATATTTAAAATAGTGAGTTTTGGTGATATTTGAAATATTTGGGTTGGGAGTGTATTTCAATTAGTGGGGTGTTGTAAGACTCTATTATTTTGTAAACCTCAAACTACTCTTAATTTGTTCTTTCTTTTTAATGAGACTTGGCAATGGGTCGGTTTTTGGACGGGATACATATACCCATATCCATACCTATTCATAAAATTCATCCTCATATGAATATCAATATTCATACACATCTCAAATTCATGAATTTCGAATATTCATAAGTTTTGAATATCAATGAGTATCCCCATCCTCGCATAACTTGTTAATTACAAATTTAAATGTAAAACTGTCATATAATACAAACTTCAAAAAACTTTAAAACAAAATATCATTTTATATTAAAATTCATAACAAAATAATCAATCATTAATAATTATTTTATTTATTCATCAAATACTACATATCAATTAACATATTATTTTGAATCAGCCAAACAAAATAATTTTCATACTACAAATCTTTTATATCACATAAATATAATATTCTTAAATAACCACCATTATTTTTAAAATATTACATATTCAAAATATCTCATTAAATCACTCATAACAAAAAATCAAAGTCGGCACAAATTTGATAAGATGTGATCGCCTCACCTACTTACTTCCAGAAGCATTTGTCCTTAGCAAGTTGGGGAAATCGGATAAGTGCTCCTTGGATGACTACTAACCAAATATAATCAGTATATTAATGATTGGATCATCAGCTCATCAACCATACAAATGCCTCGTACTATTTAAGCTAAGCAAAAATTTTCTAATTTAATTCCCACGGGTTCTATTGTATAGTTTATTTTGATTCCGTCATTATTAATATGTTTTCATATCCTTTATAAAAAAAAATTAGTTTATTAATGTGATACTTGATTAGCTATACATATTTCTGTAAATATATTAAACCATCGTTAACATCAACGGAATCCGCTACCCATCTCTATCTACCATGAAGAATTTAGGCATTAAGAACCACCACAGAACCTTATTTGATCGCGATCAACAATGAGGATCTTCACCACATGAACAAAACAGCTCCTTCTGTGATCCATCTCCATGACTTCCAACTAATTTTTGATACCACTTGTTAGGATCGCCAACCCACCAACCCTTTCGATTAGTATGATATTGTCGGTTTTGGCTAAATCCGCACGAATTTATTTTTAAATTTCTTTAAAAAAACCTCATACTAATTTAATGGATAAATACTTTTAAATTAAACAAACTTTTCCTAATTTATCAAAGTATTTTCCACACTAACTCCTTTTCACACCTTATTTGAGTTCTGTTTAAAAAAAAAATTGAATTAGGTGTTTAAAGGGTAGTGATATATTAATTTCATAGATTTATTTAGAGTTGGGATATATATATTCTTACTTATAATAATATGGGCTGTATCGGTCGTGTCCTAACTCAATGTAAACACTTGGTGTAAGTCGTGACATTTTGCTAGTGTGCATGCATGCGGTAGTATGACTCAATCTCCCTAAATTTCTCTTTACCGTCCGAGTAAATGGCACTTTGTCACATCATTTAATGCACATACTAAGTGAAACGGTGCATTTATAAATCGACACTAAGCTAAGTTATCTCGTGACGAATATGATATAATGTTGCGATTGACTAATTGTGTTTACATTACATAAAATTTTGGATGAATTAATTCTGGGTTAGGAACGCCATGCAGGGGTGCACGACGTTCCCCTGCTTAAGGGCCGTGATTTTACACCATTTTAGGGCTGCACGGCGTGCAGCCCTTCAGCTCCTCCATTTCATTTCTCGATCTTCCGTTCGAGCTCCAACCTTGCTCTACTTCACGTCCATAGCTTCATAACCAGACCACCTATCTCTAGAGTACCTGTGGACAACAAATACTACAAAGAAACACATCAAATGGACCGAAACGGTCCAAATGAACGGGTCTAGGGACATAATGCCAAAACACAAAATCACACGAGAATGAAGCTCAGACACACTAATAATCACTCAAAAAGCATGCATATAAGGATAGATAATTGCTACAAATTATAGCCTAATCACCTTACCTTTCCAACTAATATGATATTGTCCACTTGTTTTTTAGTTGCTTCCTAAAAGCCATCATACAATTTTGATTAATGGTCTATTTTAAATTAGACAAACTTCTCCTATTTTACCAATGTGGTAATTGAATTATTTTACCAAACGAATAATATCATATTAATCGAAAAAATTGATGGACTAACGATGCTAACATCCTTTGCATTTATTTGAACATTAGTATAACTATTAATAAATTCAAAAATACTTCAATTTAGAACTTAGAGTGTACTACTCAAACATCGATCACGTGGGAGGGAATGATAAGAGGGCCATGGGGGATGAGAGGATTTACGAGGTGGGGGGAATTAGGAATGAAATATAAATTGGAAATAATGCGTTAAGCAACATCCTCTGCAATGTCGATCTCCTTGTAATAATTCTCCATTTCTATAACCACACGTCACTTCCAAAATATCACTCACTCAGACTCCCGAGACAAACAAACAAAACAGAACACAAGTCCATTTTATAAGCCACGTAGATTCATCCAATTCCCGACAACCCCATTTAAATTATTAATTAATATTTGCATTTTTTTACGGCATGAGAGAATGTAGTTGACATAGTTCCTACGTTAGGGTTTTAAAAGATTGATCTACACACTATCTTGCTACTTATAAAATACCACCTTATAAGTTATTATAACACATGCATGGTAGTTGAAAATGGTCGAGTAAGCAACCTGTTCATTTGTATATGTAATTAATATCTCACGCTTAATGATTGCCACTAGGGCAACGCTTAGCTTGCAGTTTATAGTTGCAACTTCACCATCCATTCTTTGGATATTTGGTAGTTTCGTGTAATGTTCTCATAATCGGACCGGAGATTGAACCGGTAACATTAGAGATTCAGGGTTTGAAGGTTCGATCCGGTCTCACTGTTTGCTAAATCGGATCAAACCGTTTTAATTTAGTCAGATCAAACTGGTAGTATATAGAGTTCAATATCATAATCTAACTTGTTGTAAAAAATATAATTATTGAATCATTTTTTAAAAAATTTCAAACTATATAGATGATTTGAAGTTTTTTATTAATCAAATGATATTGAGATTTAATGTATAATTTACTTAATTTATGATAATTAAGATGTTACTTTTTTAATGTTAATTAGTTGTCACAATTAACCATAACATCACTCTTGATTGAACCGGACAAAATTTGCAATCCAACCGTGCAATGCTCGATTTTAACAAACTGCCTAAACCATTCGACCGGTACAATTGTGGTTGAATGTAGAGAATTCCAACTTAACTCGTAAGTTTTGTAATATTAATCACTTGGCCCAATGATATGTGACTTTACTTTGCTTATAAACTCAACCCTCCAAGTTCTTTCCCAATCCCCAAACTTCCCTAAACTTCACTCTACCTCCCCCCTGTGGTATGGACTACTTTGTAGATGAAGCTAACTATAGTCTATAGCTAGCTAGCTTAGTACCTTCAACTTATCCCCCTCGATTTAGGGTTATAAATTAGCTTGAATATGGACATGTGTCGAAGCAACCACTCCACCCTCCCCCTTGAATATGGACCTAACTCCTCAAATTAAAAAGGTAAGTACAAAAAAGGTGAGTCATGAGCACTTAAATAAATAAAGGAAATTAGCTATGCATGGAAAGAAGTTAGGTGAGTTGAAGTGGCTGCTTTGAGTCACAAGCAATTGGTTTGTGAGTCCCTTTCATTCTTTGATTCACAATTCTTTGGTTTAAAATATTTGGGTAGACATCATTAGATTAAGAGTGATTCTTGCTTTTATGGATATGACCTAGTCGCAGAGAGTGTTGTCTGTACTTTGTATGGTTTTGTTTGTGTTCAACCCTTTCACATCGAATGGATAATTAGTTAGTATTTCTCATTTGGGTTTTTAAAAAATCAACTTTCGTATAAATTTTGAATATTCGCGAGGGAGTGTCAACCAAATAAAGTATCGTAATTTGTTTTTGGGTATGATAAATGGCTAGTCGCACTTGAACCCTACATCATTTTAAAACATTCGACATCGAAATATGAAATAAAGATGTATATATGTTATCGAGTCGTAACATAGTATTCTCTTGTCGCGCAATAATCGATAGCCCATCAGCTGAAACTTCATGTCCCAACAAAAAAAAACATAATTTTCAAACCTTATAATAAGAGTAAAACCCGACAACATATCTACTCAGAAGGAGATACTTTTACAAGTACTAAAAACCTTCATTCTCTCAAAATAACGGAATTAGGGTAGGTAAATTTTAGGTTATCGACGAGCATCCTTCACTTATAAAGTTATAATTTTTTTTATAAAAAGTTTAAATTGTATTCGAATCAATGTGTAGTCAAATTGTACTCGACATAATTTTAAATTCATGCTAAACCTAAAATGATGTGAAGATTCTCCAACAATCTTAATTCCGCTATTGTTTTTTTCCTATCCTCATGTATGTTGTGGACCTTTTTCGGACGATAGTGGAGCCTTAAAAATCATTATACAAATACGAATTGAAGATATGCTTATTGACTTTTGTTTTGAGTAGATATTTATACATATATGTAATAAGATATTATTCATAGATATTTAATTTATATCTAGATATATTTTTAGATGTATAACATAGCTTGCTCTATAACCTAAATATAAAGACATATATTCTTAAGTTCTGGATGGCTTACCATACAGTTAAACATCAGCCGATCATGTACGTATTCGTTGCATCTTTGACATTTGGTAATAATATATAACCAATTATTTTTCTTATACTTGTTAATTTCTACGGCTTTGACCGAGTAATATGGGGAGGCATACGTGTGCCACGGCAGCAAGGAGGAATGCACAGTGGCAGCCACGTGTCAGACGGAGGAGAGAGTTGTGCATCATCACATACTCATTCGTGAGGCAACAAATGGACGGAAATCTCCTCCGTCAGTTCCAACAAACTTATGTGTCGGCTGTGTGGAACCAACCCATCCAACGGTTACAATCTTACGTAACAAATTATACGGACCAAAACATGAAATTCGTCACGGAAAACGCTTCAATGCATATTATAATCAATCTTCATCGGAGTTCCAAGTAATTAACAGCCGCTAGACGAGTCCTTTGTAAGTTAGAATGCCACATGCATGCACACAATTTCATGCACGTAACTGAAACGTAGAATCAATCACGTAAAGTTAAAGTGTTGTGTTTAAATGCTGACGAGGATGCATCACAACAAAAAAGTAACTTCAGCTATAAATTTGTAGATGCAATTAGTCTATAAGTTATTAAAATTTAATTAAGATGATAAAGAAATTATATGCCTCCATCTATAATATTACCTGCCACCAAAACATAGCGACATATATATAATTAGCATCTACATTTAAATGACACATAATTATCATTTAAAAGAGTAATAAGCAACCAAAATAATATTTCTTTGTTTATTTAAAGACAGATGTTACTAATTATGTTTAGAACTAGGAATATAGCATAATTTCAACTCTCTTACAATAACATAAACTGAGAACTGATAATTTATCTAACGGCAATTAAATGTTCCGTCGATAATTTATTATATCCTCGTATGTCTTGCAGTTTGAGGGTTCCTTCAATTTATAGTCATAATTTGACTAAACCTTTTTGTCTCGAAATTGAGTTTTGCCCATAATGCAAAGTCATCATGAGGGCTTCACGTGTACGTGGCTTTTTGCCTCTTTTTGCATGTACTGCTACTCATAAATCATAATATCTACACACACCCTCCCCCTACTTGACGTGTAATGTAATTTGAGTATTTTTTTTATAATATTTTCCGCCCAATATATATACATTATTTGAACTTTTATCCCTTTACAGTAATAATAATAATAATAATAATAATAATAATAATATTGCCTTGTTTCACAAACACCTGCGGGTATAATATTGCCGCATGCTTCGTTACTTTCCAACGCCCTGGATTTTATTTACACCTGTAAACCTTATAATCGGAATAATTGAAGTGAAAGATCCCAGCAGCCAGCATTCATGCAATTCAACCCACCACGTGGCACCTATATATATATATATATAATCCATTTGTGTTTCACAGTTGTTTGTATGTATCAGCCCACACCTCCAAACCCATTGCTCTGGTTGTCTAGATGAAACTTCTTTTTGAAGTTTTCAGATTTGCAGAGCGTATCAATCTTAGATCACTGGTTTTTCCAGATACCCTTATGCTTGTTTTCACTCTTAAAGATGTAAAAATGAATAGTCGTGACAATGTTACAGTTGGTTACTCCTCATAAAGGACATTTTTTTAGCCCACGACCATATTAATTGAATAACTCATTATTCAAATAAAATAAATCTCACATTACAAGCTTTGCATTTCATATCTTCCACATTGTCAAATAATGCATCATTATGTTTATTTTATTTTCGAATGAATTAATATTTTTTTGATATGTGATCTATATCTTCATTTTAAATTCAATTTAATCCAACTCAATATATTAAACCATTCTCGATCCGTAGGAGGGCATGATTAAGTAAGGGTTGAAAGGTTGTTTAATTGAAGATATGATCAAGAGCCGTAACCGAGCTGCTCATGATGGATTAAGCAGCCGTTTAATTAACTATCTACAACCCCTAACCAATCCCATCATGATGACTAATTATATACAAATAAAATATTAAAATTCTACAGTAAGATGAGTACGATCTTTCTCTATCATGTGTAATTTCATTTTATTTTTTAATCAAATGAGAAAGTATTACACGCGAATGTACCTGTTTAATTTATAATTAATTAATTAATATGTGGATCATTTTTATTAAACGGGGGAGGGATGCGGTGTAAAAAAATTTGAGAGAATGCATGGGCACGTCTTTGACCGTTGGATAAACGAGTCATTTTGCAGCTAGCTGAGCTCCCCTTCTTTCAAGTTAAGCAACCCCAACCCACCTTAGCCCGTAAGGATCGCTAATTCACTCATTTTTTGGATTACTACATATAATATTGTTCGATTTTGGTTAAATCTGTAAGGATTTATTTTTAAATTTCTTTCCAAAATATATCATACTAAGTAAAATGGTTGGTGGGTTGACGATTTTAATAAATGGTATCAAAATTTGGTTAGAAAGCTTGAAAATAGATCGTAGAAGAAACTATTCATGTGGTGAAGATACTTAATGTTGCTCGCGATCAAAGAAGGTTATGTGGTTGTTTCTTTTGACGAAAGTCTTCCTGACAGATGAAGGTCAGACGGTGTATTTTATTGGTGTTAATGATGGTTCAAGATATATGTCTATGAAAAGGTGTATCACTGGAGCAGAATGATACTAGTTGAGTTATACGTATTTGGTTTGAGGAAAAGATTGTTGGAAAAATAACCCAAGTATCACATTTATAAATTATGAGAAGTTTTCATAATTTTAAAAAGTCTAATACTAAACTAAGATGAGACATTTTAAAAAAACCAAAAATAAATCAGTATGAATTTGATTTAAAACGGACCATATCATATTAATTGAAATTTATCGTAGTAAAAAAACAAACCAACAAAAATACCATTGGAGAATTTCGGCCGCAACCCAGCAAGATAAAGAGCCGTTTGGGCTTTTGCTTTCACAGCCAACTTGCGTAGACTTTGGCCAGCAGATAGCTACGTTTCCTTTAGCGCTTGCCAACAACGACACGGTGCCGTCTCGACGAAAAATCAAAGGCCAAAAAAGAGAGAATTTTGCGTTGGTGGGTCCCCCGCAGTCACAGTCTCCACGTCAGATTGTGATCAACTAAAGTAATGTGTGTGGTCGGGGGGAGACAGGTGGGTTGGCTTTTGACATGATGAGTGGTCCACGTCACTCTCTTCCGATATCCTCCCGATCCTCAACTTATCAACAACAACAAATCTTCAATTAGAGATATCAACTAACTATGAGCTATCATAATGATATTCAAACATTCATTTTGGATCGATCCAAATGGACTTTAAGCTAGATTTTAGATAAATACAAAATCTATAATCTCACTTCATATAATTATTTAAAAAAATTGTATAAGATTTTGTCACTTTGAGATAATAAAGCCCTAAACAATGGTTTAAATTGGCTCACTCAAATTCCGTCATTTATTTATAATATAAAATGTTTTGTTATCATGATACAAATGTAGATTAGAGCAATCCCTAGACAATGCCAATAATATTACATCTTAATAATTCGAGCAACAAAAGATGGACTGAATTATTATTTAATCGCAATTTTAAATTTGCATAGAGTATGGTTTAAATTGTGCTAAATCAAATGTTAAGGCAGGTTCCTATAATTTGAACCAGAGGATCAAGGACTAGTATACCATGTTTGTTACTGAATATAATTAAATATCAATCAGAATCCTCTCCCAACAATTTGAGTTATTGAGATGCAACGGTTCTTGACATGGCATCAGAGCCTTTGACAAGGCTAGAATTTGTAGCAATTATCTATCCTTTTATGCATGATTTTTGAGTGATTATTAGTTGGTTCGAGCTTCATTCCTATATGATTTCGTGTTTTGGCATCACATGCCTAGATCCGTTCATTTGGACTGTTTCGGTCTATTTGATGTGTTCTTTGTAGTATTTTTCACCTATAGGTACTTTAGAGATAGGTGGTCTGGCTACGAAGCCAAGGACGTGAAGTATAGCACGATTGGAGTTCGAATGGAAGATCGAGAAAGGAAATAGAGGAGCAGAGGGGCTGCACGTCGTGCAGTCCTAAGATTTGTTGAAATCCTCGGCCTCAAAACAGGGGAATGGCGTGCACCCCTGCACGCCGTTCCGTCATTTTTGCGGGAACATTGGAGAATATGAGCAGCACGACGTGCAACTCTGCACGTCGTTCCCTCCTTTTTGCTACGCGGAACACTGAAACCAGGGAGGTGCACGGCCTACGCCCTCCAGTTTCGGCAGCTCCCTATAAAAGGGTTGATTTTTAGGAAAGAGAACAACAATTCCCCAAACACGAATTCTCTCATTTTTTCCCGACTTCCCTCTGTAAAAACCAGCATAAATCCTTCACTAGAAGTTTAATTGAAGATCCAAAGGAGTCTTTATCAAAGATTGAAGATAGTATTGAAGCTAGAAGACTAAAAGCGACGATTGGAGGAAGAACAAGCTGTTATCTCTTCAACAAGATGATGGTTCGGGTTTCTTTTTATTGTCTTCTTCTGGAGTTATGAGTAGCTAAGTCTTTGAGTTTCTGGGTTGATATGTAGGATTTGAGCCATGATACTTGTCTTGAACGTTTAGAAACGACGATTGTGGATAATTGGATTTTAATGGAGGTTTACTTTGATTGTTGAGCATTTCAACCTAATTCTGGTTACGACAATAATTAGGTCAAATCTATGAGTTTCTCTGTTTGATTGACATAGGAATTCATAAGATTAAAGGTAAAAGATAGATGAAAGTTATCGGTGGGGTAAGCCGATAACCCAATTCTACCTTTTGCGTTTCTTTGGGTTTTAAAAGGTATTCATCTTGTAATTGGCGGGCGCTCTGGTTTGCTCCCAATAGATCATATTTGGGTGTAGTCATCAGTAGATTAGGCGTTGATAGACCAAGTTAACGCTATTGCCGATTGCTCGTGATTCCTTTTAATTCCGGAAGAACACCTTATCACTTTGTAGAACTTCTCAGTGTTCATTGCCGACTAGTTTGATTAAGGTTATTTCTACTTTAGTTGGGAAGCTAGCAATGGTAATCCGCGTGCATGATCGTGCCGTTGATTCATACGAGTGATAGGATGATCCGTTTTATTCAATCCAAATCCAATATTTGTTCGTTCCGAATGCATTTAAGAAGTTGAGCTTGATGACTCATCTCTTCCAAGAACTTGTTTTCTCCCTTTGAATCAACCTTTGAACTGTTAGTTTTAATTAACCTTAGAATCATTAGCAACCAAAACCAAATTTGTTAGTCTAAACCGTGTTGGCAAGTTTGAGTAGAAGCATAACGAGAGGAATCTTTGGACACAAACGACATTTGTGTTGTCGAATTAACGGTGGAGTTATTTCGGCGATCAGCCTTACATGATCGAGAGGTCCTTGTTTCGAATCTTGGTAGCCCCCAATCTGTGCACAGAACTAATTGAAGCTGTGCAAACCTCAATTCTCTTATGTGAGCTTCCGTTTGAGGGAGCGTGTTAGTGAATAATATAAATACCAATCAAAATCCTCTCCTAACAATTCAAATTATTGAGATGCAACGGTTTTTAACAATGTCCAAAAACGTGGCCAATTTTTTTAGTATCATTTTCCATTTATGTAGGTTAATTTCACTTTAATTAAGCTAATTATCGCCCATGTTCTATGCTTGTTACTTTTTCGTATATACAAAATAGTACTGTTGGATTTCTACTGTTGTATTAGTATGGGTTTTATTTTTAATTTAAAAATTAGTAAATGTCGACGTCGAATTAGATAGATGTGACGGGAAATTGTATAATTTTTACGGCGAAGTGACACTATGACGATGTTTTTACGCTCCTCACGCCACCACCACCATTGATCTAGACCTTCCCCACTAAACTATACTTTTCTCTACCGTCGTCATTAATATTATCTACAGAAACTACTTA
Organism: Linum usitatissimum; assembly: GCA_030674075.2. Lineage (NCBI taxonomy): Eukaryota > Viridiplantae > Streptophyta > Magnoliopsida > Malpighiales > Linaceae > Linum > Linum usitatissimum. Next base: position 3,738,409 of record JAUJYP020000264.1, on the reverse strand, counting down.
ATTATAACTTTAGCTTCTTAATTAAACATTTAGCTCTTCGGGTAAATGGAGTGTTAGTGCCAAACGAGTCCCTCAGTGGCTGCAAATGGAGTTTAGCTTTATCGAATTTGTCTCTCGTCTAAATGAGGTATTTTGAAATAAAATGATATGTAATTTGAAAATGCCTTAAAATATATCGATATGTATTCTTTTGAAATAAAATTTATGTAATGAAAAAGAAAATAAAAATAAAGTTACTGTGGTTAATATATTGGTCGTGGGGGGCAACCAAGTGCTAAACAGTTGACCGAACAAAGTACGGTAAAAGATGGAGGGAGGAGATCCTCCCATACACAGTTGCAAATTCAACACCCGCAGTGAAATTTTTTCTACTGTGCTATTTATTTTTTCATTTGGTACATTTTTCTTTCATTCAAATTGAGTATTAAGAGTTATAATTGTACAATATGAATGGATAAAAAATATTAATCCTATATACATGCATCATTATGTTCAACTAAGAAGTTAATTATATGATCCAAATACTCGATAGAACTGCAATAGAACCATAATCATTGATGTGTACAAATGCAGTTTCCACATTTAAGTTAATGATCTTTATTTCCATCAGGTCACTTGAGTTTTTTTATCAATGCATATTTCATCTCCAACTTGTACTAATTAGGACAATTCCAATAATATTCTAACGAATGGGTGTCTTGTCCATAATGTTCGATCCAAATATCATATTATTATTATTAGAAAATCGTAAATTATTCAAGTGAATTACTACAAAACTACGATCAAACATCCAATTTCTTGATACTAACGTTGATTTGAAGGTTAAAACTACATTATAATAGTGTGAATAATTTAATATGGATGGTGTTATTTTGTCTCTCTAATGTACTAGTGGAGAATTTAGCCACATTTTTTACCAATGACAAATTTAGGAGAGTCTCTCAAATTACAATATGTCAAGTATATTTTTAAATTAATATTTAGTAGATAATATTCGTTATACTAATTGAATATCGTGACAATATATGAGAATATTGAATATTTTCAATGACTTATGCGTAACGATAAACAAAGAAGTGGTTATATCAACCTGATCGGATAGTGGAGAAGTGATTATATCAACCTGATCGGATAGTGGCTTATTGGTCCAATTAGTAGACTACCATCTTGAACTAGTTTAGAGAATATGACACTTATATGGTATACAACTGTTTATGCATATAAATTATCTAAACATGGGGAATAAAGTCTCTATTAATTCCGGAATAATATGTACTTTATTGTCCAGATTATCAATCGACTAAAATGAAGTATTTGGATAAAATATGTTGCTATTTTATACATAATTCAAATTAGGAAGTAAGAAAAAAAGAATTAAAATAAGGAAAATATAATAACAATGAAATGAGAATTGAAAAAAAGCGCGGGTACAAATAAAGAAGAGTAACTGAACTCTGTTACTGCTGATTCATAGCTTTGACCTTTCATCTCCTTTTCTTTCTTCAATTCCATCAGTTATTTCTTTTCCATTTTTCTAAAAAAGAATAAGTGATTAGAAAATAAACAATTTGTACTATGTAAAGATATATGAGTCATTTTATCGTTTAAAGACATACATTGGTATTCACATCTATCAAGTATAAAAAATAGAAAAACTTCAAAATTACACATAATAATCATTAAAAAGTTTCAATGTATTCATAGACAAGTTAAATGCGTAAAATATGTACAAATGAGTCGGTTGATTTTGATTAAAAAAATATAGAAATTGACTAAACTCTGGTAATTTGTTATACTACCTCTTTAAACTTTAATATTTATGTTTTATACAAGATGAAAATAAGATTCAAAGTCTGTAAACATCTTAACATGCAATATTGAACACATACAATTCAAAAAAATAAACGAATGCACGCTTACATATGTACGTAGATTATATTACTATATGGTACGAAAACTCGTATCTCTCCCCCCTTCATCCCAACTCTCTATGCCATATACCAAACCAAAGTTAAAACCTTGAATGTTAGAATTTTTCACTCCCCCAATTTCATACATCTATATATGCTAATTCATCTAAGGAATTATATGCTACAATTATGTTAAGATTTATACAAATATCTTAATATTAACATTTAAAGAATCCCATTAATGACACGATTACCATTCCCAAAACCGTATGCATTATACAAAATTCCATACAACTTCCCCTTTCTCAATTAATCTGTTACAGAGAGAAACGGTAAACACGCCTGGTTGTTTTTCACCTTACGTGGTTAAAAAATATTAATCTTCCAAAATAACAGAAATTAGTTACCCCCGTTTTACTTACCTTTTTACTCCCGCTTATTATTTTTCCCTAGCAAAAAAATAGAAAATGATTAAACGGATTTACTGTAAAAAATATTAATATTTAAACTAACGAGACTCAGGAGCTTTCACTTTTCAGGTTCTCTGCTCCCTCTGTGCTTTCTTCTGCTTCTCTGCATTCATCTTTTAACAAGAAAAATTTTACTGGATATTGAATCTTTTTTTACCTTTATTAAAAAGTAAAAACAAAAACAATCATAGATAAACCCAAACAATGGAGGACGAACGGGCGGATCTTGGTCAACAGCATTTGACCGACGAAACGATTATCCAGGAGGGTGAAATCGTAATTTGAGACCAAACCGGCTCCACATCAGCTACTCAGCGTAGATAGGTAAATTATTTTAGTTTTCCTTTTTTTTTATGAATTTGTTTCTTTTCTCTCTTCTTGTTGCTTCTTTTATATAAAGTCCGCACTTAGCTTTTCCCCTTCCTCTCTGTCTCTGCTGAAGGCGAGAGAAAAAAAATTGGGGAAACGAACTCAGAAACGGCTCACCGGAAGAACGGTGACGGTTGAGAAACGGGAGGTGGGAGGTGGTCCTTTGCTTTCTGCCGAATGAGGACGAGGAGAGGCGGTTGTTACCCGCGGATAATGGATGTTTGTGTGGAGAAGAGAGTTCTCAAGAGAGGCAAAATCGATTTTGCCGCCGAAGGAGGAGGAGAAAGCGATGTTCTGAACGGAAAGAAGAGGCAGAGACTGTCGACGGAATCGTTCGCCGGCGAGAGTGATATTTTCGATGAGCTGCCGGACGATCTCGTCATCTGTATTCTCGCTAAGCTTAGCTCAACTGCTTCATCTCCTTCCGATCTTATCAACGCTCTGATAACGTACGGCTTGTTTCCGTTCCTTTTTCTGTTTTCAATCCAAAATTGGAGATTCATTTTTGGCTGAGCGATTTTTTGTTTTGATTAAACAGATGCAAGAGATTCAATAGATTGGCAATTCTTCCTCAAGTACTGACGAAGGCTTCTCAGAAAACGTTCGCTATCAAGGCGGCGAACTGGTCGGAATCTGCTCACCGGTTTCTGAAGCTTTGCGCCGACGCCGGGAATGTTGAGGCCTGCTATACTCTCGGCATGGTGAATCTTCTACTGAAACTTGTATACAATTTTCAGTTTTTTGTAATAATTTATTGTTCTTGAGATTAGGATGAATTCCTCTAACGAGTGGTTTGTTTCTTGTGCGAAAAACAGATTCGGTTTTACTGTTTGGCAAATCGAGGCAGCGGAGCTTCGTTGATGGCCAAGGCGGCGATTAACTCTCACGCGCGCTCGCTGTACTCACTGGCTGTCATTCAGTTCAACGGAAGCGGTGGCTCCAAGAGCGACAAGGATCTCCGAGCTGGAGTAGCCCTCTGCGCACGCGCCGCCTTCCTCGGCCATATAGATGCCTTGCGTGAGCTCGGCCACTGCCTCCAGGACGGCTACGGTGTCCGCCAGAACGTCGCCGAGGGACGACGGTTCCTCGTACAAGCCAATGCCAGGGAGCTAGCGGCGGTGCTTTCCAATCCGAACACCGGTGGTCTTTCAACCTCGCGGCCATGGATGACGTGGAACACCCACGCGCACTCAAACCACCGTCTCGGCAGCGGCGGAGGCGGTCCTGGATGTCCGCTGCTGAGCGATTTTGGATGTAACGTTCCGGCGCCGGAAGCTCATCCGGCGAGCCAGTTCATGGCCGAGTGGTTCGCTGCACGGAGCGGGTCACTCGAACAAGGTCTCCGGCTGTGTTCACACTTCGGATGCGGTCGGCCGGAGACACGTAAGCACGAGTTCCGTCGGTGCTCCGTTTGCGGGCTGGTGAATTACTGCTCGAGAGCTTGCCAAGCTCTGGACTGGAAGCTGAGGCACAAGGCGGAGTGTGCTCCGGTGGAGCGGTGGGCGGAGGAAGACGGCGAGGGGATGGACGTCGACGGTGGAGGTGACGGTAACGGTGACGGAATCGGTGATAGCTAGGATTTGTAGAGTTTGGTTTAACGGTGGTGGTTGTTTGTTTTGGGGGACGGTGTTAAGTAAACGGAGGGAAAAGCGAGCGGATATGATTAGGGCCATTTTTGGTTGGAAATATTAAGGAAAGTAAAAAAATAGAAAGTAGAAAAAAAGAAAATGATACGGAAAGTCGGAAAGACAAACGGACCCTTTGTAATTGCCGTAGAAGGGCTTAGGAGTTTTTGTTCCTCTCGTTTGTATGGAGGGTAAATCGGAGAAATCGAGAGGAATTTTATTTCTTCACCAAGTTTTTCATCGTCTCTTTCGGTAATTTAGAAATTTATTCTCTTCTATCTCTATGATTTAGTCAACCCTCAACCCTAATTCTCTATGATTCTAGAAAGTATCATCAAACATAAATTATAAATTGAGATTCTTGGTTAATATAAAGTGTGCTAGATTCGAATGCAGCGGATCATCATGTACAATTCTATAACTAACACGACACTAAAATTTAGGATGATTAGATCATTATTTACCCAAGAAAATAATAATGAATAGGTCACTTATATAGTTGGTGTTAAAGATTTAATATCCTAGTTTGTCACATATCGATCTCTTCTAATTTCGCTTTTTCGTTGAGAATTTCATAGAAAACATAGATAGAATCGTCAAATTTGAATCGTCAAATTTTGGATCAATTAAATATCATTTTGTGGTCGAGTGAGATAAATGAGTGGATCACGAGTTAAAATTCAATAAAATCTCACTATTTTTATGATCCGTGAGAGATTATTTACTGATAGGATAATGGATTAAAAAGTTCGAATTTTGACAAAAGACTCGTAAAATTAGGCGTTGGGAGAATGAGAGAGAGAGAGAGAGAGAGAGAGGAATCAAAGTCCTGACATGCAGAACTTAGTTTAGAAATTGAAGCTAAAATGGGTTTAGGTTGGAGGTAAAGAGAAGTAGTAGTAGTAGAAAAGATTGAGGTAGCTCTCACCAATGTATTTTGATGTTCAAGAAAAGTCAAAATCGAAAACAAAGAGCATTTGGTTGCTTTTAATTATAACACAGTTAGGTTATGGATGGATGGGCAGTCCTTTTGGCTTTGGATTTGGAGGACTGCCCACTGGCCTAACACTATAACAAAATGAAGCAAAAGGGCAATACAAGGGAATCCTTTTCCTTTTTTCGATTATTGAATGTTGGGTTTTTTCCCCCTCACATGTTTAATTATCCCTCTTTTAAAAATTAGATGAAATACTGTTTATTTTTAGATTTGAAAAATTATAAATAATGCTCTTCCCAACACTATAAATAATGCTCTTTCCAAAAATTAAAATCTTTATAGCATGTTTTAAAAAACTGAAGTTTTATTATGTTAAATCTTTTAAATAATATTTAAATGAAATTAAGAGTTTTGATTTTTATTGTTAGTGTCGATGTATGTATTTTTTTATTATACAATATATATAGTTTGGATTTTTAGCTTGTTCCTATCATATGCATGTAGAAAGTAAAGTCAATTTGAAAATTTTCAAGTAAAATTATTTTTTAACTTAATTTTGATAATTATTTATCGGAATTATTATAGTGAAACTTAATTTTTTAACCATTTTGAAAATTTTAAAATTTTATTGAGAAAATGGTCAATTTTCCTTGGTATTAGCACACGAAAATTGACACATTTGACATGAAAATTTTCAAATTGACTAATATTCGATATACATGTCGGTAATAACTAAAAATTGAGGTTTCACCATGTTAAACCTTCCAATAATAGTCAAATGAAATTAAAAGAATATTTTGAAGGGTTTTGATTGTTATTGTTAGTGGGGATATATATGTTTTCGATTACAAAATTTTTAGCTAGGATTTCTAATTGCTTCCCACCACATATTGGTAGGTACGAATTTCGAACCCGTATGACCAAATTTTTGGCTCCGCCAATGTTTCCATACTCTAAGATTCAGTCAATAATCATAGAAAATTAGTTGGTGATCGTGAACTACAATTTCTGTTCAACATATCATGTGGTGCATGAATGATAAGTAAATTGTTGTATTATGTTTTAGTGCATATGATTTTTGTTCAGGTATACATTTAAGGGTTACTTAACCAAATCTATCGTCCGAGGGATGTACTCATGCCCAAGGGACGTACACTTGTAATATCTAAAGAATTTTGTTGTCTTGATTCGTCATGAATTTCTTGTTCCGACACCCATAATGCAAGTATTTTAATTTTAATAAATATATAAGAGTTAAGAGTAGAACTGATTAGGCAGAAAGCATATCAATTAAAATCACGAAATCAGTATATTTCTATTTAAATTCCAATTGAATTGCTTATGTTGATCGTATCTCCAAAATTGACATAAAAAGGTGGATTAACCTGAATTCTAACCTAATGATGAGTGAACTTTAAAGAAAAAGTGTAGAATAACACTAAGGATTATATGTGTACAAGTGATTTACAACCCATCAAATATGTTGACCAAGAACAGTGAAAGAAAGTGGGGTGGGGGGGAAAGAAGCTCTAATCAAGCTATGGGTAGCAAGTGGAGCAAAGCAAACATCAAGGATAATTTTTTAACTTGAGTGGACGAAGTGGTTTGTGTCTTCAACTTTTGAAACATCAATTAAGCATCATAACAATTTATGAACAAGTAAATATAAATATTTATGGAAACAATTGGAACAAAATTTGTAGATATTCCAAAAATTATAAACCTAATTACATGAAAAAATAGATATCAAATTCTTTTTCATTAAATTCAATCAAATGGCAGAGAATCATAAATTAAACACGATTTTATCAGATATATATTAAGTTTGATTTGATTTCTTCAATTGGACAAGGTAGACCCAACTTAATAAACCCGACCAATTTGTTTCAACTAAATTAAAATTAATTAAAACTCAATGATACATAGATTTTCCAATACATAATATACCTAACACGATTTGATGAACCTAAAACTCTATAGAATCGACACCACTAGCTTGAATAACTATAATTATTTAAAAAATATTTACTAAAAATAAAAAAAACTTTTATGTATTTCTTCAACTTAAAATTTATCAAACAACATTAAACTTATAATCCAATTAATCTAAGTAAAAAATAACCAATAATCCCATAACCCAGCTAGCCTTTTGACACATAAATTTGCATTGTATCAAAATATTAACTGAAGGCCCATGGGCCCTGCCCATTTAATGAGGAGTTTGTTGGAGTTGTCACTCCAGCTGTTTGGTGATAAGAAATTTATCCATATTTTGCAGCAGGAACACACACCAACCCTTTCAAAAGCAACCAAAACCAGCTCTTCAACTTTTTTTTATACTTAAAAGTCGATTAGAAAAAATAAAAAAATCAATATAATATAGGTGTTCATATATAGATATGGCTGGAATTAAATTCGGTATCATCAGATCTTCAGTTACGTCGAACCGGGTACCAACATTAATTAACCATGTAATCAATTAATATTGGAAGATGATTGATAATCTGGTATGATCTGATCTTATAATTTTCATAAGATCTTGTTCTTAATAAGTGCAGTACAAATCACTTGCCACTCTTCACGTCTCTCTTTAAACTTTCCCTTTTATTCTGGGCAATGAATGGCAACCCACTTCCCAATTTTTTCTCCCTTTTCATACTTCACATCAAATCTTTTAACTGAAATTCCATTTTAAAGGCTTAGAATGTCTATTTTGTTCTGTGAAGAAACCGGCCATGATATCCCATTTTACCTTCAAAATGTGCACAATAATTGTTAAACAGGGTGTAGTCTAAGTGATCGTAGAATTTAATTTTGTTCTCAATAATTTTGGGTGTGTAATTGTTTCGATATCTCTGTAATGATATCATCGGCCTTATTTGAGTTGACGGCCGACAATCTTAAAGTTTACTTGACGATGAACAAGTCACCAAGATATTTGCCATGATAAAATTTGCACGAAAGGCAACCAATGATTATTCAGAATCTCAAGCATAACAACATACTTAAAAATGAGCATTCAAAACCACCTCAAATGAATATAGACCAGAATCTTCATCACTCTTTCACCACTTTTGGTAACCAAATTCCCATGAAAAGGATTCACAGAATAATAATTTATTATTTCCTCCCCACATCTAACATGCAACACGACAAACGGCACACAGTGTTCAATGCTACAATCTCTCAATTTTTTTGTGTTGTGTAACCTTCTATAGATGCCCATCTTCGTCTAGAGATTGAGTACTGTGGATTATGCAGCCTTCTTTACTAGAAATCTCAGTAGCTGGATTCATATACATGCCTACAACCCACTAATTTCTGTTTTTTTTTTGTTTTTTTTTTGTATGTAAGTGTTGAATTGAAGTTCACATGATGATGGGTTCAATTTCATTTTATAAATGTAAATGAATTCAAGTTTATATGAGTTAAACACCAAAAGATACCAAGTTGAACTAGCTCTAATGAAGGAAATATCTGTTTTTAATAAAAGTTGAGGATATAAATATCATGTTACGTTTGTTGTTTTAGCCACTCAATTTATTATCCTCAATGCATCACTAGCCATAATACATATGTACTGCATATGGAGGAAACTAGTGACGAGTCTATGATATTTTTAAAGTGTTGTGTTACGTGTCTATTTTTTGGGATGAATAATTAGTGTTATTATTATTTAGAGATTTACAATAGGATATTATTTTAATTAATAATTGAATTTGTTTAGGTTATTTATTCGAATATTAGTAAATGGTTTGAAGCCCATCAAAGGCATTGTGGCCGATGGAACGAACAAGAAGAAAATAGACAAAGTCTTTAGTTATTTTATATTTGTTATCTCTGTTTTGTTTTACTGTTTCCCAACGCATACGTATTCTTCTTCTGTTCTTCATAATCATCCATTCATCTATCCAAAAAGCGTGTCACAATAAATACGTTATACTAATTTGACGAACATAAAATAATTAATTGAAAGGTAGAAGAGCTTACTTTATTAATATGACTATAGACCAAGTGAAAAACTAAATCAAAATTTACCAAAAAATCTCTTCCAAATCCGAGCAACCTCTATTCCATATTTGAAACTCAATCTTTTGCATTTTTTTTCCTTTGATTTGCACTTCTAGAATATAATTGGTTGCTAAAAACATTCACAAAAACACTCACAAAAACACTCACAAACTGTTACTTGGTCTAGTTAATTAATCAATTTGAGTAATAGAAGTAGAGAGACTCTAGGGAAATTAACGATCTCAGAGCAATCTAGTGGATATTTGATTGGCGGGGTAAAATCCATTCATCAAGCACCCTCGCTCATTATGAATCGCCTCTGCAATGGGAGTAAAATGCGGCCCATATCACTATAGTCTTTAGTAACTGAACCATATATCATTATAGTTTACATTCTACATCACATACCACTATAGTTTATTTAGAGATGCATACCGTACCCAATAGCAAGTTTCTGGTAAATTAACAGATAATTATCCTATGTGGACGACATGTGAATGCCACCTGTGCACGTGGGGCTGAATATTAAAAAAAATTAACCCACAACGAACTCCTTCCTATTAGCGTTCTTCAATAATCCTTATTAACCCCAGTCCCGAAATATTAAGAAAAAAATTAACCCACGGGGATAAATTACTTTGATGATTTGATACTACGACTCTGCTCTTCTCCGTCGAGGTCGCCGCCTTTCCGTCGCAATCTGCATAAATAGCTAAATAGAAATAGAGATTTGACCTTAAGTAGGGTAGCCAAGAAAAGCATGAATCTCGAGTTTAGCGCTGCAGTTTCTTTCCAGCCGGATGCTTTGTATACGAGAAAGAGCTCTAACTTTTCGCAATTGAAGTTTACTGGCTAGCTAGGTCCGGTGGCGGCAAAGAAGAAGTGTGTGGCGGCGACTTAAAAAATAGAGAGGTTTTCGGGTTGGGATTTGAAGAGATGGGAAAAGGTTGGGTTTCTCCGGCAGAGTTTCTGCTCCTCCGTCCTGCCACCATCCATGAACAGCCAATTAATTATAGACGTCTCATGGGATCTGAATCGGAACTCCTTCAACCTCCATTCGCTCGTTTTCCTTTAAACTTCCACTTCAACCTCTTAATTTGCAAAACCCTCTCGTTATCAACCATAAATCTGATGACTATTTCCAGAAGATGAAGGGCTTGATATGGAAGTGGAAATAAACGGCAGGGTGTAGTGAGGAGATGAGTGAGAGAGAGAAACAGGAAGGTTGGATCAATGGGAAGGAGAAAGAGATGAAGAGAGTGATTCGGCTTACTGGTGGGCAGTGGGTGTAGGCGGTGGTGGAAGGGTCCGAATTGTTTGTAGTCGGAGGTTTTTCCTTGTCTCGGTTAATTTTATATATGCCCCACGTCAGAGGTGGCATTGACATGACATCTAAGAAGAAGAATTACCTGATAATTTACTGAACATTTGTTATTAATTACGATGTGCATCTTAAATAAATTATAGCAACACGTGATGTAAAATCTGAACTAAAAAGCCGCATTTTAATGGCGGTGTTGTCAAAGCCCATGTGAATAGTCTTTCATCGGCAGTACTAGTCAGTAGCAAACCTTAGTGGGGCTCTTAAGGACCTTGCAACATTTGGGCCTCCAAATAAGTTACACATTTCTAAACCAGGCCCATGTTTACCAAGCAACTCCAAAATAATTGGGCCTTCGAACGTTTCACTCTATTCTTCGACTAAATTACTCTTCTGCTATCGCATTCCTCGTCGAATCTGGTTTTTAATTTCTTCATAGCGACTCACAGAGTTTCACAGATTAAACAAAGAACAATCGGAGCTCAGCTTGTAGGTAATCTCTTCCTTCCACACTTCCATTTGTTCCTTTCTCCATTTCATTAATCTTCGAATTCGCTTCTCTGTGCTGAATTATCGATCTATGATTCACTTTCCCGATCTCTGATTCACCAATTAGGGTTTGAAGCAGTGTGTGTCATTTCATTTTTGTGCGTAGAAAGGCGTACGAGGAGATGGGATTCATCAAGGAGTTTGCGGAGAATTTGATCCTGAGGTTGATGGAGGATCCGAAGGAGAGGGACAAGAACTTCAGGGATCATTTGTACTCGATGAAGGATCGTTGCAAGAGGACGAAGGAGATGTGGAGCTATCCACTCCGCCCTTACGGATTCTGGACGTTCGATCGCCACAACGCTCAGCTGTTCTGGGATGCTCAGATTAGCCAGGTCGCCGGCAGGAGGGACCCCTACGATGACATTCTCCAGGACCTCGGTGGGCCCAAGAGCCCCAAGTGAAACTTCACAATCAAGGTTCGTTCTTTCCTATTGGCTTGCATTTGAGTTGACTGGTTGTTAGAATTATGAAACCTTGTCCTGTGTAGTTCATATTGGTTAGGGGTTTAGTAATTTGGATAAGAAATGGCGTGTCTTTCTTTGACCATTAAGCTGTAACTGTAGATGCATCATTGGAGTCATTTGAGCTTAGAATTGAGTTTGTATATTGCGTTGGCTACTCGGCTTGGTTTAGCGTGCCAAGACACCCACATTGATTGATCTGATGCTTTGGAATAATCCTGCGAAACGTTGTGGTTATTTGAACTATTTCTGAACATAAACGAATTAGTCAATTTATATTATCTCAGATTCCTAGGCCCTAGCTGCTATCAACTTGATGGTTTGGCATCCTGGTAATTGTAGAAATCCGACCCAGCCTACCGAATATACATAGGACTTTGTCTGCTGTGTTTCCTTGCTCTTGGCATGTAACATCCTAAGCCAACTGCTTTGATTGATCTAATATGAGCGCCATGATCCTCAGAAATACTGCTGTCCCTTTGAGAGATTGTTTGACGCAGCTGATCATAATCTTGATTGCTAGTGTCTGCATATTTAAGCTGATGTTCTCTTCCTTGAAGTTCCCACGCTCTTGTATTTGCACTCTGGTTTCAGCTTTTACTCCAGTTGGTACTGTGTCTATCTAACCGGGTTCGTCAGCATTTGTTTCAATAATACCTTCTTGTTTTGTTTCTGCAGCAGATGATAAAGGGAATTACTGGCTAGAATGGACGAACTGTTTCTCCATTTGGAAGAACCACGAAAGCTGGTTATATATGAGAGGAACCAATGTACTACCTATTGTTTCTTTCCCCATGTTCATGCCCTCGCTCATGATTTCAGACTCTTCAATAAACTCGTACCCAAACATGTTCATGTCCATGTTGCTTGGTATTTTTGAACGATGTCAAATATAACGGTTGTTGTTCCGGAATAATCTTTACACACTTTGAGGTGTTTCTGTTATAAGGTTTGGTTTGGCAGTTAGAATTTTGAACATTTTTCCTCCGAATAGAAAAATTAGACTCGAAAAGTGATTTTGAAAGTGTATTCCCATTACCATTTAAATTATGTCTGACATTACACCTGCTAAACCAAGCTACATGGTACATCTGATTCTAGAAATGTGTTATATCGAATATTTCACCCGCTAAACCAAACAATAATCAACTATTTGATTTCAGTTTCAGATTATTTGATTTCACCCTCTTACGTACTCATCTACATATATGAATTCCCAGTCCGAATAAGCGGTGGATTACTTGATGGACAAAGTACAACAACCAACCTCGCATATTCCAAGAACTTCAAAGGACATAACGATGCCAAAAAACTGTACAATGCACAACCAAGCAACAATCGTTCACGCTAACAGAAGACGTACAGATTACCAAGCCATCGTAATCTTCACACACTCCAGTTGTAAAACCACTACATTCGACTGACAAAAGGCAAAGGAAACCATTCACCCTAACATCTAATCCGAATCCGATGAAGACGAGTCTTTCTCATCAGCCTTATGTTGAGTCCCGTTCGTCTCTTCTTTCTTCACTTCCCCCTTCTCCTCCTTAAAGGTCTTCTCGATCTCGTCGATCGGCACCAAAGGTAGATAGCCAACCAGCGGGTACCCCTTCTGGCTCAAATCATTAACATTGTGATTGTACTTGTCTGACCAGCGAGCAGCAGTTGGTAGAGCTTTGGCTCCAATCTTGTGGACTGAAGGGTACTTGTCCAGAATGCACCATGCCTTGACGGAATTAGTCAGCACAACATGCTTCGTTTCCATCACGGTGTACGAGAAGGCAGCTCGTGGACCTCCGGTTCGAGCTTCGTCCACAAGCTTCTGAGCCTTTTCGGTCGTGGAATGGACCAGAGACTGGGCTTGGCTCACTACTTGCTTTGCCAATGGCGGGGCGTGCTTGTCGAACTTGTGTGCAGCTTCGCCCACCTGAATCAACCAGATCGCTCGTCAGACCACGAAATCAACCATTGACTAACAGAAACATTACAAGGACATCACATATAGCAGCTCCCAAATTGAAGACACGCATTAACAAGTTACAGGAGAAAGAGAGTTCGAATGAGTATTTGACATTTGATGATAATTTCAATGGAGATTTTCATTAACAGTTATTAGCAGATTTTCATAACTCGTAAAACTTCCATTTCAAGATTCGAGAACCGTCCATAAAAAGAACGCAAAGAGCAAAAGATATCTCGTTACGGGTAAAGGCGAGAAGGATTCGATTACCTTCCGATCGAAGAAGACGAGAAGCATATCAGGTACCCCTTTGAACTTCTGATAGACGGGGTCGACGATGGAGGAGACGGTGCTTTCAACGCTACCGACGGTGGATCTCAGAGGTCCAGAGTTCTGCTTCGCGTAGCCGTACAGATTCGAGACGCACACCAGCGTCTTGATCGCGGCCAACCTCAAGATCCCCAAGTGTTTCAGTTCCGGACCAGTGTTCAACGTCTTCACCTCGACCTCTGACTGTCCAGCCGATCAAACAAAGAACCAGTAATAAACAAACAGATCACGGAAGCAAGAAAGCAATTAGCAATGAATCGGAATCGTACCATGACGGAGGAGTGTACAGAACTACAGATACAGCGTGTGAACGAGATTCCGGATTCTGCTTTTTTCGAGTGGCGGGTTGAGTTGAAGTCTTCTTGCTGAGATTTGGTGGTTGTCACTGTGAAAATCTGCTAAAGAGTGCGCGGGCTTTTATGAAGCGAGCTGGTTTATTACCAAGGGAGAAATGGAGATGGATCGGGCTTGGGGTTTTGATCGGGGACGGTTGGAGAGATCGGAGGGCTGTGAATGGTAGGTTGGATGACGTAGGAGTTTCGAGTCGGTCACATTCTTTGTGGGGTCGTTCATGGATTGGGCTAAAGTAGAGGGTTGGGGAAGGACACGTGGACGGACTAAACAATGCCAGGTGGGGACACCTCATTCTTTCTTCTTCGTTTCCTTAGCCACGACGATAGGTCGAAAGTTCTACACTTTTACCTTCCTTAGCATCCTTTTGTAGTGTAGTGTGAATAAATAACCAGTGAACAAAACAGCTGAAAAACAAATTCTCCTATTTTGTTTCTACTTAAATGGATATTAATCAATTAAACATCGCTAATATTCCCCTTTGATTGGTAAAGAGTCCAACACTGAGTGGTTCTTCTATCTGCTGGGGCCAGTACAAGCTCAAAATTAGGCCACAACCCACAGATTACAGAACACCGTTTTTGTTCTATACGTAGTTTTAGAAAGACGATTAAAGAAAGTAATCATTAGCTGATTAGCACTATCAAACAAGCCATCATCAATGGAGCGAGTTTTCCCAAGGTTGGTTCAATTAAAAGCAGCTAAGCAAACGACAGAAAGAAGATAGATAGATAGTAGGGAGGCGTTTTGGATCTCAAACTGATGCTTGAGATTTCTGGCGTTTGAACTGAAGAATGGGGTCCTCAACCTGAAACAATAAAGGACAAGTAATTAGCAAGAGTGTCAATATGATCTGGCATATACTGTAATGCAACGGGACTATATATTATATATTTACCATGCTGGTTTTCCTTGACTTCTTGTCTTGAGTGGATCTGCTGCAGATAATGGCTTCTTCCTCGTTGCCAGGGGCGAAACTCTCTCGAGAAGCAACGGGCTGAAAGAATGATCTCATTAGTCCAAGAACAAAGAAAGAAGTGAGTTCTCTACTTACATATACAAACTTACTTCGGCTCTGCTAGTAGGGGTGTTTCCATGCTCCCTTGTCTTGGAGAAAGTCTGCTCGGTTCGGATTGAACCGTTCTCATTCATATCCGATCTAAGCTTCATGCGGGTAAGATCCGAGCCTAAAGAACGGAGAGCTCCACATGTTGAGTTGTTGTCCCTCGGGTCTGTCCCTTTTGTGGGGAATTCAAGTGGCACTTTCTTCATCGATTGTGGTTCGTTAGTGTCAAGATCCTGCCAGATATGCAGAACAATTTGTCAATATATAATAAGGTCAAGACTATGAGCACTAACGAATTATATGATTTATATGGCAATACCATTGAATCGATTTGAAGGGCTCTCTTGACTTCCAGAAGCTTTCTCTCGGTCGTTATGGAGTGGATAACACGCTTGCCTATGACCATATGACCAACATGATGTAACTTGACAAGTGAGTTATGAAGTACCAAAATTTACGAATAACCAAGCGAGGGAGTTATGGTTAGGATATATACCTAGTCTACGGCTGCCTTTGGCTTCAAGGTAACCATCTTTGGTCATCTTATTAACAAGTTTACGCATTGTATTCAGACTGGCTCCACCGCCTAGTTTACTCTGAAGGTTTGGGATTGTCACGTAGGTCATTGGAAGTGTATGGTACAAAGCCTGGATTGCAGCAAAAAGAGTCACAAACAGTAATTCAGGATATTCGGGAAGCAAACAGTCGTAAATGGTTAATCTATGGTGAAAAATGTAATCTAGGTTGATGGTTTCTGGAGATCAAAGGAAGCTTACCTTCATGTACAACTGGTCATCCCCAAGCGCTACAGCCTGGTTGTCCGCTTCCTCTTTAACAGCATCGAAATCATATTCGGAGACCTGGTGTGTCCAAAGCTATACTAATATCACTAGGTTTAAGAAAGACTCAGGAAGTGAAAGCGAGGAGGATGAACGAAACGAACCTTGTTCTTGTTTATACTGTAAATATCTGTTCCACCATTTGATAGAAGACCTTCCTTTACAAGCTTCTCTACGATTTCTGAAATCAGGAAAGGGGTTAGTACGAAGTCAAAAGTAGCTCCAGAACTTGTAGTGTATGAGTATCGATCTACCTTCAGTTAATGCCTGCATAATGAGTAAAGGATGGGGAGTTAGGAAGACGA
This sequence comes from Linum usitatissimum, assembly GCA_030674075.2. NCBI lineage: Eukaryota > Viridiplantae > Streptophyta > Magnoliopsida > Malpighiales > Linaceae > Linum > Linum usitatissimum. The sequence goes on along the minus strand of JAUJYP020000264.1, from coordinate 3,721,902 downwards.
AGTTAATTCTGTCAACTGGTTGTAGTTTAAAGGTTGAAAAATCCAAGGAAAGTATGAACACTTTACCATTGAGATATCAGTGAAGGTCGAGAGAATATCAGTCAATTCAACTGTGTCACGGTGGTAATTATTAATCCAGTTCTTCACCCTAGCCAGTTGTTGTTCATCTTCTTCAGGATCCTGCGTATCATCTGTGCAAACCACATGCACCAGCTGAAGGCTACATCTCTCAACCCTTCATTTAAATTAGTGACAGAGTTGGTTACCTTCATCGACCATGGCAGTATCATCTGGTTCCGGTTGCCGATTTCCTGTTTAGATGACCAACATTACTTCCTGCGATATTCTAAAAGACTATGAAATACATGACAGAGACGAGCTAACTGAATTCGTGCAATTACCAGCTGGTGCTACTACGTAACGGTCTTGTTGTGATTGGTTAATCTGTGAACAGAACAGAGACAATAGACAATTAGACTTAACTAAACTTCATAGATGTGTAGTCCTGGAACCTAATTAGTCATCATGGAGCTATAAACCGAAATGAAAACACTAACCTCAGTATCGGAGTCCGAAGAATCGTCTCTTTCATCAGAATAACCTGATCCTAAGCTCACATCATTGTCTTCCATGTCTCCATCTTCATCGTCACATGGATCAAGCACACTTTTCACCTATGGAAACCATCACAATTAGAACTTGCAAGCAAGATGGATCGCAACAAAACTTGTTTTGATAAACTGTTAAAATTTATTGCAATCTTATAGCTAGGGAAAGAATCGAGACTTGCCTTGAGGGCCAACACGAAGTGCTTGCTGTTGACATTGCCAACCTCCATCTTCAAAGGACTTTTAGTCCATGAATTATGACCATCTTCATCTGAGCACCCTTTGAAGAACGGTGGCTCGTAATCTGATGGCTGCAGTTTTTTCAAAATAATTGATTAGCACTTGCAATCTCCATATCCAAATTGTACATGGTATAGATTGCTAACATTCACCAGATCTGTCTAAGAAAAATACGGAATAATGGACACCAAATAAGAACAGGTCATTAGTTAGAAGATACCGTGACATCGTCATAATAGAGCAGTTTCATCAGTATAGTGCGCTGAAACAGAAAATATAAAAGACTAAAGCAGTCAGTACACTGATCAAGCTATAGAAACTTTTGTCAACGAAAGCAACTATAGTGACATTGTTCCCCAAATCACTTTACCTCCTCTGGCATCTTGTCTAGAGTTCTCATCAGCTGAACAAGTGTCCGCACCATTTTACAAGCCGAACTCCTGGGTTTTAGCAATATCCATACAATTAACATATGTATACTTCGAGGCAAGCAGAAAGACTTGACTGAAAACTAATTGTTTATCATCACCTCATTTGATTAGGAGTAACCTCTGCCACGGAATTACACTTGAAGCTTCCTCCCTTTTTCTTGTTTCCAATGCGGTTAACGTTCATGGAGACCTCTTGACTATCAGAATCAGAGTAACTAAAAGAAACTGCAATACATAGCACCACTAAATTAGCTCTCGAAACTATTTTAAACTATCAAAGGACAATCACCAATCTGATACGAACGCGTACAAAAACAAATCTGATGCGAAATCCGTTTCAGTATTCAACAAGAATAACTAGGTCGTATTCTAAACCATAAATCATTCACAATCGAAACCGTGGATTCTACTTACATGCATACTCCTCGATCATAGGTCCGTCTATTGCCTCACAGACACAGAACAGAAGCGTCTTAAGGTACTTTTGCTGTAGTGCATCATAGACACCTGTTAACGACAACAAAATAAAGTGAAGTCAAGTAATCGGAAATCAAGCAACTCGGAAAAATTAATCAACGAGTTCGCCGAAGAGCTCAGTGCCTTTCTCCATCCAGTCAATCAGTCGACGAGATTCTGCATCCAGAGGCATGAGCTTCTTGATCTTCATCTCTGTTCCGGAACCACAATTTCCATCAAGATCATCGACCGATCATTATACTTCTAGTGAGAAATTTGCTTAGAAGGAAGGTAATCACCTAATGCAGGAACATTCTTGTCCGTGAAATATTTCTCCGGAAATAAACCTCTGATGTAGCTGATATTGAATATTGCAATCCGCAGTAGATTTCGAGTCTAATAAAAAGTGGAATAACGATTCGACGGATCCAGTAAATATTAGTACAAATCATCAACGGAAGCAGCACTTCTCACTAGTCGGTATACCAAGTTTAATTCGAGACTACAAAGGAAGCTACAAGCTAAAGGATCAGAATCTGTTACCAGTAGAAGGGAGTCCTGCTCAGTGATCTCCGCTTCCTTCACCTTCTGCGCGACGACCTGGAAAAGGAAAACGGAGAAACGAACTCAGCTGGTAAGCAAGTTGAGTGAACAGATGAACTGTTTACGGGAAGAACAATATGAATGAATGATCTGTAACAGAGCTTCTCTGAGCAAACCATGGCTGTTGAGCTCTCAGAGGAAGAAGAGACTCGTCGTGCAGAAAGAAATTGTGAGCGTTTTTCAGTGCCAAACAAAATATTTCAAACGACTGTGAAAGGTTTTCGTGACAATGGCGCCAGGGATTCCCGGTTTTTATAGACAGTTACTGAGCGAGACTTGCTTGCTATTTCAAAACTTCAAAATTCAAATCATGAAGAAGAAACCACGCGAAATGGGAATTGCGATTTCTCCCGGGAAGCGGGCCCCACCCTGCGTCATCACTCGCCTCGCCTACTCGTAACTCTCGCGTTAAGCCGTTAACTAACAAACAATGTTTTACTCTACTCCTTCGTAACACTGCAGAAAGAAGTTCCGTCGATTTTAACTCCGTTAGCTCGGCACTTTCTCCTAATGTCAATCGACTGGGCTCTCGGCCCATTATGGTGCCTAAAGCAATTCAACCCATCTTCGTAATTGTCTCCATGAAGTAGCACAGTGAGTTCGTTCGAACCAAGCAATTCAATCCATCTTGAGTAAGTCTTTGTGGAATAACACAGTGCGTTGTCTACTAGCAATCTGAAATGTACCGAATCCAAATTCAATCACACTCCATATATATATATATGCAACAATGATATGTTTATTTCTATTTCTCAGCATTGATGGGCGATTTCTTTTTTTCTCGAAATGAAAAAGGTCTATTGCCCAATCCGAAATCAATTGCAGATTTTAATGCTTCGTCCCGTTGTCTTCAATCAACACATACCCATACGATTGCAACCAATTCGACTACGGTCTGCAAAAACAGAGATGACTCCTCGATTCGACTCGTATATTACCGCAAACAATCAATTCAGGGCATTAGAAATTACTAAGCTAAAACCCGAGAATCGCCAACAAACTTGTTATTCCTATCCTTTGTTTTCACACTTCAAAGGCTTATCTCAAAAAAATTACAATCTGCAACTAGAAAGAGTTCGTTTCCTCCGACGAAACGGCTCAATGTGTGAAAACAGAATACAAACAATCTTGAATCCATTGTACAAACTGGATACAGCTTTCTTACCACAGCTATGAAATGCAGGAAAAATAAAAAGAGAAGTACAGAGCTCTGTTAAATACACATACGGCAGGTAGGTAAGTTTACCTTTCAAATGGGTCTCCACTTGAGCTAATAGAGGGAAAAGTAGCAGCAGCTACTTTCTGTTGAAGGTTGAATTTCCTAGCGATCAATGGCCGAACATCTTCCACACCCACCAAGCTCTCCAAGAATGGCAGTAGTAGGAGTAGTTCCTGGTCTGTAGGATCGTCAAACCAGCTTTCGATGGGGATGCCGTTGTCTACTTGGAACCCGAATGCCTGTAAAAACGAACACATTGATGAGTTGCAGTGCATCAGCACACACCAATGACCGTTACCAAATTTAATGTGGCTACGGGCAACTAAAATAAACCGTTTTGACTTAAATAGCATTATTCCACCCTAGGCATATCTAATAACCGAGTCCTGACCGAAAATAATCCTATTTGGACGAAGCATTGAGTTGCAAACCCTGCCACGTGAACTGAAATGTTTCTGGGTAGTGTGCGCTAGCCTACTGGTTAACTGAACTGAAGTCGTGGAGTTTGGAAATCCAGTCATTTCAATATTGATTGAAATGAACGCTGACCGAATTTAGGCGAGAATCTAACACCGTAGCCAGATTCGAAATTGATGATTCGGCCACATTATGGTCAGAGACCAATTGAATTCAGCAACAAAAACAGTCAAATCAGAAATCTGTGACCGAATCCTCACCTCTAATTTTGTTGAACTATAAAAGCTCAACTCTAATCAACCGAAAAAAACAAGACTAAATTCCCTCCCCTATCCAGAACCATATGAGAGCTTAATTCTAAGGCCAAGCAAGAAGCAGCATTAAGTGGACTAAAGGAGAGATGAGCTCTACAAATGTAAGTACCTGAGGGGAGTTGTCGATTATGATAACACGAGCCAAATCACGTCCAAGGATCGTCAAATCTTTGACATAGTTCCCTTCCACAAACACACAGGACTCTCGGAAAACTCGATGTCGAAACACTTTCCTTTTTGGATCTAGGACATTCAGAAGCTGCTCTGCGTAGATACTTTGGCTAGCTGTAAATATGGCTATCTCAAACAGAGGAGAAACTCTGTCCATGAAATCCCTGAGATGAGGACGGCATCGAACATAAACCATATGCTTTTCTTGATTAACGACTACAGGAAATGTAAAGTCAGCACCGTCACATGGTTCTAGCGAGGAGTGCACCAAAGTCTCTGTCAAAAGAAAGATTTATGAACAACACAGGAAGCATTCAATGCATTCAATTTACTTGAAATTATATGATCCGAAGATTCTTACCGTCTAGGTCCAAGACAAGGGTGGTCGGAGGGCAACTTCGAGTCTGCTTGGGCAATAATCCACGTCTAAAAGTGGGAATAACAGATGACAGTTCAGGCAAGTTCTTGATGAAATAATATGGGTCGAAATCGTCAAACTCCTCGTACTCCTCTTCTTCTGAACACATATCAGTGGACATAGGATCTTGTTCATGCTCGTCCACACACTCGAGCTTTGAGTTCTTCATGGCCAGGTATATAGCGGAGACTTCAGATGACAGGCCAGTTCCCTCTGTATCTAAATAACAATAGTAAATATACAAAACCTTAGTTCAGAACTTATTCAACTGTCGATGTACTGGAATCATATGAGATATCAGTTTTGTGGAAATTAATTATGTCTCACCTGATATTCTCTCATCCGCAGTGGATGTAAAAGTTTTAAAGTCGATGGTTGAGTACCCTGTTGCATTATCTTGGAATGAGGCCTGCTCGTCGTTCCGGAATGATTTGACGAAGTTAACTGCATCCATGATACAAAAGCTCAGTTATGAGGGATGACCTGTGACCTTATTTCAATATCAAAGACAAATTAACTTGACAAGATATTAGCTTTCAATGAATAACCCACCTCCGCTGTCAATTTCTGCTCCAGATATTTTAGAAGAGTGAAAACCAGGAGAAAAAATAGATTCTGATGCACATTCAGTAGCTCCTCCATAACAACCCTGCGTCGTGACCAAACTTTATACATCATCCAGAATCATGGATTATGCCTCCTAATTCTGTTTTCCACTCGCAATGCATATCAATAGACAATTTACCTGATAAGTATTACATAGCTAGGAAGCATAAACCACATTTATCTAAGCTAATGGAATAACACATAAACTGCTTGCAGCAAAATATAACAGCAATGTTAAGGAGCTTGCAAACAACCTCATGATTCACCGCATCAAACCCAGAAGCAACCCCTAAAGTCTTCTCATCGGGAATGTCATATATGGTATCCAAATTTGTTGCTGCAATAGGCTCCTGTTGTTTCTTCACAGATGTGCCTACAGAAGGTTCCAACAAGGATTCTTACTTCATGAATCGAGAAAGATACTTGATGCTAACTTCCATAACCTTAAAGGCACTACACACGCAATCGCCTACTGGGAAATAAGCTTATTTTTAGAAGGATGCAACCATGGAACAACAATACAGAGATTTAAGTGTATGAAATAATGTAGTTAGGAAACAGGAACCTTACCACATTTCTGCTTTCTTGCTGAAGATGTAATCAGATCACTGGCTTTCTTTTGAGCAACTTGAGTGCTTTCTGATACTTTCTTCTGAGTTCTTGTGATCCTGGAGTTGCCATTCTCTCTACAACTATTCCTCCCAGAAACCCTCTTTTTGGTTTGCATTGTCACTGGCCAACTCCGTATCTCTCAAAACTTCCGGCTCGCCTACTACCAAATCTCAATCTAAGCAACTGACCAGGACTACCTGTCCTCAAAATGAAAGCGCAATCATCAAATTCAAACAGAAGATAACACGCTTCCTCCTTATGGTCCCATAACCAACTCCACATTTCACAACCTAATTGGCTAATCCCAACCAGTAAACAAATCAAGCAACCAACTCAACAAAGAATCAGAGCTAAGAAATTCGAAGCAAAGCAGAAACAGGAGAATGCAATCGATCACAGAGCTAAAAGGAGTAAGAAACCATTCATCCGGACAGGAAGCGACGAAATGACAAGCAATTCAGAATTCGGAAGCTGCAAAGGAGAAAAGAGAAGAAAAAAAGCTACCACATTTCCCTCTTATTTTCCGGTAATCGAGTAATCAATCCCACATTTCACGACCCAATCTTAACAATGAAGCAGAGCTGCAACAAAATCAAACAGTACCACCGCATTCGATCACCGACCTAATCCATGCACCCAGACGGAAACCGACGAAATTGGAAGCAATTCGGATGCGTAAGCTAACGAAACAGAAAGAAGAACAAAAATAGCTATACATACTGCGAACTGTTCCAGCTTAAAGAAAGGCGAAGCTTTGTTGACCTTTGTCAAACCAATTTCAAGGCTTAGATCGGAGGTGAAGTTCCGAATCCGCTAGCTGTGCAAATTTAAGCAAGGGAAAGCATCGCCCTCCGATGACTGACAGAGGAAGAACAGCAACAGTGAAGTTAGAGAGTTTGAGCTAAACCCTAGGTTTTACTGATGGAGAAGGAGAGAGAGAGGGGGTTTGGGGATTTGAGCTTTGAATTTTTTCAGGTTGAAGCAATATTTTGATATTTTCCCTCCAACGATGTGAAATGAGAGGGAAAACGGGAAAAATGGAATCCAAAGCTCCAATTTCTTTTTTTTTTGGTCCGAAAATGGAGCTGGTGGGCGGTGCTGCTGATGGATGATGATGCCGCTGGTGAATTTAATTTAATAAGAAAACAAAAGGGAAATAGATATTATATTTATCCTGAGAATCATTTTCGTAGTTTTCAAAATTGACAGGAAATAGATTTCTATCCTTTAATTAAAATGAATCTGGCCCACTAGCAACTCGAGTGAAAGTCCAACCACCTCACTTCGTTTTACTGGCCTACTGATTCTTTTCAGCCCATTGAGCCCATATCCATGCCTAAACCCTTATCCAAGGTCCATTCAACATAAACAAAGCCCACTCCTCACCAATTAAGTTAACTCACAACTCCAAACTCGAGTAATCGAAATGTTACCTACCTCAAACTTGAGTGACTGAAATGTTACAAATTTCAAACTTAAACGAACGAAATGTATCATACCTGTGATGTCAATTTTTGGGTTGAAACTATTATGGAAGTGAAAGAAAACTTGAATGAACGAAGCCATTTTGTAATCATGTCTAAACTTAAATCACGGGTTCGTTAGTTGTTGAGTAATTCTGCGAAGTATCATTGCATTTTTTTACACGCCTCTTAAAATGATAATAAGAATCGTAGTTTGTACAAATCCACCAATAACACCCGATCGAGCATCTTGGCCCGAACTTCATTATGCTACTTATAAATCAGCCTAGCTCGAGCCCTATCAATGAAATATAAAGAACGTGTCATGCTTAGAGGCAGATTGATCATGCGAATCTGCTGATGAGCATGGATGAACAAATATCGAAAGCGAAAGAGGAAGCTTCGAGCAGGAAGGGAATCATGGAGAAAGTCGAAAGGTGGATGCTTGCAAGAGATGAGGAATGCTGGTTGGAAGAGTACAGCAGGGTCAGAATTAATTTCTCCCTCTTGACTGACTGGTCTCATTATCTTCTCATCTAAGTAACATTGCGATTTTGATCGTGTGATTCAGGATGAGAATCGATATTCGGTGAGCAGACGAGCTCACAGGAACCTAAGACGCACAGAAAGAGCTCGAATCCTAGTCAGCAAGATTCCGGATTTACTAGGCTCAATTGTTGCCAGGACAAAGAACTGGTAGGATGAGAGGAGCAAAGTGTTCTTGTATGACATGGTAAGTTCATTAACTCGCTTTTCTTGCGGCGTATGTAATTAATCCTCTTCGAAATCACGAACTCCTGGGATTCTTCGTTCTTGGTGTAGGTACCTTTGCTGGCAATGGTTGAAGAATACAGAATCCTGAGGGTGGAGAAAGAGGAAGAGAAGCTAAGGCAAAAGGGAACAATGAAGAAGCTTCAAGCCCAAGTAACAGAACCTGCAGCAGAATCTCCCTTTGGCTCCAGGCCGGGATCCAGCAGTCGGCGCCTTCGAACCGAAGCTTGAACAATGGAGGAGGTTTAAGCTATGTCAACAACAACCCGTCAAACAGAAGGCTGTCCATGAACAGCAGCATGCAGCAGTTTGGTAGTAACAGTGATGGAAGGAAAATGCATGAAATTACCAAAGTGTCCAGCCGACGTGGCATGGCTTCTCCGCGGTTTCAGGACGAAACTGCTTCTGTAGTCTCCACATTCTCTGGCCCCATGTCCACTTAGATCTAACTATATATCGAAAGTCTCGAGTTCTTGTTCTTTCATTATGCTCTCTTGTGATGCAGATGTAAAAAGTGTATAAGTTATTGTCACACCTAATAAATGAGTTATGAGTTCACAGTCATGTTCTTGCACTATGCTCCTGTGATAAAATTCGAAATATTACAGAGAAGATTAACATGGTTCTTGCACAAGGATAATATGCTCATTTTAAGAACAGTCAATTCTAAGATTGATGTTAATTCAGAATGCAGCTTCAGATAGTCGTCAATTTGTGCTTCCAAAAGTACATTACAGGGTTAGTTCTTGCATAAACCGCCTTGTATATGTTCATGGAATCGACTTACGATCCATAAACTTAACCGAAAATTTCACATGAAAAACCAAAACTTTTAATCATCAGTACCAAGATTTCTTCAGCTCTAGACGGAAGATAGTAACTACTTAGATGTTAGACCAATGTATCAAGAGGTTAAAAATAATGCTGCTAGCTAGTAAAGAAGGCTATACGAAGGCATGTCCTCGATTCGGAGAACATCGTCCATTAGAAGCTCTCTCTCGACCTGAGTTCTGGTTGACTTCAAAACCTCCTGTATATATGCAAACACAATGCATTAGAAGAAACAGAAACTAGAAAAACCCGACTGAACATGGCTAGTAAGCTAGGTTGGTGGTTCTCTCTCACATTGAACTCCATGTAGGTTGCATTCCTCTCTAGCCATTGCTTGTCCATTATCACAAACGCAACGCAATATAGCAAGTCAAACGCCCACTCGTCTTCTGCAAAAACCACAAATGTATCCCGTTATAGCACGATATACCAAGTAGATATCGTAATGCAATGTTATTATATCCTCACATTAGGCCGGTTCTTTACCTGATAACATGTGCAAGAAAACTGATCTGACGAATGTCCTAGGCTTAGTAGCCTCAAGGTCAAGCATCTGCATGATCATGAATGTGATGTTTACGCCAGCAACAGCAAACGGATACTCCCAGGCCGATCTCTTTCCTCCTTGCTTCTTCAGCAACACTTGAAACGACGTCTATAAATAGCATTGCTGATGTGGTTAAGATATCATCTAGAGCATGATGAGTTTAAGTTTCAGGTCTATACCGTGAAAGTCTTGGAAAAGAACAACAGATTCTCCAAGGAAATAAACCCAGCTCCCCTGTGGAAGGAAAAAAATCAGACCCATTGCTGAGTAAGTAATCTCAGCTGGCTCGAGATGAGTATATTATTTTTCACAGACCTGAAATCAGTAGAAGGATCTTTCCCCTGCCACCCCATTTCCTTCCATTGATCAGATATCAGTCCACATAGCTGTTTGTCTGGATATGTAGCTGACCATAATGCTCTTAGAGCTGCCTGTTCATAACCCAATTTCGCTAAGGAACGTTAAATATGATAAACCAATTATGAACCTCTCTACCAATAGCTCTGGGCCATTGGAATGCAATGGTTGACTTTGTTTTGAGGAAAGTCAAGTAAACATAGACACCTGGTGATCGGTCCTAGAGGTATCGAAATTGACCTTCATCCGATGCTTCAACCTCCTCAGTCTTTCCTCCTACATAGTGAACCCAAGGTACAGAACTTTAACAGTCAAGACAGTAGAAAATCTGTCGAAATTCCATCCAACTTTCCACCTGCCAAACCAATCAAACGTAGTGAGTAAGAATTCAGACTTAATGTACCTACCTGGTGAGGAGTCATGTTGATGAAGATGCGCTGATGATAAACTCCTTTCCTGTTGAAGCACACACAAGTGAGCCCTTTACCAATCCAAGCTCCAGAAGCTCCAGTTTCCTCTGTAAAAAAAAGGGTCAATGATCTTCCCCACATTACACCCAAAGAACAAGCGACCAAACAAACAAAAAATATCTGTTAATGGAGCTTTGCAGCCACCACCTGGAGAATTACTAGCAGATGCACCAAAGCATCTCTAACTTGGAAAAACAGACTGCATCTGCATGGCCTTAAAACCACTCTAAAGTCTAAACCAAGTATGGCGTCACTAGGTTTCTTTGCTTGTCCCCACCATTTCTGGTTCTGAAGTTTGTTGCAGCTAAAACAGCAACATACATCATCACCCTCAACTAAAATGCAACGATTTTGCCAATTGTTTGGCCACTGAATCAGTGAAGAGAGATCAACACGACATCGTTTTCCAGGGACCCCCCATCTAATAGACATACAAACAAGACAGCTATGGTGTTGAGAACAACCGGTATGGGCCACGACGTCACGTGACGTACAAGACGGTCTATTAGGATTTTTTTTTCAGAATTAGCTAATTACAGCATATGATTTGGTGTTCCTTAATTTCGAGTTTCAGGACAGAGGAACAACAACCAGCTAGAACAGAGTATGGGGGTGGTGGTGGGGTGTTGCAGAATTTTGCAGAGCATTGCTTTTGTTTGTTTGTGTTCGGTGTTCGTCCTATTATTCCGGCGGTGTGGCAGCTAGCCAAGGCTTGCTGACAAGTCAACAGCTTCAGTTGACGTTCATGTCGTCATTCGCCGGATTCCCCGACCGGAATCAGTGACTGTAGTAGTAAAACCACGCGCTTAGCTGGCGGACTTGACTGGACCACCACCACAAAATCCTACCATGTGGGAAACATATGGTGTCCATGTGAGCAGTGACCGGTCTCGCCCTCACCATCGAACCAAACGGTTCGTATTTCTCGAATTCGATCCAATGTGCTATAACAAATCATCGAACTCGATCCCGAGGAAAGCTTGTAGAGTGCCCGTCCCTTATTAGATGTGCCCATCATTTGTTTCCGTACATTGAAATTAGTATATATTAGTCTATTTCACTAGTTGCGGTATTCGTCTGTGACCGATCTGATGCGGATCCATTCTGCTTCTTTTCCTCATCAAGGACACATCAAACTGTCGGTGGCTGCTCCAGAGTGGGTTTCCATGGCAGCTTGGGCCTGGATTTCCTAGATTATCCCCGACCAACGGCTAATCTAGAATAGTTCAACATACTAGTTGAATACATTTGAGACTTCTATATAATCAGGACTAGTGAACCTTACCATCGATCCAAAGGGTTCGAATTTCTCGAATTCGTTCTAATGTGCTATAACAAATCAGCAAACTCAATTTCGAAGACACTTGTAGAGTGCTCGTCCCAGTTATGTATATTAATCTATTTTATTAGTTCGGTCCAGTAATCTTGTATCTATCTCTGATCAATTTTATGCAGTCAGGTATATGTCGCAGATTCATTCTCCTTATTTTCTCATCAAGAACACATTAAATTATAAGTGACAGCTCAAAGGCTCTCTGCGACTAATGGCTAATCTAAAATAGTTCAATACACCAAAGAAATACATTTGCGACTTATATATAATCAAGACTAGTGAACCTTGTTTTTTGGATTTACTATTATTGGACGGAGTTAACGATGCATATATAGTTAACGGAACCTGAGAAATTATGGACTGTTGTGGTTAAAATAAATAAAAACAGTTACTTGTCAGTAATCACTAACAATTGTCTTTTCTCGCAATTTGCTGGACAGCAGGGAGGGCCCCGTTAACGTCAATCTGAAGTCAAATACTTTATCGGATCAAAACGGCACCATTTCTTCCAACTTCCTAAGAACTTCATCATGAACATTGAACTACCCCGAATCACGAAATACCCAGTCAGCCAGTCTTTTCTATTTCCTAACCATCAGATCATCAGCTTAGTGAGATCTGTAACCAACCTTAGAAATGACCCTAAACCCAGAAGATAAAACTTGACAAATTACCGTAAGTCCGTAACCAAATCGTAGAATGAAGCTCAGATTAAGTAAAAGCTTACGGCTTTAAAAAGCAGAGCAATGGCGATGGAGAAAAAGAGAAAAGAACCTGAAGAGTTGGAAGCAGGAGGAGCGCCTTGGGAGCATCGGGAGGAGATGGAAATGGTGGTGCAGAAGGAGAAGCTGTGGCCTTGTTGAGCTCTAACTACGCCCATGGTATCTGTGTTGTGTTTCTGATCTAGTACTCTGCTTCCTGAGATGGCTGGAATTTTGACTGCCGGATTGACTAGTGTAGATAGTATTGTTTGGGGGAGACAAGATCCATGGAGGAAGATATAAAAAGACAGAAGAGAGAAATAGAGAGAGAAGATTACACGTTGTTTCTTCCTACTGGGTGGGCAGAGGTTATTAGAAAACAGAGGAGTGAGTTTGGTGACTGGCCATGGAGAATAAGGACATGAATTGTTGTGGTGGTAATATTGACTATTGACTGTTCAGAATTGGAAAATCTATCATTTTGTATTTTTAATTTGGTAAATGTTTGGAACCTTTACATACCTGAAATGGAAAACATTTAACGTTGAAAAGAAAATCATTATTTTTCATGGCTTTGTTAATATGTTCGGCTATTACTTTACTTAATTGGAATCCAATGACGAACAACAAGGATTATATATTAAATTGAAGTAAATGAAGTGATCACTTTGCTCCCGCAATTGTCTAAATGAATCCTATATCTATTTCTTTTCTCTAACTGATTAAATATGATTTGCAGGTGAATAAGCCGACGAGGAAATGACAAGAGCTACCGTCGTGGCCTTCCTTTGGACTCATAGTGCGTATCGTTCTTCTAGCTCACACACTCTTGCCACGTGGCAGGTGTAAGACCAATCCTGATCCCAGTCGGTGCAAACGACATTATCTAAGCAAAGAGGAAGAAGGTATGAGGAAATATCCATATAAGAATTGCTGGCAGGCAAAACTTGTGGTCTCACTTTGGTTTGTTGGTATGTTATTTTGTTCTAAACTTTTCAATTAGTATAAGATAGTAAAGAAATAAATATTGTTTTAGTATTGGCTCGTTAGGTATATGTTGGATTCGAATTTGATATTTAATCGTCAACAGACGACTCAACCCGTTTGCTATCAGAATGCAGCTTCATTTATTGGAAAGAAGCATATAATGCTGTTACAGTTACTACTTTGCTTTCCTTGTAACAGTTTGCTATCAGTAAAACTAGAGTTACAACCTCAACTGCGAATTAACAGTGCCAAATCTCTCAAAATTCTGTAAAGGTCGACCAAATTACAACTGCTTGTATACAGTAGCCAGGATCATGCTGGAGTTAGATCTCGGGACAATCTCTAGAAATTCAAACCTCTCGTGTTTGGTTGGTTATTGAACATTACTGTACAATGTCGTGTTCTGCGGATGAGAAGGATGATGATGATGTCTTCATCGTCTTCGTCGCCACCAATCTGGAACAGTCAATCTATGGCTTCTATGTACAGCAAGCTGGGCCTCTGGAAGCTTCCGCCTAATCTGTCTCCACAGCATGTCTGTCGCATCTCCTTTAGTTGGCGGGAACTCGAACTCGAAGTGACGGGATATGTTCTTTAGGTTTCTCCACATTTCCAGCCATCTCTTCTTTGGGAAGTTACGGAGCTTGTCGACTAAGTATCCGGGCTTCAGTGCTTTGCTGTCCGAGAAGAAGAGGGCGAATTTGGTGTAGTCGATTTCGTCCTCATAAGGGAGCTCGATTTTATCGCTCACAACCACGGGAACACAGTGGCTGACAATCGCGTCGAATAGCCTGCATGATGAAGGCGTGTCTCCTGCTGGATGCAGACAGAATTTCGATGACCGCATTCCTTCTGTTGACTGGTACATACGAACGAAGGAAAGAACTCAGATTGGCTCGAAACTAATAGTCTTGTTCATGCTGGAAAGATTAGTAGTTTGATGCAAATCAAAACTGAATGAGCAGATTACTTTCTAAGATGAACACTGATAAAGGCCCCAAAGTTCAATCATTATAAAGCCTTAGACACAATACCTCTTGTATTGAATGAGTAGTAGGCCTACCCTGCTCATACCGAACATTTTCCTGACCAGCTAATATCTTCTCCAATTTAGCACGTACTTTACCTTCCTGCAGCGGAAAAAAAATCACAACTTGAAAATCTCAGAATGTGCATCAAGTGGATGGAAAAGGAACTTATACGAACAAGTGTGACCATACATCTTTTCTGACTGTACTCCCACGGAAGAAAATAAGTGTTTTCCTCGATTCGTATGGATCCTTAACATCGTCATTTGTGAAAGTATCCACAACATGCACATAAGGAGCCACGACATCTTTATGCAGGGTTGACATAGATCTCGGATAGCGCCCGAAATCTACTACGATGAGAATGGATGCATTCAGCTCTTGTCGTAGAAACCTGAAAGCGTTGGGATGTGTCATGGGAATGACATGGTCTCTGCCTCCAGATCTTTGCCAATACTTGGATTTGTACAACATGTCGATTATTTCAACCTAATATCACAGAGATCTAACAGTCAGATACTAAGCTCAGAACAGATAACTAAGCAGTAAGCTTCACATCCACTGTCATCAAAATTTGAAATTGCAGGCATATGATTCTTCTACACAAGCTACTCTACCTTCCAAACGAAAGAGGGAAAAGAGAGAAACTTTTATTGGATGATACTATTGATTAAGGAAGAAAAGGGCTCTGAATCTGGAGAAGATCGAGTCTTTCTCCATCCTAAATGGGGAAAAGGGTGGATGGAGATAAGGACTTGGCAACAATGATACAGTTGACTGACACTAATGCAAATGATCAATCAAATTAAACAATTGCCTACCAATTCTAAAATTGGAACTGTCCCTCAATCGCAAGAAATGGAAAGAACTTAGAAATCGATGATTGGATCATAATCAACATCAACACAAAAATTCTAGAATGTTATATGCACTCATCCATCAAACAAGTTCACAATTCCCTCCAAATTCCAACCCTCAGAATTCAGCATCAGTCCCAATCAAATTCATTAGCGTAGTTAATGAGTCAAAACGGTATACATATACCTGCAATTGCCGATCAGCCTCCGTCTCCGGATCCGTCATGTTATGCCCGTGAGTATTGAAGCTCAGAGACGAGAAAAAAGGGACATAGAACGCATCCGCCTTCTCCGGATCCAAAACCCTAACCGCCTCCCTCCCTCCTCCTCCGTCACCATCGGACAGAAGCGAAACCATCAGCCAGTACTCCACACTGTGCTGCTTCCTCACCCCGGCGTTCTTCTGCCACCGCGGTATGTTTTCGACGGTCACCGGCTCGTTCTCCTGGCCAGCTGCCGGATCCATCATCCCCACGTGGAACTTCCGCGGAAGATCGTACATGTAGACATTCAGCGGCTTGTACTCGCAAGAAGAAGCGTCCGCCGGTGGAGACGCCTCCGGCGAATGCTGCTGCTGCAGCTGCGGTAGGCGCGGGAAGAAGTATGGGCGGAAGTCGAGAGATCCGATGAAGATTGAGTAGGAGAAAGCGAGGAGGAGGAAGAAAATTACTGAGATTATGACTTTCCCATACATCTTGTGGGATCGAGTTCTGCCGATCTCCTCCATTTTTGGGTGTCTTCCACACTCGACGACTTACCGTTTTGTAGGGCGAAAGTGATTAAACAGAATTCCCGCTGTTATTAAGACACGCTATCTGTCTGTTTAATAGTATTTGTTTTTATTTTATTTATATTATTATTATTATGACCCATGCAGTTATTATAATTTTTGGATAAATTCGCTATTATTTGATTGATTGATTTTACATTATTGAGATAAATAAATGATCCATTGCGTTGGTACTGTGGAGATGGAAGGGCATCCAATAATAATACATTAGAGATTAGGATATAGTGTCAATTCTTTTGAATAATTATCATGTATATTTGTCTCATTTTTTGTCTTCTTAAGATAGTATTTTATCACACCAAATAAACACTTTATAAATGTCATGAAGGAGTTTTAAGTTTATAAATAAGCTATTAATACATTAAGAATATAATTCCAATTGTATTTGTAACTATCCATTGAGTCACATAGATCAATTTAATTACAAATTCAGGTTCGAGGGATGATAACAACTTCAATTTACCTAGATGTTGCCAAAATTGCTTATGTGGCTTCGCCATCAAGGCATACCATTGTTGGGCAAATCAATTGTTGGTGGTTGAAAGACCTTTATTTAAAATATATTAGATCAATTCTCTAATTTGAAAAAATAAAAATAAACATCGATCTTTATTAAGATGAACAGAAAAAAGACTCAGTCTAATGTAATAGACATAATTTTTGTTTTATAGATAAGTTAAAGCACTAATTGATCATTTTGAAACATCTTATTGACATGTTTATGAATTGTTCTTCATATAATTATTGATATTTTATGGTTGTTTAGTCTTTTCATACATCTAATGGGTTCTTTAATCATCTTCATAGATCTAATAGATTGTTTAATTATGGTGGAGCTAATTGATTTATCGATTTTATGACATAAGTATGGAACTACTTAATAATATATTGATAAACTATTAATTATCTACTTTATTATGCACATAAAAAATTAAAAAACACAACATTTCATTTGACGATCAGATAACTGAATTGCTCATTATGTGGCACGCGAAACTCTTAAATATTTATAAAAAATATTGTTGATAATCTTTACTTTTTAAATTAATATATATTTGCTATTTTCTTATCTATGCGGTGGGCTATTTAAAAAGAAAAAAATCATTCAACCATATGTGTATTGTTTTTTTTGGACTACGTGTCTGTCTATTGGGCCTCCATACACCTCTACGCCCAAGAAAATACAGCTTTGTTAACGAAAACCAATAAGGCTTAATGGTTTATGGGCCATTCTACGGAAGCCCATAAATGTCCAAGTCAACGACCCAACGAATCAAGTTCCCCAAATCGCGACACGTCACACTCTTAGTAGCTCCAAGACCCCAACTACTCGCAGAGTGGAATCAATCTAAACTTACCGTATGATTCAGACTTTCAAGCTGAATGATTTTGAAACTTCGCATTCCAACCTTCTAGTCGCGCCTCCACACTCTCCGCCGGAAGTTGACGACGACGACGGCGATAGTTTTCTTCCCCGCTAAAGCCACAAAAATCGCCGCCAGGAAGAAGAGATTCGGACGGTAGTTCTAGCTCGGCTTTTGGCTCAGTGTGTTCACGCCACCATAAATTAATCCTCCTAGTTTTCTTCGAATCTTTTTGTTATTCGGCTTTCATTGATTCGCGCAGTAAAACGCTGTCTCCTTCGTCTTCTCCGCCTCCTTGTGTATAAATAGCTACGTGCATCGTGCGCCTCCTCGAGTTAAGAAGGAAATATCGGAGGTTCGAGAAAGAGATTGGAGGAAGAGGAGGAGGAGGAGGAGGAGGAGGAGGAAACATGGCGTTCAGGCTCAGTCCAGGCGATGCTACGGGATTCAAGCTGCTTTTCTTCCTCGCGGCACTGTACGGACTAATGTCCGTGCTAGTGTACGCTGTACTTTACATGAAGTTCATTACGCCGCTCGACGTTGACGCTCCTCTCGATCGTTTCTCCCAGGCCAGAGCCGTGGAGCACGTACGAGTGCTGACCAGGACTGAACGCCAGGTGAGGTTTAAGACTCATTTTGATTGATTAGGATGAGGTGGAATTCGATCGTTGAGCTGATTTTGTTTTGTTTGGTGTTCTGGTGGTTGATTTATTGAAACAATGTATGCTTTGTGGCTTCGGTTCTTTTGTTAGGAAGGGCGTCCTGGTTTGAGAGAAGCTGCAAAATACATTAGAAATGAGTTGGAAGAGATAAAAGGAAGAGCTGGATCAAGTTACCGGTTGAGCTGTTATAGCATGTCATGCTGCTGTTTGCTTGACTGAATTGCCTTGCTTCTTGTGTGTATAGGTTAACTTTTGTTTTTCGATAATGTGCAGAATTGAGATTGAAGAGACTGCAGTCAACGGTTCCTTCAATATGTTATTCTTAGGCCACAGCATATCTTTAGGATACAGAAATCACACCAACATCATTATGAGGTATTTCTCATTTGTAGTGACTGGAATTGAGTACTTAATGGTGCTTCCTTTCTTAGACTGAAGGACCAAGTTTTCTTTGATGACAGAATATCATCAGTGGACTCACTGGCCAATGACGCTTCCGTTCTAGTAAATGGCCATTTTGATAGTCCACTTGGCTCGCCTGGAGCCGGTGATTGTGGTTCTTGCGTTGGTAAGTGACAGAAGTTACATTTGATTGAAGATTTTGTGTTGTGCTTTGTTTTCGCTCCATGCCTAATCATGTTGTCTCTGTTGCTATTGTTTTGTAGCATCAATGCTGGAAGTTGCAAGAGTTATTGTCGACTCTGGCTGGATCCCTCCTCGTCCTGTTGTATTTCTTTTCAATGGAGCAGAAGAACTTTTCATGTTGGTAAGTGACCATACTGCTATTTTCTTGGACAATGTACCTGAAAATGGGTTTTCTCCAGATCTTACTTACACCTACTACTAGCATATAATGCATAGCTTTTCCCATTTGCTCCGTTGTGATGGTATAGAATTTTATTTGTAGATATAAGTGACAAAGGTGGGTTTGTTTGACGGAGGCGATGTCTAGGGAGCTGATGGAAATAGTAATCACATTTTCTCACCAAGGGCTGTAAAGTTACTGTGAGAATAGTAGTATATATGAGCCAGCCGTCAAAATTATGCAATATGTTGCTAGACAATATCCGTCAAAATTTTGTCATCTGTTGCTAGACAGTAGCCGTCAAAAGTATGTCATCTTTTGCAAGACAATTCCATTTTTTACGCATGGGATGCTGATTGCTTCTAATGTCTCAGGCTGCACATGGTTTCATGACAACACACGAATGGAGACATTCAATTGGAGCTGCTATAAATGTTGAAGCATCTGGGACAGGAGGCCCTGGTAAGTTTCGTACCTTCATTATCATGGAAAGTCAAACATTTCATTAAAGCAGTACCGGCATTATGAATAAATTTCACTTCCTAAGTAATATGTTGAGGACCCAATTTTGTTGCCAGCAAAAATAAAGGAGTATTTAATGTTGCAGGGCCGGATCTGAACATCCAGATTTGAAGTTGTCTTATCACCTAAATCCATTTTGTTGTATCTAAAAAAACTGGCGCATTTTTTTCACAGGGCATTTTTACAGACTGTTTCTGGGGCATAAGTTTTCATAATCTGCTTTTGTTTCTGTTGACAGATTTAGTATGCCAATCTGGACATGGTTCGTGGCCTTCTCAAGTATATGCGCAGTCTGCAGTATATCCCATGGCACACAGTGCAGCTCAGGTTTTTCTTCCTTCTGACATATGACTTGACTTAAAACAATTTGTTGAGATTCCTTGTTCAAGAATATTTGATACGCGAAGTTCCTAAAGCTGCTGTCACGGTTTTTTCGTAATCTCAGGAGGGCTTATTCTTGGTCTAATGGATGTGTTTTTTACATGTAGGATGTCTTTCCTGTTATTCCTGGCGATACAGACTACAGAATGTTTTCCCAGGATTATGGGAACATTCCCAGCCTTGACATCATCTTTCTTCTTGGCGGATATTACTATCATACCTCCTTTGATACGGTGGACAAACTACTGTACGCTTTACATCTGCTATTTTGGTATAGAGATATTTCAATGTGTGTTTGTATTTCTTAGTTCTATGCACCTTATCTTAATTGTGCACATATCATTAACAGACCTGGATCCGTGCAAGCACGTGGAGACAACTTAGTGAGTATACTTAAAGGATTTGCAAATTCTTCCAATCTGCGTAGTTCACAAGAACGGGAATCCCCTGAAGCAGTTGTGAATGATTACAATGACGAACGTGCTATTTTCTTCGATTATTTAACATGGTTCTTGGTATGTTGCGTAAAGTTGATAGTGTTTTTAGTTTCTGGTTCGATGTAGGATCCATAGCAGTTCTTAATGTCCTTCTTCCTTGCTCTGCTGCTGAATCTTTCAGGTATTCTATTCAAGAAGAGTAGCGAAAGTACTGCACAGTGGTCCAATAGTTCTCTTTCTAGCCATGCCTTTGGTTTTGTCTTTTCTCGATTCTGGGCGCCGTTCTTGGTTTGCAACCTTCTGCGACTTTATTAAAGGTGAACCACCTATCAGTGAATTTGTAATTTGAGGTGGTTCTTAATGTTTGAAATGGTCCTTATTGTTCTTATGATACCTTCCAGGAATGCTGTTGCATGCAAGTGGATTCATACTGGGCACTCTTTTTCCAATTGCATTTGCCATTGGAAAATTGTTTTTCTCTGCGCATGCCATGAACTGGTGGGTTTGACCTTTTCTCTCTATGTTTTCTTAACCCTTCTAGTTCTACAACATGCATAAAGTTTTTGTTATCACTATTCCTATACTGCTAATGGATTCTATCTTTTATGAGGGTTGTTTGATGTTACTCGAAGATCCAGCTTTGGTAGTTCTGTTATTTGAATCTTCCTGATTACTGTTACTGCATTCAATTCCAGGTTTTCTCATCCATACTTGGCGCTCATGACGTTTATTCCGTGTTCACTTCTCGGTTTGCTGATGCCAAGAGCTATATGGAGCTCTTTCCCTCTGTCCCAGGTTGCTTCCAACCTTAGCAAATCCAAGGAGGTAATTAATGAAATCGTACTGTAAATTCTTCGACTAATTGCATCTTAGTCCCTGTTCCCCGAAAAACCACCGGAACTAGCATTGAAATATAAATCTTCTCGATGGTTTATTTCTCTTTGAGTTCTGAGAGCCATCGTGAAAGGTGAAGATATATTGAAATGTGAACCTATTTCAGGCATTGTCTAATGAAGCTAGGTTTTGGGGAGCACTTGGATTTTATTCTCTCATAACTCTGGTATGCAGTGACTTTGACTCCTCATATGTTAGCTCTAATAACATCTAGATTCTGCAACTGCTGACTTCATTAAAGTAGGCTTATCTTGCAGCTGGGCTCGGCGGTGGGTTTTTGACGTTTTACATTTCAGCTTCTATGCTTCTAGCTTGGATAATCTTTTGCCTTTCTACCAAGTTTTATGGCTGTCAAACACTTCGGTACGATTTCACTATTACGGTCTTTGCTTTGCTCCTGTTTCCTCCATGCCACGCTTATTCTTCGAATGTTAAAGTGTAGTTTGTTTATCCCTCACAAGTGACCTTCTGGATTTATAGTCCGAACTTTTCACCTTCTTGGTTAATACCTTACTTTTAATGGGTTATTCCAAGGTGCTATTATTATTTGACTAGGTTCTTCTTTCAGGCCAACAATCTCTTATATAATAACTATGGTTCCTTGCATCACGTATGGCGTGTATTTCGGTGGATTCCTCATCCAATTCTTTATTGAAAAGACGGGCATGATGGGTGCTATTCCACCACCTTTCGGTTTGTTAAAACTTTTTTTCCACCATCTCTTTGATTGCTGCTCTCGAATATATATGTTCGGTCTTACTGTCAACTGCACGTCATTGCCTACAGGATATTATGTGCCCGATGTTTTTGTGGCATCAGTTGTCGGAATGGTAACTAGTTGGTGTGTTGGCCCTTTAATACCCGTCTGTGGTCAGTGGTTAGCTAGATCATCCATCCTCCGGTTCCTGTTGCAAATGAGCGTGATTGCCTTCGCCATCTCCTCACAGTTCTTTCCGTACAGCAACACCGCTCCTAAAAGACTTATTCTCGAACACACAATTGTCACTGCTGGTATGAAGTAGTAATCACTAATCTTAATGAGCATGAACCATTCCATTTCACTTGTATTCATTCTCTCTTTCGTTTGAAGGTTCATATGATCATTCTTATATTAGCCTGTCTTTGAATTCTATGCCGTTGCTTGTTATCTGCAAGATGGAAGTAACATTCTGGACGCAACTTACGATCTAGCTATAGTGGACTCAAATTCCTTGCACTTTCTCTTCAAGCATTCCCCCGAAGCTGCTAAGCGATTGCAAATCGGTTCCGACTTCTCCTTCGAAACTGCCAATAAGTCTCACCATAACGTCTGGGTGGTACGTGATTCATTAGTTAATTGTCAAAAACGTTATTGCAACACTTACTATAGTTCCTATATCGTTACTTAGTCTCTTCCTTTGAATTGATGAGCAGTCACTTTACCCAGTATCACACATGTTCTCTGGAACCCTGAAGTTTCCGGCAAGAAGCGACGAGATCCTGGCAAAATACCAACAGTTCCCTCATTTGTATAACACCAATCCTGACACTTTCTCCAGTGACGGATCTCGAAGAGTTCACTTGGAGCTTTCCTTGGGGTAAGTTCAAAGATCAATCATTCTTATGTCCGATTAGAAAAGTTGAGTCAGGTTTACTCCCTTTCGTTTTCCAGCGACATGAAAGAGGTATGGGTCACAGTGCTAAACATCACAGGCCCCTTATCAAGCTGGTCCTTCGCCAACACCGAACTTCCAGGTAACCAGTAATGATCAATTAACTCTCCACATTCCTGCCAAAAAAAACATTCGATCCGCATTATCGTCACTCGATAACCTCAACAAAATTGATACTCACAGCTCCAGAATCCATCCACGGAGGCCCTCCATCGTTCATTTTGAGACTCAGCGGATCAAGCCATGAAACCTGGACGTTCTGGTTGGAGGTAAATAAACTAAACTATGATGCATCAATTCGATTCTCTTTCACTAGTAACTACTACGAATGCTCGAGCCTGATTTCTTCGTTTCTTGAAACAACTCTGATCGCCAGGCGGCTAGCAGTTCGGAGGAGAAGTTGAGGGTAGTTGTGGCTGTGATAGACCAAGCAATGGTGCGCGAAACGGAGAAGTTAAAGGGACTTTTCCCTGACTGGGTCGATGTCACTGCTTATACTGGTTTCGTATCTTCCTATGTCTTTTGATTTGATTGAACTAATGTAACGTTGTTTCTTATACAGTTGTAGTGTAATAGGATTAGGTGAGATTCAGCAGTTCTTTTTCTGTCTCCAAAAAGAATACCGCGTAAGTTGTTAAGAGATTGATTTGAGTTTCCCCTAGGCATCACTTAAGAGTAATCAATTCTGATTAAAATATTTTGTTTGAAATCAAATGACCAACATCCGCTAATGGAAATGTTAGTACACATCAACATCCATACTGTTGAACGGTATAACAAGGCCACGAGAGTGCTTAGCTAACGCATGAACAACTTCATTCGAACTCCTCATAACTGACACAACATGTCTTTCGGCCTCAACACCCGTCTGCAACATTCAATAATAGTACCAAAGTTGTCCATGGCCACTCCCTCTCTGCGCATTGCTGACTCCACCAGCTGAGCATCAACCTCGAAAATCACGTTATCATAACTGCATCCAACCATCCAACGGATTGCTTAACAACACCAACGCTTCACACTGTATGTTCGAAATTTGATAAAAAAAAGTTGTTACAAATTATGGGCTCATATTGGGCCGGGTACTAAAGAAAATGATAATCTGTTTCGGGTTTCTGCAAGCTCAGCCTAGTACCCGCTCTTAGGGTTTCTTTCATCGACATATATTCGTAACTAACCGGGAGCAAATTGTCCTCTCTTCGCAGCTAGCCAGCAGAAACTATCTCCCCTCCAGTCGCCGCCATGGTAGGATCTCATTCTCGCCGCTTCTCTGTTCTGATCTCTCCTTCGCGTGCTCGTCATAGTTCTCTCTAACCCGTGGTGTTCTTGTTTGTGTTCGTTTTGCAGGTGAAGTACTCGAGAGAGCCCGAGAACCCGACCAAGTGTAAGCTCTCGTCCTTCGCTTAGGTTCACTTTTCTTCTTTTCTTAATTGTGTTTCAATGGTGATGAAATCTGTTCTATTGTGGTGATTGCAATTGCAGCTTGCAAAGCTAGGGGCTCTGATCTCAGAGTTCATTTCAAGGTATCGTGAAATCGTGAAATTTTATTTACTCAACTGAATTATTCTCGTTTCCTTCGTCCTGTGATAGAATTCCAATTTACTGATTTCAGTTTCGGACTCATCAATTTAACTTGTGAATTTTTTTGTTAGCTTAGGGTTTCGTATAAGTACTGTTCCTAACATTTACTTTCCTTAGCTTGTCATCAATGATTATGCACTCGAACACAGAATCATTTCAAGTATTGGTTACATTTTGGGGTTTGTTCCTTTCTCTGCCGCGTTTGATATCTGAATTTCTGATTGAGGTTTCCATTGATTAGTTAACCTTGATAAGAAATGGTTAGTGATGTTCTTCTTATAATCATCTTCTGCTCTGTTGGAAAATTTTGCTTACCTCCTACTATCGTTAATTGTTATTGATCAACTAGTTGAAGCCTAGCATTCTCCTCTATGAATGTTGAATCATCATTATAATTCAATCATCTGCGTCATATCTGGTTGACATTGTAATGTTTTTATCTATGTGTAGAACACAAGGGAGACAGCGTTCTCCATCAGGAAGATGACTTTGGTGCGTGCCAAGAGTTATCTTGAAGATGTCATAGCCCACAAGCAGGCTATTCCCTTCAGGAGGTTCTGTCGTGGTGTTGGCAGAACCGCACAGGCAAAGAATGCTGGTCACCCGAATGGACAGGCTCGTTGGCCTGCAAAGTCTGCTAAGTTCGTCCTTGATTTATTGAAAAATGCTGAGAGTAACGCTGAGGTATGGTTTATCTATTAGCAACTCACCTTTGCCTATATTCTTAATCCGTAGTTTTTATTTTTTCTCAATCTCTGTTTTGATTGGGGTTGCCAGGTGAAAGGGTTGGACGTCGATGCTCTCCACATTTCCCACGTCCAGGTTAACCAGGCTCGGAAGCAAAGGCGTCGTACTTACCGTGCACATGGACGAATCAACCGTATGTTCCTTCATAAACTTGCATTGTTTTACCGTCCATCTCCCCTTTTACCATCTTTTATTATAAGCATGAACACTTTATTTTGCAGCTTACATGTCGAATCCTTGCCACATCGAGCTGATCCTTTCCGAGAAAGAGGAGCCTGTCAAGAAAGAGGTAATCTGTTCTATCTATTAACGTTCAGTTTCATAATTCATTCAAGGATAGCACTTTCATTCCTGATTTTTTGTTGGCTGATCGTGCATCATTCTTTGCTCTAACTGGTTATGCAGCCGGAGTCTCAACTGGCTACTAGCGGCAGGTCGAGGAAGAACCAAGCTTTGCGAAGTGGTGCATCCTCTTAGGCTGTTTCTGCTTTGAACACAGTTTTGTTTTGGATTGTTTCCATGTAGTCTTGCTAGAGGGAAGCTATTTAGAGGAATCGTTCTTAATGTTATACTACAATTTAATGGACCTTTGTTTCAGTTTTTACTGTTCTATCTGAATTTTGCTCGAGTGAAGATCTAGGTGTTGTTTCATGATCTTTGACCTCCGATTCCGGCAGGGATTTCCAAATCCATAGAATTTCAATTCAAGGACATATTCAGACTTCTTAATCTTTTCTTGTAACGCGGCAAAGCTGGTACTTGAGTGAAGATTTCGGTGTCGTTCCCCAATCATTGACAATCTACGTTTCTGGCCTGGATTTCCAAGTCCACAGAAATTTCTGATTTAAGGCCAAGTTCCGACCTCTCCGAGCGAAATTGGGTGGTTGGAATTAGGTAGAATTAATCTCCAAATAAGGCAAAACTGAGAATGTAGCTTTATTGCAATAAAAAACGTATTCGACGAAATTGATCTAACATCCAGAATTAGCCATCAAATCCTGCCAGAGGTCTAATCCCGTTTTGTTGCCGTGACAAACCTGTTTGGCGGAATTGGTCAGTCGTCCGAAATTGGCCTTCAAATCCGGCCGTAGGTCAATTACATCTCCAATTCCGAGGCGCTGATTTAGGTGGGCTGAACTGAATCAGAAGTTGGGAAGGCCCAGAGTGAGCCTAGGCCTAAGGCCCATTAAGTCAAATAAGTGCACTAAGAACTCTTTCGCAGGCCATGATCCGACTGCTGTTTTTTCCCCGTTTCTCATTTCCGTTTTCGCTTCAATGTTTGGTAACGGAGGATAAAGACTTCCCAGACTTCCCAAAGACTTATCTCCCTCCGCATAGCAGCATTTTCTCCTTCTCTCTAATCGCCGGCCGATCATTCATTCTCCTACACTTCAAGGTAACGCCTCCTTTCTCCGATCTCCCTTCATTTTGCAATTGTAAACGACCTCCGAAACCTCTCCGCTTTCACTTCAGTCGATCGTCTCCGAAATTCTCTAACGGCTTACGGCCGTGTCTCGATTTTCTCATTTCTTTAGATCTATCTGTAGATGGATTGGCAAGGGCAGAAAGTGGCGGAGCAGCTGATGCAGCTCATGCTGCTGGCCTTCGCGGCGATCGGATTTGTCACCGGATACATCACGGGATCGTTCCAGACCATGATCTTGATCTACGCCGGCGGAGTGGTTCTCACCGCGCTGGCCGTCGTCCCGAACTGGCCTTGCTTCAATCGCCACCCTCTCCGGTGGCTGGATCCCGTCGAGGCCGAGAAGCACCCCAAGCCAGCTCAGACCGTCACCTCTTCTGCTGCTTCTGCTTCCAAGAAGAGCAAAGCTAAGAAGTAGGGTTTCTCTTGCTTGAGCTCTGATTCAGGCGTTTAGGTTGAGAACAGATTACTCTATCCATCTGTTAGTTTGCAGAATTTGCCTTCAACTTGTTCAGATTATTAAGCCTTTACAGAACTACAGAATTTTAATTTCCAGTGCCTATCTTAGTCCTACTGTTTGCTTCTGCGTTTGTTTCAATCTGTGCTTCTGACTGTTGGATATAGAACGGATTCGAAGTGCGAAAGGTGAAAGGCAATGGTTAGTGGTTATCGTCCTGCTCGTTCACTAATTACTGCTTGGTTAGTACCTTGAGATCTAAATTCGATAGGATTTCAGATTTCATTCTCGTCAGCTCCTCTTCCATGTCAGTTCATTTGGGAACGAAATGCAACTTTGCTGCATAACGAACCCAGGGGATCGAGGACGCCCGCATCTGTATCCCATTTCGGAGATAACAATAGTGAGAACCTAGGTTTAAGAGCACATGACACTTGTTTTTGGGGTTCGATTTCACTGATGAGCGCTGAGAGGAGGGTGGAAGTCATGCTTTGGTTGATTGTGCTATCTGGAGCGTAGTGACTCGTGGGAAGAGTGGTTTGCGCTTGTGATGAAGGAGATCTCGACAAGCAGTCTTCAACAATTGATGTCGACTATGTTGGCGCTTTGGTGGGAGCGCAATGGCCGACTGGCGAGCCGAAGCCCAACCGCTTGTCGGCTTTGTTGGAATTTGGTGATATAATTAGCTGTTGCAAGGACATACTGAGGTCTAAAACCATTTTATTTGGTTAAGCTCTTGAAGAGGGATCGTGGCCTAGGTTGCTCATGTATTAACAAAGCAATCCAAGAGACACCTCCTTGTTTTTTCAGTGCTAGTTTGAATACTTTGTTTTTTTCAGATTAATCATCAATAAATTAGTACACCTTTGCTTATAAAAAACGATTAAACCAAATAATAATAACCTTATCTGCCCCAAATAGCTAGTCCTGAATTAGGGAGCTCATTATATAGAGAGCAATCTAATAGGTATTTGTGGGGAAGACGGGGTCCGTTGATAGCGCCATCGTCTTTCGGTAGATCGATCCCAAGGAGCAAATGGCCTAATATTGCCGTTTTTTGCGGTGGGATTTGGAGGAACAGAATGAACGCATCGAAATCCGAGAAGGGAAAGGAATCAGAACTCGATTGACTGGGTAATGACTGGGACAAATGATGATATGCCATGTGGCGTGGACGGTTCACTTAACGAATTGGACAGAAATTGCTGATGGCGAATTGGACGGAATTTTGACTAGGACAAACTTGATGTCACACGTTTAAAAAAACGTTATACCTAACGAACTATTAATATCGATGGCCCTTGTTTAACTCCAAATTAGAGAATTAAGTAAATACCCAGACTACCTTCTGCTCATTCTCAACCATCGAAATCTGCCTTCTGGATAAAACTAAGGCAAACACTCATTCACCAAAGCCATCTCCTTCATCTGGACAAATCGGCGATTCTATAATAAAATTAGTTGAGTTTCCCTCTTTATCTTGTCTCGATGTTCGCTTTCGGGAGTCTAAGATGGATTTCCAAGTGCTTCAAGATCTGAGTACCGTTAGAAATGGCGGTTTCGCTAGAGACAAGGCGACGAAGACGAAGAAGAATGGTAAAGTTTGCTGGAGCATGAGGTTTTCTTCTTCTCTATCATTGTCAAATAGTCAGGTTTCTTCAAGAAATGGCCATATCTCTTCGACTCAGGTCACCGATTCCTATTCTTCAGATTTCAAAAACAGTCTCTGGAAGTTGATTTCAAAGGGGGAATTGGAGGAAGGATTCACGTACCTTAAGAACTTTGTCGTCTCCTCTCAAGGAGAAACCCTAAACTTAGGTGCATGCAGAGGCCTAATTAAAGCGTTGTGTCGTACTGGAAGATGTAGAATGGCAGCTCAGGTAGTTGAGCTATTGGAGTGTTATGAAACAACAACCCTTGACACTCGTACTTACTCTATATTCCTTCGAGAGCTCTGTAAAGCAGGGGAGGTTGACAATGCCTTGAAGCTTTTCGACATATTGCATTCCTCGGGGCGTTGTAATCCCGATGTCTATATGTACAACAATCTGATCTATGCTATGTTTCGAAAAGGCAGGTTCAAGCAAGCGATGAAGCTCTTGGATGATATGAGGAGCAAAGGATGCAAAGCTGATAACGTTACTTGTGCCACTGTGGTCAACGGGATGTGTAGGGAAGGTAGATTGGATGAAGCTCTTAGGTTCGTAACCTCCTCCAGGTATTCTTCTTACGGCTGGAATCCTTGTGTCGAATCCTACAATGCGGTGTTGAATAGCCTGTGTCATACCGGAAGGTTGAATGATGCTGCGAAACTGTTAGCTGAGATGGACGATCGTAGAGGTTGTTCGCCATCTGCGGTTACTTTCACGATCTTGCTTAAAACCCTGTGTAAAAATGGTTTGTTGTTTCGAGCCATCTCCTTGTTGGAGAGTATGCCGCAGTATGGATGTACTCCGAATCTTTATCACTATAACCGCGTCTTCCATGGCTTGTTGAACAGTATGGGATTGGGAGTGGCGATTGAGTTTATCGAGTTAATGATATCCCGAGGCTGTTATCCAACAATTGTCATCTTTAATACTTTGTTGGCTGCATTGTGGGAGCACAGCGAGGTTGATGCTGCGTTCGAGTTGTATAACGAGTTGATCGCCAGCAGGATCTGTCCAGCTAACCTGGCTACTTACAATATAGTAATCTATGGGCTTTCGAGTTGGGGGAGAGTGGATGAAGCTCTTCGAGTTTTGGACAAGGTGCGTGGTATGGAAGGTTTAAAACCGGGTGATATTGCCTATCCCAAACTGGTCGTCGCGCTTATTGGAGAAGGCAAGATCGATGAAGCAATGGAGTTTTTCGATGAACTGAAGAGGCCGGAGGTGTCTGTGCCGGCTAAATGCTACAACTGGATTATCAAGGCGCTCTGCGGTGTTGGAGAGATTGACCGTGCGATCGATGTGATGGTGTACATGGTTTCCAACGGTCGTTCTCGTATTAAATTTAAGCCTAGTCATACTACATTTGAAGCGGTGATTGAAGGGTTGGCAAGGGTTGGATTATATTGTGAGAGTGTGGAGTTGCTTAACGAGCTCCTCGTAAGAGGAGCTATGAACAGAGATATGAGCATTGGTTTAGCAGAGAGGTTGCAAGAGATTTGTAGGTTGGAGTAAGTTTGAGTTTGCTCATCTTCTCTGTTATCAATTGATTATTGATGATAGAGAAAACCTTTTTAACCACACCTATGGAGATTTCTGAGTTGATAGTAATCTAAGGCTATACATGGTTAGCTTACTGCGAGAAAATTCTGTTCATGGCTTAAAATATTGGTCGTCACTTAAGTTTAGGGTAGTTAACATGTTGGTTGCTCGACTTTGTTTGTTTAACAAACTCGTTACTCGAGTTGTTAGTAGCTAACGAATTCATAACGTCGTCCATTTTCCGTACGAACATCCGTTAAAAATCTGACGCGAGACAGAAGGATGGCAACCGGTGGGCATGCGACGGGTTTATCCATTACCTGCTCGGATTTACCCGTACCCATCTATTTGCATGAACGTGTATAATTTTTAAAGCGTGTCCATTAATTGTCGGGTTTCGGATTTACTTGTTTAGTCGGGATAGTCGTTCACTAAAATAAATTACTCATCCAATGATCACAATAAATGATTTTTCGATTTTTAAATTGTAAAATGGTTGAAATATAATAATTTATATTGGCAAAATAAAAGGTCGTATTGGAACTCGATTGTCGATATCTGAGGACTGATTTGTGTAAAAAGAAAATCACAAACAAATTAGAGAATACGTAAATACCTAGACTACCCTCTGCTCAATCTCAACCCTCGAAATCTGCCTTCTGGATAAAACTAAAAGCGAACACTCAGATTCACCAAAGCCATCCCCTTCATTTCTGGACAAAGTAGCGATTCTATCATCAAAATTCAATTCTCCGTAAGCTGTTACTGGTTGAGTTTCCCTCTTATCTTGTCTGGATGTTCGCTTTCGGGAGTCTAAGATGGATTTCCTAGTGCTTCAAGATCTGAGTACCGTCAGATATGGCGGTTTCGCTAGAGGTAAGGCGCCGAAGATGAAGAAGAAGAAGATTGGTAAAGTTTGTTGTTGGAGCCTGAGGTGTTCTTCTTCTTCTTCTCTATCCTTGACAAATCGTCAGGTTTCTTCAAAAAATGGCCATATCTCTTCTTCGACTCAGGTCACCGATTCCTACTCTTCAGATTTCAAAAACCGTCTTTGGGAGCTGATTTCAAAGGAGCAATTGGAGGAAGGATTCACGTACCTTAAGAACATTGTCGTCTCCTCACAAGGGGAAGCCCTAAACTTAGGTGCATGCAGAGGCCTAATTGAAGCGCTGTGTCGTACTGGAAGAAGTAGAATGGCAGCTCAAGTAGTTGAGCTATTAGAGTGTTATGAAACAACAGCAACCCTTGATACTCGTACTTACTCTAAATTCCTTCAAGGGCTTTGTAAGGCAGGGGAGGTTGACAGTGCCTTGAAGCTTTTGGACAGATTGCATTCTTCGGGGCGTTGTAAGCCCGATGTCTATATGTACAACACTCTGATCATTGCTATGTTTCGAAAAGGCAGGTTCCGGCAAGTGATGAAGCTCTTGGATGATATGAGGAGCAAAGGATGCAAAGCTTATAACTATACTTGTTACACTGTGGTCAACGGGATGTGTAGGCAAGGGAGATTGGATGAAGCTTTTAGGTTTGTAACCTCCTCCAGGTATTCTTCTTACGGCTGGACGCCTTCTGTCGAATCCTACAATGTTGTGTTGAATTGCCTGTGTCATACCGGAAGGTTGAATGATGCTTCGAAACTGTTAGCTCTGATGGACGATCGCGAAGGCTGTTCTCCTTCTGCTGCTACTTTCATGATCTTGATTAGAACCCTGTGTAGAAAAGGTTTGTTGTTTGGAGCCATCTCGTTGTTGGAGAGCATGCTGCAGTATGGATGTACTCCGAATCTTTATCACTATAACCGCGTCTTCCATGGCTTGTTGTGCAAGCAGAACGGTATGGGATTGGGAGTGGCGATTGAGTTTATCGAGTTAATGATATCCCAAGGCTGTTATCCGACAGTTGTCATCTTCAATACTTTGTTGGCTGCGTTGTGGGAGCACGGTAAGGTTGATGCGGCGTTCGAGTTGTATAACGAGTTGATCGCCAGCAGAATCTGTCCGGCTAATCTGGCTACTTACAATATAGTAATCCAGGGGCTTTCGAGTTTGGGGAGAGTGGATGAAGCTCTCCGAGTTTTGGAGGAGGTGCGTGGTATGGAAGGTTTCAAACCAGGTGAGATTGTCTATCCCAAGCTGGTCGTCGCGCTTATTGGAGAAGGCAAGACCAATGAGGCAATGGAGTTTTTCGATGAACTGAAGAGGTCGGAGGTGTCTGTGCCGGCTAAATGCTACAACTGGATCATCAAGGCGCTCTGCGGTGTTGGAGAGATTGACCTTGCGATCGACGTGGTGGTGTACATGGTTTCCAAGGGTCGTTCTCGGATTAAATTTAAGCCCAGTCATACTACATTTGAAGCGGTGATTGAAGGATTGGCAAGGGCTGGATTATGTACAGAGAGCATGGAGTTGCTTAAAGAGCTCATCGTAATAGGAGCTATGAACAGAGGTATGAGCATTGGTTTAGCAGAGAGGTTACAAGAGATTTGCAGGTTGGAGTGAAGTTTGAGTTTGCTCATCTAGTCATCATCTTTGTATCGATTGAATGTTAGAGAAAACCTTTAACCACACGGAATACAATGCAGATTTGTGAGTTGATACTGATACATATTTCTGTGAGCAAACCCTGTTCATTGGTTAAAATATTCGCTGTCACTTAAGTTTGGGGTAGGTAACATATTCATTGCTAGACTCGTGACTCGAATTGTAAGTAGATAACGAATTGTTGATGATGTCGTCCATTTCTGTTCGAACATCCGTTGAAAATCTGACGCGTGTAACAGACTTTTTTACAAAACCCATTAAAAATGTCACGTCATCGTTTTCGTCCCTCTATCCCCTTTTTCTCGCTTCCAATTTGACGTGCATTATTTGTTATTCCAAAAAAACGACAGCGTTCATTCTGCCTTTTATATTTAATTGTGATCCAAATGGCTGTCCAAGTCATCAGTAAACAATGACTTGGCACAAGTTGAGTCCACGTCAGTTTTCCATTTCAATTTTAAACAGAGTGGTATTTGGTGAACAATAAGTCGAACACAAAATCATATTATTTCGACTCGCCGGCCGATCATTCTCTGCTATAGTTCAAGGTAACGCCTCCTTTCTCCGATCTCCCTTCATTTTGCAATTGTCAACGACCTCCGAAACCTCTCCGCTTTCACTTCAGTCGATCGTCTCCGAAATTCTCTAACGGCTTACGGCCGTGTCTCGATTTTCTCATTTCTTTAGATCTATCTGTAGATGGATTGGCAAGGGCAGAAAGTGGCGGAGCAGCTGATGCAGCTGATGCTGCTGGCCTTCGCGGCGATCGGATTTGTCTCCGGATACATCACGGGATCGTTCCAGACCATGATCTTGATCTACGCCGGTGGAGTGGTTCTCACCGCGCTGACCGTCGTCCCGAACTGGCCTTGCTTCAATCGCCACCCTCTCCGATGGCTGGATCCCGTCGAGGCCGAGAAGCACCCCAAGCCAGCTCAGACCGTCGCCTCCTCTGCTGCTTCTTCTTCCAAGAAGAGCAAAGCTAAAAAGTAGGGTTTCTCTTGCTTGAGCTCTGATTCAGGCGTTTAGGTTGAGAACAGATTACTCTTGCTATCTGTTTGCAGAATTTGCCTTCAAATTGTTCAGATTATTATCAGCCTTGACAGAAATACAGAATTTATATTTCCAGTGCGTACTGTTTGGTTAGTTCCTTGAGATTGAAATTCGATAGGATTTCATCCACTGCCAAGGTCAGTTTGTTTGCGAACGAAATGCAATGTCACTGCATATCGAATTCAGGTGGATCGAGGACGCCTGTAACTCGTTACAGTCAAATCGCGTGCAGTAGTTGTATCCGGATCAGGAGAAAACAATAGTGAGAATCTAGGTTTAAGTTCAACCTCTACCTATCTTTTGCCAGAATTTCCCTTCCACTTGTGTTAAGATTATCATTCTAGCCTTTCCAGAACTACAAAACTTAGATTTTCAGTGCATATTTTCGTTCTGCTGATTGTGTTTGTTTCAATATGTGGCTGTTCGATCGAGTGTTGTTATAAGATATGAACTAGGATTGGATTTTGAAATTCGACAAGCATTCACTCTCAGTTTCGAAATTGGATAGGGCTTAGTTCTTGTCTTCACTGTTCCTTGAGATCGAAACTCAGATTCGGATTTCGTTCGCGACCATTTCATGGCCACACCAGTTGGTTTGGGAATGAAATGCAGCTTTTCTGCTTAGCAATCGATTACAAGCGTTGGAGTCAAATTGTGTACACTAGTCGAGCCGAATATTCAGAGAAAACAATAGGTCAGAATCTGGGTTCAAGTCCAAAACCTCTAAAACAAAAAGCTTTAGCTAGCCATTTACAGTTCTGTCATCTGTGATCACTATACTACTTATATTCCTCATACTCTTCCCTCAGAGCCTTCAAGAAAGGATCAGTTTCCTCATCTATCGGGTTCTTGTCGTCATCATCCTCCAATTCGTCTAATAGCGACTGGTTCATCTTCTTCCGCGACTCCCTTCTGTGCTTCTTAGGCTCTAGTCGAGGCTCAGCTTGCTTCTTCCCCATATCCCCCATCTTGTACCTAGAGCCAATGATTCAGCTTCGATGGATTGTAATCATATATAGTTATATACTCTTAAGTTCCAAGCCTTGATGAATCTCGTAGCAGAAGTGACACCTCACGTCGCCTTCCCTTTTCGTATCAAAAGTCCGCAATTGAAACTCTTCCCGAATCCTGATCTCGTCTAGAAGCTGAAGATAGAAAGGATACCGTTCCCAATCTCCGGTTACAACGCACCCTTGCTCACCGAGATGCAAACAATCGTTGAATTCACATCTTTCAGCCTCGTTGGCTTTCAACATCGTTAGTATCTACAACACAAATATCTTGAAAAGTTCCAACATTTCGTAGCATAATTCGCCAAAGATCATTAAACATTTTGACCTCAAACCTCGGGGAAAGCTTGCTGGAGGGACTGCTTCGTGACTTTAAAACTCGGCTGGTTAAACCCAGGAGTATCGGCCAAGTAACCTCCTTCGGATAGTGGGAGCAGCGAACATGACGAGTCGTGTGCTTCCCTCTACCGCTTCCCGTCGAAACTTCTCCGACTCGTTGATCCTCCAACCAATTGCTGCGCAGTAGCTGATAAAACAGCAAGGCAACCAGACGTCATTAATATGTTCGTCGATAAGAAATTGAAGCAGTCGATGCAGAGATCAATCAAACCGAACTCACAGGTTCGGACCAATTCTCTGCCTCTCCAGCATTGTCATGGCTGCCGGGATTGTTTCTCAAGACATTGATCAGGCTCGATTTCCCGACTCCACTTAAAAATATCAATATAGCAAAACTACGATATTGAATATCCTCCAAAAAAGAGGATATGTGAATATCACTCACAATATAATTTCAACCGGACATATTTACGGTTGTAATTACGCTACTATATCATCATTTGGCCCACATTTTGAACCCAACTATCAGGTCTCTGTCCTGATTTTTTGGTGCAATAATTGCCCTATCTTCTTCTTTTTTCCATTTTGGCTGATAACATGCTCTCTCTTTTTCGCATTCGACGGGAGTGGAGAAAAAGTTGCGACGACGGCATTATCGTACGGACAGAGGAGTAGTGATTTGTCCGTACAATCTCTCACTTTTATCTGCCTTCTTCGTATCACGCACCTCCACCATTACTTATCTGACAATCTTCCCTCTTCCCACCTTCTTGTTCCATGTTTCCGTTGATTCCTTCCAATTTCCCAGATTGACACATACTCACAAAACAACACAAACCAGCACTCTATTACTTCCAATTCTCCTTCTTCTTCACTGCACATATATAGCTTCTCACCTCTTAGTGCCCCCCCCCCCCCCCCAACAACTCCGGCTAAAGTAGTTTCTTCTTGGTAATGCGTCGTCGTCAACGACGATATTAAAACCATCACAACCTTATACTCTTAACATCTATATTAAAACCATAACCATAACGGTAAAATCAGACTCATACAAAAAACCAATCATACTTACAAAACCAACAAAAGTCGAGGAATTATATAAAAACCAATTTCAACGTCATTAGCAAGGATATTTACTCAACTGTAATGATAAATACCAACATTATATTCTTTCAATT
Source organism: Linum usitatissimum (assembly GCA_030674075.2). Taxonomy (NCBI): domain Eukaryota; kingdom Viridiplantae; phylum Streptophyta; class Magnoliopsida; order Malpighiales; family Linaceae; genus Linum; species Linum usitatissimum. Next base: position 3,685,433 of record JAUJYP020000264.1, on the reverse strand, counting down.
ACTGAGGAGACAATTATATAAAGTGGCTCAACGTACTTAATAAATCAACCCTCCTAAATTGTTTATCGCGTAAGGTGAATGTTTTCGATTTGGGTTTTTTGCATATGAACTTTGAAAGGTATGCAAAGTCCATCTCAAGGATGTGAATGTGAAGCAACATACTATCAACAAAGCTGCCATATAGTAGCAAATAAAATGAAAATATAAGTGGTATGTTTGTACGTCGATCTCACAGTTTAGATCGATACTTTCAATAAAAATTTGCGCATATTATTAAGAAGAGATTAATGAATGAGTGTCCTTTGGAGGGTTCACAAGGCCATTTCGTTGCATTATGTAATTATGTGAGGCAAGATTATATATAGTTTCAAAGTCAAATCATCAATCTTATTAATATATTTCAATAGCAATAACATGATATCCAATTTGACATACTATGAGGATACGTATGAACTGCATCTGTACGTATTCAATGAGGTAGAAATACAAGTATTGATTAAATTAAAGTTGCACATACCGACGCATCCCTACGTCATATACTGTGAGGTGACAACTAGCTATCCACATAATATTTATTTATTAATTATATTTTAAGTTATAATTGATACCTAATATTTATCATATATATTTTAATCCAGGTGTCTTAAATATATTGAGTTTTACATTAAAATATAGATCACTAATTAGTTACATCACAACGTGAATTTTCTCAAATCATAAACTCTAATGCTCCTTTCTCACTAACAAATCCAATCTAACTTCTTTGGGTTAACTAGAAACAAATCAACGTGTTCATCAGTCTGACTTTCGATTTATTTTTCGATGTTGGCTCAAGATGTGAAGGAGGTCGATGTCCGTGTAGCGACAACAACTCCATTTGATCCCATTACTATTGAAAATTTTTAGTCATTTATCATCATTGGAGAGCTGACATTTAATAACGATCGGTAATTAATTAAAAACTTTTCAATTCTCATGATGGTTTTAGGTGCTGCGAAGGATGAGTTTTTAGGGTTCCCAGGTGAACTCGCCAAGCATAAAGCACATGAGTGTACTCTATCTGAATTCTAATGGGACCAAGAGTGTTTATCAAATTCACCAGGTCTTGGTCATTAAATTCAGATTACGTTTTTTTTCGGGTGGCTTCAATTTGTTGATGGTAAATGGTTAGAAATTCTGCCAAAGAAAGGACAATGAAGTCGTGTTTTAAAAAACAAACTTCTTACAAGTATCCTTTTCTCTTTTAGTTCGATTTACGCTATTGCGATATTTCTATCTGGTTAGACATTTTAATGTTTCAGTGTCCAATCAAGTATCGCTATACTTTTTACAGTAATAAATGACTTGTTGCTTCCCACAGAGACCTTCGACACTTGTGCTTCGTCACTGTAAATCAAACAGCATTGTACCCGTCCCCTTATCACGCCAGCAAAAAATATTTATTAATTCTTGAAAATCAAGAATCAACAAAGATTTCCAAGATGAAAATATGAACACATATCGATATGCAAGCATTCTCCATTGAGCAGCTACTGAAGAAGAAGAAAAAAAAACTATCAGAGAAGGGAATTTGAGGGACTGATGATTTATTTGTTGGTATTAAATAAATGACAAACTTATTATTTATTATTAATTATGGGTCAATTTGATTTTAATTAAATTTATAAATAGTTTGCAAAATTGATTTTTATCAATTCAGATAAAATATATAATGTTATGCATTAAAATGTATAAAAATATTTTTTTGTATGATTAAAACGTATAAAACATTACTGTAAGGGATAAATAGAAATTAAATACCTAAATTCCATATAAAATGTTTAACGTACATCATATAAAGTGTACTGTTGCACCCGAAAACATCAAATAACTAGATAAGCTACTATTACGGGGTGTAAATGGGTTGGGTTGGGATGGGTTTTAAAGGGTTGGGGTTGGGTTTAGCGATTAACAAGTTATAAATTTTGTTAACTCAGCCCGTCTTTTTTTTAATATGACTCAACTCAATTCTAATGGGTTGGTGTGGGTTGAGTCGGGTTTTATTATGGGTTGGACCAAATCAAAAATTAATTAGAAAACAACAACACAAATCAACCAAACTTGATTCACTAATCTTAACAAGGAAGTGTGACTGGAAAGTGTGACTGATTAGTAGGAAAAGTGTTGTGAATTGTGAATACTTAAATTGAAAATCATTTAATCTCCTTCTTAAATCATAAAACTGCTCCAATAATTTACGCAATTCAAAATTTCGAACATCAATCTCAAACATAGGGCATCTAGGCTTTGCTCTCCGCTTCTCTTACTTCTATATAACATGGTCGTTGTTGCATGACATAATGAAGAACTTGTCCATGAGTATCTCTTATCACCAAGCCCACGCCAAAGCACCTATTGAAAATAGCAATGTTAGAGTTGCATCTGATCACTCGTGGTGGCGACCAATGCCACTTCATACAGTCAGTTTGCATGCTAGCGTTGGCTGCGGGACGAGGTGTTTGCGTTGTCCTCCACTCGTTGAGCTCCTCTAGACTTCTTCTCACAACAGCTTTGGCATTGCTAGCTAGACTGATGTGTGAAGACCCTCTCGTTACGTTCACATCAATCTCAAGCATAGGGCAGTCAATTTCAAAATAACACCTATCGAAACGAAGAATTGTAAAATAACCGGTGCAGCAGCAACAACATCAGTAGGAGCAATGTAAAAAACTGGATCTTCAATTTGACGGATATTACTTTGAATCTAGATCACCAATTTGTTCCTTTGAATCTAGATCACCAATTTGACGGAGATTACTCCATTATTTGTTGTTTTAGGATCACTCTGACGGCAAGATTACACACATATCAAAGGTTACTCCATTATCTCTTTCAATATAAACAAATTCACTGCTGCAACACTCTCGGAACAGAAAAAAGTGAAGAACATCAGTTGAATATGTAATAAAATGAATCGCCAATAACTTATCTAGATGTAATAGAGGGGGAAAATAAATCAACAAGTCAAATCATGAAGTTGCTCCATACTAGATTCTCCTAATTACCTAAAATTACGAGCTCCATTCAAGGGAAGTAAGAGGAGCGAACCTGAGTGGTTCTCTTCAAGCCTCAACATTGAAAAATTCGTAGGATTTCTACCGATGGACTATGTATCAAACACAACGAACAATTAGTACAATGAAGGAGAAAATGACCTCTCCAAATAGCAATAATCAGTGAAGTAGGGTTGGATTGATGGTTACTAACCGGAAAAGCAATCTGTACTACATGTATGGATGAAAAGATTAGGGAGCAGCTACAATAGCGATTGTTGTTGTCGACAGAAAAGAAAGGGGATGATGAGACCATTAGGTTTCCTAGGCATTACCTCTTGGGTCTTCATCGTCGATTCTTCATCAAGTAGAGATCTGGATCGTCGGGGGTGGGATCGTCGGAGGTGGGCTCGTCGGATCTGGGTCGTCACTCGTCAGAGCTCTTCATCATCGAGTAGAGAACGAGGTCGTCGGAAGTATGGTCTATGGAGCTTCGCCGCTTAAAAGCTGAAGTTGGGGAGGAGAGGTTAGGTTGGAAAAAATTGGGTTGAAAATAAATATTGGGTTGGGTTAGGATTTTTACGGGTCAAAATTAAATATACCCAACCTTGTCTGGGTTAAAAAAATCTAACTCGAATTGACTCATTTTTTTATGAACTCGACCCAACTCATTCAAGTTGGGATGAATCGGATTGGGTTTATGGGTTAGTGGGTTAAATTTACAGCCCTAACTCCTACTCATTACACCGTCAGAACTCCATCCTTGACCGAAACGGTATTCCATCCACCGCCAACCACCGTCCACCGACTTGTCAGATCACCGTTGACGCCCAACTAATTACGTCAACTATACCGAATCCACCAACTAATTACGTCAATCGTACAAACTTTACAACAAATTTAATAAACAAATAAATCAGTTCATTTAACCGAATCGTTTGGTTATAGAACCCAACCTTCGAACTCACCCGAGAAATTCATCCAAGAGAATACAACTGAAAAAAAACATAAGAATCTTTTCCTTTTTTTCTTGTGTGGTGCATATAAAACGACGAATTATTCTGTCGAAGCAGCCCCTATACGTCGCCGTCTGATGAAGGAATCTCATCTTTTGTGTTCGTTATTTTTTCTTCCTACTTATTCCCTTGACGAATATAGTGGATATCCACCATTCTCTCATTTTAGACTCACACAATTCTTGATGAACAATATCTGTTTGGAATTAGTGTATGAAATTTACAAGTACTGTTTATTGTCAAAGTCATGTATATTTAGTACTATAGGATCGACTTGATATACATTCTTTTAATTATAGCTTTATAATATCTTCGCTGATTTAATTACACAAATAAATAGATAATGAGATTAAAATTCAAAAGGTTTGATTAACGATTTCACTGATAGTGTGCTTGCCGCTTTCAACAAGAGTTTAATGTTGTATGTCGATCATCACCTCATGACTAAGTTAAGGGTTGCAGTTACATGCTTAAAAAAATATGAAAGAGAGTATACTAGAGAACATAGATGTATTTAGACTCTAGATGTATAGCTTAATATAATAAGAGGAAGTTGAGGTCCATCAACCGTCTGCTTTTGTTGATTAGGTTCATGGAATGATGGAGGAGGCATCAAAACTCGATTTTGAACATATTTTAAAAAAAGATAATCACTCAATCGAGTATCTTATTAATATCGAACACGAATTATATTGCCCCTAGGTGTGTATAACACTCGCTGTTCTAATTTTTTGTTGTTCCACTGAAGTAATGATCATGATATCGTGTATAATGTTTTAAAAAATTATTTAATTGTGAATGAAGGTTAGATAGATTAGATTAAATTATTATGAAAATGTGATATTAAATTGAAAATAAAATGGTATAAAGTAAAGAGCAAAAAGACCAGACAGAGGAGACTCCGCACTTGCTGTAACAACCGTCCATACTTGTTTATAATATTCTTCTTCTACATACTCTTCTTCATTCCCATCTCCATTATAACAACGACGATAGATCTCATCTCCTTACGTGTTATCCGTCTGTCACAGCTCTTTCATCCCAATCCTTTTCATCCTATCCCGGTTCTCAAGACACACTCCAACCCATCCCTCTTAAATCCGCCATTGTTTTATATAAATTCACCTCCCCGAACTCTTCGTATAGGATAAGGCTCCATTTCCCCCATTCCTGGAGGTAACCGATTCCTACTTTCTTTTTCAACTCCTTTTCATCATTTCTCTGCATTTCCTGCGGTTAATTTTAGTGAATCCTTGCGCTTCAGCTGGTTCATTTTTTAGGGATCTAGATCTGGGTTAGGGTGGATTTCTTGTTCTGGATCTGGTTTAACATCACCTGCCGGCCTTATCTTGTGTTGGTATTTCGTAATTTCTGGATGGGTTAGATGAACAATAAGATCATAAACTGTTGGAAAAATTGATGATTCCTTTTTACCATTCTAAAGTTCTCTTGCATTGTGATGACTGCTTTTTTGTTTGGTGGGTTGGGTTGGTGGGATGTTTATCAGAGAGTTATTCTATTGTCCTTAGAACGTAATTGCTGAAAAAGGCAACATTTTTGCTTGATTACAGCTTTAATTGACCTTCTTTTCCCTTTGGGATTATGCAGTTTGTCAGAACTCTTCCGATAAGATGGAAGTCATTGGAGGCTAAATCGTTGGATTTTGTGGTAGAGCTTGACTGGTAAGCAATTTCATCTACTCTGTGGTATAAGCTAGATTCATGGCTTCTGGATGATTAAGGCATTGTGTTCTATCCTTTGCTTTCCAGTTTCATTCTTTTTGAATTATGGTTGTCACAGCTGGTTTGGGAGAATCGAAAAACTGTGGTTTCTGGCAATTTGGTTAAACTTAGGTGGTAGCAACATTGATTTCAATAGAATAACTCCAAATTCAAGTTCAAGAATTTTGCTTACCAAAAATATCGTTTTCCTTCCTCCTTCCTATTTTAAGCTGTTGAAATGTTATGGCCTCTTACTGCTCATAAATTTGCAGAGAAATCGGGCAATGTGTCAAGGGAGAGACTACGTTGGAGGTTTAGATAATAACACTGAGGGGAATTCGGGTAACAAGTCAAAGAGGAGTAGATCATCTGGTATGGAACATGATTCAGATTGGGCAAGACACAGAAATTCTTCCCCAGTAGTTGCTCAAGTGATTCGATCCTCCGCAAGTTGTTTCATGGCCTGGTCCTGTAAGATTCCTATATGTGGTGATGGCTACCACGAATTTCTCTAGTCGGAAAAGATCCTTTTAATTTCACAAATTATTGCTACAGTTCCTTCCTTTGATCATCATCCAATTAAGAAAAAATGGCTGATGTTCTGTGTGCTAACAACAAGATGTACACTGGAAAAAGACCGCCCCTTCCGAAATCTTTCGTGCAAAACAAGCAAACCCGTTCGAGCCCGAGATCGGCTGCTTCTGATGATCGAGCCAACCACTCGATTCTACCCGGGTTGCCTGACGATGTCTCAAAGTACTGCCTCGCACTGGTTCCTCGCCCGTCTTTCCCGGCCATGGGAGCTGTCTGCAAGTTATGGAGGGCGTATATCAAGAGCAAAGAGTTCATTACTGTGAGGAAGCTAGCTGGATTGCTCGAGGAGTGGCTTTATCTGTTGACTGTGGATTCTGAAGGAAAGGAAAGCCACTGGGAGGTGTTGGATTCAATGGGGAATAGGCATAGGGTTCTTCCCCAGATGCCTGGTCCTTTCATGGCTGGATTTGGCGTAGTTGTTCTTAATGGAAAGCTTCTTGTCATGGCTGGCTATTCGACTGCCGATGGAACTGACTCTGTTTCGGCTGATGTTTATGAATATGATTCGAGCCTTAACAGGTTCGTTACTCTTGTTTCTGTCTGTTCTATAAATTCTTTGCTAGGATCACAAGTTTTTATCTTTTTTTCACTGCAGTTGGAGCAAGTTATCTAGCATGAACGTTGCTCGCTATGACTTCGGATGCTCCGAGGTGAACGGAAAGGTATATGCCGTCGGTGGCTATGGGATCGACGGCGATTGTCTCTCTAGCGTAGAAATGTACGATCCGGATACCGGAAAATGGACCTTGATAGAGCCGCTCCGTCGCCCCAGGTGGGGATGCTTCGCCTGTAACTTCGAGGGCAAGCTCTACGTCATGGGAGGAAGGTCGAGCTTCACGATAGGGAACTCAAAGTTTGTCGATGTCTATGACCCCGAAACGGGCTCCTGGTGCCAGATGAAGAACGGCTGTGTCATGGTCACAGCACATGCCGTGCTGGAGAAGAAACTGCTCTGTATGGAGTGGAGGAACCAGCGTAAGGTGTCGATATTCGACCCGGTGGACAATTCGTGGAAGATGGTGTCCATACCTTTGACCGGGAGCTCCACCGTAGGGTTCCGATTCGGGATTCTCGATGGAAAGCTTCTGTTGCTGGCCGTGAAAGATGAACCGAGCTACAAGACTTTGGTCTACGACCCTATGGCTCCTTCTGGGTCGGAGTGGCAGACATCTGACATAAAGCCATTAGGGTTGTGCTTATGTAGCGTGACCATCAAGGCATGATGGACAACCCACGAGTGGGAGGGATCGGTTCAACTCGGGCTATTTAATGTTACAATTCGAATAATAGAAGTGTGTACTTTAAACGATTTCGTCCTTAATATTTTCGTAGCATTGGACTCGGTGGAGGGGTGGCGGTGGACACTAGTTGCGGGGCTCAAGTTTCGGCCGAATAGTAGCGAGTTCTTCTGCATGTTGCTACAAACCTTGTATTGTACCCTTTTTATGTGTGTTGTTTATGGTTGTTTACATTAGAGCATGGTTCTTCTAGCCGGAGAGCTATTAGAGATGAACGCGAATTTTCACTTGCTTGTGTATTAAGATGATCTTCTGCAGCTAAGTGTGTCAACTTGTTTCACTCCGATTCGCAGCGTTGGTTCGAACATTGGTCGCTCAATGGTCTGAAAATCGTCAAGAATACTGAAGAAACATATCAAATGAACACATAAGGTCCAATAAGGGATCGACATGAGTTAATGGACTCTTTTTTTTTTTCTAAGATATCACTAAGGAAACACTCGAGATAACAAAATTATAAATAATAACACAAGTCTAGAAAATCATTCGGCTGGGTTGGGGTAATAAAGAGCTCCGCGTGTCACTAAATGAACAGGTTGACTATCCCGACGAAGGACGAACTTAATTTAGACATTAGAAAAGAGATTAAAGAAGCTAGCGAGTTTCATGAAGTAGCAAACCACGTCTGATACCGGGATTTCACTCTCATAGACTTAGATAAATGGGCCCGTTATAGTGGACCTATGTTGGGCCTTTAGGCCCAATCTATTGCGCCTCGTTAATGGCTTTCCCTCCATGGCAGAGTGCAAGCGAAGTAAACAGTAAACACAGAGACATGCAGGTAAAACACACTTGACCTGAGCGGCAAATCGTCGAACACTTGAGCTGCATAAAAATTGAAAGTTGAAATACCTCTCCAGCTCATGGCGCCTTCGAATTAGAGGAAAAGCTAAAGAGTTCTTACATCCGATTCCGGAGCTCCGATCTCACCATGTTCGGAACTCCGTCCTCAACACCGGCCTTCGGAACTCCGTCTTCCACACCGGCCTTCGGAACTCCGTCTTCCACTCCAGCATTCGGCACTCCGTCTTCTACTCCGGCGTTCGGAACACAGGGATTCGGAACTCCGGGGTCGAATTCGTTGTTCGGAGCTCCGTCTTCAACTCCGGCGTTCGGCACTCCGTCCACTTCCGCGTTTGGTACGGGATTCGGCTCTTCTCTCTTCTCCACACCATTCTCTGCGCAACAACCTCAACAGCAGCAGCAGCAACAGGCTTCGCCGTTCCAGCAGACGGGCGGCGGTTTCGGATTTCAGAATCAGTTCTCCGCTCAGCAGCAGCAGCAGCCTACGCCATTTCCTAATGCTCAATTGACTACTCAGATGGCCCCAGTGGCCCCGCTCCCTTACTCCCTCTCCGATCGCGATATCCAGGTTGAACATTTTTCCTATGGATTTTTGTTTGCTTAGTTTCGTGAGTTTTTCCTTCTGACGTATGGGAATCGAATTATAGACGATAGTTGACGCTTACAACTACAAGGAGGATGCTGGGAACCCTAAATATGCTTTCAAGGTTTTGCGACTTGCCCTTGTGTTGACTTTTGAATATGATAATTTGATGGTGTAATGACTGCAATGTGATTACTGTCACCTCTTCTTTCAGCATTTGCTGTTCAGTATTACGGATCCACAGATAAGAATCAAGCCCGCTGATGTATCAGATGTGAGTTTCACTTGTTATTACTTCCTGCAACTATTGCTTGCGTAGAACGTCTTGTAGTCATCAGCTGTGTGCATTTGCTAATCTGGGAATTTGTTTGCGTTGTTAGATTATGTGGGCAGAGGCCATGGGGAAGCTAGAAGGCATGGAGAGTAGAGACCGAGAGCGCCTCTGGCCGCAACTTGTTCAAGGTTTCAAACATCTTTCAGACCGCCTCAAGGTGAGCATTTTTTTAGATGCATATAATATCGACGGCTTATATAAATGATTTATCCGATTCTAAGATGCTTCAAGGGTGATTCCCAATATGCTATGTATACCATCCTTCATCAACTAGAATGCAATTGGAACTCGTTCGAGAATCTAGATTGTAAAGATCTGCTGATCTGATGTAGTTTCTCTCATTTGCTTACTTTTTTACTCTGTGCTGCCATATTTACACAGCTTCAAGATGATGTCATTGCTTCAGATGCCGAGAGATTGCAGACGACCCAAAGCAATGTGAAAATGGTACTACTTTATGTTCTCAAACTTATTATGGCTAGAACAAGCCAGGAGGTCATTTTACCTGGATGACTGTATCTTCTCTATCATCCATGTCTTTGCATCTGATGACTCATTCCATTCTATTGGAAGAACTTATTTCGCTAAACGAGTTTGTTACTGACAGCTTCAACGGCATATTCAAGCTGAGACACTTCCATGGATCGATAGGCTGAGACAAAAAGAACAAAGTCTCCAGAGACGCCTATTAAGGGTAGGGCATATAACTGACCTCTCTATGAATAGCTGCTAGACATGGCCTCTTCGGATCGGATTGATGTGCATACTTATTCGTATCGTATTATGATCAATTAAAGTCTTACACTTAAATCGTCAATTATAGTTAACCGATTCTGACATTTGTTTGTGAATTTACAGACAATGCGGATACTAGAAGCGTTGGAGAGTAAGGGTTGCCGATTGCCACTTACTAAAGGAGAAGTCGAATTAGCTGAGAAGCTAGCTTCTGTAGTTAGACAGGTATTGGTTAGAGTCCATGATACTTTTCCTTCTTCGAATCTGAGAAGTGCCATTAATGACCTGTAATTTCAGCTGAAAGGTCCTGGAGCAGAACTGGGCAGGAGGGTGCAGAGCCTTCTAACGATCTCTCGTACCCAAGAAAATGGGTTCAATGGAGGAGCTTTGATGTATCTGCCAGGATCAACCAAGATTGATGAACGGAGTCTAGTGGACATGCAAGAGGTAAAATGTCGGACCAAACTCCGAAAACCATATCGACTCACTAGGACTCCATGATCTCAGTATAACCCTTTCGATTGATTGTTGGGATGATGGCCTATTCGTACGTATGCAGGTCTTACAACAGCAGACAGAGGCTATTGCAAGGCTTGGAAGTGTGCTAAAGCGAGACATCAGGGACATGGAGATCATGATGGCTGAGGACACTGTAATGAGCGACGATTTATGCTGAAACAGAGGACTCTAGTCGCAAATAGTTTGTTTCGCAGGTGATGTTACTAGAGGCTCCTTTCGACATGCTTCGAAAGATTTATGTATCACAAGTTTTCTTTGATTTCTTCGAGAATTAATCTTTGGTATCCAATATTTTTGTAACAATTTGAACTCTAAATTATTAAGTTATGAGGCTGATAATACATGAAAAAAGCCTACTGCTATTGTACTCTATAACTTAAGACTAATCCGAGTCGAAATCGCTCGCAAGATCATTGTTGTCTTTCATGTATAAGCTTCACCCATGATTAGTAGCACGAGTGCGGTCCAACCGGTAAAGAGACGAGTTCCTTGTCCTTTGCCATTCATCTGGTCATATTGTTCCCAGAGATACCCCGTTTGGTGATAATTGTGAACCACATTTCTGCAACGAATGTAACAGACATCATTTCGAAAACGGTTTCGATCACCAATAGGATTTCCGGTTCAAACCATAGATTTTTACCTACCTTATCAAATTACTTCTCAGATCTCTGTATATTTGGCCAGCTCTTTCTCTGTATGGTCCATCTGCTGCAGAAAACGAATTGCAGGTATTCAGCTGCAAGAGATAAAAGCGAACCAGCTTTTTGCGTCAGTAGAGTAAACCTTTTCGTTACCTTTGGAATAATGGTGTAGCGCAGAAAGTGCCATGTAGTTCATGTTCATCCAGATAGGGCCTCTCCAGTAAGGTGCGTCGTGCTCTGTGTTGCGTTTCATATATATTGAGCTGTGAACATCGAACAAATAGGTCATTCAGGGTCCATCGAAATCATGTAATGATCGGAGACGAAAGTCATTAACTGAACCTTGTTCTGGCAAGAGAATGGAGTCCATAGTTTGACCACAGAACGCTGCGATTAGAAATCATATCGAGCTGTTTCTCGAGAATCCATGAATCCTGGATGAAGTTTACTACCATCAAGTTAGTTAATGAAAGCTAGCGAAACTGAGAAAATAAGCTATCAAAATTAATTTATAGGGGGGACTTACAGGTGGGATGATCTTCCCCATGAATGGGAATAAGCTACCAAAGCCAACATGAGAAACCAGCCTCAATTCGGAGTTTCTAAAACCTCTCGGACAAGCTCTCGCCTGGCGTGGTTGTTTCCGTCTCTGATCACTTTCCAACTCAAACGAACCTAGCAAGTTCGAGAAAAGTGTAAGCATTTCCAACCACCCTTCCACAACTGAAAGAAGCTAGAGAAGTAAAGCGCACACCTTTTCTGTATGATTTCCAAAATCAAAATAAGCTCCACTGGTTGGGTCAAGGTGTATCTGGTAACATTTTCATAAAGTTACTCCACTTGAAACAAACAGATGTAAAGATTAATGCTGAAGCTACATAGGATTGATGCAAGATTGGTTGACCTACCTCATTCAGCAACTCGAGATCCGAAAGCAGTTCCACTGTTGAAGCATATTCCTATATAAAATTCAGATATTTCAATGGCTAAGCTTTAAGGAGTATTAGTTATAACATATCCACTTGTCGAGTTAGCAATGTACCTTTCCAGGGCTGTTTCCATTCTCAAAGAACTTTGCGATGGATTGCATGCATCTAGCAGCGAGAAGCATCCAACACCGAAGATCAACATGACGTTCGTCATCATTCGGATGCGAAGCACGAGGATAGTCATCCAATCCTGATGATAGAGTCTGAGATCGCAGATACAATTGTCAGCCAAAATGCAGTGTCCTCACATTGAACAGATTACAAGCTCAGTGGGATAGAACCTTCGGATTCAATTCACGAGTTGTCCTATTATCTCTACCATGCCAAAAGTAGCTGCTCATCTGCTTCCCTGCAATTCAAGATAAGTACACAGGAAACCTCAGTATGCTATAAATAGATAAAAACAGGAAACACAGTCCCTTTTGTCAGTTGATGCTGAGACGTCGAGGATCACGTCAGGTTGTGTGTTCAAAGGCTCGAGTTTAGACATGAGATAGGTTTCTCGGTCTTGATAAGCCGGGTCAAATAAAAGTGAAGCCATAAAATTAGGGTTTGGTTTAGCTTACCTGATTGTGTAGTAGCAAACCACTGGTACCAAGCTTCAAGACGAACAAAAGCCCGCTCCAGAAAGAAAGTAATATCTCTGCGTTCAACATCCGTGAACAAGTTTTTCTCTATTCCAACAAGCAGATCTAGGAAATGAAGACCGAAATTGAACGTCAGTGTTCAGTTCAAGCTTTTACGACAGATCATTTATTGTAATGATTCTTCAAACGATGTTGGAAGTTAGAAAATAACCTCACCGTTGATAACCAAAAAGAGAGTTGGAGGATTTCCGTTGCTTGGGTACTGAGGAATAAACTCCTCTGGAACCTTGCTGCGGTAATAGCAGAGGCAACCTCACAGGTTACATAAATAGCAAAAAGGAGAATTTAGACAATGAAGAAAGTAGTTTCTTGCTAACATACCTACGAGCTTCAGAACCGAGTATTTGCTCACGAGGAATCCAACCATCGATATTGATCAGGTCTAACCAGTGGCCAACGATATCTAAAGATATACGGAGGTCCCAGCGCCTGCTCATATGCGAATGTCGGCAATTATATACTGAAAACTTACATGATGAGAAATAGAAGGTGGAAAGTAAAGATAGCTTACCAGATCAGTAGTTGATAAAAACCTTCATCCCATAGAAAACCTCTTGGAAAGAAAGGTCGACTTGGCACAGCAGTATACAGCTCAGCCGGCCAATATGAAATAAACGTGTCGCGCTGCAAGTAAAAACCGGTCAACTCATGACTTTATCAGATAGACATATATCAAGGCCACCACTTTTATATTAGCAGTGATACTGGTGAATATTTGAATGTGGAAGAACTTGATTTTTAAGACTGGTAGTAGTATTACCAATACGAGCAATTAAGCTCTTCTCTTCTGCTATCAACGAGGAAGAGTGCGTTTTATATAGATCGAGACATCATCCAAAACTGGGAGTTCCGTGATCATATCAAGACTAAAAGCCAGTTAAGGTTAAAGACATTAAATTGTGAATGACTTACATTAGGATAAGCGATCTTTGATTGTCCATAGAAGTAACCAATGCCTCCCAGCATATTGGCAATAGCAGCCTTACCAACAACAGTGGACTCAGTTTCCAGCTGAATAAACAGGATTACACCATCAGACATTGGTGTTTTAATTCATATCTATATTGTTGCTAAAAGCCTCATATCGAGAACGACAATTTGTATGGTGTATTTCTCTATTCAGCTAAATAATATGGATAGATCTCAAAGGGTGGAGATGAAAGAACGATACTTTGTTGGCTCCATTGAAGAGCTGCTCAAACTTCGAGTCAAATTCTGTTTGCTTCTGCTTTAGCTGACTGCTCAGTGAAGCACCTGAAAGATACTAACGCCAATATCCTAGGTAAATGCTTACAGGTGACGTTATCAGTAAGGAGTTAATCAATGATGTAGAAATGTTGATTGTTTGCATATCTGGATAAGGAAAAGACCTGTTAGGCTGCTCACACGTTGTTCTGGTCTTGAATCTTTCTTTCCAGTTCTAGATACAAAGACAATATCTGTCCTAAATGGAATCCTTGCAGATACCTACAGAGGGCTAGAGATACTTAGAGCCTTAACTTTCTACAACATAAAGCACAGACAGAGTTCCCATATCTAAGGTCTGCAAGGGCTTGTCCATATACCTGGAAAACTAGAATGTTTGCAGAATTTTCAGATGAGTCGGGCAACTGTAGACGACCAAAATCCCTTAACTGGAAACAAATCAATGATGCAAATATTGTGGTGATTCATCGACACTTAACCATTTGAAGCCAGGAATAAATATTGAAATCAACATACCTGCATGCCAAGATCTTGCAGAACAAAATCAGATAGATTATGAATGTGAGGAGTCCTGAAACCAGAATGGTGAACCTCCAACATGTCCTGTAAACAAGAAGCAGACACCAAACCGATATGAGTAATCCAAGATGAAGAGAACTGTGCTATTCAGATGAGAAGCTTGTCCACACATAGATTCTATCTTAGCCAAGCTATGAAGAAGTGACGGCTTAATTGAGAATCATCTATCTTATCACACAAATGGGACCATGAGCCCGCCTTGCCTTGTTACCTTACCTTTGAATTCAAATGAACCTGCCACTCTCCAACGTCTGCTCGTGAACCTGATGCCAGGAGAGAAGTCTCGTGATTATTGTTGGCATTCTTGCTCAGACTTAGAGCATTGCCACTCTCATCCGCCAAATAGAAAAATAAGTGACCCGTTGTCAGTAATTCATTACTTGATCCAGATCTGCAAGTTAACAAAGTGAGTTTTAGCTGACGTATGGCGCCAACCCCATCTCTCCAGTTCTTCTCTTCTTTCTCGCCAACTATTCCATAAAAAAGAAATTGAACGAGTGAAATCCATCACTTTCTTATAAGCAAAGTCATTTACTTTTCATGTTGCATATCGATTTGGACAGCCCAATCTCCACCATAACCACTGCCTTGACTCCTGGACTTCAAGAAACTGGTCTCCAACTTCAGCTCCTGCTCAACTAGCTCCTGCTTCCCGAAATCACGACCATTATGCGCAATCCACCCGTACTTGCTCAAATCGTCCGAGTTTTGGCACACATGGCGTATTTCATATCTTCCATCCTTTACACCTAACCACATCAAACCAGCAACCAATGATTTTGGCGTCCTGCATGTCAGTACTTCATTAGCAATGTATACGATACCACATTCGTCCATTTGGCCATTTTAAACCTCATAGCAGAAATGAATCCTGTTCGATCCTATATCACATGTTCATTACCGTTTATCATAATCTTTCCAAAATTCTAGCATATGAACGCATCACCAATTCAGTTCACACAAATTGCTTCAAATTTCCACATAACCAGAATTAGCCAGCAAAACGAAAGAGCACCTTACCTAGCACGAACACCAAAATAAACTTGAGGACGATAAGTTCCCCAATACAAGCTCTCCTTATGCTCTCCTTGAAACTGAAAAGTGAAAGCATCATCACAGAGAAAATTAAACCACAACTGAATTCCAAAATGTTCCAGTATATTAGGACGATGTCCAGTGGGAGCTTAATTTCAGTCACCTGAGGAAGGTCCATGAGCTTTGGAGAAGGAAATGGAGTAACAACGTTAGGCCTCCGAGAAACTTCGACGGGGATTATCATCAGATTGTAAATCAGGAAGAAGATGATCAAAGAAGCTGCTCCGCAAACGGCCATCATGACTTTCAAGTCAAGGTTAAGCATACGAACCAAGCTGCTGCTGCTGCTTCCGTCTCGTCTCTTATTATCCTTGCGTGATTTCGAGCTCGTCCTCGAGCTACGACGAGAAACATCGCCGTCGTCGTTGCCGTCGTCCAATGAGGACTTTCCTTTGCTGCTTCGAGCTGTTCGCCGGCAGGCTCCTGTCATCTTTCACAGAGCTTTGATAGTTGACGGTTGTATACTTCTTGCCTAGAGCATTTGAGCGATCAAGCTTTTCAGTCTTTCATGGATTCTTCTTCCTCCGATTGAAATCAAATCAGTTCTTCTTCGCTCTCAGTGTCAGTGAGAGCTGTTACTAACTGGTTTCTCATATCAGTCCAAAAAGTCATAAAACGTTTCATTCTAGTACTAATCGTATTGAGAAAAATTAAAAATAGTAAATCCGTCCAATTCCGTTAAAATTTGCCATTTGAGATCTTCCTCCACTCCATTGTATCCCTCTGTAGAAAAAAAAAACCTCAAGTCCCCCAAGAAGCCGCCTTTTGCCAATTTGTTTTGCTTAAACAAGGATCGAAAGTCGGATCGAGATCGAAGAAATCTGGATTTAGTTGAAACGGAAGCAGGTTGCTGAAGATCGCTGAAATTCGGAATTGGATACTACTCCAAATCGAATTGGCTAGTGTTTGAGGTAAAGATATTTACTGTAAATCTGACAGGAACTTCCTGTATTTTTTGAAATTGTGATGTTTACTGAAGACTGAAAAACACCCATAACTGATGAGCAGGCAACAATGGAGTCCAGACAAAGCTCCAAGTTGAATATAGCCATTCTTCATCCTGACCTTGGGATCGGTTATATTCTCACTTTTTCATTTCAAGCCATTGTCCTTCTTCTTTTTATACTTTCTTGATGAATTGCTGCGTTTGCCAATTAAAATTTCAAGTCATTATGCTTCATTTCGAAATTTCTGGATAATAAAATGGAGTAGAGAGACTTATCTGTTTGAGCTTCTTTTGCAAAATATTATGGTTTCATGTGATTAGTAATTTATGTTATACTTGTTTCCTTGTTCTTTGTAGGTGGGGCTGAGAGGTTGGTTGTTGATGCAGCAGTTGAACTTGCATCCCGAGGTCACAAAGTTCATATATTTACCGCTCACCATGATAAAAACAGATGCTTTGAGGAAACTCTTGCTGGTAAATTGCCTTGTACTTGTTCTATGTTCAGCTTGACCGATCGCATCATAGAGATATAATGCTGTGTCCCGTTGATCTTTACAGGCACGTTTCCGGTTACTGTCTATGGTTCGTTCCTCCCCCGACATGTATTCTACCGCTTTCATGCTGTATGTGCATATCTCCGGTGCCTTTTTGTTGCACTCGCATTACTCTTCCTTTGGCCATCCTTCGATGTCATACTCGTCGATCAAGTATCTGTCGTTATTCCGTTGTTGAAACTTAAAAGAGCAACCAAGGTATGCATGATTCGATCACTTAGTAAATCGTAAGCTTCATCTCAGAGCCTCCAACGATCCTCACTGCTTCATATATATACATTCATTTATCCAGGTGGTCTTTTACTGTCATTTTCCAGACCTTTTGTTAGCTCAACACACAACTACTCTCCGAAGGCTATATCGAAAACCCATTGACTTCATCGAAGAGATCACTACTGGTATGTTTGTGTGTCGTTCACACTTTCTGAATCATACAAAAACCAACTCTCATTTTGATTTTTGTACAGGAATGGCGGACATGATACTTGTTAACAGCAAGTTCACTGCTTCCACGTTTGCTCGAACATTTCAGCATCTTTACTCAAAAGGCATCCGACCGGCAGTTTTGTATCCAGCTGTGAATCTCGACCAGTTTAATGAACCTCATTCTTTTAAGTAATCATCATTTCTTGTTGAACTCGTTTTTACCTTTTTGTTACACTATTTACCTTCATGAACTAATCATTTCTGTTGTTTCTGTTTGCGTTAGGTTGAATTTTCTTTCCATCAACCGCTTTGAGAAGAAAAAGAACATAGAATTAGCTATTTCAGCCTTCGCCAAGCTTCATTCCTCCGGGGAGCTTGCAGACAATAAGCTGAAGGATGCATCTTTGACTGTTGCAGGTAAGTCTGTCAAGTGTCTTCCATTTACCATGATTGCTAAGCTTGAAGATTCCTAGATCAAGTCGAGGTTTTCACTACATGGCAAACAAAATCACAGGTGGATACGACGAACGACTGAGAGAGAACGTGGAGTACTTGGAGGAGCTAAGAGCATTAGCAAAAAGGGAAGGAGTATCTGACCAAGTCAAGTTCGTGACATCTTGTTCCACAGCAGAAAGAAACGATCTCCTCGCAGATTGTCTCTGTGTAATCTACACTCCAAAGGATGAACACTTTGGTATTGTTCCACTGGAGGCAATGGCGGCTCATAAACCGGTAATTGCATGTAACAGTGGAGGCCCCGTGGAGACGATAAGGGATGGAGTGACAGGGTTCCTCTGTGATCCAACTCCTCAGGAATTCTCGTCAGCCATGGCTAAGTTCCTCGAGGATCCGGAGGTGGCGAAGCATATGGGCGGGGAGGCCAGGCGACATGTGGCAGATTCGTTCTCTACGCATATTTTCGGGCAAAGTCTGAATCAGTATGTTACTGACATTGCCGGCTGTAGTAAGCAAGACTGAGGGTGAACGCTGGGGAGGGAAGACGTGTTGTTGAGATGCAGAGTTATACCACTTCAGTTAGTTTTCGTTTGGTCAGAGGCACTAACCAGATTCGAATTCGTAATTACTGTCTGGTTAATGAGAAATCGAAACTACGGACATCGACTCACATCGCTGCTTTGATTGAGTTTTGGAAGACCTGGACATGTACTGTAACAGCAGCTGTGTGGAGTATGGTATGCAAACTGGTATTATTCATGCTTTTGGTTCGAACTTGCGGCTTGAAAGTCTTAAATCTTATGTTTCGTGAGCAATCGGGTTGTAAACCAGCCGAGTTCTGATTGAACACGGAAATTTGAGTCTTCAACTAGTTTTACCAAATCAGGTCTCAATCCAGTTCTCAAAACCGTATCCTTGGTTCTCCCAATGAATTCAGTTGAGACTCAATTCCCAAAATCAGTCTCAAACCAGCTCTGTAAATTAGGCGATGACCAGCACCTGAAATGGAGGCATCGACCCGGTTCCCGTAAACATTCTCAACTCTGAAAATCGAGTCACAACCCAGTTCCCGAATTCGGATATCAACCAAGCTTGTATCATGACCTGGTTTCTAAAATCGAGTTTGACCCAATTCACGGAATTAGGCTGTGCCCAAGTTACCCAAATCGAGAGCAATTTTTCATAAGTTGACACATTCAGAGTCATAAATATTTCATAATCGAACCTTCCATACTAAATCCCAAAGAGTGCGGCTATCTTGCTGTTACACACTGACAGAAAGCTACGATTTCAACAATGCTTCAAAATCAAAATTTACTAATCATCATCATCACGATTATTTCAAGGTAATATCTAATAATAAAAGAATTTGCATGTAGTCAGGAAACACAATTCTCTTCTTCAGTGAAACTATGAACAACGTAGCTGTCAAATGTTCTTCGAAACCTTATAAAATAAAACACTGCCAACACACACCTACCCAAGCAACTCATCAACCATCTTACTTACACAGCATGGGTAGCATGAAAGGCGTCGACGAAACTGCGGCGAGGGGGGCTAGGAGCTTCCGAAATGAGGATTACAGCTACAGGAGGGTGTTTCTGAGGAGCTATCCGCTTCACTGGGAAGGAGATGACGACACAAGTTACGAAGAAGAAGAAGACATGATCCGGTCTACAGAGAAGCACGATCAGAAGAAACTCATGAAGAAGATGATGCGGTCGATGTTTCAGTGGGGGGAAGCTAGGGTTCTGGTTCTGAGGAGATTCAAGCATAAGGTTAGAGTTTACGTCGTAAGTCGTATCCTTGTTGGCTACTAGAGTTCCGGGGTTTTACAACTTGGAACAGTCAAACTACCCCCTCCTTCTTCGGTAGAAGTACTGCATAGCCCTATGTGTCATAATGTATCAAGAGAATGATTCACTAGAAACTCGATAACTTCCTAAGTTTCTTACTTACAGTTCAATAAGCTAAGATATATTAATAAAAAGAAGTTCAATAAGATATATCTAACTTGATGCATCTAAGGCGACATTCACGTAGCTCGACGAAACGAAATCTGACTATATCTATTCTAATCTAATGATCAAATGAGAAGAAAACTGCATTACTAAGGAATTTTCCCATAAAAATGTAAGTGGTTTTAAGCAGTAGACAGAAAAGATGTTATACACGAAACTGCCCTTGATGAAATAAAATCTGACTGTATCTAATCTAAGGATCAAATGACAGAAAACAGCATTACTAAGGAATAGATCCATAGATGTAAGTGGTTTGAAGCAGTAGACGGACAAGATGTTACATGAAGCTGTCCTTAGAGGGGCAACGGATTACCCGTTATAAGAGATTGACATTCTTCTGCACACAAGGACATGAACTCCATCGATCAGAAAAATATTATCGACACGCCCATTGTGAAGCATCCTGCTGCCATCCATGGACTTAGACGTTCACCTAGTTCGGTAACCAGAAAAGAGAGGGAATCACGCTCGGAGATCAACATGTTTTCAACATTATGTTAAATGTGCAGTTCCATAATAAGTAACTCTGTTCTTTTCAAGGTTAGTAAGAGTGCAGTTTCTATGCTTATGACGATAACTGAAAGTCCGGCAATGCTGCAGATGATAATGAGCAAAAAGAGAAAAGCAAATCGCACTGAATAACCGGATTGAATACTAACAGTAAAGCAACTCGGTAAGAAGTCTAACCTATTCTGGCTGCCTTCCAAAAGAAGCCACGAAACCTGTGACATTACCACCATTCCACAGTGATTAGTCCCTTTATCAAATTCTTCAGAATCATTCGTGTGAATGCAGTGAAATCACTTCATGAACTAGTGAAAGGGAAATCAATATGAACAAACTAACAGCACCATTGGAGAAAGCTCACCCTGTTCTCTGTTCAAGTATAGCTGGAAACTGCATCTTCACGTAAGTGCAAGTACAAATCACCAGCATCACAACCGTCAGAAACGAGTGGAAATTGAAGAGCGCCGACTGCCATAAACACCGAAACAATTGAGCTCCGATCAAGATTTAGGAACGAAATCGAAGCTGCAATCACAACTTTACTCTCTATTACCATATTTCGATTCCGCTGCAGCTGACGGATTGAGAGTTATCGAGATTCAGATCTGCTAAAACAAACAAACAAATAGCTCAAATGAGAAGCCGCCAAAGCTGAGAAACTAAAATTACAACGGAGCTCCAAATTCTTAGTTTCATAAGGAGATCCATGAGATAGTCGATCAGTAAGCAGAAGTTTGGATCAGATGAATCCATGAGGATCGGTTTTCCACGGATACAAAAAGGGATTCGACAGCGTTCAGTCGAGGAAAGAGACAATGAACGCACCGGTTATGATTCGATATATGGATTCGAGGAGATTCGCCGGAGACTTGTCGAGCTGGAGGAGCAGAGAAGGACGGACGGTTGTGCGTCTTTCTTTGTTTCAGTTTGTCGCTAATCGGAGTCGGAAGTTAGCTTTTAGGAACGTCGCCGGGGAAGAGTGCCACGTAGTTTGTCTCTTAACTTGTATTTTTTTTTGGTGACTGTCTCTTAACTTGTATAAGCGTTTAGTAAGAGCTTTTCGTTGTGGTCGGGCTTTTAGTTGGACCTTATTGGACTTTAATGGGCTAAAACCTCTGCTAAACCATATGAAAGTTGGTGAAGCCGTTGATCTACTTCACGAATATTAATCTTAATTATTTACTGTCAAAGTTCACCCACAAAATTTTATTTACCGTCAACAAATAATCTTAATCATAAATATTAAATTTCAGAAGTCGATTTGATTTATTTTTCAGTTGGACCTTGTTAGATTCGGTTTTAACTTTCTTTTTGATATTGGGTTTTGACCAATTCTTAAGATCGAATCATAATTAACTAGTGACGATTAATACCTTACAATTAAAACTGTCATCCACTTCACGATATTCACAATTGAGTTGTTAAAATCGAGTCCCAACTTAACCCGTGATATTAACACAGTTAGATTAGTCTAACCTTATATTTCATCTTAAATATAAAACCGACATAACTAAATATATAAATACGAAAATTAACGAGGATAAAATTATACAAGAGTTTACTTCACTAAAATGAAATTACATAGTAAATGTATTTTGTTTGTTATCTACTAGCCAAACAATAAAACAATAAAAAAGAGAAGGTAAAATTCCTTAAATTACAAAACCCATCTAGACCCCAATTATACTCTTTCTTCACCAACCAAATTACCCCTAACCGAAAATAAACAACAATAATAAAATAAAATAAAAACCTCAAAAATTGGAATTTAAATTTCCTCGAGCCTTCCTTTCTTCTTTCACGACCCAATCCTGTCAATACTCTCGGAAACAGACTTCATCCTGGGACGAACCTCAGGATCATTCTCAGTACAACCCATCGCCAAATGGAAAACAGCCAGAACTTCCTTCTTAGCATGAACCTCCTGTAACAAGCTATGATCCACCATTTCAGACAGAGGGTTCTCTTCCTCAAACCCTTTCCTCACCCACCTCACAAGATCCACAACCTCCATCGACGAGCTCGAACTCGGTGACAGCTCTGGCGACTTCCCGGTCAGCAGTTCGAGCAGAACAATACCGAAAGAGTACACGTCCCACTTCTGGGTGGGTTTGTTCCCCGGGACTCGAGCTTCAGGGGCGCGGTAGTTGTTGTTGGGTTGGGATGAGGAGGGTTTCAAGTAAGGCAGTGCTCCGCCCATGAACCCGCCCGAGGAGGAAGATGGGTTGTTGTTGTCTCCTCCGGTGATGGTGACGAGGCGGCTGAGGCCGAAGTCGGAGATTCGAGGCTGGAAGTCGTTGTCAAGGAGGATGTTGGATGGCTTGATATCGCCATGGACGAATTTCCTTGGGCTGCATTCGTGGAGGTAGGCTAGGCCTCTTGCTGTTCCCTTTGCGATTCGGAGGCGGGTTGACCATGAGAGGCTGCTGGTTGATGATGGTTGACCAGTCCTTCCTGCATACGGATTAGAGTTAGAATGTGAAGTAATAGTGGGAGATCAGGTGTGTGACGCAGCAGGGGATTTTGGTTAATGAGATGAACCATGAAGTTAGACTGGGTCCGACAAACCCATCCAACTCAATCCGTGATTTGAATCGACTACAAGTCAACGACCCATGACCCGAAACCTGCTATCGGACGAACTCACAACCTGATGAACTAGTGACTTGATCAGGCTGATAAAACAGTAACCTGTTTGATCCATGAGTTCATGATCTCATTTACCTGCAATCCAATTAATCGTGAACCCGCAACTCTAATTGACTGAAATGTTTTACGAACCTAATCGAACAAACCCATAACCCGATAAACCTAAGATTTTATTTGCATAACGAATTAACAGACTACCCAACCTCCCAGTATGACACCTCTACGGAAGACACGGCTGAATGTTCAAACAATTGCATTGACATTTTAGTAATAATGGCTTGATATTCAAGAAGCTGAAACACTTCATCAGAAACAGAGCTTTTTCAGAAGAAACAAATAAGCTTCAGAAAACAGAGCTTGAATTGATCATTTTCTCCTCCGCCTGAAAGGAACTTATTAGAGACGAGCAAAGTGACCCAACTTTTATCAACAAGGACACTGTCAAAGAAGAAGCAATAACTTTGGATAGCAGAAAAAAGATGAATGCTTTATCTCAAAGAAAAGAGAACCCTTTTGTCAGAAGGAAGAAGTTCACTTTGAACTGCTTAAATTAGATGAACGCATCAACACACAATAACAACAATAACAAATCTGATAGAAACATATATGGATCAGCATTCACTGGTGGTTTTTGCAGCAGGAGGATCCGTATGAGTAGAATGAACAATGAATGCTCAACCGAATGTAGGTAGGGGGAATGTTGAGTAACTTCAACTGCTGACCGTAGATTTTCATCACCAAATTTAATGCAGGTTAACTTTGTAAAAATCATACGTTATGATTTCTTTCACCATTACAACCTAAACAGGGAGCTGTAGGTGGTACTGGTACTGTGAAATGAGAAAACCCAGTTCCCCATGTTCTGCAACTTTAAATCTCACCTACCATTCATTCAAAAATAACGGCATTGCATGGACCAGAAGGCAAATACAAAATGGACTCATCAGCAGGTTGAAATCAATGCAGCAGTTAAAAGGACAAGCCTTTTTTTAGTGAAATCATAAGCTGTAGTAATAGTAGTAGGCCACCACCCCCATGGATCATAATACTGTATCTGAGCACCCATAATATCCAGCACCACCAATCTACATTTATCACGCATCTCCAATTCATCCTTTCCCTATTGACACCATCAGTTTCGGACGGATTTGCGATTTTTCGGATTTCTTTGCCAAGCCTACCGCTGATATTTCACACCTACACCATTTTCCAAGGAATCATACTTTTTCCCCCATGTTCACCTAACTATAGTGGTGATTGGTATCATTCAAAAGAGCTCTCAATATCTTGCCATCATGTATGTGTACCAGAAAACCCACTTAGTGGTAGTTCCCAACTTTTCTTACTTACAAACCACTCTTCCTCTCTCTATTCACTTGAAACTCCACAACTCAAATTGGTATTCTTGTTTTCTACTCTTTATTTCTAAATCATACCAGATATCAACCAAATGCTAACATCATAATAAAACCTTACATTGCATCTGTACTACCTATCATTTGACTCAACTTTCAACTATGCTATCATGTACCAGAATACCGGATAATCCAACTAAACTTGCATCTCTATATTCATTCAAATTTCACTACCTATATCACTGTTTTCAAATCTGGTATTCACTACTTGTTAATATACCACTCATTGAGCTCTCGGTTATCCTATTGTGTACCTTTATCAACTTTCAACTATGCTATCTGTTCATTGCTTGCTTCTAAAGAGAGTAAACCGAACCAATCATTGAATCGACGAGTCTAATTTCCATGTATCTACTCCGGAAATCAATTATAGATAACGAAATGTTAATCGATTTGACAAATTGTTAACAAATACTAAGTTCATCAGAAAAAAACTGACCTCGAAGAGCTGTAGCCAAGTTCCCATTGGCTACAAAGTCACTGATCAACAGCTTCTCATCAGGAGCCCAATAGTAAGCCCTCAGCTTCACCACATTCGGATGTTTCACCTTCCCAATCGCCTGCACCTCCGCCACAAACTCCTTATACCTCGGTTCCCCTCCTTCCCCTAGCCGCCGCACCGCCACCGGAATCCCATTTCCGAGCACCACCTTGTACACAATCCCCAACCCACTCTTCCCCAGAACATAAGCCGACGCCCTCAGCAGCTCATCTAGCTCGAAACTAAACCCTTTGTCAATCGCCACTAACTCCCCTCCTCCTCCTTCACTCCCTCCTCCTCCGCCACCTTCTTCCAACTTCTCCCCCGCCGCGTCCTCCGCCTCCGAATCCTCGCTTCTCCGGCCGCCGCACCCGAAAAATCCGCCACAGATTGGTAACAACTTCCCATCTCCTCCACCGCCGAATTTTCCTTTCCCTGTGCAGCTGCAGCCGTTGGATTCGTCCTTCTTCTTCCAGTAAACATAAACAATCACTAGTCCGATGAAGGCTACTCCGGCGGCGTCGGCTACTGAGATTAGAATTATAACTCCGGAGCTTAGCCCTTCCTTTTTATTATCCGATCTCCCAAACGACGTCGTATCGGTCTCGTCTCCGTCCCCTCCAGAGGAATTCGGCGTTGACTCGTTATTACAAGGCTTTTGGAGAGGGAAGCCACAAAGGAGAGGGTTTTGAAGGAAAGCGGTGGGGCCCTGGTTCGAAAACGATCCCGTTTGAGGAATCTCTCCACTGAAGTTATTATTCCGGAGATCGAAGCTCACCGTCACCGGCAAATTCCCTAGAGATTTCGGAATCCGGCCTGAGAGGTGGTTGAATGAGAGGTTGAGAGTATTCGACAGCGACTTCAGTTCCCCCAAATCGTTCGGGATCGGACCGGAGAAGTCGTTGGAGGATAAATCGAGCTGAACTAGTGTATCCAATTCCGCCCAAATTCCGGCGGGGATCTCGCCGGAGAATTTGTTTCCAGCCAAGATCAGCCGCTGGAGCTGGCGGCAGTTTTTGATCTCTTCCGGCAAGGACCCGGAGACGGAGTTGTTAGACAGGTCGACGTTCTGGAGGCGGGGGACGTTGTCGCACATCGACGGCGGTAAGGTTCCGGTGAGGTTATTCCCGTAGAGGAACAAGCTGTGGAGAGAAGTAGCGTTGAACAGCTGCAAAGGGATGGAGCCGTGGAAATTGTTGGAGTGGAGGTTGAGGCGGCGGAGGTAGATTAATGTTCCGAGCTCCGACGGGATGTAGCCGTTCAAGGACTTGCCGGAGAGGGAGATTCCGACGACTCTGGGATCGGAAGACCCGGAGACATTCATGCAGGAGACTCCCATCCATTGGCAAGGGGTCTGGTCGTCGGAGTTCCAGTTGGAGAAGACCGCCGGGGAGCCGTCGACGGCGGACTTGAGGGAGAGGAGGGAAATGCCGTCGGGGGAGAGGGAGAGGGCGCCGTAGAAGAGCAGGAAGAGGAATGTGAAGGTGAGATCTTTCTTCATTTTGTGAAATTGGGTTGAGAGAGATTGACTGATGAAATGGATTTACAGCGAGGGGAAATATGAGGGGGGATTAAGAGGTTAGTTGGGTGGAGAAGGATTTATGAGACAGAGACTTGAAGTAGAAGAAGAGGGATTTTGATTGTGGAAGACGGTGGTGGGGCCTACCTCTCCCGCCAAATAACGGTGATTAGAAGTAGAAGGAAAGCAAAGCAACAAGAAGAAAAAGGGTATTTTTTTGGATTAATTTTTTTAGTTTGTCTTAATCATGATGGTGATGTTTTTAAATTGTAATTACATCATTCTACTTGGAAATAGAATTTCTATTGTGCATGTAGTTTTCTGTTATCCTAAATTAATGAAAGAAATATTAGTGATGAATTGAAAGCAAATTTAAGGATTGAAATATCACTGATAAATTATAATAAAAATAAGATAAGAAAACATAATTACTGTGTAATATTTTTAATGTAGCCAAAATAGAATTCTGAGTTGTTTCAGTTGTAGAGCGGCGTATTTGTTTAGTGATTTGAAAGTTTTGAAATTAAACCCAATACACGGAATGGACACAATTGTTGTGTTTACGGAAGTCTTCCATCTCAAAAAAAAAAATGTTTATCGATTTATAATTAATACTAAACAATTCAATCGTAATTGATAGTATTAACTCCATTTTTCATTTTGTAGTTAAAAACTATCTTAGACAACAAATCTAATATTAAAAGGTTGTTTGTCAAGAGATTTTTTTAGTCGGAAATTGACGGACAAACATGCTTTTATTAAAGAGAACGGAAATAGTATGACAAGGTGTCCATATATAGGATGTGGCTAAATTCAAATTCGATACCTCCAAATTTTCAATTACACAATACAACCAACTACTACCCCGCAGAAACATTAAGATGTCATTGTAGAACACCATATCTATATACGCACTACTTAATTGGTTGTGTATATTGTTTTCCTGTGTAGAAGGATTCAAATTGCCATTACTATCTTATGAGAAGAATTAATGGTAGAAGTTATGAAATAATGTAGGTGATCAGGTGACAGAATTACAGTTGATCTCGATATTTTGCCATGGATGAAATCGGCTAGAGGAGGGCAGTTTTCTGGATGTGGTGTCAATTTGGATTCTTGTTGCTTTATATGGCTTAGAAACACACATCCATTTTCTGTTCTTGTTGGAAGTATGAACATTTCTAGTCTATAGTGACCACATTGTTTCATGGATTATGTGTGTTTAACAAACATATAGGACCTCAAATGGGATAATACAAGATAGATTAATTACATATCTTACACATTCGAGACGAATTGGTGTATTTTGTAGATCACCTTATTAGATTAAAAGCTTTCTTCTTATAACTTAACCTTTTGAAATGAGTTTTACTTAATAAGTTGTAACGATTTTCGACTAACGACGAATTGCAAGTCTAGTTGTTTTTTGGCCATTGGCTTGTGTCTTTTTATGTGTGGAAATATTTCTCAAGTGGGTAGGCGTCTTCTAATTATGGTCTTGGGGTTTTATTATTATAGAAAAAAAGGGGGGTAAATAACAGAATGATTATAGCTTTGATTCAATCATTAAAAACATACTTAGAAGCTAAATAAACCGAGAACAAATTAACCAGCGAGAGGAAGAGAGGAAGATGTACTCCACCTCCATTTGCTTATTGCCTTATTGCTGCTAATTACTTTTATATTGGATGCAAATAGGTTACTATCTTTTTTCATAATGACAAATTAATGGTTACATTCTGAATTCTGAACGATTATGAACTTGAGCTCATGATGAATTATCGTAATATCTTAAATCTAATTGTCAACACTTTTAAAGTCAGATTTGTACATTGGTTCTTCAACGAGCCCTAATTTTGGAACTCGGGATTGGGGGTTCGCAAACAACAACCTAATGATAAAATTCGGATACAGCAGAATAACACCGACGATAAACGTGATTTTCAACCTTGAGGTCGACTAGTCCACGTGGAGAAAGGAGAATCTTATGAAGAGTTTTTAGTGAGAGTGACGGCTAAGTACAGAGAAGGAGACTAATACTTCTTATATACATAAGGGTTTTGGTTAACCTATAACCATAACGGGTTTAATCCGATATACATTAACACCTAAACCACACAACTAATTTAGTAATGGGATAAGCCATATTTTCAGGTGGCCTTTGTATTATATGTCCAAGACATGTATGGTGGTTAATACTACTAAGTTCTATATTTTATTTATATCGAACTTGATTCAATGTCCTGTTAAAAAATACTCGATTCCATAACTTGACATTAATAACTATTTAGGCTAACAAATTTCTCACTTTGAATCACTCTTTTTTAACTAAATTTTCTTTCTTTGAAACCATCAAAATTCCCACTCTACTATAATCATTCAGTCTATCATACTCCATACGTGAAATCTTAGAGATCCGCAATAGATAAAAGCTATAATTGATTTCTAATGGGAAAACAGTTTACTATACCCATCATAGTTTTGCTATGTAGACTATGATAAGCCCTGTGAAACTAATCCCTTGGAAAATACGACATGTAGATGTGAGGAGGTGGCCATCCTCACGTATTTTTTTTGACAGTGTTATCAAATCAGAATCCATTGCTTTGTGTTCAAGGGATATATATTGGTATGATAATTAAATTATGGTATAGAATTATGAAACTGGTCGTTGGGCTTTTTATCCATTTTGGGAAATGAAATCATTCTCCGCAAACTGGGCCCAACACAGCACACCATTTCGAGACCAATCACCACAGCAACTACACAGAAGAGCATTTCCCTTTTCATGCTACCAACCACCACGTTTTAACAGCTCGGCAACGTCTAAATCACCATTTATATAACGAGAATTATCCGAGCAATGTAGCGATTGATTAAAAATAAATGGAGGTAGATAAATGTTTTCTTTATTATAAAAAATGTATTAACAAATATATTTGTAATTAACAAAATAAAATGTGAGACAATTTAATTCATGTTAATTGAATAAAAGAAAATACCATAAAATCTATAAATTGTGATGTATGAGTTTAAAGTAAAGTTATAATAAACTTAAAGTAAAACTCTCATAAAAAATCAAACACTTTTCATTCAATAATAATTCATATTTTATATATATATAGAATTTTGCGCATATAGCAGCTAGCCATATAAGGTATTGTGGTCGCATTCAAACCTGACAGGAGATTTACAGGATTAATTCTAGCTACATAAGATGATTCGTGGAAAACAAAGCAAGTTCAGTAGCTAAATTATGTGGGGATTTAGGTTCGTGTACCTCGTACCTGGTAAGAGTTCAGATTGCGGAATAAGAGAAGATGTTGAGGATATTCGTTCTCAGTCTCCAGCGATGCACTAGTTCAAACTATTTGGTTACTAGTTCAGTCTTCAGCGACAGAGTTCATCTAGGTAGCCGAAATTCAATTTTGGACTAAACATAAGGGAACTGTAAGGCCTCCAAATGACTTGTCGAATTACAATTACCAAATGATGGTTACAACTTTCGGGAGCAGTCTATCTATTCACCGTATTTGAGAACAGGTTGCTGGCAAAGCCATACTCAAAATAGAGGCACTAGACAATTTTGTTGCTTACACGCGGTACTATGCGGAGCTGGTTGAACGTACCGATTCGTGGTTTTTTATTATTGTTTGTATGTGTTGGAATGTTTGGTGAAACGATTTGGTTCCCGCGGAATTATGTATGGTCAAAGTTAACAAAACGCAATTCATGTAATGACAACTCCACATCCAGAAAGTAAGCCAATTTTGGAAAATTTCAATACTAATATAACACAAAATAAAATTGATTTTTAACTTCATTTGGTCATTTTTATAGTGGTAATCATAGTGAAACTTGTTTTTTTAGCCATTTCAAATATGTATGTCAAATATTTTCCGATTTGAAATTTTTTAAATTTTCATAGGTTAACTAACCCTTCGGAAATCGACAGTTTTGACATGAAAATTGAATTTTTTTTAAATTGGCTAATATTTAACATGCATGTTGAGAATGACTAAAATTTGAGGTTGCACCATGTTAAACCATGCAAATAATAGCCAAATGAAGTTAAAAATATTTTTTAACATACTAAAATAACATCGAGTAAAATTGAATTTTAACTACGTTTGATCATTTTTTATAAGGGTTACCGTAATCATAACTTGATTTTTTAGCCATTTCCAACATACATGTCAAATATTAGTTAATTTGAAATTTTCTTATAAAAATGGTCGATTTCCATAGGTTAACCCCATTGGAAACTAACAATTTTTTCATAAAAATAAAAAAAAAATTAAATTAGCTAATATTTGAAATGCATGTTAGGAATGGCTCAAAATTGAAATTTCACCAAGTTAAGCCCTTCAAATACTAGCCAAATGAAGTTAAAAACATTTTTTCAACATGCTAAAATAAAACTGAGTAAAATTGATTTTTAACTACGTTTGATCATTATTTATAGGAGTTATCATAATGAAACTTGATTTTTAGCCATTTCCAACATGCATGTCATATATTAGTTGATTTGAAAATTTTGAAATTTTCTTGTGAACACGATCGATTTTCATAGGTTAACCCCTTTGAAAATTGACAATTTTGACATGAAAATTAAAATATTTTAAATGGGCTAATATTTGACATGCATGTTGGAAATGACTAAAAATTGAGGTTCCAAAAATGTTAAACTCTTCAAATAATAGCCAAATGAAGTTAAAAACATTTTTCAACATGCTAAAATAACACCGAGTAAAATTAATTTTTAACTACGTTTAATCATTTTTATAGGGATTACGATAATGAAACTTGATTTTTTAGTCATTTCCAACATGTATGTCAAATATTAATCGATTTGAAATTTTTGAAATTTTCGTGTGAAAACAGTCGATTTCCATAAGTTAACCTCTTTGAAAATCGGCAATTTTGACATGAAAATTAATTTTTTTTTCAATGAGCTAATATTTAAAATGCATGTTGAGAATAGAGTTGGCATTTTAGAAAATCCATTAGGATATCCGGCCCGATCCGCCCGAAATTTGGGCTTTTCTACCTGGTTAACTCGGCCCGTCAACGGGCGAATGGGTACCCGAAATCCGCTATTGACGGATCGTGGGTGGGGTCGGATCCATTACAATCCGCCCCGATCCCCACCCGTTGAATAATCTGTACCAAAACGACGTAGTATTCGCCTTCATATATATAACACCTACACTCTCAAACTTTGGATTCTAATCACAAACCCTAGCCGCATAACCTCTAAGCTCTCTCTGTATAGAGTTTTCCTTCATCTAATTGCAAGACACACTCCCTCCAGCTCGGAATCCGCGGCGGCGACCACAATTACGAAGGCCTTTCCTACGTCTCCTCATCCCCTTTCGTCTTCCTCAATCTCTATAGCTACGGCTCCGTCGCCGTCGACGTCGATTCTCGAGACCGTTTGGGTCGATTCCGACGCCACTCTCGACAAGCTTTATCACCCCGGCCCCTCAGAGTTTGGGTTCTAATCATTCAGCCGATTCCTCCATTACGGATAAGCAAAATCCACTTGCAACGGTTTATTTTTGTCAATTGTTGTTGAAGTTACAGTTTAAACTCAAGAGATTGGCTAGGATTCTGTTTGATTGTTGGTGCAATTACTATGGTTGTCGTTTGTTGTTTTGATTTATGTGTTTCTGATAACTGACTGTGATGTTGTGGAATCGATGGTTAGACTACTATTCGGGTTTGGTTTATCCGCGAGGATTTGGTATCCGGCCGGTGACGGGGTTGGTTTGGGTTTTGGATCCGTTTGGCCATCGGGGACGGGGACGGGAAACCCGACGATTGCGGTGGACGGGGATCGGATACACCAAACCCGTCCCCGATCCGCCCTGATGCCACCCCTAGTTGAGAATGATTAAAATTTGAAGTTTATTATTTAAAATTTTTAAAATAATAACCTAATAAAATTAAAAACATCATTGGAATCGTTTTTTATGATCTGACTGTGGATAAAGCTGATTTTAACGGCTCAAATCGTTTCAGAACATCT
This sequence comes from Linum usitatissimum, assembly GCA_030674075.2. Lineage (NCBI taxonomy): Eukaryota > Viridiplantae > Streptophyta > Magnoliopsida > Malpighiales > Linaceae > Linum > Linum usitatissimum. Next base: position 3,652,632 of record JAUJYP020000264.1, on the reverse strand, counting down.
GTATTCCCACGCAAAACAGCGGCAGAGATGATTCAAAACCACTCTAATCAAGCTTCCTGATATGAAAAGGCGAGAAAAACAGTTCCATGCATCATTCCGATCTTGGAAATTCCACAAACCGTATAAATAGATTTTCCCGCGGCGATAAATCCGACTGGGAATTGGATCGGGACTGACATTTCAGCTAATAAGAACCGTAGAAACCCATCGTGAGCTAGTTCGATGTAAGGAAAACGAACCTTCGATTCAGTGAGGATCGGTTGCTGGCAAAGAGCACAGGACTGGAAACTGACGATCGAGTATTTCAAATTCGTAGAGAAAGAACAGGACACTGAGTAATCGATTGCTGGAGATCTAAAAAACGAAGGAGAAATTGAAAGTGGAAACAAATGAAAAGGATTACTAAACGACGTCCTGATTTTCGAATTAAACGACGCCCTACATTCATAATGACCTAAACGTTCATTACGTAAAAATGAAAAACATGAAAAACATGAAAAACTTACTAGTTAAATTCAAAAAACCCTTATTTCGTATGTTTTAGTATGTTTTAGTTGGTCGAAAACACTCTCGACGAACCACGGCACAAAATTGAAAAGGTACGAAATTTGAATTTTGGATCTGAAAAAAAAAAAAATCAGGCGGACCAACCGGACGGAACGTCAGTCCGTCTGTTATGTTTAACGGACAGAATGGCGTTCCGTCCGGTCAGACCACCTGGACGGAAATCCAATCCTTCGTTTAATTCGAAAACTAGAGCGTCGTTTAAAGATTCAGAATGAAAATTATGAATTCGTAGAAAAAGAGATTTGAAGTTGAACACACAAAAAGGGAGGGGGAATGCTTAAATTATTTCGCGGGAAAGAAAGGAATGAAGAAGGAACATTGGGCCGGGTTTTCACGTGAGCCTGATTCATGGGCAGCAAAGACAATCCAGAATGGAATGTGAGAATGAAACTCAAAAAGGGAAGATTGGGTATGGGTGATTGATATGTTGATGGTGTTTGATTTGTGATCCTCTCCGTCTTTATTTAAGCGAAATTTTATATATAATTTTAAGTAAAAATTTAGGGTGTTTATGTATTTTAAGTTTGTATTATGATTTAGTGTCTTCGATTCGATTAGGAGTGTTTTTGTTAAATTTTCAAGTATTTGACGTCGTCGATGCATTAATTTGAGTGACACGACATGCATGGATGAAGCATATGGACATTTCGGGACGAGCCTGGCAGCACAGAAAATGTGAGGATCTTGACTTGGTCGAAGAAAAACGACCAGTTTTATATTTTAAAAATAACTCCTTGCTCAGAAGTCCAATTGAAGTTACGAAGCTAATTCAATTCCATATGAAATTTGGGCCTAAAAATGTTGAAAACTTACGGCGGAAAATCATAATGGATTAAAGATGTGCAATAAAGAAAACAAGAAACATGGTGGGCTACGATTTATGAACATCGTTATCAGTTTTAAATGGAGGCTGGTTACGTACATGCACCGAAGTTGGACATGTCCATATGGCAGCGAACACATGCAATAAGTGATTACATTATTGCTTATAAATAGTAAACCTCTTAGTCCTCCCGGCCCAACTATTTGGTCCCAAAAGGGCCCACGATCCAGCTTAACAAATAGTTCTATGAATTAAGCAGAGTGGATAATGCAAGACCAGTTGAAATTTCTCATAAATACAAGTGACTGTTGGAATTCAAATACACGTAGGGATAACATCCCAAATTATGATGTCGTAAAAACATGCATGGGGTTAACATTAACGACAGAGCTAGTAAGTGATCGTCGTACGTCATCATTAAACTACCAAATCAAATTCTCACCATGTTTGACTCTCCTATTTATTTTACCTACAAACGTAATGATAGTGTCCCCAGTTGACCATCCATCCTCTTTACTCTTCACCTCTATGCATGTTTTCAATGCTCGTGCCGACAGATTAACAATCACTGTTCGTTGAAAAGCGTACGTATAATCACAAGTATATTCACGTTTGTTAGCATGATATTTGAAGAGATGATCAACTATACACTCTCCGTGATTTTTAACGTAACAAAAACAGCACTCGTTCGGATTTAATTAAATTCGCCTTTATATTTTATGGTGATCCTGCGCGAGTACAGGTCCACCACCCATTGATCGGTCACTTCCATGACCAAGCTTCGACCAAAAGGGCTACATCTTACACATCAGGGTTTGACAAACACATGTTTCATCTTTAATCTCGTCAATGATGAATATACGTCCATCTACGAACATGTATTGAATCAATGAGTGGCGTGTGGACATCGACACTGACCTCGCGATAAATAATAGCTAGGATGATGACCCAGCCCTATACTGGAGCATCAGATTGTATAAAACTTATATCTCTTATGTCTCACGACTTATTCACGCCTTAGAGGTAATTCACTTGTACCTTTTATGTATGCTTACTTTTGATTTTAAAACTCGAACTCTTGGTCTACATTCTTTAAATTAGCCATTACCACTCTTCTATTCTTAAATTTCCTCGAAACAATACAAAACAAGCTATACTAAATTAGTGTAGACAACTGAGAAAAGACCTATTATATTTTCAAACACTTTATCCATTAAATCCCTATGTAATTAATGGTATTGTCTATCGCTGCTCAAATGTCCAGCGCATAACAATTTTGAATTCAAATTCTCTAAAATACTAATGAGCAATCTTAATTAAATCACAAGTTCATATGAAACCCCATGTGGGTACATCGACCATGTCCAATTTCCCTACAATGTGGGAATGATGATGGATCTCCAACATGTTTAGATGCCTTTCTAAGTTGCAAGATCCATAGAAATTAAACCTACCTTAATTATTATTATTATTATTATTATTATTAATTCAATATATACGAATAAACATAAATTAATGTAAGGAAAGTGATGTATTTGTTTGCTTGTGTTCCCCACAGCCCCACTCTTTTAGCTATTAATATTTTATGAAACTGGACGGCCAATGGATACACGTGTAGCTTGGCTATTGGTCGATGTAGATGAAATGGCTGAATTTTAATGTGATTTGTTTTCAGTCGACAGTCCCAATCAACCATTGGAGAGTCCAACTACTCAGTTCACGATCGATTACTATGTATTTACAGCTCCTCCACATAACTGTTCATAATTCATCGCTGGATCGAACATACTGTTTCAAGAAGACAAATCCCATGTTCAATGGAAACAGATCGAATGTGTTTTATTCATTTTATTTTATTTATGGTTTGGGTGTGTAAGGTTCGAATTATACGTAATATGTCTTCTTATTTTGTAAGGTTGGTTTGAGGACTATGTGTTATGGGACCATTCGGTTCATTACATGTTGGGAGTTCGGATCTATGTATTTTTTATCAATTTGTTTCCAATCAGTCTGTTGGGATGCATGTGTACCTTTTTTGGTATTTTACAAGTACTTGATGTTGAAGGCAATGTTGAGTTAATTTGCATTTCACGAGCTTGTTTTATACATTATTCTCGAGATCTATGCCGTGTTGTCATCGGCATCAAAGATCCGTCTCAAATCCAGTTAGTTGCACAACCAAATGGAGTCGTTCATTTAATAGCACGTCTAAATCTCTTCCATTAAAACATCTAAAGACAAGTTCTGCATTGATGGGGAAGTAAAGGGAATTTTGTCAGAAGTAGTCATCAGGTGAAGTGGAAGCCAAGACATCATCCGACTTCTCTACGTACATTCCCTTTAGTTTGTTGTACATGTTACTTCACAACGAGGGAAAAAACTTGTACTGTACTACAACTGCCATCTCTAACAACTATTTTCAACGTAGGATATATGTTTGAACCACATACAATTTCATAGAATTTATTGACATCTGATTTCTAACTATAAAAATAACGAATTTTAATTTCTTAAGATTCTGAAATACGTGTGTGTGTTATTCTATGGAGGCAAATGTCTGTTAGAAGAAAGTAGCTGACTTGAAGACTACGTACGAAGATGCTTGACTTGTTGCACAAGACATATATAAACTTATGTTGCGAATGAATCAAAACTAAGCCAGCTTCCACGAATGAATCTCCACCATCGCCGGCCGGCCCCTGCGTTCACAGTTGCCGGCTCAAATCAAATATTTACGAGCCCTAAAGTTCTCGTCGAGCACTACAATTTGCGGCCTAGCTACTTCTTCATCGATTGTCGCGTAGAGGTACAATAACTCGAGGTTCATATACACCGACTTGGTTTTTTCGGTTTGATTTTCAAATCAACCCAACCAAGTTGACTTTCCTGCTTCACTTTTGAATAGGGTCCGAACCGATATAAATTTCAACGTAAAATCGATTGCTTTCATTAGTTTTTTTAATAAATATATTTTTTCATAAGTTCTTAGTAATAATAATAATAATAAATTAAAAATGATGCATGCATGTACACGTGCGGGAGTCATCGTTTTCTTCAAGATGAGTAGGCAATACGTTTTCTGATTAACACGTACACTACATTAACTCGATTTTTGAAAAATAGTGTATAAAATAAAATAAATCGAAAGTCAAATCTTATAAAACACATTAGCCTTTCTTTAGGTTTGTGTGCTCCATTTTTTTACATTAAATTTGGAAGGTAATAACAAGTTTGATAAGTCCATTGCACGCTATCCTCGCTAAATTACATGTCATTGCGCTAGTCTTTTTGTATGTTCTGAACTTAATTAATATGAGGTTTTAAGAAAGCTATTTCTTAAATTTTCGATTTAAATCTAGCTAAATATATATTTCAGTTATGCATTCCTTACTAACTACAAATTATCATAATTGTTAGAAACTAGATGATATATAACTCGGTCTCTCTACTTTATAAAAACACCATTATATTATAAATACGTATTTTTGAGTTTCGATAGACCATGTGCACATTAATGAATCTTTCAATAGATACATAAGTAGTCATAGCTCGTTAGTAGTAGAAGTCTTGAAGTGTTGATAAACCAATATAAATAAATGAGTCATCGTAATGTTCTATTGAGCTTGCATTAATATGTATAGCTTAACCTAATCACATTAAGTATATGTACCTCCTCTATTTGTATTTATATAAAATAATCATCTCAAGCATCATCTCTTTAACAAAACTCCATCCCCATGAACTAATCGATCTCAAGATCGGAGACTACATTAATCTTCCGTATTATGCCTCATTTACTTTTCCTTTAATCTTTATTATTCCTCTTTGTTATTCTTCCTTTAATCTTTAAATTTTCTTTAATTTTTGTTATTCAAAACTTAATTACTAGCTAGCTACTAGGGATAGTATATAATGTTCCTATAATACGGACTAAACGAAGAATTTGGTAGCATATAAACCCTAAGGTACGACTAACTTAATTACGAGTACAATAATTGTTTCTGTCGACGTATCGCGAACTCCAAACTGCCGAAATGGGTCCATATCTCATAATTTAATAGTAATACCAAGTCAAAAAGGATGTACGTACGACAGCGTCGTCGGCAAAAAATCATGCAATAAAGCTCGCAAGTCAAAGGATAAAAGACGGTTCGGTCCGTATAACTCCAAAGCCGACCCACGAAAATCCACGACACCAAAATACAGCAAACTAACCTCACTCGTTATATAATGAAAAAGTACAAACTCCACTTTATTGGGACTCGCAATTACACCAAAAGATATTAACCCAACCGGTAAAAAGGTTGTCTTTGACTACCGACATTTTTAGGGTTTCCATTGTTTCGGTTATGGAATTTGTTTTTTGAGATAGTTTTTTTTAAGATAAAAAAGAAAATAAACACACATTAATTATAATTAATTTTTTAAAAAAGACTGTCGATAATATTGTCGAGTGATATTTAAAGGCAACACTCTGTTACCTAAATCAAATATTACCAAATTTAAAATACATTGAGCTGTATATATCAAAACATATATTAATTTATCTCAAAATAAAAAAAAAAATTATACAACATCAAAACTCTAAACTACTAAATAAACTAGGTTGTGACATAAGAGAGATTCACGCCACTATTTGTCGTCTTGTATTTTTGTTCATAATTTGTTGACTAACTCACTCACCACTAGGAAAATAATAAATACGCGTAACAAGACCGGGTAAATTATTTTTGCCTGGCAGGGAGGGACATGCATGCATGTCAAGTGTTAGGGGTGACTTCAAAACTAACACCTACGGCAATTTAGTGTTTAGCCCATTTGATTTTAAGTAACGTTGAATCACGCAAGAATATATCAATTAGTGAAATGTCTCCTCCATCATCATTTCTCGTAAACGTGTCAGCCGCCGACGTTGGCCACGCTAGCTGCTTTTGTGTGTTGGGGTCTCACTACGTGGCACCGTGACTCGTTGGAATGGAATTTTGTAAGTATATACGTGAAAATTAAAAAAGAGAACACACAAACGAATTAGTTCCCATTACCCAAATTTCCACCATCAAAATGAAGGCTTCTTTAAGGATAATAATAATAAGTTAATAACTAGAGTGGAGATTATATTAGCATTTACGTGAATGCCACTACATGATAATATACGAGGACTCCATTATTACTAGTAAATAATAATCGGCAGTCAAATCACAACTTTTTTCGTGTGGAATAATTAGATAGTTTAATGGTTCCTAAGTTCGTTCCCAGTCTTAATCATCCAAGTGCTACAGCCAACAACCTTTATTTGTCAGACACAGTAGGATGTAATGTTCAAATAATTAAATAGTAAATTAATCATCACCCATAACCACACTAATTAGTGTCGTAATGGGAGCTTAGTCAAGACCATTAATAACTCCTCATTACACGTGACGTATCATGGTTTTAATAATTGACACCACATATAGTAGTGTTTTCTTTCTACATGATGGTATGATTTATGAGTATGACATATTGAAATATAAGTCGATAAGTTACGAGCGTTTCACATTTATTGTTAAGAGAATACCATTTATTGATGAGATCGAAACTAGCTGATAAATACAAGTGTTTGGCATACGACGATGATAGTAAGATTCAACTTTGTAATATGATTATACATAAAACTCATATTGTTAATTAGTAAATTTGATAGGATGACCATATGAGTTATCTGTTTTGTAATTGGTACCTAACTATAGAAAGTGTCAGATTGTTATGTTTGTTTAGCATATACGTTTGCCATCTATGAAATAAAATTAATATATGCAAGAAATATAATATTAATCAAGTGAAAAATCAAAATTGAAATCCTTTCCACATAAAATCAACGCACTTTTTTATGCAGCGAAGGGCAAAAAAGGAGTGGACGGCCGGAGAGGCGGAGGAGAACTCCGTGAATTATGGATCTGATCTTTATTATTGGCAAGTTAAAATTTGACGGTGCAAAACGTGACCACGTGGATGGGAGGCGACCCCCACCCCCCCGGCGGCTTTAGGAAGTAAGCTACGATCCCTGATTCCGTACTCATCATTTAGGAGACATTTGCTGCCATTTGCCAAACCAATTATATTTCCACGCCATTTACGAAAACACCCCTTAATCTCTGTATAATTATTTTTTCCTAGTTGAGCGAGGAGACGAATAAATAAAAAATCATACAATTTAAGTATTAATTTGAAAAATAAAAATTATCGACAGCACCTATAAAAGATATGAAAGAGCCAAACATATAACAAAATAATCAATTTTAATGACTAAACAACAAACAATCTAAAGGTCGATTCTGACAACAAAAAATAATTACTAAATAATGTTTTTTACTCTAGAATCACAATAGAGGAGGACAATATGTGGAAGATTTAAGTACCAATAAATTCGTTTTTTATTTCATAAAATATTTTATGTGTTGTATTGATGAATCGAAAATTAATCGATCTATACAATGCTGCACTATAATGAGATCTATTGTGTGTTACAATTTTGTCTAACTCTTTTTTTTAAAGCAATTTTTGTAAAACTAAACCAAGTTTAAATATTCATATACAAACTATAATAATAATAATAATAATAATAATATTACATGTTGTTACCCATATATAGCAATTTGATGGGTAGTTATTATTGTACTAAAACAAAAACAACAAAGGACAGTGTGACAAGATGCAAACCGGCATTCATAAATCAAGAAAGAGTATTTTAATTAGTTTACTCATGAAATAAATAAAAATTTGGGGGGGGGGGGGGGGGAATTAAAGAGAGGTTATACCGCATTAAATATTTCACATGATAGAGGTCGATTCGGTAATTTGCCCCGCATTTATGACACGTCCCCGCTACCGGACAAACGACGAGGTCGGCAACTGTCGGCCGGTTAGCCGCAGACACACTTAGCGGCGTACAATTCCAAAACCACCCCCACCGCAAACAAAATAAAACAAAATTCTCTAGCCTCAAAACAGGGTTATAAAATAAAGCAAGAATTATTACTTTTTTAGGATGATAATGTATTTATTTTAAATTATATAAATGTATTCATCTGGCTAATTGGATGGACATGAATTCACAAATAGAGCTCCAAATTAGAACAAGTTTGGGTACCTATATATATATATTGGTCAGGTATTTGTACTTGAAATTTTTTAGCTAAACGTCAAGTCCGTTCAAAATTGAGTATCAATGATATGTCTATATTCATATCACAGATTTGAGTTAGAATGTTTATCAAGATCCGAACAAATAAATCAACAACGATAAAAGAAATATAAGCAACAAATTATACTTTTGTAGAAGCTCATGTGTGAGGCCATATAAGCTTCTTTATTCGGAGGAGAGTTGAGCTTACAATCACAAAACAGTTGAGTCGAAGATAAATTTCAAGTTTAAAATTTTGTCTGTCGTGAGAAATCAATATAGACGAAAAGTAAAAAAATGGGATAGTAACTTCTGTAAATAGGCGATTTGAGTTTTAATGAAGACGGTTTTGATAAATTTAGAGTTGGTACTAAAATATCATTAGTAACGGGACGTGGGTATCATCGCGTAAAAAAATATGAAAATGTTACAGCGAAACTTCAAACTTGTACGATTATCAACTACCAAAATCGAAACTCCGTTCGACTATAAAAACAAATTAAAGAGACAATTTCCATTTCGTAGTAAACAAATGAAAACACTTAAAATATTAACTGGCGTCTCGGTCCATTATAATATTCCAATCTCCTCAGTTTCCACTTTCCAAGGCTTTTATTTTTTCTCCCTCCCTTTTTCTATTTTAGCTCAAATCCAAATCAGCCTTCACTAGTCTCCCTTCCCCCAAGAGCTCACCTCCATCCACAGCTGCAACGAAAATGGCGATTATCGAGTCACATCTCCATTGAAGTCAATACAATTACTCTCCCTTATTAGAGAAAACAAACTCAAAAGTTTGTTACCATTCTGTTAGGAACTGTTAGTTAGTTATTCTTTCTGTTATTCTGTTTTAGTTTGTTACCATTCTCGTTACTTTAGGCGATTCTAATGACTTCTTTATAAAACCCCGTAGTTTGGGTTGTAAACTCACGTTTTGCTTTTCACCTTTACCAATTAATCAACGACTCCATTCTTCTCGTTCTTCATCCTTCTTCTTCCTTCTTCCATCTTCATCCATTCCTCGTTTCCGAAATCTAACATGGTATCGGAGGGATCTCGTCAATCCTCGATCCATTTGCATGCTTCCGCCTAATTGATTTTCCTCTCATTCCGCTCGTTCTCATCTCCCGCAATCTATCATCCTCAATGGCGGTCATCAACGACGATGAGACTCCCGGAGTTCCCCTCACCGAGCCGGAAATACTCCGGTCGATTCTCGCCTCCCAAGGAGCCGTTCGGGTATCCTCGACATCACCAACCCCTTCTACATCCATCCCTCCGAACACCGGGGCCGAACCCGGTGTCCACTCTCCTCGCGAGTACAACTACTCGGAGTGGTCCATGGCGATTTCCATGGTACTGGATGGCAAGAACAAGATTGGATTCGTGGATGGCACGATTGAAGCCCCGGATGCGGGACAACCACTTTATCCATACCGGATTCGCAACAACAAATTGGTGCTCAGTGGATCCTCCGATCGGTTCTCCCACAATCGCGAAGAGCATACTCTATTCTAAGTCCGCTCGATCGGCTGGGTCGTCCTCCGCTCCGGATTCTCCCGTGGAGATGCCTTCAAGATCGCGGATCTCCAAGAAAAGGTATTCGCCCTCAAACAAGGAACTCGTTCAGTTACTGAGTTCTTTACAGAACTCATTACTCTATACGACGAATTGTCCAATTTCCGTCCTCTGCCAGACTGTGCATGTCCTCCTCCCTGCACATGCATCCTCTCCAAGATACGCACCTATCACGACCAAGATCGAGTCATCCGATTTCTCGGAGGATCGACCGATGGCTTCGCCGAGCTCGATCCCGTGTCATGCCGCCGGATCCACTACCAAGTCCGGATCGAGTGTTCGCCATGATGGTTCGGCAAGAAAGAGACCAAGGTGGCCCTCCTATGGAGATTTTCCCCTCGGCCACGGACTCTCGGGTGATGTTCACTCGCGCCGAAGCCTCCGGTCGTGAATCCTCCCTCGCTACTCGAGCCCCCGCCTTCAAACGTCAAGGTAAACGTCCCGTGTGCACATACCGTGGATATGTTGGGCACACTATAGACGTATGCTACAAGAAGAACGGCTATCCTCCCGGATATCAGCCAAAGGCGAGGAAAGTGGCTCAAGTTCACGCTGTTGCAGCTCCACTGAGTTCTCCAGCTGAGGCTCACCAGACCTCTGTCCAAATTTCTCCGACAGAGTGGTCTCAATTTCAGCAACAATACCAAAGAATGGTGATCGCTTTCCAGAACTCCGATGGTGCATCAACTTCTCAAGCCGGCCACCAACTCCTCAACCTAACATGGCTCGCATCACCATCCATGATTCATGAGGAGACTCGTGAAGGACAACGGCTCGGCCGTGTGAATGCTTTGCAAAGATCTCGTCCACATCAAGATCATATCACGGATCCGGACTCGGGTAAACACAATCCTAATTCATCATTAATACTATGGATTCTTGACGGTGGTGCATCCGATCATATTGTGTGTAGTATCAAATTCTTTACAACGATCATTCCTATCAATGATGCGTTTGTATATTTGCCCAATGGAGTTGCTGTTCCAGCCACTCATAGAGGCAATGTCCAGTTTTCTGATGATATGATGCTCACTGATGTATTGTTAGTCCCTAGTTTCACGTTCAATCTCGTGTCTATTAGTTGCTTATCAAAAGCAAGTGGATTAAGCTTGTTTTTTCACAATGGTTTATGTGTGATTCAGGGCTTCCCCCATTTGAAGAGGATTGGTACGGCTAAGGCGTCCAATGGCCTGTATATCCTACGAGAGATCACCAAGCTCGGCTATCATCACAATCGGTCAAATACTTCCATTACGGAGGAACGTCGGCCTCTAATCACAGCAGCAATTCTCGCTAGCTTAAAGCATTCGTTTTCAGTTTTTCTCGTGTAAAACATACTATAGATCCATGGCACTATCGCCTAGGTCATATAGGCAGCAAATGCCTACAAACATTGTCACGAACTAATGATACAATACAAATTCGGCGAGAATTTCATTGTTCCATTTGTCCTTGTGCCAAACAAAAACGTCTACCATTTCCAACAAGCTCTACGGTTTACACTAAACCATTCCAACTTGTTAGCATGGACATATGGGGACCTTCGACAATAAAATCAATTTCGGGACACAATTACTTCTTAACCATAGTAGATGCCTACACAAGATACACTTGGACTTTTCCCATCCAACATAAGTCAGAAGTCCGACCATTAGTCCAAAATTTCTTTGCCTACACAAAAACACAATTTAATACCACCATTGGCACCATACGAACGGATAATGGGAGAGAGTTCCTACTTCCCGATTTTTATGCCTCTAATGGCACCATCCACCACACCACATGTGTACAAACTTCCCAACAAAATAGTCTCGTGGAACGAAAACATCAACATATCCTTGCAATTACAAGAGCACTTTTATTTCAATCATACCTCCCACCATCTTTTTGGAGCCATGCCATCAATCATGCTATCCACATTATCAATAGATCTCCCACTCCCCTCCTACAAAATCAAAGTCCCTACGAAACCCTCTACAAACAGAAACCATCTTATACACATTTACGTGTATTTGGTTGCCTTTGCTATAATTCCACACTTTCTCATGGACGATCAAAACTATCACCACGAGCAACTCCTAGTGTATTTTTGGGATACCCCCCTAACAAAAAGGGTTTTATCCTTTACTCCCTCACGAACAACTCCCTCAATATATCACGTGACGTAACATTTTTTGAAAACATATTTCCATATTATAAAGAACAAGAATCCCACAACATCATACAACTCCCTCTCCCCAACTATGGAATCTCACCCCAAATTGATGAGTTTCCAAACATATCCATATCCAAGGAACTTTCATCTATTTCCCCAAATAATAATTCCTCTCTAAATTCTACCAACACCGATAATCAACCCTCAAATATAGAGGATCTTCCTGACTCTTCTTCGGTCATATCTCAACACAACGATCAGCCCATATCCAATCCACCAAAACGAGTATCAACAAGGGCAATTCACAAACCAAAATATCTATCAGACTATAAATGCAACATGATAGCTACACGATACCCTATGCAAAATATTTTGACTTATGCAAAATTAAGTCCAAGACATCAAAGCTTCGCTATGGCAATCACCACTCAAAGAGAACCAACCACATATACTCAAGCCGCCAAACTTCCTCAATGGCAAGAAGCCATTCAAAAAGAATTAAAATCACTCTTACAAACCAAAACATGGGTTCTCACTGAAAAACCGCCTGGCATTATACCAATTTCTAGCAAATGGGTATTCCGTATCAAATACAAACAAGATGGTTCCATCGACAAATACAAAGCTCGCCTTGTAGCAAAAGGATATACTCAAACACAAGGCCTTGATTACATGGACACATTCTCACCAGTTGTCAAAATGACAACAGTACGAACACTTCTTGCCATCGCCGCCATCAAAGGTTGGTACCTTGAACAACTCGATGTAAACACAGCCTTTTTACATGGAGACCTTGATGAAGATGTATACATGAAAATACCATCCGGTCTATCCATCTCTACATCCGATAAAGATAAAGTTTGCAAATTAAATAAATCTCTATACGGACTTAAACAAGCTAGCGACAATGGCATGCTAAACTTTCCCAAACTTTAACATCTTTAGGATACACTCAATCAAAATCGACTACTCCTTATTTACCAAAAACATTAACAACGGCTTTACAGCTCTCCTCGTCTATGTCGACGACATCATTTTGGCGAGGATCGATGCCAATGAAATCAAACAAGTAAAAAGGGAACTAGACATTGCCTTTACAATAAAGGATCTAGGACCCCTCAAATATTTTCTTGGCATGGAAGTCGCTCGAAATACAACGGGGATACACCTTTGTCAACGTAAATACATCCTTGACTTACTCTCTGACACATGCTACACAAATTGCAAACCAGCCTCCACTCCAAGTGATCCTGGCATTAATCTCAGCTCAAAAGAAGGATCCCCCCTAGATTCCGACCAAATCACAGCATATCGATGCTTACTTGGCCGTCTTCAATATCTATGCACAACCCGACCAGATATATGCCAAACGGTCAATCATCTTAGCCAATTCGTTTCAGCACCCACCACAGCTCACGAAAAAGCTACCCATCGCCTTCTTCGATATCTCAAAAACACCGCTGGCCATGGACTCCATTTTTCAAACAAATCATCGTTCAAAATTCACGCTTTCTCCGATTCAGATTGGGCTGGATGCCCTGACTCTCGACGCTCGCTCACGGGTTTTTGCGTCTTCCTTGGAGACTCCCTCATATCTTGGAAATCGAAAAAGCAACCCACCGTTTCCGGATCATCCACGAAGCTGAATATCGAGCACTTGCATCTACCGCACTCGAACTCCAATGGCTCCATGGACTCATTTCCAACTTTCCCATCAATATACCCCATCCCTACAAAATATATTGCGACAATCTATCCGCGAGTTAAAATGACAAAAACCCTATCCAACACGAAAGAACAAAACACATCGAGTTAGATTGCCACTTTATACGAGACAAAGTTCTCATAGGATTTCTCAAAGTCCAACATATATCCACTCATAACCAGCTCGCGGATCCTTTCACAAAATCTTTACCCGTTCACACTTTCCAAAATCTCATTTCCAAACTAAACTTGGAATCTATCCATGCTTAGTTTGCGGGAGGGTATTAGAGAAAACAAACTCAAAAGTTTGTTACCATTCTGTTAGGAACTGTTAGTTAGTTATTCTTTCTGTTATTCTGTTTTAGTTTGTTACCATTCTGTTACTTTAGGCAGTTACAATGACTTCTTTATAAAACCCCAGAGTTTGGGTTGTAAACTCACGTTTTGCTTTTCACCTTTACCAATTAATCAACGACTCCATTCTTCTGTTCTTCATCCTTCTTCTTCCTTCTTCCATCTTCATCCATTCCTGTTTCCAGAAATCTAACATCCCTTGCTCCTTCTTCCTTCCAACTCCCTTCCCACTTCCTGTAATTCCTCTCTCTCTCCTTTTCATTTTTTATGAAGCCTCCTTGGCCCCTCCATCCGCTTCCACCGGTAAAGTTTGTTCTCAAGCTGTTTTCGGCAACAACAACCCTAATTAGATCGATATTCGTTTTGTTTTTCTGTTTGCCTGCATCTCCATTTCCGTAGCCAATTCGTGTTTTTCGTTGTGACTGCTTCTCGTTTCTTTGAGTTTTTCTGTTTCTCTGGTTATAAAGCTTCTCCAGAGGAGAACTAATTGTTCTTGGTCTGGATTAGGAAGGGATCTCTTTGGTTTGAGGAGATTTTTGTTTGAGGGAACGTCGAAATCAATCGGTTGGGCGATAGTTTTTAAACCTTTCCCATTTCTGTAGGTTCTGATCCTTCTTTTTTCACATCATTTTCCGTTTAGTTTTTCCCTTATGGATTTATGTATGTACTGTAAGTGTTCGATAAAATGTCTCAATCAGGGTATCAGATTGTCTTTTCTTTATTGGTATAGTGATTTCCTCTAATGGGTTGCTTGTGTTCTGTGAATGCTTGGGGAAATATTCTGCTTCCTTCTGCATATGATTAATGATTCTTTCTTTTGATGTGGTGCTATTGTAGTTGTACTGTTGAATTTAGGTTGATTGGATCTTCTAGGTGAAATTACTGATGGTTTTTCTACTGTCTTGCCATTTCATTTTATCTGGAAGTTGGTTTTTCCAATCGTC
Source organism: Linum usitatissimum (assembly GCA_030674075.2). Lineage (NCBI taxonomy): Eukaryota > Viridiplantae > Streptophyta > Magnoliopsida > Malpighiales > Linaceae > Linum > Linum usitatissimum. The sequence goes on along the minus strand of JAUJYP020000264.1, from coordinate 3,637,348 downwards.
TAGCCTAACTCTGTTCTTTTTTGTGTTCTAGCTGATATAGGTTTACATTATAGGAAAGATTCCCCCGTTTGATTGAGAATGATGGATATTACCGAAGTCGAAGAAAGTCTTTTTGCAGCAACTGATGCAAAGGTATGACTTCTTATCTTCAGTTATTTGAGCTTTCATTTGTTGTGTGAACGAATCTGACGAGATGGTATACAATTGTTCAGTTACATGGAGACATGTGCAAAGCTTTGTCAGCAATCTATTGCAAGATCTTGTCAGTTTTCCCCTCCTTGGAAGCTGCTAGGCCTAGGAGCAAGTCTGGGATACAGGCACTATGTTCGTTGCATATTGCACTTGAGAAGGCTAAAAATGTTCTCCAGCATTGTTCAGAATCCAGCAAACTCTACTTGGTGAGGATCATTTCTATCTCTGTGTCACTGGTTTATCTATTTGCGCTGGTGAAGTGTTTTCTCCTAACGGAACAGAGCTATTACACAGGCTATAACTGCAGATTCTGTCCTTCTAAAGTTTGAAAGGGCAAGGTCTGCCCTTGTAGATGGCCTTAGGCGAGTTGAGGATATCGTTCCGCAGTCTATTGGGTGTCAGGTAAGGCTTTCTTTTTGTCGATATTTGTCTGTTTTCCCATTGCTGTTGCATTTTGCTGAATGAGCTCCGTTTCTCAGATTTTGGAGATCATAAATGAGCTTGAAGGGCTCTCATTTTCAGTTGATCCATTGGAGAAGCAAATTGGGGATGAGATAATTTCTTTGCTTCAGCAAGGGAGAAAGTTTGACAACTGCAGCGACAGTAACGAGCTGGAATCCTTTCATCAGGCTGCTACCAAGCTAGGTATTACCTCTTCGAGGACAGCTCTGACAGAGAGGAGGTGTCTCAAGAAGCTCATTGATAGAGCTCGTGTGGAGGAAGACAAGAGGAAGGAGTCAATTGTGGCCTACCTCTTGCATCTCATGAGGAAATATTCCAAGTTATTCAGAAGTGACCTTGGAGACGATAATGATTCACAGGGATCAGCTCCATGTTCGCCCACGATAGTAGGTTCGCTTGAGGATAATCACCCATTCGACCGCCATCTCTCAAAGCTCAGCTCTTTCAATTTCAAGACTAACTTTAGGAGGTCTGGTCCGATGTCTATTCCACCCGAGGAATTGAGGTGTCCGATATCCCTGCAGCTCATGTATGATCCAGTTGTCATTGCTTCGGGGCAAACATATGAGAGGATATGCATTGAGAAGTGGCTTAGTGATGGTCACGACACATGTCCAAAGTCTCAACAGAAGTTGCCTCATTTGTCTTTGACTCCAAACTACTGTGTCAAAGGACTCGTATCTAGCTGGTGTGAACAAAATGGAGTTCCAGTTCCAGAGGGTCCTCCAGAATCTCTGGACCTGAACTATTGGCGTCTAGTCTTGTCCCAATCTGATTCCAAATCAAGGCCTTCTGACAATGCTGACCTGTTGAAGGGTGCTAAAGTAGTTCCTTTCGAGGAAAGCAGAACCATCAAGGAGGCCGACGAAAGCGATCCAGAACGTGCATCTCCGCAACATGAAGATATTCCTGAGGAAGACTCCGAACTCGATATGCTGAAAAGATACCAAGACTTTCTGACTGTGTTGAATGATAATGATGAAAACTTGCACAGAAAGTGCAAGGTAGTTGAAGAAGTCAGGTACTTGCTGAAGGATGATGAGGAGGCAAGGATTTACATGGGCGCGAATGGATTCGTTGAGGCACTTCTACAATTTCTGCAGTTGGCTATCCGCACTAGGAACGCTTCGGCTCAGGATAGTGGCGCCATGGCTCTGTTTAACCTTGCAGTCAACAATAACAGGTTTGTCGAAGTATCTCAATCCCTTAGTAGATATAACACAAATAAATGAAGTCATTCTCCGTGAGTTCTAGTTAAACTCATTGTTTCACTGGTTTTGATGTTCAGAAACAAAGAAATGATGCTAGCTGCCGGAATCATCCCATTGCTGGAGGAGATGATCTCTTGCTCAGACTCCATCGGATCAGCAACTGCCCTCTACCTGAACCTCTCCTGCCTCGAGGAAGCAAAATCGATCATAGGATCAAGTCTAGCAGTCCCATTCCTAACCCAGATCCTCCAAGGACAAGATCATCCAACCCAATGCAAGCTTGATGCCTTACACGCCATCTTCAACCTCTCCTCGAACCCATCAAACATCACAAACCTCCTTTCCGCTGGAATCGTTAACAGCCTGCAATCCCTTCTCACCGCCCAAGTCGACGACCAAACCTGGACCGAAAAGGCCATAGCGGTAATGCTCAACCTATGCACCAGCGAATCAGGGAAAGCAGAGATCGTCACATCCACCGGTCTCATCACTGCAATCGCGTCGCTACTAGACATCGGCGAAGCAGTCGAGCAGGAACAAGCGGTGGCATGTCTCTACATGCTATGCAACGGCAACGAATTATGCAGTCAGATGGTGTTACAAGAAGGTGTGATTCCTGCATTGGTCTCGATCTCCGTCAATGGCACCTCAAGAGGGAAAGAGAAGGCACAAAAACTGCTGATGCTTTTCCGCGAACAGCGACAGCGAGATCAGCAGCAGCACCAGCAAGAACAACAAGAACAGCAACAAAACCAACAGTCACCGCCTTATGCTGCTCCTTCTGAACCGGATACACTACCACGAGCGGACAGCAGTTCGTCGAAACGAGCACCGGCTGCAACTGATACGAAGCCGCTGTGTAAAGCAGCATCAAGGAGAAAGATGGGGAAAGCCTTCAGCTTCTTGTGGAAGAGTAAGAACTACTCACTGTACCAATACTGAGGAGGGGAAGTTTGGTGTTTGTTTGTCTGTACATTCTCTTCCAACTTGTATCTTCTGAACCTTTTTTACGTTCTTTGGACACATTTTTTATCTGGTTGTCTTTTTTTTTTACGTAAAGAGAGAAAAGAGAAAGAAGAGATGTAGAGGGCACTGTGTAAGTATGGAATTTTGAGATCTCTCCTTTTACCTTTACCTCTTCTTCATAGGAATACATCATGTAACATTATTGCCTTTTATGTTTAATTTTACATCATATCAAGTTAATTATAGAACAACTTTCTACAACTTTTTATTATGCCCTTCGGGTAGTAGAGTAGGAGAAGCTCGATTCGACCCGAAAACAACTAGTAGTTTTTAGAAGGTGATGTGGATGGCGGGGGTTGATGATCGAATTCGAGATTCATGTTGACCATAAAAGCTCGTTGTATCGTCTCGAGAAATCTAAGGCTTGGTTTGATGAACGAAAAATTGGATGGAATTTAGATGGCAATAAAACAGTTCGTTCCTAAAATCACTTCGTGAAGATCTAACTTTCTTGTCTGGTCGAGAATAATCAAAATTCTATCCGATTTTTCACCTGCCAAACCACCTCAGGACATCATAAAACCACAATGTAACGATGTTACATTATTATATAAACTTAATACATGTATACCCAAAATACAAGTGAAAACATATGCTTAATCATAATATATCAACTATACTAAGTCTTAAGGACACATATGACATATTATGAGTTCATTTTATTCTCATTAATTACTAAACCTTCTTAATTCTCAACTTCCTCATTCTCCAACTTCACCCCCTTCATCTTCTTCTTCTCCAGAAACCCAACAACTCCTTCAAGCACAGCATCAACATCTTCACCCTTCATCAGCTCCTCGGCAATCTCTGCAGGTGTCACCTCGACTTCCTCGACAAGCTGCTCGATCTGGTCGAAAAGATCGTGGCTTTCGACCTGGAGGTAGTTGGAGGCCAGAATCCTAAACCCAGCAGGGTTGCAGTAGGACATGTGAATGTGCATGTCCATGCGCCCTGGCCTCAACAATGCTGGGTCTAGCTTCTCTTTGTGGTTCGTCGTGAATATTATTATCCTTTCGTCTCCGCAACTCGACCATAGTCCATCGATGAAATTCAGCAGTCCGGACAGTGTCAGCTGCAGTCATAGTCCATATGTAAATATCTTTTTGTACGGTCCTACGAGACCGGTCTTCGAAGCAATCAAAGGTCCGAAAAAAGTTCTATTTAAAAGGTGAATGTTCCTGCCCGGGATCGAACCGGAGACCTTTTGCGTGTAAAGCAAACGTGATAACCACTACACCACAGAAACCCATGACCAATTGTTGCCCAATTAAACTTAATTTTATGTTAAAATTCTATCTATAAAATTACTATTGAAGGAATAGTATTTGGTTCTTTTATAAAGGCTTTATTTTGAGTTTACGGTGATTATTTTGAGCTCACATATTACCCTTATGGGTCTTGTGGTATTTTCTATTCTTCAATTGACATGCCTTAAATTGTCTTGCGCTTTCATTTTGTTAATACATTTTCTATAAAAAAAATCTATTTATAAAGAAGAACATGAATTATTATTGAATTAATAATGTTTAGTTCTCTTAGGGCTTTATTTTGAGTTTACTAGGGTTTTATTTTGAGTTTACGGGGAGTTTTATTTTGAGCTCACATATTACCTTCTATGAGTCTTGTGGTATTTTTCATTCTTCAATTGACATGCTTTAAATTATGTTACGCCTATTATTTTGCTAATACATTTTTAATAAAAAAACCATCTATCTTCATTTATTCTCTAAAACTTTCTACAAAATAATTTTAATAATCCATAAAACTATAACATATAAACTTAATACGTAAAAGAACATTTATGTTGATTAGCCATAACATATTCATATTTTACTAACTACGCTAGTACGAACTCACCTGATTATCCGTACCACTCTGATGGTGGTACCCATCACCGGTCCGATCCTGCAGCTCAACGGTACAATCAATGTCTTCAATCACCACAATCGACCGGTTAGCAGTCCCAGTCAGCAGCCTCCTTAGCTCGCCGTTACTCGCCACGCTGGACAGCTCCAGGTCATACACGTCGAACTTCAAGTGATTAGCCACGGCAGCAACCAGGCTGGACTTCCCGGTGCCAGGTGGACCATAAAGCAAGTACCCTCTCTTCCACGGCTTCCCTACCCTGCGGTAGAACTCCCTGCGCCTCACGAAGCGATCCAGATCGTCGATTATTTCATTCTTGAGCATTGGATCCATTGCTAGTGTCTTGAACGTCGATGGATGGTCCAGATTGATGTACGACCAGGGTCCATCGTATTGGCCTGTGATGCTGCCGTAGGCGTACAGCCTCACGTATCTCTTCTTGCTCTCTATTTCCTTGAATGTCTTCATTACTTGAGGAAGGTAGCTACATAATATCTGTCACAATTATAACATTTTGAATAAGCATAGTGGAATCAATTATAACAAAAAAAATTTGAATGATTTTTAAAGTTTTGAATGGTTCAATTACATCAAATCGATCGATTTGTTTAGAAAGATTACCGAATTGATCAAACTAGTCGTCTTAAAATAGATTTTAATTTTATTTAACTATTATTTGGAGGGTTAACATAATAAAATTTGGATTTTTAGCTATTTTCAACATGCATGTAAAAATTTAATAAATTTTAAAATTGTCAATTTCCACGTGTTATAACCCACATAAATTGACAATTTTGATATGAAAATAAAAAAATTTTAAATCGACTAATAGTTAACCTACACATAGAAAATGACTAAAAAATCAGATTTCATTATGGTAATCCTGTAAATGAGGCCTAATGAAGTTAAAAATCTTTTTTTTTATTATATTAGTGTTGAATTTTTTTAAATTTGTTTACTTTATGCATGTATATGGTGGCTTACTTAACTCATGACCCGACAACCCGAAACACGATTAATTAGTAATCCTATTAACCCATAACTCGATTAACCTGTAACCCAACTAATCTGTGATCTCCAACCCGTCCATTTAATGCTACTAACGCCAAACAAAATATTAAGTTCTCTCCCGATTTCAATTTATCATAAATTCTAATAAATAATTTATTCTTGCTATTATCAGGAAATATACTACTACCACGTTAGCTCAAAATAAATTTATGGTGGACTTGTAATAATAAAAACGCGAGTTAAAATGCTGAAATGAGAAGTCGTAGCTAGTAGTACCAAGTATCTAACCTTATCTTTATGTTGCTTATGGAAGCTAAGCATAACGGTCTTATGCTCCGACTTTGACGGTTCCCCAGTCATGTCTTCGTAATTAACAACAATTTGTTGCGTCTCCGTGCTAACAAATTCCCATACAAGCTCGATTCCTTGAAACACATCACGAATCTTTTGCCCTTTATTTACCGTAATCGATAAAGATTCCTCCTGAGACTTTTTACTGATTCTCAGCTGTCCGATCGAGTCGTTGATCCTTGTGCTCAAGTACGATTCCGAGGCTTGGTACAACTCGTTGTATGACATACCGTCGTACTCGTTGATGTAGAGGGTCAGTTGGGACGAAGAAGGGTCGAGGGATAGGAAACGTCCGAGGACGGATGCGATCTTGGTCTGGAGGGCGTGCGGGATTAGTTGGGTGGTTACGGTTTGGACCTCGTTGAGTACGGTTCGGATCAGCATTGTCGTGGCCGCAAACATGGAGTACATTGATAGGACCGAGGAGGTCGAGGGTAAGGTGGATGTGGTAAACATTTTTCGAAAATAGTGAGTTGGGTTTTCTTTGGTTTGAGTGTGTTTGGTTTGTTTGATTGGGTGGTGGTTTTATAGGCCTAACCAATGAATTTAGCTTGCACTTGAAGCTTTTAGTATTGGGAACTTTGCTTGGGGAAATTGGTTATAATTTTTGGGGAGGATTTTGTCAAATTGATAAAGACTTTTTTGGTCAAAAGTCAACAGCACATGTTGAATGGCTAATCTTCTCTTCGAATCCTTGGCGACTATGGATCAATGTGGCCCAATTATGGCCCATGCAATGAAGGGCTCGGCTTACTATTCTCCTATGCAGCCCATGGTCTTTGTTGGACACATAAGAAGCCCACCGTCCATATTACGGATTAATTTGAATAGCCCACCCTCTGAAAGCTTCAGCTCGATGGACAACCGCTCGATCTACCGTAGGTATTTGAAGGACCGGCTACCCCATTCCTTTTTTGTTTTGATGTTTATGTTTGAAACTCATTTACAAGTGTTATTGGTTTGTTTAGATTTCAAGTGTTAGGGTAGATAAACTCGTGTTTAATTTGTCAAGTCTTACTTCGTTACGTCTAGAGCTGACTTGATCGTGAAAATTAAGGATGCGAAGCATATTAACTACTATGATAGGCCTGCAATCTTGAGCCCACAGCCTCGTTGATCAGTTCGCACGCGCAAGCCCAACCCTTATTTCGAGGATGAATGATGAATGAGGGTCAACCAAAAATACTTGCAGCCCTTGTTTCAAGGATGAATATATAAGTGTTCATTGAATGAAAGAAAGGCAAGTAATTTCGGATTAGTAAAAATTTTAGTCGTTTTTGTCAAAAAATTAAAACAAAATTTTCTTCGATCTAAAAATAGGAGCATTTAATTATATATCCTATCATACTTTTGTTATAATGCTTCTCTATTATAACCTGTCTTAATAAGTATCTACCAAAAGAATCATTGTACAGATTTCTCAACTTTTGCTTTATCTATGAAATGATCATCTATTGTTGATTTGTAAAAAAATAGTTTAGTGGGTTAATTGTAAAATTGATTTCGGTGAAAATTGTGATTTGGTTCTCAATAAATATGAAGAAAAGAGTTGAAATGTAATCACCGAACTAATCTAAAAACTATGAATGAGTAACACCAAATATGATTATCGGGCCATCCCATTGCTACCTTGCATGTACATCTTTTTAGCTTTCACGAATGCTCGATCAAGTTCATTATCTGTTCTTAGTTCGATATGATTTCGACATTGATTTTTTATCTGTCATATGTACACTCTTGTTTGATTTCACAGGTGGATTGTTGGATAAAATTTTGTGTAGAGTTTTTTCTTTGAACAGGAAAATTAAATTCCAATAAAACAGTTTTAAAAAACCAATTTTCCCGTTTCCATCTAAATTTAATCATACATTCCATCGATGAAATCACAACCTCTATTCACATACTTATGTCAATGATATATATTGTATTTATGTTTCTAACCTTCCCCTTCATCATCGACTGTTATGTATAATATAAAATCCAAATGATAATAGTTTTTTGTATAGAATACATGTAAAAACACCTAAAATCATATATAATAATTACAGAACTTTGATCATTATACACATATTGCTTTTACTTATTATCCATCCTCATCTTCTTCCTCTTCCCTTTCCTTCTCCCTTTCAGCAACGCCACTTCTCTGGTAATTTCTTCCTGATGAACTCCTTTTGATCCCTTGTTCTTATTATTCCTGCTTTGTCTTCTTCCTTTGTTCTTCATCATTTCCTCTTCTCTGTCAGCCTTCTCCAGAAGATCCTCGTAACTTCCTTTCACCGCCTTTCCCCAGCCTGACTCTGAAGAATCCTCAGCTTCTTTCAGGAATTGTACCGTGTTCTCACGGCCCGACTTGGTTCCACTGCAATCCGAATCTGTAGCTGTATCGTCCGTCTCCGAAACATTCGTCGATGACCACGTACCCGACGACGGATGATCGTTTTTCTGAACATTTTCCCATTTGTTGCTGTTCGTATTCAATTCCTGATGACCGTATGCTTGATCGAATTTCTGTTTTTCTGTTCAGAGTGCGTTAAACCATCCATGAGTGTCCGTTAAGAATAAGAAATATTGTGAATGATAAACGTCGGATAGAGGAGGAATAAAAAAGGAATAACGAAATAACAAAAACGGAATAACACAGACGATTAACGTGATTTTCGATTTTGAGGTCGACTAGTCCACGGAAAGAAAGGGGAATTTTGTTAGAAATTTTGATGAGATTGATCGGCTTAATTACAAAAATAAAAAAAGACTAATACTCTTTATATACATAAAAATTCGAGTTAACCCATAACCCATTAACGAAACTAACCCGATATACATTAAAGTTAAAACCAACTTTGAACTTCGATTAAACCTAGAAAATTTAATAAGGAATTGACTAGTTTAATGTAGATTTAAATTTTTATTAACTATGATCGAAGTTTGCCAAAACTCTCGGTTAATTGTGACAATTTTTCGAATATTTCGAGAGCATTTTCCCGCATGATAAAATTATATTTCATCATACCTTTTAACATTTTTAAAGTGGTAATTGGTTTTGGCATAGTGATAGCGTGATGGTTGAAATACGATCTTACAAAACATAGTTCACATACCTGATTTACAAGCAACATCGACTTCCTCTTTCTTCAAGCCTCCCCACTGATGCAACACGTACAACAAAAATTCGACCAACGAAACCGAGTAAATCAGAACCCGATCGAGTAACGGAACCTGTCGAACCAAATCCGAAAGCTTTTCGATACAACCATCAAGCTTCGGAGGTAAACCCTCTGCTTCCTGAACAACCCCATCAATCCTGTCAAATAATTTCGTCAGCGGTGGGAAGATCGTCTCAGCCAAGCTTTCCAGGCTCAGGATCCAATCGTCCACGAACGCCAGGATCGCGAGTAACTGACATCGTAACGAGTAGATAATCCACAGAGAAGAAGCTAACGAAGGATCAACTCTGCCATTGAAGTTCTTCAGGATTGCAGACGTGTATAGCTTATTAGCAATTTCCAGGAGCGAGATAGCACAGGTCTGCAATGGACGCTTCCTGGAATCCATATCTGATCTGGAAAAACAAAATTGGGGATTCTTTAAATTTTTTCTTCAGATTTGAATTTCACCATCCAATGATCACTGGAAAATGAAATTAACATTCCTCAGGTTTTTGAATTATTTTTTTTTACATGATTTTTTTGGGGAGGGGAAGTAAATCGACGGCTGCGCTTAGTTTTAGCGGGAGCCAATTTCGCGCCACATTTTTTTTTATTGCCCCATAAAAAGCGGTTTGCTACCGTCCACCTGTTAGATTCTGCACCAATTGGGGAGAATTTTGCCCACAAAAATTAGGGTTCTTTCTGAAGGGGGAACAAAAAGGGGGTATCGAATTCTGATTCGTTGAATTGCAAGATGGAAGAAGAGGAAGAAGAGGAAGAAGAAAGGAAGAGGAGGGGAATTGGGGAAAAAATTAGGGTTCTTTCGGCAGCTGGTTTGCTAATTCCAAACCAGTAGGGAAATATGCTCAGCTCTGAAGCTTTGCTTGGTAATCTCTCAGCTCAAATTTTCTGTCTTTCTTTCAAAAGCTTGTTTGATTTGGATTTTAGGAGTATCATTAGGATCAGTCTCTGTCAATTTCCTACCTAGGTAGGTAACATTCTGCATATTTTGGCGTAAAGGTCTGTGTTTTGAATATTTCTTTTTGCTTTGTGGATTATTTAAAGGTTCTTTTGGAGGTTGGAATTTGAAACGAGTTTGTGATTGCTGGTAGCTTTAGTATTCGATTTGGAATATCATCAACCAAATCACATTCATCAAACAGCCCCTAAATCTCCGAGACAGATGCCAAATAGCCACGTTTCTGGATTTTGCTTGTGGGTTTGGCTTTGCCCCCTTTTGCTTATCTTAGTTGGCTTAATTAGGCCAATCGTGGTTAGATAGTTAACCTTCTAATTTCATTTCTCCATAAGCAAACATTTAGCTGCTCTTAAACCATGGATTGTGGGTTAGGTTGGTTCTTGAATTTCTGTAAGAATTGTCCATTTCAAATCAAAGGAATCATGATCATCATCTTATTACCCTTTCTACTATTTCTTCTTCTACTTCTTTCCTGCAAGATTTACAAACGCTTTACATTCTGCTGGGTTGGTACAGGGATACCAGGAGATGGGAGGTGCTTGTTCAGGTCCGTAGCTCACGGTGCTTGTCTTCGAGCGGGGAAGCCATCCCCTAGCGAAACCGTCGAGAAAGAACTTGCTGATGAGCTCAGAGATGAGGTTGCTGACGAGTTCATCAAGAGAAGGAAGGAGACTGAATGGTAAACAAAAGTTTGTATTTTCTTTGTTGTTCGTTTGCTTTATTCCTCAGCAAGCAAGGAATTGTTAAAACCGGACCAGACCGGATAAGGAAAATGGGCAAGGTTTTAAGGCTTAACCGGTGTTCAAACTGTTTAAAACCGGTCACAATAGCTATATTTTTAAAGTATGTTCTTCTAGGGCGATATTAACAATCTTCTTAAGATGATTCTTTACTTGATCAAACCGGTCTAACAGAGGACTCGACATTTCACGGTCCTACCACTAGTTCAATATTCACGCTCCGACCGGCCTGTTAAAGTTTCATGATCCAGTCAATTTGTTCACATTGTCACCATCCAACCAACCGATTTGTTCACATTTTCAATGATCGGGTCGATTTGCTCTCTTTGCGTTTTGTGTAGGTTCATTGAGGATGATTTTGATGAATATGTTGGACACATGAGACAGCCTCATGTCTGGGGAGGAGAGCCTGAGCTACTTATGTCCTCTCATGTCCTAAAGTGAGACTCTCCCCCTTTCGATATCGTTCTACGATTTTCCATCGTTAGTCTCACTTGTTCAACCTTCGTTACGAGCAGAAATCCAGGTTTCCATGTCATGTTATCGAATTTTCTTTCTGTTTCCAGGACGCCGATCTCTGTTTACATGAACGATAAGAGCTCCGGAACCCTGAAGGTTATAGCAGAATATGGCCAGGAGTATGGGAAGGATGTCCCGATTCGTGTACTGTATCATGGTTATGGCCATTACGATGCTCTTCGAAGCTCGGTCTCCAGTTCGGAATCAAAACCGTGAGATGTCTCCCCAGCCTTTTCCAGTTTCTGAACTCTGATCAATCTCTGATTATTGCAGGTTCGAGAGGAGATGAATTGGATCACTTCAAGTGAACAAGTTTGTATAAACTCTGTAAATTTGTGACATTTAACTTTCTTATTTGTATCTTACCAATCAATATTAATTGTTATTACGATTACCTTCTTAAACAAGGCACTTCCCGGTACTAATCGTGTGATCGCAAAATACGCTTCAATCTTATGAACGGGATGAAACCCCAAATTGATCGATATCTGGATGCCAAACTGAATTCTTATTCGTCACTCTAGCTTCCGTTTGAAATTACACGATTCCACTTTTCGTCCATAAAAGTTTAGAACAACCCTCAAAGAATGGATATGTAAGTCATTGCAGCATTATTCATTGGTTATGTCACGATCCTTACAGTGACGACGAAACACATGTTGTAGCCAATCATTTACAATACTCGAGGCTATCGCCGATCCAAAAATCGAGGAAAAAGTGATTATATGCCCTAGAGTAGGGTCTAAATTTGTAAATCATCCTCAAAATTCACCAGCCAAAAAAACACATATATATACAAGCGCGCATGTAAGCAGTGGAACAAAAACGACATCGTACAAAAAGAATCGATCTTTTGCTTCACTGGCCATCTTTCCACACTTCTCTGAGTAACTGATACCTAACAACTTTCCGGCCACCCTTTCCTGTCAAAGATGGAGAATTAGAAGACGACGCTGCGGCGAGCTTATCAACGGCTACAATTGAGTTCAAAGGAGAATCTAGCTCTTCAAGCTCGTCGTCGCTCGTGTATGACTTTCGCAGCAGGGTTGAACCGCTCGTCTGCAAGGCACTGCTGCTATTTTGTCCTCCAACGTCACCTCCTCCTATGATTTTTGCGATTGAAGCTGCCTTGGGTGGCAAGTAAATTGTCGCTCTTGCCGTGCATGGGAAGCTAGTTAGCGTTTCTTCCTCCTCTGGTTCGGCAACGTCCTAGTACCAAACATGAAATGGAACATAGTGAAAATTAGAGATGTATCTAACAACAAATGGTACATAGGTTGTGGAAAAGTAGAGATGTCACTAACCTCTGAATCTAGGGAATCGAGGATCGAATTTGGCATGGGGTCTGGGTTGAATTCGTCCGGGACGAAATTGCATAGAATGTGCCTGATCAACGGAGGCCCGAACATGGGGCAGACCTTTGCAGGAGAAAAATACACAGTGTTAATAAAGAGACGGGTTGAATGTACATGTAAAAGATGAGACTTGGAGAAGAAGCAAGTGTTAGTTTACTTCTTTTCGGGTAGACCGGTCAGCGAGCATTTCGTACGGGAGCATCATGAGATCACTCAATGCATTCAACAGATGGAAGATCTTGAAAGGTGTGTCATTGTCTTCTGGAGACTCGCAATCGTCGATACCGAATAAATCGGTTAGCCATCTGGACCAGCTGCCAACCTGTTGGCCACCGGAGACAAACCCACGAGTCAGTGTATGGAAAAAGCAAGGCAGTTGGTTGATTCCTTCTATATAGTTTGCAACTCACGGCATTCTTAAGTTGTGCACCAGCTCCAAAGCTTGATTTCCCAGCTGGTATGGGAAGGACCTTAGGATCACTAATGGGGTCCGAAACGGGATCTGTTGGCATTTCGTCAGCCGATTCGCGAAGAACAGCGTTGAACATAGCCACATCTAATCTAGCTACCAACTGTTCCATTACCTATGAAACATAAAACAACCAAAGGTTCGAGCTTTACATTACATTTGAACGTGGAATGTATGTAACAAGGAAAGGTATTTCGGAACTTTGAAATGGAAAGCTTACCAGTCTAGCCAGAGCGTGCAAACATCCACACTCATGGCCGCCAGCTCTTATAGGACATAGCCTTTCACATGCATCTTTGAATGCCTTTTGCCATAGATCGATGGCGAAATTTCCCTGTTCTTGATCACCTAAGCCATGCTTTCGAGCATGAACGTGAGCCTTCTTTGAGCTGGAGCCCTTGACTGCTGTAGACTGCATATGTGGGGTAAGGGTCTGGAGTGAACCAAAAAAAGAAACAAAGGTTACTTCATACCGAGTAGGATAAATAAAGTAAAACGACGTAGTTTCAGGAAATGTAAGGGATGACCTGCCACCAAACTGACTTGACTATACGGGAGAAGATCCAAGCTTCGACCTTTTCCAGTGCGATAACAAAAGTTCGAGGATTCTCCCATTCGTCGGAGATAGTAGGTCTCGATTGTTTGGAAGGAGAGCTCCCAGGGCCACGGTTTAGTTTCTCGACAGCCTGACTGACTATTGATCTCAGGACGATCGAATTCGACAACCAGAAAGTTAACCTGATTTGAAGCATTAAGATAAAATTATATACAATATTCTGATCTACTTCAGCGGTAAAGCAGTATCTGCAATTTATTTCATACCTTGGCACATCATTTCCACATGCTTTAGATACCAAGATCAAGCCGGAAGTGATAGCTCTTGCTGAATTTGCCCTCTTAGCCTGATTCCTTGCCTTGCAAGCATGAAGATAGAATCTCGAAAGCCGCCTTGCTGGAGCATGAACCTTGGTTGCTGAGCTCCCATGCTCAGCTACGACCGAATAGAGCCCAATCTCAAGAGCAGCAGTTTCCATCAACTCTTCTTCAAGCATTTCAACTTTGTTCCCCGAAACGCTCTTGGTTTCTTCTCGTCCACTTGGCGAGTGGCTCATGCCTCCATTTTTTGCATTTTTCGAAGGATCAACCCTCTTTGTTCTTTGTGCAGGAGGGCTCTTGACAGTTGAGTTCTCGTTCTTGGGACCAGCTGCCTTAAGGACACTGTCGGAACTAGTAACTTTGCTCGGTTCCTCCTTCTTCACCACCATATCAGCTTCGGATCTTACTTTGACGTTGTTCTCGACAGAGGAACTGTTTGATTTTTCAGTAGCTTCAAGTTTTCTCTCTCTCTCTGTAGAATGGCCATTTCCCAAAGGCCTTTCACTGTCAGATTCAGATCTCATTTTGGAACTGTTTTCAACAAGAGAGGAGCTGTTCGATTTTTCTTCCTTTTGACCTCCTTGATCAGCAATAATTCCACCTCTACTAACTCTTTCAGCAACTTCATGTCTCTTCACTCTCTCTGTAGACTGGCCATTCCCCAATGGCCTTTCACTCTCAGATGCAGCAGCATGCTGTATCTGAATCGATTTTAACTGTTTTAGTTTATCTCTTCTTGTATTGCCCTGAGCTCCTCCAACCACATGCCTGTTCGACGAAATGGTGTTACTCCTCAAAGGCAGTTGGTTTCTCGTAGCATCTCGACGCACTTCACCATGAAGTTTCTCTTCAATCTCCTGGCCATTTACTTTATTTACAACATGATCACCATCTGGTAAAGCGGGAAATTTTGCCTCCCCAAGCCGATCTTTTGCATCAGGTTCTTTAACGGTTTGGTATTCGTCAATGCTAGGACGATTCGTAGTTTTCTCCACCTGAACTTGCTCCTCTGCCACACACAAAAATGATCACCAAAGATGATCCTGCAGGTTAGATAAAATGATCCGTACTTTATATAGTCTTATGTAGAGGGTCACGTGTTTATGAAATTGTGCCTGCTTGAATCACCGGTGATGCTGTTACGCTAGAGGGAAGAGCAACATTCTTCGTATTAGCGATTCTGGATGGTGTTACATTCTGCAGTTTGAGGACAATGAGTAACCCTTAGAATAAGAACCTCGTGTAATGAAAGACTTAAAGACACTTTAATAACAAACGAATGATAATGTGGCAATACGAAGGGATGAAAGGACCTTATCAGATTGAGTAGCGGTTTGGTATTCATCAATGCTAGATCGATTCGAAGTCTTCTCGACCTGAATTGGCTCATCTGACGAAAAAAGAAATGAGGTTAGATTAAACATCTGGTCTTTATATCATCACGTGTTCAAGAATTGTACCTGCTCGAATCACTGGTGAAGCTGTTATGTTCGAGGGAAGAACAGGACTCTCGTTAGCTCTTCTCGTATTAGAGATCACAGATGCTGCTACATTCTGCAGTTTGAGGACAATTGAGTAGCTAGGACTAAAGGAACTTTATGAAACTTGAATCCCAAGGAAGCGACGGAATAAACCTTATCGGATTGACTAGGGGAAGCTCTACGAGAAGAATCCAAAATGGAGGAGGAAACCGTCCTCGAGGAATTCCCAGAAACATCGTCCTCGTCAACATCATCATCTGTAAACGAAGCAATCTCCTCTTCTTCATAATCATTCGTCACTTCCGAAACAAACTCACTCATCACATCCTTATCCAACGACGCCTCTTTCGACAAACTAGTGTTACTACTATCCCTCTCAAGCGGCTGAATACTGACATATAGAATCGGCTGAGGGGCGCTCTTCGAGCTCTTCTTCAAGCTCACCGGAGCACTAACTTTGATCCCCTCGTTAACGATTCCATAGTCTGCAAGATTTACGACAGCCGATCCCAACTGGTGACCTTTATTCGACTTGTCTTTTCGAGGCTGCTCAAACAAGGAAAACTCCAACAAATTCTTGGTGAAACTGTCTCCTCCCTTCTTAGATGTTTCTTTACATAATGTGGTTGAAAGCCTGAAAGGGTCGCTGGATTCTACTTTCCCTTCGACAACACCACAGACCAATGATCCATAGCTCTGATCACCATTCTCCCATTGCAGCACCAGAGATGATGCTGATGAAGGTTTGGCAGACTGTGATGGTTGCCATGGACTGATCTCTTGAACTTGGAGTAGGTAATCAACTTGGATAGAAGCACCTCTCTTGTGCTTTGATCTTAACCCTAGAACCATCTCTCTGATTGATCACAAAGTGCCAATCTTTCTTCACTGAATCTAAAACCAACCAACCAATCAAGTAAATCAGATTCAGAAGAAAAATCTATACTTCTAGACACTAGAAACGAGTCAAATTTCCTCATGCATTGTCATTTCTTTGACTGAAAAAGCAGCCTGCAAACTCTGATATAACCATGTTGAATAATTCAACGAATAACCAGTTATATAAACCAATTATGTACCATGCTACTCGGATGCAATGGTTCTCCACATTGTATTAGAGCTACAATGATTACAACAACTCTGAGTTATTGAGATGCAAAAGGATCAAAGGAAAGTTTCCAGATTTGAAGAGATAGAACGTGGACAGATTTTTCTTCAGAATAATTTATACTTCTAGATGGCAACTAGTACACTTTCCTCATGCACTCTTTGAAAAAAATGCTAAACAAATCAAAAATAAAAGTAAACGCAGCCCGAGACTCTGATGCAACCACCACCACATTGAACAATTCAATGAATAATAACCAGGAAATGAAATAAATCTACCAATAAACAAACCTTCATCGGATGAATGAATACTGAAACAAAATGAATTAACAGGAAGCGCCAAAAGGGTAGAGGAATCTAGAGATATGAGGAAAAGAACATTGCAGAAACAGACAAACACAAATTTCCCAGTCACGGACTTTGAACAAGTGTAAAAGGAAATCAATAATCACTAAATGATCATGGTGGTTGGATCACCATGGCAAGATTCAGCTATTTTCTAACCTGGTTTCCAAATCAAGCTTGCTGAGAGGAAAGAAATGGCGGAAGAAGAATGGGAATGTGGAGGTAAAGGGAGAATCTTTCCGGTTACTTTGGATGTGGGATTTTTGGTTTGAAGAAGAGGAGAAAAGATGAAGAAGTGGGGAAGAAAATCAAAGTGGCTTTAGTTGAGGTTTCGTTTTCTGATTCGGGTAATGAGTCAAGGTTTCTTTGATGGAAAGGTAGATTGGTAATGGTTATATAAACGGAATGGGGAACTGTGTAGAGGCAAAGGAAAGTCTCAGAGAGAAAGAAGAGAAGAAGACAATTTGCTGCCATTTGATCCAATCCTAACCCAACGTCAGCCAACCGACCAGGTTACTGAGATCTGGGTCGGTTTGAGTGGTTTGGAAAGTGAGGCATTGGTCCGGGTATCATTTTCCAACCGGACTCGAATCGGGAATCCATTGATGCCAATATGCCATTGATTCGGTTTAAATGTTAGGTAATCACCCGAGTACTTGAGATATGGGGTTGGTTTTGGTTGATGGATTTGAAGGTTATTGATAGCCAAGAATTGAACGGGAGATTGTCTTTTGAGCAAGCTCGAATGAGGAAAACAAAGTTGGTATTGTGCTGTTTAGGTTTTGTTTTGATGTAAACGAAATGGAATTGGTTTGATTATTAGAGAAATAGGAGAAAGAAAACTATTATCTTTGTGAAGATTGACCTAGTTGATTAGGTCTAGGATTTGGTTAATTTGACATGAATGGTTTTGACTTGTTAATATAATCGAATTCGAATAGCAAATCAAACTTCAATATTATTCGAGTGTGTCACTTAAAGTAGATTTAAAATTATATTATTCCATTAAAAATATCGAGCCAAATAGATCATACTAGTTGGAAAAAATTGTGTAATTTCGATGAATTAATAAAATCTCATTTGATGGGCTCAAAATTAAAATTTAGGGGAAAATACAAATTTTGATGTTATGTGTGGTTAGATTATTTTTTATGTGAACGAAATCGAACTGATTTAGTTTAATTTGAGCTAAATAATTTATTTGGTGAAAATGGGAAACACAGAGCTTTTACTCATAATAATGAGTAGGGACTCTTCTTGACAATGACAATTGTACATGTTAATTTTTCATCATTAGATATTGAATTTCTATTAGTTCATGATAATTGGTCATCTTCACATTATGATAGTTGATTTATTATCTTTGAAAGAGAATGATTGAAGAGTCTTAATTATATTGTAAATTATTTAGAGGTGAAAAAATATATCAAAAATATATATTTTTTCATTTGGATTCATATTTAAATTTGAGTTCATCTTTGTAAATTTCATTTTTTTTGTTGGTATATTATGTGATGTAAGAAAAGAATCGATGGTGTTAAACTTGAAATGTGTTTCTCATTTCATTAGCTAAAATAAAATCATAGAAAATTAGGACAATTATTAACCAAGGTGGTTACGTAATATCCTACCTGTCACCATTTTTTTGTAAAAGACAAAATTAAAGCGCTCTTAATTATTATTAAAAATCGACATAAATCTAGATAATTCAGCTAGTAAGATAACCCCAATCTGGGTAATTTAACTAGTAGAACAACCCTAGTCTGGACCCAACCTCGCCTCATTGCTAACACATTGAGAAAATAATTAGGTGTCAACTTTGAGTTTTGGTTCTATTTAATGAAGGATTAATAAAGTGATTAATTAGGCAAAAAATGTGCAAAGATCTGCAGAGCTGCCAGTGCATGACGCGTGTGGGTGTGTAATGTTAAGAGGCCACGTGTAGTGTTGCTGACGACCTTGAGATCTCCAAACTGGGCGGCCCAAAAAAGCTCATCACAGGTATAATAATAACTCCAAGCCCATAAAAAAAAAATATTATGAATTACATGATAGGCCGAATTAAAATTAAAATTTGAAACATGACTTAATTTGTGAGAGTTAATAGTTATATTCTCGTCGAGTCAAGAACATAAAAGTGGATTGAGTAGTGCATTCGTTTCGATTTGATTAGATAAATTCGGCTAATTTGGTTATCTGATTTTATATGAAAATAGAGTGAATAGCCCGTTTAATTTAATTCAACTATCTAAATTTCATAACAAATTAATATTTTGTAATGAGTATAAATATTTTTATCTCAATTCAATTTTCTGAAGAAAAGTAACATACGATCTCCTTTTCTGGCAACAATTTAATTAGAAAATCTTAATTATATTGATATTTATTATCATTATGTTAAAATGGAAATAATCACATATATAATGGTTAATAACTTAATATTAATAATGTTGCCTTCCAATAGTAATTCCCCTCAGATAAAAGCCAGCGCGCGCTTGAATTAAAAAAGCAAGGGAGGAAGAAAGAGAAAGAAATTCATTACTTCTCCTTCGCGGTCCATAGAAATCGGCGAAGCCTCGCCGTTTTCTTCCGTTGATCTCCGCCGTCTCATATCAGTCTTCCAATCCCATCTCACAGCCCGCCGGCGAAGTTAGATCCCAAGGTATATTCCACTCTTTCGATTTTGCTGTTTCTTTCTGCGTTCTGCCTGTTTGATTCCCGGGGAATAAAAATGTCGGCAATACTTAACTGAACGAGCTCCGCTTCATTTCTGTTATTCCTGTTTGGCTCTTCTTTTCTCTCAATGGAAAATTGTGCAAATGCTATGCTCTGTGTAATTGTGCTGTTTGTGTTGTTTCGATAGTGTCTGAAAATGAGTGAACTAGCTAGCTGTAAACGGATTTCTGGATCCGTACTTTATTACAATGGGTTGCGCCTGTAATTTTCAGCTTGAGATTCAGTATGATTACTTGGAGTTTTGGGTTGAGGATCTGGGATTTTCACAGAACAGATACGTAGATTTGAGTTATTGGAATTGGGTGTAAAAGTAAGAGTATGCTACATTCTTGCTCAGTTGCTGCTGTTGATTTGTGAAGTTGGGAATTCTTGATCAATTGAGCAATTGTCCTCTGTTACCTGATGATTCAGTGCCTATAAAGGGGATATGTGCTTAGAGATTAGATCTGGAGAGTAGGAAGTGGCAAGAGGTTCAAGTTGCAGTTCCAGTGGAGTTTCAGCTCAGGTGCTGATTTCTTAGAAAATCGACAGGGGGAATGATTGGCTGGACTTGGTGATAGCAAGTAGGCCACAATTCTTGCTCAATTGTGGCTGTGGTTTGAAGGAGACTGCTTTTCATTCGAGGAAGTTGGAAACTCTTGCTCAATTGAGCAATGGTCCTCTGTTCTCTAGTGATTTAGTGCATGTGTACCGGATTGTAGTTCTCCTCTATTGTTCAACTTCATTTGCAAGTAGCCAATTTTCTTTCATTATCTCCTTAGGGAAAATGTTGATATCTGCCTGTTTGTTTTCTGGAACATCAACACGAGCATAACCAGATTTGTATATGCTACCGTCTTTTTCAGATGCCTGGTGATGTGGAGAATCCTAAAGGTGTCCAGGACCAGAAGGGTACAGCACCATCCTCAACAACCAATGAAGTTAAGTCTACCTGGTCCAGTTTCTTGCTCGAAAAGACATCCATTTACGGAGTAGCTGCAGGATACTGCATCTCAGCATCCTTGCTATCGATCATCAACAAGTGGGCCGTCATGAAGTTCCCTTATCCCGGAGCCTTAACTGCTCTGCAGTATTTCACCAGTGCTGCTGGGGTGCTACTATTCGGGTCAATGAAACTCCTAGAGCACGACAGGCTCGACCTCTTAACCATGTGGCGGTTCTTACCAGCTGCAATTATGTTCTACCTCTCACTCTTCACCAACAGCGAGCTCTTACTCCACGCCAATGTTGATACCTTCATTGTCTTCCGTTCGGTGGTCCCTATCTTCGTCGCAGTAGGCGAGACTCTCTTCTTGCACCAGCCTTGGCCGGCTCTAAAGACGTGGCTCTCACTTGGAACCATCTTCGGCGGAAGTGTCCTCTATGTCTTGACAGATTACCAGTTTACCCTCACCGCATACAGTTGGGCTCTTGCTTACCTGATAAGCATGACCATCGATTTCGTGTACATTAAGCATGTCGTAATGACCATCGGTTTAAACACATGGGGTCTGGTCCTCTACAACAATCTCGAAGCCCTCCTCCTATTCCCGTTGGAACTGCTGATCATGGGCGAACTGAAGAAGATCAAGCACGAGATATCGGAAGAGACTGATTGGTACTCGTTCGAGGTGGTTCTTCCCGTTGGACTGTCCTGTCTTTTCGGTTTAGCCATCTCGTTCTTCGGATTCTCCTGCCGGAGAGCCATCTCTGCTACCGGGTACACAGTTCTTGGTGTGGTTAACAAGCTTCTGACGGTGATAATCAATCTCGTTATCTGGGATAAGCATGCTACATTCGTTGGCACTGTCGGCTTGCTCATCTGTATGACCGGTGGGATCTTATATCAGCAATCTACAAGCAACAAGCCAAAGGCTGCACCAGCAGTAGAAACAGAGGAAGAAGAAATAAAGTTACTGGAAATGCAGAGTAGCAGCGAGAAAGAAGTATTATCTGAGCCTCAGCAAGGTAAATGATGAGTTTCGATTTACGATTCCGGTTGTATCGATTTCAGCAGAACAATTTACCTTTCATTCAATTTGTCAGGAGTAGAGTAGTAGTATATCTATGGCTCAAATGTAGAAGGAAATCACTTCTTAAAAAGTGATACAAGTTTTCTAATCCTCCTTCTGTGTCCACCCCTAGTGCTTGTTTTTCCTTGTTTCTCTAGAAGATTCGAGACCCGATCGGAATTAGAATGATTGTTTATAGGGAGATGGCGATGGGGATGGCTGTCTAGAAACGACCTCTCGTGGGTTTGCGTATGTGCATTTACATTAGAGCCTTTCAGTCCGGTCCCAAAGGATTGTCTCAAACTTCTAACCCGAACTTGCTTCTAGCTAGCTTGTGTATCTATCCTAGTTTTTTGTTTTCCACGTTTGCTTGCTGCCCAGAGAGATTCGAGATCCGCTCGGATTGTTATTAGTTCGATGCTCGTAGGAAGATGGTTCTTGGGTTTGCGTATGTGTCTCGCTTGTGCAATTGCATGCGGGCCTTCATACTGGTCCCAAACGATGTCTCGAAACTCCTAACTCGAATTTGCTTCTAAGTAGCTGACATGGTCTCTAATCCTCCTTGCAACAAAGGGATTCCGAGACCTGGTCAGATTTACTAGTCCGATGCTCATAGTAAGATGTCCTCACAATATATGCAAAGCTTCATTACGTTTGCATATGTGCCTTTGCGTACGAGCCTTCAGTCCAGTCCCTGCTGATTTGTCTCCAATCGTCTAACCTGACTCGATTTTGTCTCGAATTGTCTATCCTAACTTGCTTTTAACTAGCTATAACACGGTTCTTTTGACTTGAGACCCTTATGCACCCAAATACAAGTTGACAATAACGTTTAACAAACTCTAGACAAATGGCTTGTGGCTATGAGAGAAGCCAACTACTTACACTTGCTCAAGCTACACATAGATAATATGTCCAAAGCAATACGGAAGGTGTTTGAGTGGCGTAGATTGCCTTAATATTTGCAATAGCGCTAGTTTGGCAAGTCATGATGTGTTCCTCCAAAAATTCAACCTCGAGTTATTGCGATGGAACGAAAATTACTGCCTAATCAAATTCGTATATTATAGCGAATCGATCGATCTTGCAAATTTTCGTTAATCGCCGATACCTCAACGTACTAACTAGTCAGGACCACCTTCCTCGAGGTTCTTCCAAAACCCGATCTCTCGAGTTATTGAGATGAAATGCCACAACTTTGACAAACAATGTTGCCTAATTCGAACATTATGGTGGAGCGAATTTTATCGAATTTCGACAGATGGGCGGTTGGCCTTAATCAGACACAAGTCGACAGCAGCAATGCTGGCAAGTTAGTGATGCCGGAGCACCTTCCGGGTTCCTTCTATCGATCATGTGCTCCTGGCCTTAATTCGAATTCGATCGCATCACCGGAGTTGTTACTTCGAATGGTAGACTTGAAAGGATGATAATCGGACCAAATTCCAGAGCAATTCAGGCATTAGATCAACAAAACAGAAACAAGCTTATGGATGAACATTTTGATTATCCTTATTACTCGAACAGCTAAAAAGAGAGAATGAGAGAGCATTGAGATATTTACATAAACACCAAGGAGGGGGAAATGTGATTGACTTGACAATCATCCATCATTCTTCTTCATCCCCCTATTATCATCATCCGAAACAGCACAAGATGCTCCTAAACCAGTCAACAACGGCGCCGTACCAGCTCCCTTGCCTCCTCTCCTTCTGCCTCCTCACCGACTTCATCTCCTTCTCCTTCCTGTAATGCTCCAGAACATCCTCCTTGTACCTGTACTCATCTATCCCCGCCGCGTCGTCCGTCCCGTAGAACACATCTCCGACGATCTCACTCGATCCGCGGCCGAATTTCAGCGTACGGAGATACTGCGGCGACGACGGGGACGATGATGCAGAAGAAGAAGAAGATGGAGAATAATACGATTTCTTCTCTCTTCTCATCAGCTTCGCTCGCCAGCCGCCGTCGGCGGAGGAGGACATACATCCGCCTCCGCCGCAATCGTTGTAGCCGTCGTTGTGGAGGCTGAAGGAGAGGCCTCGCGCCATCGGAATTGAGCTAAATCGGACAAAGAACGCCGATCGATGGCGAAGAAGGAAGAGGAAAATATTCCAGACCCTTGGTTTGTGTGAGGTTGAGAAATCGGACAAAGAGCGCCGACGAAGAAGAAGAAGATGAGCTCGTTGATGTGTGTGATAATGTGATGGAGATGGAAGAGCCAGCTGGCGTATATAAAAGGAAGGTTGACGTGGCGGAGGATGATTGGCTGATGGTAGTAGGAGGAGGAATAAGAATTATATATTAGTGACTGTGCGACTCGAACCGAAATGAACCGAACCGGACAAGAGAGCAAAGGTTTAGAGGTTTAATTGCAATTAAGTTGTTAAGAAAATTGGTTAAGTTATTCGGCTTTTCATCGAATTTACGATTCGATTCAACTAGTTCCGATGATTTTATATACCTTTAAACTGAATGGAAACGATTGAGTGACCATTTAAGTGGTTGAACCAACCAAGCCGGTCCGATTGTAACTACATTAGGGAATAATTAAATGTAAGGGTGAGATTAGTGGGACTTAAATAGTCCAATAATTAGAAGCAACCAAACCATTTAATTAAAAAATACTCTTTGTGTTGTTGCTGACGTGGTTAGTTGGCTAGAGGTTCGTCTATCTCAATCTTTGTTTATTAATTAGTCAGCATATCAAACCACCCTCATTATGGTGATTAAATATTTGACTAGCCTTACCAAATCTTCAAAATTCCAGATGGAGTTATTAGTCAAAATCGCCGGTATCGTCCTCCATCTCTAAGCCACACAATCAAATTCCACTTTTCACCCATTAATCAAATTTATGATTCATTACACAATACCAGAATTGTTCCACCTACCTATCTAGTTCGTGCATCCAAGAAAAGACACTAGACTGAGTGTTTGGACCTACTGGCCTTTGGGAGCAGGCCACTCAAGAATTATCCTAGTCAGAACTAGATGACTACGAGTTCAAAATCGTCGTAAAATCTCGATTACAGGATCTTATTTAGACAACTTCAAGAATCCTTCCAAAAGTCGAGTCTCAAACAGAATGAAGAAACAAGATAAATATCATCATCATCATCCCCCTCTTTGCCATACAAGTAAAATATGCAAGTTATAGTATTAGTACAGCAGCTCTGGAAAGGAAGGCAGGGGAGAAATTACTAATGAGAGAGACTGCTTGAAACTAACAATGTAGCTTTGCTGTGTTTATTCCACAATCTTCAGCACCTTCTGTAAGCAACGAGTTTCCTGCACTACATAAGACACAGGTTACTGCTCTAACAATCAAAGCACCACCCTGTACCCAGTCAACCGAGATATGAATCTACTTGCTGGGAATCAGTTCGGTTGATCAAAACGAATCGATCAGTTAATAGTGTGGCAGACTGCAGGGATCTCCAAGAACCAACAGAGAATTGTCAGTTTTGGTTGACCAAAATCAACGATGTCGGATGGTTTCACCGGTACAATTATGGTTAACCACGGTTCATCCACAGGTATAACAGTATACACAATTGATACGGTTTGGAAAACCATGCCACTTAGTTATTATTAGTATTACTGCTACTTAGGAGGGACTCTCATCTCAAGTAAAAAACACCAGTATCAAGCATCTACTGCTTAGAGTTTTTTCAAAACCAAACCATACCATACCGGACAATTCAACCAGTTCAGCCATGTACCAGTAATAAATCCAGTTCGCCCCGATCAGGGTACATCCCTGGTTTACTAACAGTTTAAAAACCGAGCCACGTACCATTAGTCTCGACAGTTCGGCTCATCTATGGTTCTGAAAACCACCTACTTAGTGTTTTGTTCTATCAGATTCCTACTAAGGGGAGGAATCTAACATTTTGATCCTGGATGTTCTAGTTTCGAAATGAAGGTTCTCACGAACCCAAACCATGTTTATTGCAACATTAAGCGCCATCCATCAGACAAGTAAAGCAATAAGTACAGGTGCAGGAACAAACCTTTAAAGAAGTTTAAGCAGCAGCCTCCAACAACTCCCTGTCGGCACGCTCCCTGATCCTTCTCTCAAGCTCTGGCCTGAAATGTCTAATAAGACCCTGTACAGGCCAAGCTGCGGCATCACCAAGAGCACAAATCGTATGCCCTTCAATCTGCTTGGTGAGCTCCTGAAGCATATCGATCTCTTCCAACTTAGCATTTCCGACCTTCAATCTTTCCATCATCATCCACAGCCAGGGGGTGCCCTCTCTGCACGGAGTGCACTGCCCGCAGCTCTCGTGCTTGTAGAAGTAAGACAACCTCGCGATCGCATCGACGATATCGGTCGATTTGTCCATCACGATCACAGCTGCGGTTCCCAATCCTGATGTGACGGCCTTAAGTGCATCATAGTCCATAAGTACATCGTCACATATGTTTTTGGGCAGTAACGGGACTGAAGAACCTCCTGGGATTACTGCAAGAAGGTTGTCCCATCCACCGCGGACACCTCCACAGTGTCGCTCGATTAGTTCCTTAAGTGGGATACTCATTTCCTCTTCAACTGTGCAGGGCTTGTTCACGTGACCGGAGACACAGAACAACTTTGTTCCGGAGTTATTCTTCCTGCCGAAACTAGCAAACCATTCTGGTCCACGCCTTAATATGGTGGGAGATACAGCAACTGTTTCCACATTTGTGACTGTTGTGGGACAGCCGTACAATCCAGCATTGGCAGGGAAAGGAGGCTTCAACCTTGGCTTGCCTTGCTTTCCTTCAAGGCTTTCCAAAAGTGCAGTCTCTTCCCCGCAAATGTAAGCACCAGCACCATAGTGGATATGAACATCAAAATCGTAGCCGGATCCACAGGCATTCTTGCCTAGAAGCCCAGCTGCGTAAGCTTCTTTCCTTGCTATCTCAAGGTTATTCCGTTCATTGACGTACTCACCCCTAATGTAGATATACGCAGCACTAGCTCGCATTCCTACCCCAGCAATCAAGCAGCCTTCCAACAGCTTGTGGGGATCGTGACGCATGATTTCTCTGTCTTTGCAAGTACCGGGTTCACTTTCATCAGCATTGACCACAAGATAGGAAGGACGACCATCTGAAACCTTAGGCATGAATGACCATTTGAGTCCCGAGGGAAAACCAGCTCCACCACGTCCTCGGAGACCAGACTTCTTCACTTCATTCACAATCCAATCAGTACCTTTCAGAACCAAGTCCTTGGTTCTATACCAATCACCCCTTTTCATTGCACCCTTAAGAAATGGATCGTGCAGTCCATACAAGTTAGTGAATATCCGATCCTCATCACTCAGGCCACCAAAATGAGTCTTCTCAGGAGGTGGTGGTGGTGGTGGTGGCTGTGGAGCCCCAGAATTGCTCGCAGCTTGGGTGCTCAACGATCTAAATCCTACACCCAATTTGTCAGCATGACGCCGAACCAAAGCTGCACTTTGCATGGCAAAGATGCCCCTAATGGGTGCCTGTGAAAACGATAGTTAAATCATAGCTTAAAAGATGCTTGTTCCTACTCTTATTTCAGAGCTCTGGGCATAAAACAGCTCCAGAGTCCCGGAAAAGTGAATACTACAGACAATTAGAGCTACAAGTCAGCAAGATGATCAATCAACAAAAGAGCCGGCATTTCGGAGACATATACAAGGAGGCAGACAGTTCCGAAACAAGATTCTCGAAAATCAAAACAGAAAGGAAGCATCTACTATCAGCTAGGCAATGGCAATTGATTATTTGGAATCCAATGATCTCAGGCAAGAACAGTGGATTAGTACACTACACTATAAGCTATCAAACCATTGCAAAATTCTCAATACCTTAAATGATTACCCGAGCAAAAAACTACATCTTGGGGGAAAATCTAATCTTATTATCTTAATCTAAATTCAAATAACTGAAGCCCAATCCTATATGGAAAACAAATTAGAATCGAAATCCACATTATTCCCTTCGTCAATCTCAATGTCTAAGCTTTCCTCCTTAGCCAAACACGAACGCAGAAAACACACTAATTTAGATCTAGCGTTCGCACAGCCTATCAAAATTCACGCCCTCGCAGAACATTATCGTTAAAACACGCAGAAAATAACCTAAAAACGAGAACGATCCGGAGTTGAAACAGATATGAAATCGAGCAGAACAGACGAATGATTCGTGCTCCAACATACCATATCAGAGAACGATCGGAGACGGCCGTGGATTGCTCCGGCGATTGTTCGGGGTCGATCGCGGTATTGGGAAGAAAGGGAAAAATGAAGTGAAACGAAGGAGATAGAGAAAAATGGAGAGCTAGGTACTGTCAGCCCGACGAGAAAGTGAGGGGCACGATTTATTGTGATAAATCTAACGGTCCAGATATTGTTAGGCTATCCGTGATCATTGTACAATCCACGTATAGGAGCGCAGCGGAGAGTTTGGAGGAACTATGGCGAGAAACAGTGATTAGTGTTCTCATATGAGAACATATGAATACCAAGGTTTTACACGAGGTTTACTAAACCACGCCTTGATTTTCGAATCAAAACACACTCTACATTTTATAATAATTAAAATGTTTATTTTGTAAAAAATTAAAACTTACAATTTTAATCTAAAAAATCCTTTTTAGTATGTTTTAGTTATTCGAAAACACTCCCGGCGAATCACCGAATCAAAATTTGGAAGGTACCAAATTTAATTTCGAACTGAAAAAATAAATTTGGACGGACCGACGTTTCATCCGGTCAGACCACCCGGACGGAAATCGATTAGCGCGGACGGACCGGCGTTCTGTCTGGTTTTTTTTTAATTTAATTAAACTTATTAATTTATTTTCTTTTATGTTGGTTTAGGGTTTTGGATTTGGATACTTGAAGTATCGGTTGGATGCACGGGATATGTCAACGAGTACTACGTAGTGTTCGGCCAGTTTTTTTTTAATGATCAACGAATATATTATATGTAGGTAAATGATTAATGTAGTTTGTATTTCGATGTTGATATTTTGTAGGAAGTTGATGCCGGTGACGGAATTGATTACTCCGACTGGTTCTTGTCCGACGATGTGTACGACAGTATCGGTGAAGCGGCGCAAGCAGCGAAACAGATTGCTGCGACGCTTAATTTCCATCAGATCAAGGGGTCCAACAAAAGCAATGACTCGAAAAAGGAGTGTCGGGTGTATCTGTATTTTTCACGCGGACCCGTTCACAAGTCTGAGGGTCCATATCCGCCGAAACGAGCGACGAAGTCAAAAAAGTGCAATTGCCCATTCAAACTTGTCATGTGATCAAGGGTGGTAGATTGCGAGTGGAAGTTTTTTTATTGACGGCCTTGAAGACATAAAGGATCCTGATAAGTCAAAGGGGTACCACAATCATCCTCTGATTCATTTTACTGAAATTAGCTCAGAAAGCAATCCGTTATCAGAGGAGGCGAAAATAGATATTCGGAATATGGTGGCGGTTCACACAACCGAATAAGAGCAGGTATTCTTTGAACAAAAAGTTCAACACTCGTCAAAATATGAATCAAATTTACAACGAATCATATAAGATTAGGAAGGAGAAATTATATGGTTTGGATACGATGGAGTGGACTTTGCGTGAGACTACATAACTAGGTTATTCGTTCAGTACTTGCAGGATGATGATGACAATCTTGTTCATCTGTTTCTTAGCCACCCCGAATGTGTCCAGATGGTTAGCTCATGGTATTTTGTGATTATGATTGACTCGACTTTCAACACCAACGCTTATAGGAAGCCAGTGATCCAGTTGGTTTGTGTGACTCCAGTGCGGAAGAACTTTAGCATCGGGTTCGCTTTTGTTGAGAATGAAAAAACAAGAGTCTTGTATTTGGGTGTTGGAATGTCTGACTTTAATGTTGGGTAGGCGAGAACCTACTGTATTTGTGACAGATAAGGAACGAGGTCTGGTTGCGGCACTCCGTACCGTATTCCCAAAGACTCCCCATTTACTGTGCATTTGGCACATGAAGAGGAATATCGAGGCGAAGGTTAAGTACATAACGACTAATGCAGAAATGGCTGAGGCTTTTGTGCATGGTAGGTTGAATAAAGTGTTGTATGCACAAACAGCTGCAGAGTTCTTCAAGGAGTGGGAAGAAATGATCATCAGTGATTGGGCAGATGACAGTGCAGAAGCGGCTTGGCTGGGCACACTGTACCGTCGAAAATATTCAACGTACGAGTTATTGGTGCTACCTCAAACATAATTGTACACCTGTATCGATAGTTCATGTAATAATCGTGACAGTACTTGAATAATTTACTAAGTACGTAAATAATCGTGATTGTTCGTGGATGTGCTAAATAAATAATGTTGTTCTCATACATAATCTCAAAGCACACATGGTCTCGTCCAACACAGCAAATACCAACAAATATAAATACACAAGTCTCAATACATAATATGGATAAAAACATGAACATAATACAGTCACACGTCTAACGATACGGTCTCTGGTGGCGGAAGTCCACATACATATATGCAACACTGCTCGGAGCTCCTCGATCGCCTCCAGATACTCAGCATTGGAATCGTACTCCTGCCTCATCGGAATCGTACAAGGTATGGATGCATATGGTCCAATACCCTGTAAGCTGGTTGTACAGAGGAAAAGGAAACAAGTCAACTATCATGTACATACGGGTGTGAACCCTAACCGAAAGTAATACCAAACATAATTACCATATATGTAGGCGCGAGGGCACCAGTAAGGAGCGCCCTGAGGATGCACGGGTGGCTGTGGCGTCGATACTAGTACATGTATCGCGAATCGACATCGATCACGTCATCGATACGTCAAATCAAAGACTGAAATGGCATCAGTCGGGATCAGTCCTCATCCTTCCATGCTCTATCAGTGTTGTCAGCCCACTCAACCAGGTAACCATTAGGCTCAGCCGCCCTAAGGAATGAGATTGCTTGTACGTTAGTGAGACAATTCCTGACCTATACGACCCTATTTGTGGGTGTCGTACCTCATGTCTGGCCCATTTTAATATTACATCTTACTTATTCTTTGACAGGTGATTAATAAAAATAAAATAATGATTGACGCGTCAAAAAAATTACCATAAATATTTAATTACCAATTAATTTAAGATTCATGCACAATCATAATTGGAGATTGGTAAATGAAATAGAAAAATCATTAAATAAATTTCCTTAGTTCAATTTACTTGAAGAAAAATACCTTATTTGCCTATAAACAATTAACGTCTAATATAAGAAAGGTAATCATTTAAATCAAAATTTACGAAATTGCCATTTTTCCTTTGACTGTTTATCCTCCAATTTTCTCGTATAAATTGCAATTGTTATTGTTCTGGGAGTGAATAGGTTAGACGTTCGATTGTCTTTGCATTGGCGATGACCAATTCTTACAATACTATTGTTAGTTTCAGAGTGATGGCTATTATGTTATTTTTTATGGTTTTCGGTATCGGCATAAATGGTATGGTTAACAATGATAATAAGAAGTTTGATCGCGATGGCATATTAAAAACCATTGTGGTTAGTATTTCTTTGAATGTTATGTCTATATACAATATACTTGATTGGTATTATCTCCACCTTTTTAAAGTTATCATATACTGTTTTTATGGGTGGTTTGTGCTTAATTGTGGCATGTATTTGTAACAGAGCGGAGACGAAATTATTGATTGTGTGGACATCTATAAACAACCCGCTTTCAACAATCCGCTCTTGAAAAATCACACTCTTCAGGTGAGCTTCAACAAAGTTGCATATTTGTGTTTGTGTAATTTCAAATAAAATACAGTTATGAGTTGTTTTTTTTTGGAGTTGTTTAGTTGAAACCAAGTTCATACCTGAGGGGATCGAGATCCAAAGTTGTGGTTAACTCAACAAAATATATTCAAATGTGGCATAAGAATGGTGAATATTGCCCCAAGGGAACAATAGCAATGTTGAGATCGTCAACGACGACTTGGGCATTTAAGGACATTGAGGTACATGTAGCGTTAGAAGATTGATTGAGATTTAAATATGTGAATATACTGAAAGTGAAATTACTGTTGGATTGATTACAGGTGGCGGGAGTGTCGTCGTCGTCGTATGATTACTATGGACTCAATATGGATATGAGCGTATGGAGCCCACAAACACAACCAAACGAAATGAGCTCATCCCAAGTTTGGATGTTCGGTGGTGACGGCTTCAAAGTGCAGTCGTTTCAAGCTGGTTGGATGGTAATTATTAGTAATGAAACAACTTTATTTTTTGGTCGTTCAATTAATAGTAATAATAATAATAATAATAATAATAATAAATATCAGGTAACGCCATTGAAGCCAAAACCCACCATCTTCGCATATTGGACCGTAAGTGCATATGAAATAAGAATATATGGTTGTAGCTAGCTAGGTGTGCACAATTATATTATTAATTAGTTATATATATGGATCTCTTCTATAGAGGGATGCAACCGAAGTATCTGGATGCTACAATCTAGACTGTCCTGGTTTTGTTCAAACAAGTTCTACCATTGTCCTCGGTTCTCAACTAAACCCAGTTTCCATCTATGGCGGCCAACAATTTTTTATCAACCTCAAAATTCACAAAGTAAGAAATTTAAATTCCCAATTATATATATTGAGATTGTGCATGCATGCAAACTCTCTTCATAAAACTCATTCATCACAGGATTTTAAAACGGGCAACTGGTGGCTAAACATCCAAGGAACGGATATAGGGTACTGGCCGGGAGATTTATTGCCGAGCATGAAGATATCAGCAACTGTGATGGTGTGGGGAGGTAAAGTTAGCAATACGAAGCCGAAAGGGGTTCACACAAGGACTCAGATGGGGAGCGGCCATTTCCCGAGCGAAGGGTTCGGAAAGGCGGCCTGGTTCAAGAACTTAGAATATGTGGACGACAAAGGATCGTTCCAGGATGTCCGCTTTATTCAAACAACAGCTTCGGATGAAAATTGTTACGACGCACAAGTGCAGGATTGGGATCAGAATTTTGGTACTCATTTCCTCTACGGTGGTCCTGGCTATTCCTCTATTTGCCAGAACTAGCTTGCTAGTAGTCGTTTTTATTATTAATTACAATAATTATAAAAGTTTGAGTTGAGTTCATATGAATAATTTCTGACAAGTTATGTCCAAAATTCGTAATCTATATGCATGGGAGTATTGAAAATGGATGATTTAGATTTTAAGGTTTCACGATTTTATGATTTTATTAGTGTCGAACGATTATGATTTCACTTAAAATTGGTGGTTAGTGGAATAACGTAAAATCTCGATTTAAATCTTAGAATTTTGTAAAAGTAATGATTTTTTATGTATTTTACGATTTTATATTCTATCTATAAAAAGGAGAACATGAATTACTGTTGAATGAATAGTGTTTCGATCTCTTATAAGGATTTTATTTTGAGTTTACTGGGGCTTTATTTTGATTTTACTGTGGCTTTATTTCGTGTTTAGTGGAGCTTTCTTTTGAGTTTATGGAGGTTTTAATTTGAGCTCGCGTATTATTCTTTATGGGTCTTGTGATACTTTCCATTCTTCAATTGACATATCTTAAATTGTCTCGCGCTTTCATTTTGCTAATACGTTTCTTATAACAAAAAAAAAAGTTCATCTATCTCCACTTATTCTCTAAAACTTTCAAAGAACATCCTACATATAAATCTAGTTATAAATAAAAAAATGTTCATTCGTCGCACTCGATTTGTCTAAGAACAAAAAAATGTAGGTGTTATTTTTATTGATAGTTTTTTAATTTTTAGTAATAAGTGTAGATTAAAATAATACTAATAATCTAAAAGTTAATACATTTTTTTCTTTAAATTTGCTATTATAAATAAGTCATGAAATTTTATGATTTTATTATTCGATTCTACGATTACAATATTTCACATCACTTTTTAATTTCATCATTAAATTAACGATTTCACTACTATACATATGCATATCAAAATTGGCTGCTGCTGCTGGGTTTGATCCCAGACAAACGTTTTAAAGACACTGACAGTAGGTATGTAGTAGGGCACAAGCCACATGTGTAGTCGTCCTCTTCAGAGAATAGACCTTTTCATTTTAAACTCTTAGACTCGTGTTTCCAACAAGCTAAGTGTGTTTTTACCACCATTCTTATCTTTAAATTAGTTACGTTATTGGTTAGGTCACACCATGCTTTCCAATGTGTCAGCTGAACTAATAAAGATATTAACCAGAATCATAGTGGTAAGCATGTTGATGTTACAAGTTGTGTTTTTGTATATGTTAAATTTCCATACAAGACTTATAGCCACTTGTAAAGTATTATCATGTGTATTGATTTGACACTCAGAATTAAATTAATTTACCACTCCTCATCAACTTAATTATATGATCAATGATTGTGATGTACACAAACAACTAAATAATTACAAACAGTGGGCCAATCACTCTGGAAATGGCCAAGCCCATACATGTGCATCCAAAAAGAAAATTAGGGTTTCATCATCTCCAGAATTTCCAGCAAGCTTTGATTGGAAATTTGGTCAGTCAGCCACTAAAAAACAATTTCAAATCAGAGACTCCCCATAATGTTCCACGTGAAAAGGTTCAGAGAAATCGTAAGATATTTTTAAAAATATCCAATCAAGCCCATAATTATGCAACTGCCATGCCCACCTCTTCATCTCCACCGTCCACGTGTTTCCCCTACTTTTTACTACCCGCCGTAGTACCCAGTTACCGTTAAAGTAGCCCAACGGCCTTTTCAAAGAAAAAGAAAAGTGAATTCAGCACCTCTGCGTTCTATCTTCTTCTTTTAGACGGTGGACTGAAACCGTTTAGCTACAAACGTCAAGGGAGTATATTAGTACTATTTTCCCTCATTGTGTTGTGGGAATCGAACTAGACGTTAAATCGGTTTTAGTGTTCCGAAAATCGATCTAAACATAGAATCGATTTGATTATCAGATTTATAATTTAGAAGTTTAAATGAGCTTAATAAGTAACACTGAGTGTCACAAACTCGCTATATTATCAAATAATCTTATAACGCTACATAAGTATAAAGCTATGACGAAATTTCTATCAAACGGCTCGAATATAAAGAGCATGATGTAAAAAACCTCATATCCACTTCATTTTGTCATAATTCGACTATTGCCTACCTTATAATAAACCGATCAAATCCTCAATAATATTCCTAAGTCATCCCCTAACCCACCCTTACCTTACTAATAACTCCATTGATTCTCTTATTATTCCTACATTTTCATTATTTAAGGTAGAAAACACCTAATTCAATATTTCACTTTACGAATAATCTGATCTAATTAAACTCCGTTCCTATTCCACCACATATAAAGGACACTTCTTCCATCGTTCTCCTCATTATCACCATCTAATATCATCCAAGTTTATCTAGATCCAACGCATGAAGAGCCTAGCGCCCTTTTCGACCAAACTCAATACTATATAAATTGAAGTAAACTACTTGGCTTGTGAAAGAAATGAGTCAACTCTAACATTGGTCCTCAATTAATTCAATACTACTTCTCCCTCCCAAAAACAAATTAAGCTACGATATTCCATGCTATACTAGTCCATGGCCTTAGCCGCCCCAAGCTAGCTAGTAGCTTTCCTCATTTCGTTACAACTTACCTGTACACCTGTATTTCGTTCCCCTTTCCATTCATGAGAAGCGACTAGTGGCAATCATGTTAATAGACTAGTTTCTGGTTCCTAGTGCAAGAAGTTATTTAAAGTTTTTCTTTTTTCTCCGGCTCAAGTTTCCACCATGCAGAGACTTGCTACCTTTTGCTAAAAGCCTCTATTTTAATCCTTCTTCAATGGAGATCTGAAACCTTTCTCTTTCAGTCTTTCTCCCTCTTCCCCCTCATCCACCTCCATAGTTTTGAGAGCAAATTAAGATCATTCCCCCTCATCCCCTGTTCCCTTCACTGAACAGTACCAGTAAATACTCACTTCCCCCCCCCCCCCCCCACTGTTCTTAAAAACCCCTCTATTTCTCCGGTCCCCTCCCAGTCCCACCCTTCAATTCTTGATAATAAGAGAATTAAAGCTTTCAGTTTCAGATAACTGTCTCTCTTGTAGGGTTCTCTGCTCAAATCTGTCTTCTTCCAGAGCCATTAACACTAGCTAGCAAGCTCTCTCTCTCTCTGTTAAATGTGTCTTCTCACCTTCCTCATGTTCTTTCTTGAATCAATTTACCTAGCTATCTTTGGCTAGATTGCCAATCACCAAGCTTTTGAGATCTGATACTTTCTCTTTGGATCCAATCTCTCATCCTCCATATCAGGTTCTGGAAACTGGTTCTTCGAGATTCAGGTTTTGCAGGTTCGCTCGAGTTATTGGGACGAACCTGTTCTTTTGAGATTCGGGTTTTGCTGCATTTGAGCTCTAGTGACAGAAAGAGTCGAGATTTATTGGGGACGAAGTCGAGCTAGTCGTCTGTAGTTGCTCAAGTCTGAGTAATTGGGACGAACCGGTTTGGTAGCGAGTTGTTCGGTTCGAGTAATTGGTTGAAACTGGTTCTCTTAAGATGAGATCTATAGAAGATAAGAGTTGCTACAGCAATGGAGCAACGACGCCGGTTCATAATCAGCAAGAGATTCCTAGCAGCAATGGAGCAATCAGCTTCGAGTTTCATAAAGGTAGCAGAACCGACAAGACTTCTTCTTCAGCTAGGAATAATCACCGTCAGCAGCACCACAGGATCGCGTTGGGGAAGCCGACGCCGTCCAAATGGGACGACGCGCAGAAATGGCTGGTGGGGTTATCGAGAGGCGGCGCTGGTGGAGGGGGAGGGGATAAGAATCAGATCCAGCATCCTCGGAATTCGAACGCCGACGATCGGCGGTTGATTGCTCCGGTGCCGCAGCAGGAGCTGGATGATGATGATGATGAGGAAGAGGATGGGTATTCGAGCGGCGGAGGAGATGGACGGAGAGGAGGAGATCGGACGAAGAAAGTCGAGTGCGACGACGAGTCGATTTGGCGGATTAATAAGCCTGCTCCCGGCGGTTCGATTAATCCGGTCGTCTCTGCTGCTCCTCCGGCGATTCGGTCGATTTGTGTTAGGGATATGGGGACGGAGATGACTCCGATTGCTAGTCAGGAGCCGTCAAGGTCTGCTACGCCGATCAGGGCGACAACGCCGGCGGCGAGGAGCCCGATGTCGTCGGGGTCGACCACGCCGGTTAGAGGAGCGGCGGGGCACCACCACCACGGTGGTGGTGGTGTTGTTGTTCAGGATGGGTACCAAATTCCGGCGAGCAGCGGCGGTGGCGGAGGAAGGGTGAATGGCGGCGAAATGAATAGTGTGATCAAAATGGAGGATTCCGGTAACGGCGGGAATCCGGTGAATCCGTTGGAAGCAAGAGCTGCCGCATGGGATGAAGCTGAGCGTGCTAAATACATGGCAAGGTGAATCAATAAATCACTAATTATGTTTAATTAGGGCTTAATTGGAGTTTTTGGTTGGTTTATAAACCGGATAGTCTTGACTCTTGATTCTTGACCATAGGTCGTGAAACCACTTGGCACGTTGACATTGGTCAATGTGTTGAAAAATCTCACGATGTTGAGAAACCTCGACACTAATTCTAGCCACGGCTACTAACCTTGGCCACCTGGTCGAGATACCTTGGCTCACTGGCATTAATTGGTCACACTAGCCTTGATCATGGTGCCATGAAACCGTGGTGCATTGACCACGGGTTAGTTTCAGTTTGGTCTTGTATATACTTGTTACATATCGAGTTAATTTCGACACTTTAGTACTCTATCTATACTTTATGATATGCAATTGAGTCGATACGATGGAGAACATTCGTAGGACTCAATCGAATTTAGGTAATACTGACTATGATCTTGTGGTGATTGGTAGGTATAAGAGGGAAGAGGTGAGGATTCAAGCATGGGAGAATCATGAGAAAAGGAAAGCAGAGATGGAAATGCGAAAGATGGAGGTAAGCTTATACATTACATTCCCCTCGAAATCGGAGGGTGGGTTGTGTTGGGGCTTATGAGACAACAACATACGTCGTGACTCGTATCCTAGCAATGTGTGATATAAGTTTGGTTCGATCTTGTAATCGCGTAGGTGAAAGCGGAGAGGATGAAGGCTCGAGCACAAGAGAAGCTGGCGAACAAGTTGGCAACCACGAAGAGAGTGGCCGAGGAGAAGCGAGCAAATGCGGAGGCGAAACTGAACGAGAAGGACGTGAGGACATCGGAGAGGGCTGATTACATTAGAAGGAACGGTCATTTGCCTTCTTCTTTCTCCTTCAAACTCCCTTCTCTTTGCTGGTGATGGAGAGACATCAAATGGCTGAAAGAAGCTTTCCACCATTGTAATATTATCAGTATTTTTCTCTGTATTATTGAACACCGGTCCCTTATTATGGATGTTCTTTGTATAAGAATTTGAACTTGTTACAATGTGGATTGTATCATTCTACGTGAAACGGGTAGGTTGGGAATCGGGTATGAGTAGACCGGGTTGTGTGTTTATTGCGTTGCGGGTTTATTAGGTATGGCCGCTCGGATAATGGCTTAAGTACTCCGAGCGGTTTTGAATTGGGGTGAGTTCATCTAACTTTCGGATTGGGCGAGTTATGAGTTGGATTTTTGTCAGACCGGGAGACTTGTTCGTCGTATTATGGGTTCAAATGGTCTCGTAACAAATACTATCAAACCGGACAGATAACTTCTAATTGAGTTGAATCAAACTGGAGCATATAAATTGTTTTTAATGAAAATGTTTAAAGATGTAAACAAATTAAAATGAATTGGGTCAGCCACCGATTTGACTCCCATATACAGAACACCAAACCGGTTTCGGGCAACGGAGCGGGTAACAAGGACAGAATTGTAAATTCCATTCCCGTTCCGCCCTCTATTTATATTCCCTTTAAGCCTTGCTATTATCGTCTTTCCCTCTTTCATCGATTGGGAGCCCGACCTTTTGCGATTCTCTCTTAATATTCAACGACTCGCCGCCTTTTCCACCCTGCTCTAATCGGGTACGCGCCCCTCAAACCAATCATCCGAGATCTCTGATCTCCGATCAATCGTACTCGAGCTCAATCGAGATCGTCAATTTGGTTATCGCTTGTTTGCTTGCTTTGGGGGTCTCTCAATTCCCCTAGGGTTTCGATTTGAAGATCTGTGCTCGTTCATTCGATTCTGCGATTTACTTTCTGTGCTTCATTCTCGAAGTTACTTCGCTCGAGATTCCTGCTTGTATCTCGCTGTTGGTTGTTTATTGACTTGGGCGGGTTTAGGGTTTCGTTGCTGGGAGTTGTGTTGGAGTATTTGGGTTGTGTTCGATTTAATCCATGGCGGCTGGGAGGCCTGGAGTGTACCGTGATTACGAGTTAAGGGAACGGGAGGCGGGATTTGAGCTGTCAAGGAAGGATTCGGGGTACTCTAAGGAGAGGTTTGATAGGATTGGGAACGGTAATCGAGAATATGATCGTGATCGTGTGAGAGTTCGTGACTTGAAGGATAGGTCTAATGGTAGAGTTAGGCAGAGAGATACGAAGGAGAGGGAAGTTGTCAACGGTGTGAACCATTGTTCATCTAGCAGGAGTAATTCAGGCAGTAGTGGTAGTGGTGGCCGTGAAGGTGTCAGGGGACCCCGTCGGTGTGACTCTGTAGCTAAGGCAGTGGATAAAGAGCCTGGCGAATTGTCTAGTGATAGTGGGTCTGATGGTGGGATCGAGTCGGGATCACAGGTCTATGAAGACAGGGAGGTTTCAAAGGTGGTAGAGAATGGGGAAACAAAAGCTCATGTGGAGAAGAAGAGGAAGTTTTCTCCTATCGTGTGGGATAGGGATGCTAATGCAGTGAGTAATTCATCAGAAACAAGGGTTCCGAAGGAGGTGGTAACCGCTCTTCCTCCTCCACCTCCCCTTCCCATCCCTAAGCTACCACGTGAATTATCTGTTGCTAATGGAGAGGTATCTGTGGGTATATCGCCCGCCAGAAGTTATAAGAATTGCAACTCGCAGTCATCGTCTCCTGTCAAGGATCCATACGCTAAACCTTCAGGCGACCACGAGTCTCATGTAGAACCTGATGCTCCGATGTTAATGTCGGATGATCCCAAACAGTATCAGGGCCTCCAGCCAGGGGATTTAGAAGATGAAGATTATGTCCCAACTCGGCATATATCATCCTCAAGATGGGCAGCTGGGAACAACTCTCCAGTTGATGAAGGTGAAATTGTGGAAGATCAGGAAATGCCTAGAAGAAGGAAGAAGGTGCCGTATCCAGACTCATCTGATTCCAAAGTGCGAAGTAAGTCGGTGACTCCTGAGCTTGGCGACCTGAAGAGAGAAGGGTCTGATGGAGCCAATGGTAGGTCATCAGCTTCTGATGAACCTGGATCTCGTCCTAGATCTTCAAGTAGAGACGAGTATCCTAATAATGATTCTGAGAGGGATGAATATATGGAGGTTGACGGGGATCGAGAGTACAAGGATAGAAACAATGGCCACTTAGATACTGATTCGGACGATGATGACAGTTCTAGAGACACACCAGAACCAGCTGGTCCTCCTCAGAGAAGTATAAGCATGCTTAGGGGCTGTAGGAGTGTTGATGAGTTTGAGAGACTTAATAAGATAGATGAAGGTACATATGGTGTTGTATTTAGAGCTAAAGATAAGAAAAGTGGCGAAGTTGTGGCCTTGAAAAAGGTAAAAATGGAGAAAGAACGAGAAGGTTTTCCTCTTACTTCTTTGAGGGAGATAAACATTCTCCTTTCCTTTCATCATCCTTCTATTGTTGACGTCAAAGAGGTTGTGGTAGGTAGTAGTCTGGATAGCATTTTTATGGTGATGGAGTATATGGAGCATGATCTGAAAGGACTCATGGAGTCAATGAAGCAGCCATTTAGTCAGAGTGAAGTTAAATGCTTAATGTTGCAGCTTTTGGAGGGTACAAAGTATTTGCATGATAACTGGGTGCTTCATCGGGATCTGAAGACGTCAAATATACTACTAAACAACCGGGGTGAGTTGAAGATCTGTGATTTTGGGTTGGCTCGTCAATATGGGAGCCCATTGAAGCCATATACTCACATGGTGGTTACTCTTTGGTACAGGTAAGCAGTAGTTCTGTCATCTTTATTTTATTACTCTTCAAGTTTTGTCAGTTTTATAAATCTCGGGTCACCTTGAAACTTCACAAAATGTCACGTGCATGCACTCAGATAATACATGTCTGTTTTTGCGGCTTGGGACTAAGAGATTGTTGTCTGATTCCATTGTGTTAACTTTCAGGGCGCCTGAACTTCTTCTTGGAGCTGAGCAGTATTCAACAGCAATTGACATGTGGTCGTTGGGCTGTATTATGGCTGAAATGCTATCAAAACAACCTTTGTTCAATGGCAAAACAGAGGTTGATCAACTTGACAAGGTAAGTTATCTCAAAGAATACCTTGATTCCCTGATGGTTGCAGTAGTTTGTTTTCTAGCTGACACTTCTTTTTACTGAATTTCAGATTTTCCGGATCCTTGGTACTCCAAATGAACCCATCTGGCCTGGGTTTTCGAAGCTACCAAGAGTCAAGGTTAATTTCGTTAAGCATCAGTAAGTATCTTATTTTCTTATATCTAATTCAAACTTATCATAAGAGCCATTCATTCTTATTCCTGTTGCTGTTTTCCCAGGCTCCCAGTTGGGTGATTATGGTCCTGGTGATCTGGCATCTACAGTGAAATTTTCAGTTAAGACATTTGCGATCCTGCTCTTAATTAACCATCTCACCTACTTATTTCAGGTATAACCTGCTACGTAAAAAGTTTCCAGCAACATCTTTCACTGGATCTCCAGTGCTCTCTGATGCCGGGTTTGATCTGTTAAACAAACTGCTTACCTATGACCCTGAGAAGGTACGCGTAGGTTAACTGTGTTTTCCTGCCTAGATCCAATAATTATGACTTTATACTAAGGTCTTCTGTTAATATTTTTCAGCGAATAACTGTTGATGCTGCTCTAAATCACGAGTGGTTTCGTGAAGTACCTCTTCCTAAGTCCAAAGATTTCATGCCAACATTCCCTGCTCAACATGCACAAGACAGGTAATAGAGATATCTAGAAGCTTCTGTTCAAAAGAATTTCTTACAACTTTTGTTTTAAATATTGTTTTTTATTTATGAATAGACGTCTACGGAGAGTAATGAAGAGCCCAGATCCACTGGAAGAACAACGTCGGAAAGAGCTGCGGCAAGCAGAATTAGGAACTGGCGGGTTATTTGGCTAGATAATCCTTCTCCTGGCCCTCTCCGTCAATCACGATAACATATTGTTGACACAATGCAAGGTTGAGGTGAGGGGTAACAACTGAAGGGAAGTTGCAAACATTGATTATCAGACGGTCATTCACACTGTTTTTTAGCTGGCTCATCTGGTGTTTTGATTGCGGAAGTTACTTGGATCCTGCCATCAAGTAGTTGTGTTGCAGGTTGAGTTCATCATCAAGGTTATCAAGCTTATAGATATCCATCTGTGACACCGCTTGCTAAGCAAGGTGTGGCATAATGGCTTTTCTTCTTTCGAAAAATCAGTTTCAGCTGAATGAGTGTATGTAACATATTTCCATTGGTACATTGTAAACACTTCTATCAAAATTTGGTTTTTAAGATTTGAGACTATGGTTTGTTGCCAGCTGCCTGTTATATCTCTTTTAATATTCACATTGTGTTTGCAAGAGACTGTTGGTTTGAAGCGGAGGAGACGTTCTTAGCGTTTTCATTGATGAAGAATACCCAGTAAACATGATTCGTCAGAGGTAAGTCCTAAGATTTGGTTGCCTTCCTGTCCTGGATGGACATTGTGCTGTTTGTTAATTAATTAGGGTAGTTTCTGTTTCAATTTGATCTGATGCATGTATTTCTGTGGAGTATACGATTTTTCCCTTTCGGCTTCATCAATTATCATTTGAATTGTTCCACCTTGTTTTAGGGTTTCGTTCCCGATGTTTGTTTTTAGTTCACTTCGATCTTGGTTATGCGGTCAGTGTGTAGTTCCTACAAATTTCCTCGGTGTTTCCTGTAATGTACTGCTGTATGTTAGTGTTCTGCCAGGCAATACAGCTGTTAATGGGAGTTCTGATCAAGTTTTGCTTTACTTGATTTGTTAAGTTTGAAGCCAGCCTCTAGGCGATTTGTCTTCAAGACACACATGTCGTTTAGACTGTGCTTCATCGAGTTAAAACACTTTTTCAAACGCAACGTGTACATAGCATGTGCCATCGTGTCTTATTCTAATGACTTATCTAACTGATAGTGAGAACGAAAATTGCGTGCAGTCTTATGTGTGAAAGATTATTGCTCATGTGGTTGAATCTTGTTCTTTGTTATGCTTACACTGTACTGTGTGAAAACTTGATTTGTCCATTTGTCACTGAGAACTGTTTAATGACACCTTTTGCTGATCCAAATGCAGTACCAAAAGCAAGCAGGTTCCGGAGGTTACCTGCATACTGCGGACCCTAATAGAACTTTCAATTAACTGTCTACATGGCCAAGTAGAGGTACACGATAACCCTTGGTTCAATACCCTGTATGTCGATTCATATTCTCATCTCTGCCTGCACTTCAGATTGTGCTGCATTTCCTTTCGAGATTGTCTTCCAATTATCGCCTGCGTCTGCTTTGTCTAATTTGTGTGCTCTTATAAATTGTCGGGGTGTCATCTTTGGATCTCAACTCCTGCTCTTCCTTGGCCATCCTTTGTATGTTCTCTGTCTATTTGGTGTGGATATAGAGCAGCTTTCATCTTTGGACCTTAACCCCGTTCTGCGATTAGTCTAGTATACGATTAGGACTCAGAAATTGGGCGCATGTAAAAGAGCAACAAGATGCTGCCCTGCATGTTTCAGCTGAAATGATATATTGGACTTAAAATGATTTATCTCATTGATAGTGCTTTTTCCGTTTTAGCATTGGAATGGGTAAACTTCTAAGCCTTAACTGCCTGATGTATTCCTGTAGAAGCTTGCAGTTCTTTCTCCCATTGTTTGTCATGTAGAGATCATACTTAATCATGTGGGGTGAACCTTGCTCGACGGTCTAGCTCGATGAGTCGGTTGCGAATCTCTTCATTTGGTTACCGACAAGTATGATAAAGAAGACGGGGAGTCTACTACGTCAGCCCTTGGGCTTTCTTTTAAACATCCTCTGTTGCATTTCATTGCTCTTTTTGAATGGTAAACGTGTCTTGAACAAATTCCATTTCGGAGACCTTATTGGAATCTTCACCCTCAAAATCTTCTGTTAATTGTTGTGCCGTTTCCGTTGTTCGTGCATATAACCATGGCCTGGTGCGGAGGTGGTAAAGTTGGCAACTGGAGCTTTCTTCTCTGAGGTAGCCTGTGTCGCTGCTGTGAGTTGGCTTCAGTTTAGTGGAGTATTTTCACAATCTAATGGAAAATGTGCTGTATACATGTATGTCAATGGATCAATATGAGCAGATTGTACTTGGGTATCCAGCAATCTTATTACTTCTCATTCTCCATTTATTTCACCAGCTGCACGGTAGGAAAGTTGCATTATTACCTCAATGCCCTTCCTCTGCTACCCCAGTTTTTACTAGGCTGTCAAAGCCTCACAAACAATCAAATCCCCTCTTCAAATAATAATCAAATAAAATTAAAAATATTTATCAACATGTTCAAATAATATTGAGTACATTTTTAATGTTTGGTTTTTATTTTTAATCATTTTTAATATGTATATTGATTTAAAAATTTTAATTTTTTTAATAAAAATTATCTATTTATACCCTTTTGAAAATTAATAATTTTGAAATAATAATTAAATTTTT
Source organism: Linum usitatissimum (assembly GCA_030674075.2). Classification (NCBI taxonomy): domain Eukaryota; kingdom Viridiplantae; phylum Streptophyta; class Magnoliopsida; order Malpighiales; family Linaceae; genus Linum; species Linum usitatissimum. The sequence continues at coordinate 3,592,629 of JAUJYP020000264.1, read as the reverse complement.
TTATATTAATTAATATTTGACATGCTTGTTTGAAATAATTATAAATTGAGATTTTGTAATGTTCAATTTTTTAAATAATATTCAAATAAAATTAAAAATATTTTTCAACATACTAAAACAACATCAACATCAAGTAAAATAGATTTTTAACTATATTTTGTTATAATGTATATGGGTTACTATAATGAAACTTGATATTTTAATCATTTCGAATATGCATATCAAATACTAGTCGATTTGAAAATTTAAGTTTTTTATTTTCTTGGGAAAAATGTTGATTTTCATACGTTAACCCTATGTATGTTTGGAATGACTAAAAATTAAGGTTTTGTCATATTAAACCCTTTAAATAATAGTCAAATGTAATTAAAAATATTTTTTTAAATGTTAAAATAAACCAAGTAAAATTGATTTTTGACTACATTTCGTTATTATTTACATCATGATGAAATTTAATTTTTTAGTCATTTCAAATATGTATATCAAATATTAGGCGATTTGAAAATTTAAAAATTTTCTTGTGAAAAAGGTCGATTTTCATACGTTAACCCCTTTGGAAATTGACAATTTTGAGATGCAAATTTTCAAATTGGCTAATATTTGACTTGCATGTTTGGAATGACTGAAAATTAAGGTTTGAAATGCTAAAATAAACCAAGTGAAATTGATTTTTGACTACATTTCGTTATTATTTACATCATGATGAAATTTGATTTTTTAGTCATTTCAAACATGTATATCAAATATTAGGCGATTTGAAAATTTAAAAATTTTCTTGTGAAATATTCGATTTTCATACGTTAACCCTTTTGGAAATTGACAATTTTGAGATGCAAATTTTCAAATTTTCAAATTGGCTAATATTTGACTTGCATATTTGGAATGACTAAAAATTAAGGTTTAATCATGTTAAGCTCTTTAAATAATATCCAAATCAACATGCTAAAATAATATCGAGTAAAATTAATTTTTAATTATGTTTGGTCATTATTTGCATGTGTTATCATGATGAAACTTGATTTTTTAGTCATTTCAAACATGCATGTCAATATTAGCTGATTTGAAAATTTTCATGTGAAAATTGTTGATTTTCATACGTTAACCGCTTTGGAAATTGACAATTTTGAATGAAAATTTTCAAATTGGCTAATATTTGACTTGCATGTTTGGAATGACTAAAAATTAAGGTTTCATCATGTTCGACCCTTCAAATAATAGCCAAATGAAGTTAATTTTTTTTAACATGCTAAAATAACATCGTGTAAAATTGTTTGGTCATTATTTACATGGATTACTATGGTAAAACTTTATTTTTTAGTTATTTCAAATATACATGTCAAATATTAATCATTTTAAAATTTTAAAATTTTCTTGTTAAAATGATCGATTTCCATAGGTTAAACCCCTTTGGAAATTGACAATTTTGAGATGAAAATTTTCAAATTTTCAAATTCGCTATTATTTGACATGCATGTTTGGAATGACTAAAAATTAAGATTTCGCTATGTTAAACCTTTCAAATAATAGTCAAATGAAGTTAAAACTAATTTTCAACATGCTAAAATAACATCGAGTAAAATTTATTTTTAACTATGTTCGGTCATTATTTACCTGACTTACCATGATGAAACTTGATTTTTTAGTCATTTCAAACATGCATGTCAAATATTAGCCGATTTGAAAATTTTAAAAATTATCTTGTGAAAATGTTCGATTTTCATTGGTTAACACTCTTTTGGAAATTGACAATTGTGAGATGAAAATTTTCAAATTAACTTATATTTGACATGCATGTTGGGAATGATTAAAAATTGAGGTTTCACACACACGGTAAGATAATTAGTTTAATTGATATATAGGACGATCAACTCTAGAGGTAGAAATAGTTTGGTTTTGGTTATATCGAAGCGAAACTAAGTTTTAGGTTAATTGAAACAATTACTAATCTAAAACTACAAATTTTTTGGTTAATCTGAATCAAAATCAAACATTTCGATCTGGTTAACTCGTAAATAATCAAATTTTTACAAAGCCAATAAGGAGGGATAAATTCCCTTAATTTCACAACATAACTATTATTGTAACAATTTTCAACTACAAATATCAATGTGACTGATGAGTTGGGATGTACTTAGCTACATAAATTAGTTGCATGAGATACTGAAATCATAAAATATGAATGATGTTATGATGATGGTCTTGCAGGATTACAAGTTTTGTATGGGCAGTGACACTGGAAACAAATCCAAATTGAGACTACTTGGATTTGAATTAGTATTATGGTATCTTTATTGGGTTTTGGTTAACGATAAACCAACCCAAAACCATGATTTTTTTTGAATTATTAACCAAAACCAAAGAAGCTTAACGTTATCCTATCACAAAAGATACTTTTTATAGTTTTCTAAGTTTAATATATATTTTTAATTGTCTTAAAAACTTTAAAATAATTTAAAAAATCAATAACACGATTCAGTCGCTGTTGGGTGGACCTTCTTCCTCCTCCTCCTATCACTCTGTACATTACGCTACCGAGACCAATCATTAGCTTTCAACCTTGTAAAATGCCAATTGATCCCAGAAGCGGCTTCTGTTCAGAGACCACGGCCTACCACAGTCTCAGGCCCCCCGTTCCGCCGTCGACATCTGCAGCATCACTCTCCTTCGTCGATTTCATCTTCTACCTCCTCAACTCCTCCCCTCCGCCACCATCAACCGCTTCCGCTCTCGTCGACGCCGTTACCGGCCGCCGCATTTCTTTTGCGGAACTCGCTCCGCGTGTCAGCACGCTAGCCTCTTCCCTCCGCCGGGACCTCGGGCTGAGGAAGGGAGACGCGGCTTTGATCCTCTCTTCCAACTCAATCGACATCCCGATCCTTTACCTCTCCCTCCTGTCCATCGGCGCCGTCGTATCTCCGGCCAATCCGGCGAGCTCGAAGCAGGAGATTCTCCACCTCCTCAGCTTGTCCAAACCTAGAATCGCATTCGCGACATCCTCTCTAGCTCGTAAAATCCCCTCCGTCGTGAGGACAGTTCTAATCGACTCGATCGAGTTCGAATCCCTAGCGATCTCCACAGAATCCGGATACGGCGAGCTCAACAAAGAGCCGGTGACCATCTACCAATCAGATCCGGCAGCGATCCTCTACTCATCCGGAACGACTGGAAGAACCAAAGGAGTGCTGTTAACTCACGGTAACTTCACATCAGTGGTGGCCGCTGTTCACGCCAGTCGGCCGGAAAGAAAATCTTCTCAGCCTGCGGCGGTATGCCTATCGACGGTGCCGTTTTTCCACATTTACGGATTCGCTCTGTGTCTCCGGACGGTTGCCTTCGGAGAAACGCTGGTGTCGATGGAGAGAATAGAATTGAAGAAGATGCTGAAAGCGATCCAGGAACATCGTGTTAGCCACGTGGCGGCAGCGCCACCGCTCGTAATTTCTCTGATCAAAGAAGATCGGAAAGTGATGGCCGGCTACGATTTGAGCTCTCTGGAAGTTGTAGCCTGCGGCGGCGCTCCACTGGGTAGAGATGCAGCCGCGCTCTTTGCCAAGCTGTTTCCAAGTGCTCTGCTCGTCCAGGTAAGGCAAAAAAATTATTCATTTATCTTTTCTTAATTTTTATAAAAAAAAAATGAACGGCTGGGATTGTACGTGAAGGCTTATGGGTTGACGGAAACGACGGGGGGGATGTTTACGACGGTGGGATCAACGGAGAGTAAGGTGGGAGGCGCAACAGGGAAGCTATGTCCCAGCTGTGAAGCGAAAATTGTTGATCCTGAAACTGGAATTTCGCTGCCTCCTGGTAAAGCTGGAGAGCTTTGGGTGAGAGGGCCAACCATTATGAAGGGTAATGATAATGAATTCTTGTTCATGACATTCATTCGGAAAGAATTCGAATAACCGAATCGTTATCCTGATGGGACAAGGATTCTGGTTCCTGTAATGATGCTTGCAGGCTATGTTGGCGACGAGGAAGCAACTGTTAGAGCTTTGGATTCGGAAGGATGGCTGAGAACTGGAGACCTCTGCTACATCGACGATGAAGGGTTCCTGTTCGTGGTCGACAGGATTAAGGAACTGATCAAATGCAGAGGCTATCAGGTTCGTTTCATAAACAGTACGAATTTTGCAGGAACTCGAGTATTGGATTTGTGCGTTTTGATATCATGAGAGTTATTGAATTAGGTAGCTCCAGCTGAGCTTGAGCATCTGCTTCAGTCACATCCGGAAATTCTCGAGGCAGCAGTCGTCCCGTAAGAAGTCCATTCAAGCTTTCATTTCGTTGACATTAGTAAATGAAAACATTAGTCTGATCTCGGATTTTTTGCAGGTTTCCTGATGAAATAGCAGGCCAAGTTCCGGTAGCGTTCGTGGCAAGACAGAATGGAAGCACCGTGAGCGAATCAGATATCAAGAGTTTTGTAGCGAATCAGGTATTTAATTTCGTGTTCATTGTCGTAGCGATTTAACACCATATGAAAAAAATTACAGTGATTCCTTCATTTTCTTCGTTAGGTTGCACCATACAAGAGGATACGTAGAGTATTGTTCATCCCATCCTTACCAAAGAATGCACAAGGCAAGATTCTCAGGAAAGACTTGACAAAGCTTGTCATGATGTCAGCAGCCAAGCTATAGACTCAAATCACAATTTTTCGCCTTTATTTGAGTACAATATAACAAACGAAATCGTGTTCTAGTTTCGATATTTTCAATGGGGAGATACAAGTAGATTTTCTCATCAATTGAGAAAACTATGGATAATAGCATTGATTACCTAGAACATGAAGTAGTTCCTTGAAAGAGGAACTGTAGTGGCAGCAGGGCAAGTTAAAACTTCACCATTAGCTGTGACAGTGTAAGTCTCGGGATCGACTGTAATTTCCGGGAGTGAATCGTTGAGCTTCATGTCGAGTTTCGTTAGCTTCCTCACGTTCCCCACGGCCTGGACTCGCTTGTCAAGCCCGTATGAGGCTTTGACTCCATTATCTAAGGCTGCCTTGCTGACGAAGGCAATGGAGTTTTCACTTCCGGCCTTGCCAAATGCTCCAAACATTGGCCTCGAGATCACCTGCAGCGAATCATATACGTTGTTACACGCCATTAAGTCGGGCGAGCCCTTTTAGGTTCAGGATTTGTAAAATAGTGATTTTCTAACCGGTTCAGGTGTTGGGATGCTTGCATTCGGGTCACCCATGTTAGCCCATGCAATGACACCACCTTTGATCACCATCTCCGGTTTAGCTCCGAAGAATGCGGGTTGCCACAGAACAAGATCAGCCCATTTTCCGACCTACAAAAAGCGGATCAGTGGTTCTTTCGTACTCAACTCAGGTAATTTACTCGAATCGAGAATTACCTCGACTGAACCAATGTGTTCTGCAACTCCATTTGCTATGGCTGGGTTTATGGTATACTTAGCAACATATCGCTTGATTCGCAAGTTATCGTTGTCTGATCCAGCAGGGTCAATCGTTCTCCTCTGTGATTTCATCTTGTGGGCAGTCTGCCATGTTCTGCTTATGACCTTGTGTAGAGAGCAAAACCGGACATTAGCTTGAAATCCGGTGAACCGGGTTTACGAAAATGTAAAAGTATACCTCTGCGATCCGGCCCATGGCTTGTGAATCAGAAGATATGATGCTGATTGCCCCCATATCATGCAATAAGTCCTCTGCAGCAATTGTCTCAGCTCGAATTCTCGATTCAGCGAAAGCTACGTCTTCGGGTATGTCCTTGTCAAGGTGATGGCAAACCATCTGCAAAAAGCAAAAACATTTTTCACAAACCCTTCTGTGGTTAATACACAATATGTCTGAGAATCATCAACTCACCAACATGTCGAGATGCTCGTCGATCGTATTCGAAGTGAAAGGTCTCGTGGGATTCGTTGACGAAGGAAGGACGTTCTTAACACCGCACACTTTGATAATGTCTGGAGCATGGCCACCACCTGCACCTTCACTGTCAAACAGCTTTCGGGCCGGAATTAGTCACTTGGCTACCAAGACACTGAGATACAAGATGAAACTTGTGCTGCAAGCTACCTGTGATATGTATGAATGGTCCTTCCTTTAAACGCAGCAATAGTGTGCTCCACAAATCCAGACTCGTTCAAGGTGTCAGTATGAATGTTAACCTGGCGAAAAAATTGGAGGAATTAAGCCTTCAAACCTGTACTGAAAACCCAATTTATCGCAACTTCAGACCGACCTGGATATCGTATTCATCCGCTACAGCTAAGCAATTGTCTATTGCAGCTGGAGTAGTTCCCCAGTCTTCATGCAGTTTCAGTCCCATTGCCCCGGCTTTAATTATGTCGTGGAGCTCTTCAGGTTTCGCGGCATTACCCTGGAATCGAAATCAGCATACGAAAAGAGATCAAATAAAGGACACTTGGAAGTTTCGAGCGTTACCTTTCCAGTGAAGCCGAAATTGAGAGGCATGTTATCAGTGGATTGCAGCATAAGCTTCATTTGTGAAGCAGCAGGAGTGCAAGTAGTTGCGCGTGTGCCGTCGGCAGGTCCAGTTCCACCACCAATGAGTGTTGTAATGCCTAAGTACACATTTCTAGCCGTCAGATTTCAAGATCCAGGGTGCAAGGATTTCGAGCAATGTACGTAACGTATCGAATCTTTACCGCTCGAGATTGCTTCATGTGCTAACTGAGGACAGATGAAGTGGACGTGACAGTCGATCGCTCCTGCGGTTATGATCATCCCCTCTCCAGCAATTACCTCTGTGTTAACCTGACCAACAAGTCATATTGTCACCATCAACAAATCTTTTGGGTACCATGGTTAGGGTGGGAAGCTTACACCAATGATCATGTCGCCATGAACACTATCCATGACGTCAGGGTTTCCGGCTTTGCCAATGGCAGCAATGTGGCCTCCTTTGATGCCAATGTCAGCCTTGTAGATTCCACTGTAGTCAATGATCACAGCGTTCGTTATAACCGTATCGAGAGATTCCGCCGGTGGATGTCCAGCGGACTGTCCCATTCCATCTCTGATGACTTTCCCACCTCCGAACACACATTCATCGCCAAACACGGCAAAGTCCTTCTCGATCTCGGCGTAGAGATTCGTGTCCCCTAGACGGACCTTGTCTCCGGTTGTGGGACCATACATGTTAGCGTACATCTCGCGAGGAACGACGGTGGTGAAAGCAGGATCCTCCCCGGTTGTGCCTTCCCTGCAGAAACAGTTTTGGAAGGTGTGACAAATCTAGTTCGAACTTCGTATAGTTGATCTTCTTACGATTCTAGTCATTGACCGGTTTGACGGGTAGAAAGTTGGATAGAAATTTGAGAATTTTTTCGCTCGGGCAGAAAAGTTAGATCCCGATGGAGTGATTTCGGGAGGGAACTTTTTCATTGCCATCCAACATTCCAACATTGCTAGGTTCATTTCCGCCCCGATTCCAACTCCAATTCCTGCCCGAATTGGTAGAAAAGTGAGGAGAAAGGAGTTCATAGTTAGAACCTGGCATTCGCTTCTTCTTTATGCCCGAATCCTCTGCTATTTATAACCTCCAATACAACAGCGTTACTGGAATCGCTAACAGGACCATCGACGATGCCATTTCCACCTCTGATCACCTTCTTGCCCGCAATGCTAACAAGTACAACACTCTTGCATTCCCCTGGCTAAACAACACCACAAAACAAATCAACCGACCAAGAACACGAAAACTATCCACAAAACAACACTTAGCAAATAAACACAGAACCTCGAATCGAGTAGCCGTTCCTGCAGGTATGTTGAGGCGCATCCCGAGTGACTTCAGCCGGTCAAAGAGTAAGTAAGGATTCGTCTCGATGAAATGATAATGGCTGCCAACCTGAACCGGCCTGTCTCCTGTATTAACAACTTTCAAGATCACAGCTTTCCTTCCTAGGTTCAGAGTTACGGTCCCCTCCCCGTAGATTATCTCTCCGGGGAATTCGGCCTTTTCGATTCCGGGGAACTTGTCGGTTGAAGGCACTGCAGAAATTGTTTCTTTCGGTCAAAATACAGAAAGCTTGGTCAATCCACATACAAGAATTCAGCACTTACCTGGGAGAAAAGAGCCGTGCAGAGCCAGCTGGAGATCCCCATTCTCGCAAGCAATAGCATCATGAACAGTTATAAGCTTGGTTCCATCAGGAAAAGTGCCTTCAACCTACAGAGTTCAAAATCAACTCCATGAGACTACACAATAGTTGCTTGCTAGGAAGATGATTGCCAGGGAAGGTTGTAAAAGTTCGATTAGAGACATCCTTGTAATTTTGATTTTGTACAAATGGTTCGTTAAATGAAGCTGTAACTAATTAAAAAAACCAGTTACACATATGTTGGTTTTCTGAAGTACCTGTACAGAATGAAGCAAATTGGGAACTGCTGGAAGCACTTGTCTCCTGTAGTCAAGTATGCACAAAAACTGCAATTTTCAGCACATGCTAGATAAAGAAAAGGGAATCAGATAACTTAAGATAGCAACACATTTAGACATTCTTCCTGTAGCTAAGATATACAAAAAACTGCAAGTTTGCAGTACATACTGGAGAAAGAAGGGGAATCATATTACTCAAGATAGCAAGCACATAATGTATATTGAACAGTCTTTACACAAGCAGATTGTACCTTCCTAAAAGCTGTCTCCCAACATCCATAAGCTCTGCTACACTCTTGTCACCATCTCTTACAAACTCCAAAATCTACAACCCGAGAAGAAGAATAAGAAAAAAAAAACACACCAAAATCATTGTTACATTATTCCTAAAGAACCCCACCAATCTCCCATCTTGTTACACTAGAACTAGTTCTTTCTGAAATCTCTCCCAACAAGTCAGAGTTATTGGGATCAAGTCTTCTTAGCCCCCAAACAAACAAGGCTTAGTGAACCTTTGTAAACTTCAGTTTCGAAACTCTCTCATTCGAGGCTGCGTATTGAGGAATATTGTACAAAATGAAAACTTGAGTTAAATGGATCCAACAGTTCTCTACTACTAGTAAAATTCTAAAGCTGCCCAATATTGAAACTAAACCTTTGAACGGGACGAAAAGGAAGAACCTGAGAAGCAATAAGAGCAACGGATTCGGTGTAATTGAGCTTGAGGCCACGAGCTAGGCGCTTCTGGGCGAGGAATCCTGCGTTGTGGAGCGCAAGTTTCTCCACTTCTCTCGGCGAAAGCTTCATTTTTTGTTATTCTTCTTCTTCAACAGCAGGAAGTCGTCAACCCACTCGATAATCAGCTGACTAAAGGGTCAAAGCAGAGTCGGAGATTGCAGGAGCGGACTGCTGGATCGAGAATGAAGAGAGAAGCGTCTGGGAGTGATGAGGAGTGGGTTCAAGACTGTTGCTTTCAATCTATCATTGGACAGTTGATTAGTGTAATGGTGAGTAGGCTTTGTTGTCTGCTTCTGAATTTATTTTTTCTCTGTAAAAGAGGTATCTTGTGATTCGGCGAGTTCTTCCATGAAATTGGGGAATATGATAATAATGGGATGATAACAAGAGCTGCTGGATAATTCATCGCTGTGGTGATTTCTCAGCTCATTATACGGAGTGACTGTGTTTCACGAGGACATAATAACCAATACACGTAGAAGGTCCAATCTATTGGGTTAAATGGCACCATCTTTTTGAATTGTAATTTTTATGGTATCAATTTGAATTGAATTTATCCCCGTTAAGTTATTTGATGTATCATTATCTCGTATCCTATCTGGCAAATTAAGAGATGACATGACGGGAGGCGAAAAATTGTTTTATCATGTCATCCCAAACTACAAATCGTTTAAGATCCGCAAAACTCGATCCAGATATTTTGACATGCAAAACCCGATTTAACCTTAAATATTGACCATCCCTAATATTGCGATTGAAGATTCACCTTCTACCTTCTTCTCCGCATCTATCACCTTTCTCAGTTCAAAACCAACAACCCTGAAGTAATGGAGTCAAAGGAAGTGTAGATCCAAGTGCCGGAATCTGTCGTTTTTTGAAAGCACTGTTAACCATCTCCCTCTATTAACAGTGAGGATCACACCAAGAAGTGAGTTTTGTTTCGACATGAGTGATGGCTAGCTTTTGGACTATAGCACCTTTTAAGCAAAGATTTGATTATGGCTGGTGTTGTTGGGTAGAATACATGGTTCGCACGCAACTCGCAATTCACATAACTCAGCCTTCAACTTAGCTAATTTATGTTTCCTTTTCTGTGCTTTGTATTCAGTAATGACTAATCTGTTAATATATTCGGTTAATTTTTCTTGTAGTTGGGAATGTATATTGTGAGAAGAATCCACGTCAGCAATAAAAAATCTCGACATCCCTTTCTCAGCTTCATCTACCCAACGGAAGAAACCTCAAACCTAAACATTAAAGCACACAACCATAATTATCGGTAACAAAATCGAAATTACTTTCCAAAACGAACATCAGTAAAATCTCCTGCCCGAGTTCTTTCCAGTACCGAAAACCATCATGACGACAACTTGATTGTGCCTGCAATTCGGCCAATTCGATCCTGTTGACTCGCATGAGGAACTACCAATTCCTTTCATATTGCTTCTATGCTGGCTACGGAAAAGAAACCTGAAAGCAATTGAAGTCGGCGGGGTCGAAGATAGGGAGGAATAAAAGGATAAGAGGATAGGAGAGAACAACAAAGAATGGGAACCCTAATTCTCTAGAACAACAGTATTTAAATGAGAGATAGAATCGGGTCGGATAAAATCGATAAAATCGGAATAGAACCGAGTCGGATAAAATAAAATCTCAATTCAGATGATATGACGAATCTATTAGTCTATGTAGTGTTCCACATATCATGACGAAATATGTTATTCCGCCCCTTTTAACATCAACAATACACATACCGAATTTTCATTAAGTTCAAATAAAAACAATACCATAAATTGTAATTTAAAAAATGGTGCCATTTTTTGTGCACCCAACGTATTGGGCCTATTAGTCCTTATAAATTTGATGCTTCAATTAATTTTTTACAAGTTTTTTGTACGTATTTATTCGCCACTATACACTCGACGTCGGTTCGCGTACCAAGCTCATCATCACCCATGTATCATGCATCTTATTGGCCAATTTTCATGACTACTATGGGGTCAATTACTATTTCAGTCACCAAACTTTGGGTTTGTCTGATTTTTTTATATAATGAAATATAAATCAAGTCATTATTACGATTTAAAATATAATATTTTTATTTTGTCAACCTTCTAAGTCGCCTTGAAAAACTAAATTAAAACTTTTTGACTAGTTGAATTAGTTGCATTATAATTTTAATTTAAAATCCATTCTGATGATTGAAAATAAAAACTCATTCGGACTAACTTATTTGATTAATTAAGTTTTCTGATCCAAGTCGAAACTCATAAACCAATGACATGTTCATCTTCTCATTTCATTGTAATGTTGCGAAGGTAGTTAATTCTGTCATCAAATACTAGCTATGTAGCTCATTACAAGTGTTGATGAATCTTTTCATAACTATTAACGAAAGATACAATTGAAAAAAAAAATAATTTTATGTGGCTGAGGGCGTTGATTTGGAGGTAAAACCTCACGTTTGAGTTTGCACACGGACAAAATGTTGAATATGAAACATAGTTGAGGGAGATAGCAGGTTATAATTTTGAGGAGGAGGTTGTTCAAACAAAATGATATGGAGATGGAGGAAGAAAAGTGGATTAGAGGACAATAGTCATTGAATTATCGGTATGACGATGTCACTGATTTCTTTAAAAGATCGACTTATTTATCATAACCGAGCAAGAGAGCAACAATGAGAGGTTGAGGAAGAGGTAATGGTGTTAAAATAAAATGATAGAAGCTAAGGAAGAAGATCAGATGAGAAAATATAGATCGTTGAATTACATAGAGGATGATGTTATTGGTGTGGAAACTCAATTCATAATCAAAATCGCGAATTTTATTTGATTTAGATTCATTTAGTTCTTGAATTTTTAATATACATATGGCATTGTTGATGTGGCATTTTTAACAAAAGAAAATCAAATAAAATTCGAGTGACCACTTTTATATTTAGCTCAAAGTTAGGTGACCACTGACCACAAGTTTATTTCTGATTTTTTTTCCCTATCGACCTTCTTCTTAGTTAGGGTTCTCCGAGATTTCTTCAGTCAATCCCTGATCCTTCGACAATTCATACTCCGGGCAACAGATCACAATCAGCCACAGCTAATGGATATCACATCCACCGTCGCCGTCGCCGCCCCTCAATCTTCTCACGAGTGGAAGCAAATGGTTAGTGAGGAGGAGAAGAAGGCGGTGATTCAGGAAGAGATGAAGAGGATGAATAAGCTTCCGGCAAACAGCAACTACGCCGCCCACCGCCTGCGAGTGCTCAACAAAATCTTGCAGCTCCTCTCTGTACCCAGGACCATCTCTCAGGATGAGGAGCTCGAGTTGCTCTTCGCCGGCCTCCGTCTGTAAAAAAGACAATTGGGTAACTGAATTTTTCCCCAAGTAGCCAAGTTGTTTAGCTTCTTCAACATTACGAGAATATTGATAGTAGCTGCTGATTACTTGTGCATATCAATGTAAGGCTCCGTTGGAACAGTTCCGTATGATAATTGATTGATTTCAGAATGGTAATTAAAATTCCTGATAGTTTCAGAGGATTCGAATTTCATGGCCGAAATGGTAATTAAAATTCCTGATAGTTTCAGAGGATTCGAATTTCATGGCCGAAATGCTTCGAATTGTCAGAGCTAGATTGTTTGGACTGTAAATGCTTTGAATTGTCTACCAGCTCGGCCAGGTTCATATTAATTGGCTGAGTTTACTAGTGCACCTTAATCGTCCGTGGAATCGGACATTTTTTCCAATGATAGTAACAATTTCGGATGCATTCTGTCAGCACATGTTATCGAATACATACATCGAGTACTATTATAGTAACAAACTGCGTGATATGCCACTATAGTTTATACTAAGTTACACCAGCCATCTTTCCATCAATTTTGACCGACTACAATCGATAACCTGCTGCCATGGCTGTCACCGTATGATTACACATTCACTCTTTTGACGAAAGCCGGACTCTCATTTGCTCCCTTTTCGAGCAAGAAACCGTTCACGAGCAGCCAGGATTCTGTTCTCGCTATCATCAGGAATTGCAGCAACAACAGGCTTCTTCTCCACCAACTCTAAGGTCTTCTCATTACCTCCAACGTTGCGATGAAGCCCTCCGCTGCACCAAGACATAGCACATATAGTGATATTTAGGATAACAAACCTCACAGAAAAATCCATCACTGAAGCTTGGAAAGCAAGTAATGAAGTTTCATTACCTTAGTCTGTTGACGTCAAGCTTTTCGAGTTTCTTGAGAATCGGGACGACACATCGCATCTCTACGCAGCAGATGTTCCGCATGAACGGACGAGAGGTAGCGATGAGCTCGTGGTACACGACGTAGTTTGGGAACATACCATCGTCGTCAGGTTTCAGCACAGAAGATGGGTGGACCTTAAAACGAGAACAGATCTCGAGTCAGTACTGCAATACTTCGAAATTCGTATTTTGAGCCAAGTTAATGGATTATGGGATACCTGAACAAGTTGGGGTTTGAAACCTATAGTTCGGTAGCCATTGTGATGAACCATTTTCTCCGCAAGCTTATTTGCATAGCCTACACACAAGGCCTTCCTTAGATTCTTGCAATCATGTTGGCCATCTCTGTATCTGCGAGTTGCTCTAACATCTGTTGAACCTGCTTCCACACACATACACACAAATAGAGATGCTTAGGTCTAAACCCTTGCTAAAGCAGAAAACAGCATAGGACTAACTAGTTACTGGGCTATGACGGCAAAAATCGGGACACCATTCTGCATTCGCCAAATTCATAACTTAAGAAGCTCCGCGTGAGTAAAGGCATGAAGTACTAACCCTTTGCGATTTTCTGCATTATTTGACACAGCTGTTTACGTACATCTTTAACAAACACCATTCCTCGCTCCTGCAAATAGTACATGCGAGTAAGGGTTAGTACCGGCAATCTCAACAGAGTTCAAATTATGGATCATCACTGAGAAAAGAAGATACTAATTATTTTTGAATTTGAGCACCGAAAGCTAAAATAGTGCCTACAATTTGACCTTTTGTTAGCATGTAAGTGATCTGGTACCTGCAAGCCATGATCTCTGCACCACCTGATGTCATAGTCATACTCATCCCACTGCTCGTAGATCTGTAGCATCTGGATGTGATCACCAAAACCAGACCCATCAGGAAGGTCTAAAGGTTCTTGTTTCCTCTTCTTTTCATTGTTTTTGCTACTGCATGAAGACAGGTGAATTTATCATTAGCTATAACAGAGTATCTGATTGAAAGGTTTTGGGGCATACGATAGACATTAGTGTCCAACACGACCAAAAACAACGAATTACAAATCCATATGAAAGTTAAAGAGAATCAATAAGTTAATAACTGTTCTGCTAAAACGACAAAGAAAGAACAGAGTACAGCACAAAGACCATAAAAGAGCCAACAGATTTACACAGCATCAAACTGACCTTCGATTAGGAAGCAATGTAGTTTCTGCTGACAACATAGCAGCAACAGTCAAAGCCTGGGATAAGCAACCATTCTCGTTTGCTTCCATTAATGTTCTGGAAAGTGATGGCTCTAGTGGTAGTTCTGCACAAATATAACAGGACATGAACTTCTCTTCCATATAGTAAAGCTCTCTTTATAACTCCACGGCGGGAGAGTCAGACAACTGCCTCCCACCAGGTCTGACTTTTTTCAGAAAATTCAAAAACAAAGACATTTCTATAGTAAATCGCCATCATTTCATAAACAGATGAAGTATCCATACCAGCCATTGTTCGTCCTACAGTTGTGATGGCTCCGTTTTCATCTATAGCATCAATAAGATAAAGTTGCTTTAAAGCATCTTCCAGCGATTCAGCTGCAGCAATAGAGAAATGAGGTCAATTATACCATTGTCCTCTTACTACTAGCAAATGTGAGGGGAAGAATTAAATGTGAGCTGGATTACATTGCATAAGATCAGTAAAAGAAGGTTATGAAACATAAGGATATGTGTGGAGAGAAGGATTACCAGAAGGTGAATCCAGGAAATCAAACTTTAAAATGTCAATGTCTGGAAGGTCCAATGATTTCAAGTAAAGAACAGTGCCAGCGAGTGAAGTTCGTTGTATCTCAGGGACAGTTACGTCAAGTAATTCATCTTGATACACTGAGGAAGGGTACAACCTATAGCATTTCCCCGGACGTGTCCTTCCTGCTCTTCCTGCACGCTGGTTTGCTTGCACTCTGCCACAACACAAACTCAATCGTTTAGATAACGCACAGAAAATCAACTTAAGAATGATTCTTAGAAGATAATAAAAAGTGACAGCAGCCTTCCGAGAAGGCAATATCTGTGGAGTTCTTGATTTGAAAACATGAAGAGAGCCTATGAAGAAGAATAAGTAGTCCTCGATTCAACACATGAAGACAAAAAAAGTAACCAACAGTTCTCCTAGAAAAAACAGGAAAGAACAGACAAATGCCACAGCAATGAAAGTACTTACTTGCTGATCTGAACAACATCAAGAGAATACATGCCAGTTGATGGATTGTACTGCCTTTGCTTTACATAACCCGAATCGATAACATACCTGCGATTATCCATGATTTTCACCCGAGAAAAATTTCAAAATTCATTAAACAGGAGAAAGAGAAAACATGTAAACAAAGATTCAGAACAGGAACAAAAGAAATACACCATCGAACTCCTTACACTACTCCGTCAACCGTCAAAGAAGTTTCAGCAATGTTGGTAGCAACAATAAATCGCCTACAATCTGGAGGAGCAGGACTGAAGACACGCACCTGTATATAGGAAAATTATGAACTTAAAGATAATACACAGGATCACAAGCTACTTCGTTTAATTAGAATAAGGAAATTAAAAAAAAACATTAACCTGCATTTCAGGAGGCAAAGAACCATGAAGAGGAAGGATTACTGCATCCATACAGGAACCTTCCTCTAGGCCTCGAATCTTTTCCTCCAATTTTGCAACCAACTTCTCAATATCATCCTGCAAAAGGCTGAATCAGACTTTTGAAAATCAATACAAGCATAACAACATAGTCCAGTCCAGACCATACCACTGAAGAGGCAACTCTTGCAACCTCACCTGTCCAGTCATGAATATTAGCACATCCCCTTCAGGTTCCTTACGATGTATATCTACAAGAAAAAGAAGAACAGAATGCAACCTTATGAACATGGCTTGTCAAAGCACGTGTCTTGTGAGGAACACTAGAGCAGAAAAACTAACAACACATCGTCAATACCAAGAGCTGTTCTGAGGCAAGACTCGAGATAACTTATGGGACGCTCCCTGCTGTATACTACTTCCACAGGAAACAGCTTCCCGGGGACGTTCAGAATTGGGGACTCCGAAAAGAACTCCGACACCTTCTCCCCATCTAGAGTTGCAGATGTGATCAGAACTTTCAATTTGCATTCACGCATTTTCGTCAATCGCTTCACCAGTCCCAGTAAAATGTCCCTAAAAAGGTCATTAACAACTGTAACTCTCAGCTGATTTTTCTTTAGTGGAAGCTACAAATATTGTCAAAAACTATTCTTTTCCGGAATGCAGAACTTACGTGTTCAAGCTCCTCTCATGGGCTTCATCCAATATTATAACCGAATATTGACTAAGCTCGGGGTCAGATAGACTTTCTCGGAGAAGAACTCCATCAGTAAGGTACCTAAACAGTACACAAAGCTGAAGCAAGAGACCAACACAGCATGAAAACCTAATAACATGTAACAAAAACCATAAGAACCAACTCGAAGTTCCCTTACTTAATCCGTGTCGAGTCCGAAGTCCTATCCTCAAACCGAATCGCATAACCAACTTCCTCCCCAAGCTTAACGCCAAGTTCCTGAGCAACTCGTCTAAATACAGGAAACAATATAAAAACACTAGCATTCTCCAGTTATGACAGTCCAGACAGTGAAATTCCGAAGCAGTACCTGGCGACGGAGACGGCGGCAACTCGACGGGGCTGAGTAACGCCTATGATTCCGGACTTGGAGTAGCCATGGCGGAGGAGCATCTGAGAGAGCTGGGTGCTCTTCCCCGAACCGGTCTCTCCGATCACGACCACCACCCGATTGTCTTGGACAGTTCTGATGATTTGCTCCTCGAATTGGACTATGGGAAGATGCGCCGCCATGGATGAATCAGTTCGTAGAAGCTCTTTTCCGTCTTAGGAATCGAAGAGGAAGAGAAAGGACTTGAACTCGAGCAGTACAGTAAAAGTGCGCGCGAGGGATTGGGATTTGGTGAGGTTCGAAAAGTTGGAAAAGAAGAGAAATAGAAGACTTCTGGTATTTCAAAAAAATAAGAATACTTCTAGTAATTATCGTTTCTCGTCACTTGTCTCTTGGGTGCTGCAAAATGATCACCTAACAGTTTTTTCTCTGAACTAAATAACAATTTCTTTCCACATAAATTTGAATTTTCGTAACTTGCCGAGACTCTAGTGACACTTTAATTAGCATAAAATATATTTAAACTCGTGTTGTTATAAGAATTTAATATAGTTATGATTATAGTATAATTAGTTAAAAAATTTCATAGTCATATTTCGTAATTAATGTTAATTTGAACTATCTCATCATAGTCAAATGAGTTTTATGAGTATTTTAATAATTAACACACTATTAATATATAGCCTTTCACCTAACTTGAAGATGAATTATGATGTCGAGTTCTACCTTGACATTTAACTTAAACACAAAAAAATGTAGAAGTAACCATAATTGGTAATTATTCACTAATCACTACAACTTGATTATCATTATTTGCTAATAAAAGTAACAATAACAGATTTCAACTTCAAGTTAATTTCTACAAAATAATTTGTCATGAACGAATCAATATTAATTTCATCCCAATAATCAAAGTTTGACAACAATTTCATCATCAATTTTTCAATGTTAGTAAATAATCATCACTTTAAACCACCAACCAACCCACCCCCCCTCACAATTACACTTATCTACACACAACACTTTGCTATGTATAATCTCCCTTCTCCAAACTAAATGAAAAAGCACACACAACCAGAAAATCCTAACGACCCAAGGATTTCACGACTAACACTTGCCAAAAATGGCTTCCCGAGTGATGATCTTAATCCCTCTGACCCAAAGCTCCGCCATCTCATCCCCACCGTCTTCACATACGAAATGCACAACCTTCCCCTTCGTAGTCACCACATGAAACAACCCGGGCTCCTCCAAGTCCGCAGCCCTCCGCCGGTTCCACCGGAACTTCGTCGCCGGACCAACCTTCGCTTCCTTACACACCACGCTCGTCTTCACCCACCACCACCACCACTTCTGCCACCGGAGAACCCCCTCCGCGGGTACCATCTCCACCGATTTGTATTGCGGCTTCCCTTTCCCGCCCCTCGTATGCTTCTTCAACCTGCCGCCTTCCAGAACCATCTCCCGCGCCTTGTAGTCTAAAATCACTTCCGCCGCCTCTCCCCCGCCGCCGCTACTCTTCCTCGCCAGAAGCAGCGCCGTCTCGCTCCTCTCGTTCTTGAAATCGACTCTCGCTCCTGATGAGATGAGGAGCGAGCAGATTTTTCCATGCCCGCCTCTCGCTGCGAGCATTAGCGGGGTGTATCCGTCGCCGTCGGAGGCATTCACGTCGCAGCCCTGTGCGATTAGCGTCTGGACTAACACTAGCTCGCCTCTCACGGCGGCGCGATGCAGGGCGTTGTTTCCGACAACCGAGCAATTCATTTGGTAGAATCCGTACTGGATGAGAGCTTTCTCGAACGATTCGACCCGGTTTCGATTCAATTCTGCCAAATTCATCGCCGTTTCTCCCCGTTTGTTCCTCAATTTCACGTCCGCTCCTGCTTGGAGAAGCAGTCTGAAAGCGTCGATGTGGCCTCCGGCGGCGGCCACCATCAGAGCAGTAAAACCATCTCCGTCCTGTTCGTCGAGATCCACGTCCGCTTTCTCCGTCAGCTTCTTCAGCGCTTGGAGATCCATCACTCGAATCGAGAACGCTAACGGAGAAAAAACCGCAAAACTGCTCGATTTCAAACTCTTCCCCGACCGAATCACCTCCATCACCGCCTGTTGAAACCCTAGCTCCCAATTTCCCTTCCTCGCGATCGACACAACCGAATCGCCATCGGAATCGAGCAAACCAAAATCGGCACCGGAAGATGCTAAAATCTTGAGGAATTCCTCTTGCTTACACTTCGCAGAGATCATCAGCGCAGTCTCGCCGGAGTTTGTCATTGAATCGACGTTGGCGGCAGCGCTGATCAACTGCTCGATGACTCTAGCAGATCCGAGCCTCGCCGCTAAGTGGATCGGCCGGACTTGGCTTCTCGAAGTTACGGCTGGATATTCTACATCTGCGCCGACGTTTATGAGGACTTTAACCGCTTCGGCATTGTTGCAGAGGATAGCATGGTGAATCAGAGTCCTTCCGAGATGGGTTACGTTAGGGAGGAGATGGCCGAGGAGCATGCGCAGGATAGCTCCCGTGGACTCGAAATACTCCACTGCGCACCATGTGACGCAGTAGGCTTCGGCTAATCCTGATCCGACTCGGATTTCTTCTCCGGTTTCCATGTCCCACGACCACGCGCCGATTCTCACCTTGGTGTCCACTCTCACCCCTGCCTGTTTACCAAAATCAGTCAGAACCGGTCCAATTTCGATTTGGTTCAAATTGGTTAATCAGGTTAGGGGTAAGTTAGTAACCCTAACTTTAAGTACCGTATAAGTATCAAGTTAAAACTTTGAGGACCCTTTTTTTGAATGAACCTTGGTAACAGATGTTAATGACCAAATCAGCACTTAATTTAAATTTGTAATGACCAAATCAACACCTAATTTCAGTTTTTAATGACCATATTAAAACCCCGGGAACAAAATTTAATTGTCTTGATTTTTAAAAAGTATCTCAATATTTACAATTAATCTATTTTTAAAATTTAAATATCCTAATTTTTAATGCCTATTGTTAGAAGAAAAATCTAATTGATCAAGGTGTGCTGCCATTTAGCAACACATCACCATCATGTGAGGATATATTATTGATATATACACTATATAGTCCATACGTGTGGGCTATAATCAACATATCAAGACATTCAAGAAATTCAAATTTAACAAAGGACACTTAAATAATTTTAATACATTTTTAGAATGAAGAAATTCAAATTTTAAGGCAACCAATGGTAATTAATGAGATAAATGGTTACCTGCAAGAGCAATCTGACTACAGAGATTTGTCTGCTAATAACGGCGGCCGCAAGAGCGTTACTGTAAACGTTCGTGTGAAGCATCGGCTTGGAAGATTGAAGCAGGATCCGATCCATGGCGTTGGCATCTACTCCACACTATCATGAAGAAGAAGAAAACACAATTATAATATAACACACGAAAACCAACGACGGCGGAATTTTCAATGTAGTAGGCAACATGTTGGATGAAATGCCTTAAGGAGCGCGTCCACAACATTAACGAAACCCCTGCAGGAAGCGGAGACAAGAGCATGAACTGCAATTCTAGGGCGTATGAGATCGGAGCTCATGAGCATCTCCGCCAGCCTAGCTTGACCGAAATAGCTCGCTTCCATTAAAGCTTCCTCGCAAGCCTCCTGAGACGCTCCCGCTTTCATTAGCGCCTCCACTGTCTCCAAATGACCTTCCCTTACAGCTGCAGTTGTCGCGTAGCCTCGGAACAGCTTCTGGTTCGGGTTGGCTCCCAGACTCTGCCCGAAATGAAGGGGAAAATAAACATATTAACCTAAATCGATCAAAATCAAAATCAAAATGATTTCAATGGATTACTCTGCTCAAGAGATGAACACAAATTCACCAGCAACTTCCTGACGAGAGGCGAGTTGCCGGAGTGAGCGGCGAGGAAGAGAGCGGTGACGTCGGTCCTGAACTCCTCGTAATCGAATCGGACCTCGTGAGCGGACTCGCCGTTCAGCACGACCTCCGTCTTCCGAGACCGGAGGCTGACGGTGCCGATGAAGTTGACGTCGCAGAACGGATCATCGAGGAATCCGATCGCTGAATTGGTGTCGTTGCGGTTAACGGAGTCGACTAGGAGCTGCGAGACCTGCGTTCCGTAATCTACGTGGTGGAAAACTTTCTTGCCGGCGGAAGAAAGGTAGAGCGGGCCAGAGCTGACGAAGACGGTGACCTGTTGTTTCCCAGCGAGGAGTCCGACGGTAGCCGAGTCGCTGAACAGCGGCATCGGTGGCGATTCAACGATTCCGGTTGGTTTCGTTGTGATGTAAAAACTTGGAATTAGAAGAAGAAGAAACAGAGCAGGCTGTGGAGTCCGGAACTTGCGATGATGGCGAGGAGGAGGGAATTAAAATGATTAAGTAAGGTTGTGTTCACTCTCATTCCACTTTTATTTTAGTTAATTACAAATTAAAAAGTAAACTTTTTTTACCTGAGTTTACTCAATTTGAATCCAAATTTAAATGTAGATTTCTACCCTAATTTAGGCCTGTATAGTATTGATTATATTCCATATAATTCACCCTATTCCTGCTTATACCATATTCTTCAGATTTTATATTTTTTTTTAGATAAGCGAGGTAAGGATGACATGACACTAGGTATTGTTTTTCACGGTCATATTCCTGTGGAATTAGCTAGATTTGAGGGATTAATTTCGGACGTCAAATTAATTTAGCCCGATACGTTTTTCACTATCACAAAGCGTTATATATTTCCAATTTCGTTGGGTTCAGAGGCTTACTTTTGCCTGATTCCAACATACGAGTTTCGTTTAGAGTGGTTCAAATTTGTCCTTGAAATCCAAATTTCGCCTGTTTTATGATGGAATTGATGCTCTATGAGCGAAAAAATGATACCTTAAGTTACGTTAAATTTCAACTAAATATTTTTAAATTACGAATACATAATGCAACTAATTGTAGGATGTATCAACTTTATATAATCATTTAGTTGGGCGGTAGGACCGTTGTGACGAGTGATGACTTGTTGACTTGGTTAAGGTGAATTGTTAGATTATAGAATCGAGATCATTGTTGTTATATATAATGCCAAAGTGAAGAATGCTTTGTGTAATCAAACAAGAGAACAGTTCTCACCTAATTGAATTGGAAACAATTTTCCCTTGGTTGATGAGCCACAAGTATCCCACTGTTTTTTGTACATTTTAAAATTGGACTATTAATATAAGTAGATAAATATTATAACTATAGAATTGTAAACTCATTGTAATACATTATTATTAATAAAGATGTGTGTGTTTTAATAACTAAAACTGTTAAAAAAAGTAACTCATCGAATTGATGTTACGTTTTAGCTAGTGCTCCGGAAAGTAATTGCTAAAGTTTTTCTACCTATCGATAGTTATTTATCAATCTCAACGTGTTTCAAGTGATAAAATCGGCTTAATATAAATTTCCAAGTCCAAGTCAGACAACAGGATGAAACTCTATGGCGGACGGATATGTGATGAGAGAGATAAACTTAGTGAAGCAAAGAAATCATATATTAGAATATCTAGAGAGGTACGTGTGATAATATGTTAAATGGGGAGCATATACGTTATGAATATCTAGTTTGGTCAAATGAGGACCAACTACTCGATAACTCAATGTTCTCATACCAATTATCACCTTCTTTTTTTCAAAACATAATTCGGTTCAGTCCAATTCATAACTCCACCAAAACAATTTCCACCAAACAACAACATAAATTTTATTAGACGATATAAATATGACATAAATATTCATCGGAAAAATATAATACACTTTAATAGTAACAACCAGCTTAACTATAATTTATATTATAGGTATTTATATCATACTAGTACCATCCAAATCGTTTCCCTCCCAACACAAACTATATCCATACTCAATTTCAGCACCCAAATTATGTTTTAAATATATTTTTTGATTCATTGACCAATACAAAGGATCATAAGTAGTTGAAAATTGGTTAAGCAGACAGTATTGGAAGATTCTGCGGTTATGGCGGGTACGGGCCGCCGCCGGTGATCATACCTGGCAAGGAACTGGCCTTTTTTGGATGCTTTTCTTCGTCCGTTTGCCCCGCCGGCAGCAAGACGGCGGCAGACTTGGTCGATGGAAACAACGCAATATATATATTATATGCTATGCCTTGTCATTTATTAATTTGCACAATCCAATTATAAAATAAAATAATATAAATTCCCACAAAGCCATGCAACTTTTTTGTTTGACGTTATGTGTTAACTCCAATCTGAGATGCCGCCGGAATTGGCCGGCAGTTTATCCAACAAGATTGGAGTCAATCGTCGACGAGTCAAATCAGCGCCAAATGTGTAGTTCTGTTCTAAGTTTATTCTAAACCTTTCCCCACATTTGTTTACAGTTAGCATCCGGCATTTCTATAACGGCCAATAGTCAAAGTTCATGTTCTTCTCTTCGATAGTTTTTAACGGGAAAAATCAAAATAACTAATCGCTATAAAAAATTAAAATTTAATCGTTTTATTTTGGTCATAGATTTAATTCTCGCATTTTGCCTCGAAATGGCTTGTTAGACACTGCAGATAAGAAACAATGGCTTGTTAGAAACTGCTATGGCCATTGAAAAGATTATGCTCTCAGAAGAACAAGTATTTATACTTGATAAGACTAAGCATATTCATGCAATATAAACTAAAGAAATGCAAGCAAACTTCTCTAGTCATATCAGATAGTCATTTATACAAAAAGAATTATTCAAAATAATTAAACTTGATTTTATAGTCATTTTCAACATACATGTTAAATATTAATCGATTAAAAAATTTTGAATTTATTTTGTGAAAATGATTAAATTTTCATAATATAACACACAGAAATTGACCAATTTTTATATAATTTTTTTTTTAAATTGGTTAATATTTGACATGTATATTGAGAATTTTTAAAATTAAGATTTCACCATATTAATCTCTTCAAATAATAGTCAAATGAAATTAAAAAATGTTTTTAAGGGTTTTGATTGTTGTTGTTAGTGGGGATGTATGTGCTTTCGACTACAAAAATTTTAGCTTGAATTTTTATAGTTTCCCACCACATGCATGCAGAAAAATAAGTCAATTTGAAAGTTTTCAATACTAATATAAAGACAAGTAAATTTGATTTTTAACTTCATTTGACCATTATTTATATGGGTTATCAGAGTGAAACTTGATTTTTAGCCATTTCCAACATGCATATAAAATATTAGCCAATTTAAAATTTTGAAATTTCTATGTCAAAATGATTTATTTTCATAGGTTAACTCCTTGGAAATTGACCGATTTTAACATAAAAATTTTCAAATTGGCTAATATTTAACATGCTATTTGGGAATGACTAAAAATTAAGATTTTACCATATTAAATCCTTCAAATAATAGCCAAAATATAATTAAAAAATATTTTTAAAGGGTTTTGATTGTTATTTGTTAGTGGGAATATATGTGCTTTCAATTACAAAATTTTAGTTTGGATTTCTAATAATTTCCTATCACATGCATGAAGAAAAGTAAGTTAATTTGAAAGTTTTCAGCACTAACATAAGAACAAGTAAATTTGATTTTTAATTTGATTTGACCATTATATACAAAAGGTTATCATAGTGAAATTTGATTTTTAGTCATTTCCAACATGCATGTCAAATATTAGCCGATTTGAAAATTTTGAAATTTTCATGTCAAAATGGTTCTTTTTCATAGGTTAACCCTTTTGGAAATTGATTTTAACATGAAAATTGAAAATTGGCTAATATTTAACATGCATTTAACCTATTTAAAAATTGACCGATTTTAACATGAAAATTAAAAAAATTCAAATTATTAATATTTAACATGCATATTGGGAATGATTAAAAATTAAAAATTCATTACATTAAACTCTTTAAATAATAATTAAATAAAATAATTTTTCTTTTAAAGGTTTAGGGTTGAAATGTATGGCAATATTGTCTATAAGATGTTCCATATAGTACTGTGTCTAAACTGACATAATACATCAAAGATATAATAAGGTAGGTTACCGCATATCTCACCATTGAAGCGGAATCCCCAAAAATCCTTCATCGACAGTGCCTTATCGTTCTTCGGGTGCTCTGTGTTCTATATCTTCTACCAAGGCCGATCGCCCCCCACCCTCGTCTTCTTCCCCAGGCTGCTCCTCCATGATCGGAACTTCTACAAATTGGATCAGTATTATGACGGAATTCTAAGGTTTGGATGAGTTGAAAAAAATGGGGAAGATGAGATGGATGTTAAAAGCAAGGGAAAGAGAAGATATGGATTGGGGAAATGGCGGTTGTTATGGAGAAGTAGAGTTGAGTCTGCAGTACCGACCCCAACTTTTTACACGTATGAGAGAGGCTTAAGAAACAAAAACGTCTAGCTTTTGATTGTGTGGTGAGAGTAGTCAATTATTCAGCATTAAATGCGGATGTTCAATCTACATCGTCTGATGTAGTTAAAAGAGGGAAGCATATGTAATAGTGAACTTCTTCGATGATATGGTTAGAAAGGAATAATAGAGTGTTCCGCGATAAGTGTTCTTCAACTAAAGACATTATCAATCGCATCTCTAATATGATTTTTCGTTGGGTCAGTACGGCCGGAATCACTTCGAAGGAGGATTGTTATTTATGAAGAAGAATATACAAAGTCAGAACCAATCCTCCATAATCTCTTTCCCTGGTTTTCTCTTTATAATGTAATTTTCTCTTCTTCCTTTTGTGTCCGTTTAATTGTTTGAAGAAATTGTTTTGTAA
This sequence comes from Linum usitatissimum, assembly GCA_030674075.2. NCBI lineage: Eukaryota > Viridiplantae > Streptophyta > Magnoliopsida > Malpighiales > Linaceae > Linum > Linum usitatissimum. The sequence goes on along the minus strand of JAUJYP020000264.1, from coordinate 3,566,778 downwards.
TTCGTATCCATACTCAATTTTGTTGGTCAATTCGTCTTTGTACAAATTTGGATCTTAACAACGATAATAAAATCAAACATACAACTGCTTTATTTTCTCTCAATTCGAAAAACTTTTTCTTTGTTCTTGAACTTCTTTCGCTTCATAAGCGTTCTTCTTCTTTCTTTAACAATAAATCTCGCCTTTCATAAAGAAAAATAGTGAACCGGGCTAGAGACTCCCTATGGCTTTAACTTCTTTTAATCACAACAGGAAATCTCGCTGGGACTAATATGATGGATTTTAGAACTTAGGGACCATTATGATAGTTTGTTAAACCTTTGGGACTCTCAGTGTCGACTCCCCCATCTAAAACCCTAATTAATTTCTGTATCTTTGTCCCGTCGGTAGTCAGTCACTCCGCCATCAGAACTGAAGCTGAAAATGGCAGTGACGAAGGTCCTCTTCTCCCAAGCCCGTCGCCACTTCCCTGCCAGGGTTCCCTTCCACCTCCATTCCTCTCAGTCCTTGATATCTCGGAGTTGGTTTTCCTCCGATTCGGACCCCAATGGAACTCCAACGCCGGCTCCGAATCCACGAAGTCAACCTGTCCTAGTCCAGCCAGTTTCCTACGCACCGAAGCCAAAGGAACCGACGGCGGAGACCGGTAAAGAGTCGTCGACGAATGATCAGCCTCCTCCGCAACAGCAGTTCTCAAGACAGCCGCGAGGATTCCAAAATTCGTCGGAGGTTCGATCGAATTGGAGTCGGGAGGACGCCAGGTATGTGAAAGACGCGCCATTCGTTGTACCAATTTCGTATGCGCCTCGTGTGGCGCCCTTGCCGGAGGACAAGGTGGAAGGTGAAATGCAAGAGAGTGCAAAGGACGGCGAGGACATGAAGACCGAGGTTCGCCGGGTTGAAACGGAGAATAGGGCGATGAGGAGGATTTTGAGGATGGAGGAACAAACAGAGCAGGCTGTTGTGCCTTTTCCTAGATTGATCGTACCGGAGAAGAAGAAAGAGAAGAGGCCACTTCTGGAATTGATGGACGCCATTCGCCAAGTCAAGGTTACTGTCTGTTTGGTTACATGTAAAATGGATGATGTTATTATATAGGTTGTTTTCAGATTCTAATTTTTTGTTGGATTGTTTCTTTCAACTGGTCAGGGCAACACCAGGACGACCTTTGATGAAACTATTGAAGCGCATGCGAGATTGGGGATCGATAAATCTCGATCAGACCTGGTGGGTGTTGAGTTGAATAGGTAGATTCATCGGATTACTTTGCCGTTGACAGAAATATATAAGCTTTGCTTTCCTCACAAGTGAGGATTTCAAGTAGCTGAATTCAAACAGTATGCTTTGAACATGTCTTAGTAGGTTGAGTTGTATTAGTAGTTGATTATGATGATATCCTGAAGTTTTATCTACTAGAGACAGAAAAATTCCGATTCATTTTATATGTGTTGTTTAGAATTCTTTCTCCCGATTGCTACCATTTTTATCTGTTTCCCTCAGCCATAGTAGCTGCAAATTGTACTGCAAATCGCATGTTAAAAGTTTCAAACTGTCATAGCTCGAGTAACGCTTTAATGCCTTGTCATATCTTTGCCCCCGTGCGCAAATAATGTTTTGACTATACTGACACACTGCATATCAAACTGTAGATTGTTCGGGGCACTTTAACTTTGCCACATGGGGGAGAGAAGGTAAGCATTGTGAATTATGTTACGTGCAACCAGAAATTGTTATTTGCTTTTATTAACTATGGTAAGGCCTTTTTCTTCTGTTGGTTTGAAGGTTCTGAAAGTGGTATTCTTTGCTGAAGGAGCAGAGGCAGAAGAAGCTAGAGCTGCAGGTGCCGACATTGTTGGAGGCATTGAACTTATTGAAGAAATTGCGAGTATGTGTTTACTGTGTAGATTATGTTAATCTTTATGTCCCAATCGGCTGTTCCATGCCCTCCCCTATAGAACAGGATGCAAAGGGAAAAAAACCTGTCACGAATTACCATATTGAGAATCTTTTTATTGTGCATGGTCATTGGATAAGATGACTGATCTCTTCTCTTTGGAGTTCATTTTGTAGTATTCAACACCGTTCCCTTGTGCATGTTCAAGCTGACTAGATTGAATTGAGATACCCTTTCACCCATAATGGTGTTTACTGGGTTGGTAGCTAGTTCCTTTATTTTGATTTGATTGATTTATGATCAAAGGTACTGGCAAGGTGGACTTCGACAAATGTTATGCAACTCGTCAGTTGTATCCCCGGGTTGCCAAGGTGAGAAGACATACAATATCACCATAAGCTTGAGTTCATCACATCACCTAGTTTAATAGAGTTGTTTTTTTCCTTTGCAGATTGCAAGGATTCTTAACCGTCATGGCTTGATGCCTGATGCAAAGGTGAAATTTGTCAAGTTTGGTTTGACTACCTCCTATTGTGTATTTCCTCGTTACTTATTTGTGCTTGTTCCTATTGTAGCAAGGCACTGTTGTTAGCGATGTAACTAGGGCAGTAAAAGCAGCAAAGCAGAATCAGATAAAGTTCAGAATGGACAAATCATCCATCGTTCATGTGGGACTTGGAAAGGTAAAGTTGAGAATATATCTGATGTGTTAATAATAGACTGTAGGACTGGCTAGGATGCTCATCTTTCCTCATCGCAGGCAAGTTTCAGCGAAGAGTCCCTACGTGAGAACATTGGTGCTTTTATGAATGCCCTTCTGCAAGCAAAGCCTGCTGGCTTGAAGAAAAGTAAGCTCTTTCTGGTTTCTCCTATGAATTGGAGCCCCCTTTAGATTTTATGCATGTATCCACTCAGTTATGCCATATATCCAAATATGTATGTCGTTTTCTGTTAAATCATGGAGGCTTGACTAACTTGGACTGTTTACTGAATGAAACGTTCTATGTTGCTTAAGCTTAACAAATTGACTATGTCGTCATTTCTGTCGAAGCCTTAATAACTTTTCTCTGGCTCTCGTGCAGCTTCTAAATATGCTGGATATGTGAACTCATTCCATATATGCAGCACGGTAAGCTTTTTAAATTTTTTTTGCCTCAAACGGTTACCCTGTTAGCCTATCTGTTTATAAGACATCTACTTGGGACAATCCTATGATCCATTTCATGAATGCAGATGGGAGAAGGATACCCTGTTTCAATACAGTCGTTGTCGAAAGCTGTAGATCATTTCCACAAAGTGCAGCTCAAGTAATATGGTATCTGCAGATATCCTGGTCTGTCCCTCATTCTGCATGTCACCAAGACTTAACCTCACCTTGGTATTTTTATCTGTTAATTTCAGGTAGAGATAGATGTATGCTGCTCTCCTAGACTGTAATTTCCTCTTTTGATCTTTTCCGAGAGAGAAACAAAGTTTAAAGTGAGTTGGGAGTCATGTTCCTGGGCACTGGATATGGACAGTGCTTGAAGTTGTAGCTCTGAACAATTTTTGTCATATGATATAGAAAAGGTTTTGCTCCAAGATTTGTTTTCAAGACTGCTTAGGCTCTACTTGGAGGGTCTTGCAATGCTGGCTGGCTTTGCTGGAAGAAGATAGCCAATTGCGACGTGAAGTCAAAATCTGATCGTTGTATTTTGTTCCTAGCTAGATTGATTTCTCGCGTCATGTCTCAAAACGGAACTATTTAAATTGATTAATGGATCGGCCCTAGTCCATAAATCTTATAATTAGCTCGGTTAAACGGTTAATACATATTTATATATTGTTTGATCAACTCAAAACTCACCATACCGAACTAATTTTGATTGATTAAGGTCTCGTTTGGTACGAGATATTTTGAATAGCTAATATCATACATACCAAAACGGGGTTTGGTTACTTTTTGAGAGAAAAGAGTTTAGGAATGACTTAGCGAGATGTAATTTAGAAATGTAAGGTGATGTCTGTTTGTTTTTTGCTCTCTTGTAATTTATTTTTAACATGAATGTAATTACCCTGGGTATTAAAAATAGCGCGAGACCAAAACTCTAAGGGCCGCAGGAGGAATTAGCCAAAATTCAATTTGGGTGATTAACGGTCTAGATTTGATTGACTACAAGTCTTGTTCGAATAATCTGAATCCGCATCACTTTCAATTCAAACCTCCATTTGCAGCTCCGCCGATCATCCAGGCAGAAGGAAGCTGTTCGATTGGCTCAGTCGACTCTGTGTTCCTTCGGCGGTTCATCGATTCAAAACGGGGATCGGCTTTTCCTCGCGTGGTGACGCCTTCTTTAGTGCGTCCATTTTCTTTGGGGATTGTTTCGTTGATGTCGATGTCATTGCCGAATTATCTTTTGTGCGTCTGCGATTGCTGTTCTGATCCCTTTCATGGGACTCTCAATTTCCTGTTGCATCCTTTAACAATAGATGGTTCCTCATTTTGTATAGTTTGATTGCTGAAGCGATCTATCTACATCTGTTAATTGGATAAGGACTGATTGAATATGAAATTCTGGAATTCGGTATGACCTACCTTGTGTTGCTTGGGTTTCGTTGGTTTTTCTAGCAATGTATGCCGACTCGTTTGATAATAAGAATGATGTGGTTTGCATGAATCTTGTGATGGATCATAGAACCCCTTCTCTCATTGCTTACTATCCGTCTTTCCATCTCCAAAAGTTGAGTAATTTTCGTATTGGTACAGTTGCAGTGCATATCTGAGGAAGTAATTACTAAAAGATGGTGAAGCTTACAATGATAGCCCGTGTTACTGACGGTCTCCCACTGGCGGAAGGTCTGGATGATGGTCGTGATGTCAAAGATATTGAATTGTACAAGCAGCAAGTCAAGGCCTTGTTCAAGAATCTCGCCATTCGCCAGAATGAGCCTTCAAGGATGTCCATCGAGACTGGCCCGTACATCTTCCAGTATCCTACTGCTTGATTACAGTTAATAATATGGTGGTTTATAGTTGTTTGACACTGCTATTCAAATTTGAATTAGTTATACAGTATACTATCACTATCTTGTTTATATAAGTGAACTTGATTTTATTTATTGGATTGACCTAGCTATATGTATTTATAATGGTCGACAGACATCACTCTATCACAAATCTATTATTGTGATATGTTTTAGAAGTTTGCCTGTTGGGAAGCAGGTACATGAAGTAATATCATTTCATTGCAGCCGTGAAACTAACTTGGCAAGCCTAAGTTTTGTGTGCTTGATGATATTTCAAATGACAACTTTCTTGTTGCTTATATGCTAATGGCATAATTTTCTCAGGGTTGTCTTTTAGCTCCTTTTCATGTAGTTTGGCGTTTTGGGTGTATATTTGCAGTCCAACTGGTGCCTTGAAAGACCTTTTAAGGTGGTATACTTGTGGAAAAGTACATTGTGGATACACGCTATATATTTCTTTGTTTGAGGTGATTTTGTGTACTGTACAAATTTCATTTTCCTTGACCTGATGGCTTAGCTATATTATCGAAGGACGAGTATGCTACCTTACAATGTGTGACCGTGCATATCCTAAGAAACTTGCGTTTCAATATCTTGAAGACTTGAAAAATGAATTTGAGCGTGTCAACGGGGTTCAAATTGAAACTGCTGCCAGACCTTATGCCTTTATCAAGTTTGGTAAGTCTATGTTTATCATCGGTTAGTTAACATAATTTCTGAATTTGCATCTGCTAGATCTCTCTGTTACAATGTTTTGTTTCTGCCTTTGTTCAGATACTTTTATACAGAGAACAAAGAAATTGTACCAGGACACACATACCCAACGGAACATTGCTAAGTTGAATGATGAACTCTATGAAGTCCATCAGATAATGACCCGTAATGTGCAAGAAGTTCTAGGAGTTGGTGAAAAGCTTGACCGTAAGTTTATCCTTTGCTATATACCTCTCACTGGAGGTCCTCGCATAGTAATATTCTGTTTATTTGACCATTAATATATTTTGTCTCGTTTCTCCAATGTTAATATTGGATATTTGAACACTTTTTTACATGATCATTGGTCTGTGATATTTGATTATTTGGTTTCTGATCCCTCTTCTTAGATGCCCATATGGTTGTTTCTTCTAGCTAAGTAATGTTAACTTGTTTTCCCCGAGTTTTCCACCTTTTTAATGTCTATCTGATGATATTGCAGAGGTCAGTGAGATGTCCAGTCGATTAACATCTGAATCTCGCGTATATGCAGACAAGGCTAGAGATTTGAATCGACAGGTTAGTTTCTTTAGATTGCTACTGAACAATATTTCTTTCCTGCAGTAGGTATATCTTCGTCCTAGACGTAGCAAACTACACATCTTCGGTTATTAACTGACTTTTGGTTGTTATTACATTTCATGATTCTGGGTGCAGGCGTTGATTCGGAAATGGGCTCCAGTAGCCATTGTGTTCGGAGTCGTCTTCCTTCTCTTCTGGGTTAAAACGAAGATATGGTAAGTAATCATTTCCCCGGAAGAGTGATTACAATGTGAGGGTGTGTAATGGATGGAATTTACTTACTGGTTCATTAGATGGGTGCCTTCACCACCCGTAGGAAGAGTGTAAAAGAATGGTACTTTTGTTGGACAATTCTTCTATTTATCGATAACTGTTTACCAATCTCATACTTCTTAAGGATCTATATATGATAAGCTGGTTGATAAAGCCCGAGACTGACGACGATAGAAAAGAAGAAACCCTGTGAAGAACGAATGTGTGGAAAGAGACGAACTTCGTCAAACAAAGAGACCACATGTTAGACCGGTCTAGAGACTACATAGAGTAGGCGAGAATATGTCATGTATGGGGAACAAAGATGTTATGAATAGCCTTTAGATGAGGACCTAAAGGTCTACATATAATACCAAATTACCAATGAGTTTGGCCTAACAAGGAACAACCACTCGATAACTCGATGTTTCCGTATCATCCTCTTTCTTCAAAACCTAATTTGGCTCTGTCCAATCCAGAACTCTGTAGTTCATGTTTTACAGGAAGCAGATGTATCCACCAAACAGCAACATGAATTTATCAGGCCATATTTCAATGAAGTGAATTTTTAGTGCGAACTTTTTTGCCACCGTCCTCTGTTGAACTTTCCAGCTGCCAAATCAAGTCTGAATGAGAATCCCACAGCCATTTAAATCACACAAATTGTCAATCATAGTGTCTAAAATGGTTACAATAGTTACCCGAAACTTGTATAACTAGCGGGTAACCCATTTCATCCTCTGGGAAAAAAACCGAGTGGGAACCATTAGATTTGGAAACTATCTCTCCAACCATCCACCGACCTTGGACGGTAGTCTTATCGATCGAGGAAGGAGTTCTTCAATTGGAAGTGTTCTTCGGGGTGGGGGCTATGCTCGCTCGATTGGTAACCAACAAATTCTCTTTGCTGAACTTTGTGCTTTGCGGGACGACGGTCTCTCATGGGTGCAGTTATTGGGATACAAGCAGGTGTTGGTGGAAACAGATTCACTTCTGACCCTTCAATTGGTTCAATCGACGAAGACTATGTGTGACCCGTCAGCGGCGGTCATCGTGGATATTCAAGTTCTAATTCAGATTATGTTTTGCGCTTTTAAATTCATTTTCACACCAAAAAGAAAATTGAGTAAATCCTCAAGACAGGTCAGGAATGTGAAAATCTCCTCCGAGCCAAACTTTTGTTATGTATTGGTTTCGTTCGAACCACAAGAATCCGCACTTTCCTTGATGTATTCATTATATTCGCAATACCAATAGCTATATATAGATCTAGTAAAGCACCTGATTAATATAATAATGGTCTCTTGAATCCTGCTGTGGTGCTTGCAGTCAATTTGATGTCCATCAGCCTGCTGTGTTCCGCAGATTTCTGCTTGTGAAGATATTTCCCAAGTGTCCGAAGCCCGCTTCTTGGAACTAGTTCAAAGCCACGCTGTAGCTTCCATCTTATTGCATATACAACACAATTCTTAATCAATCTAATATTAATCCCTCATATGTTCTTAACTCGTTCTTTTGAGATTGACGTGTCTGTTGTGCCGTGTCTCCCGGCTGATGCTCAGTTCATATGTCCATCAGTTAATTTGATGACTATATTATCAGTTAATTTGATGGGGTTTCCCCCCCTTTCTTCATCATCCAGGTGGGTAAAGTTTTTTTTATAGATTCATGGTTTGCCTGTTGATGGCCGGTAAATTGCGCTCTTCGAGCTTTGTTAACATTCTGGTCAGTTTTTTTTCTTTCCTGTTTGAAGCTTCTATGGTTGCTTGTACCATTGTGGAGCTGCAATGCTGCAATATTATGATGATGTAAGCATAGTTACTCAGTGTTTTCCACTTTTCTGCAGGAAATTAAACTATTGCTTTTGCTGCTTTGGCCTCAGTGGGCTTCCTCCATTGCATGTCTTGATGTCTTCTGACGCATCTGATTTCATCGAATAATTAGTTTCGAGGATATTCTCTGCATTTTCCTCTTAAGTTTGTTCTGCCGTTTTAATAACCTAGTGCTGAAAGTGGTAGCCAATTTTCCTTATGTACATGTTGATGTATTTCTTTCTGTTGTAGAAAAATTGCACACCAAAGTGATTGAATCTTCTTTCGTTAGATGATCAACACAGAAGAGGGTTTGCGGTACATTGGGAAAATTTCATGATTACAATCATGTATTCTATTTATCTCAAACTTCCATACCTGCTATACAGATATGATTTCTTGCGCAAGAAATGGTCATCTAGGACTTGAAAGAATACATCAACATGTTTACAAGGTTGATTTCAGGTTTGTTCACAACTGGTATTTTGGGTTTGCCCAGATTGCATGACGAATCCAATAGGGAATTGATTTCACACTTTCTTATCCATGTTATATGCTCAGTCTATGCCTCCGACGTGTCTGTGTTATTTGTCTGCTTCTTTTGTTTATTTATGTGGTATGCCGTGTTTAGCACATTTGAGTCCTGATTACCATCATCTTTGTGCTGACCCTTAGCATCTGCTATTTGATTGTTTGATCGGGCACTCACTCACCTTGCATTGCACAATGAGGGTGCAGCCCCACCGGACAGGACGCCAAACATTGTTTATAACAAAATCCTTGATGACCTGCCTGAAAAATAAGTACATGTCTGATCTGTTTTAGCAAGTGAACTTCACTCTTTCCTACTCATAGATTTGGTTGCTAACAAAATGAATATCAATGTGCAGATCAGCTGTTGCAAATCTACATGAGGCATGTAATCATGTCAAATTGCACCAATTGGAGATGGTGGCATGGCTTGCACTTTGACCAGCTGGATAACCTGCAATTTGTGTACAATTTGATGAATGAAATCAAAATCAGAGTTTAGCATGTGGATATTAACTGCTGATGTGTTTAGATGCCTTCATACTACCTCTTTTGGTTTATTTTCCTCCATGACAGATTATATCAACTGCTCGATCACCAGAGTGATTTCAAGTCGCATTTACTTTGTTTTGGTTCAAATCTCCATTGGAAATAAAGCTGCTCATGCCTCCATCTTTTGATTTGACACTGATAACTGATCTCTACAGCCCATTCGTTTCACAAAATTACAAAAGGGATCGAGTTGGTAACTGGCGATTCGTTTACCTTCTAATAGACAAAGATAGCAATAAACTCGGAGAAACAAACTTGAGGTGAAAACACACTAACAAGCTCGAGACCAATTAGAGTCCAATTTCATGTCTACAAAAAGCACGCAACTCAGCCTAGGAAGAGAAGCTATTCTGCACCTTTGTACATCTGTTTATTTTCTTTCAATTACATTCATATTAGAAAGTCGATCTGTGTGTCGTTTCAGGTACAAAGTTCTATCGTCTCCAAGAGCGCTTATTTGTTCTTCATACAAACACTAACCACGTGCAATTCATCTACCTGATAGTTGTGAAAACACACTGCGCTGACTGTCACAATTCTGATTTTCGAGAGAAGGAGACGGAGGCAAAGCAGGCGAAGAAGCCAAAGGAGGCCACACGAAAGCAGGCTCGAGCTTCCCCAGCCAAAACCTGCACGGCAAATTTCATCGAAGGCCTGTCCTTGGGGTTGGGATTGCAGCACGTCAGCCCCAAAATCAACACCCGGGCCATCTCTTCCACCTGGAAATGGCCATTCAATCGAGCATCAGCAGCATTCATCAAATTATTTGTCTTGTAGAAGTCTCAAACCCACTTAACAATATTTGTCCCGTTCTCATCTTGATCGATCCAGCAGCTACCTGGTTTCCTCCCACAGGCGACTTCAAGGACCACGATTCCAAATGCAAAAACATCTGCCTCCTCCGTTGCCCATCCAGTCAGGTAGACTTCAGGAGCGATGTAACCGGGCGTCCCCGCCATTGCCTTGGTGGAGTGGTGGGTCTGGCTTGGCTGGACACAGGTCCTGGCCAAGCCAAAATCGCCGAGCTTCGCATTGAAGTTCAAGTCCAGCATTATATTACTGGACTTGATATCCCTGTGAAGAATTTTCTTCTCGCAGCCCGTGTGTAGATACTCCAACGCCCGAGCTAATCCTGAAATCACTCGCAACCTGATAGCCCAGCTCAAATTCAACGATCCATTAACTGTTGGGAAAATGAACCTATCCAGGCTTCCGTTGGGCAAGTATTCGTAAACCAGGAGGTACTCCTTCTTCTCGTAAGCCCATCCAATTAGCTTGACCAGATTCCGATGGTGAAGGTTTCCAATTGTGATGACTTCCGATATGAACTCTTGCTTCCCCTGAGTCGTTTTCTCCAACACTTTCTTCACCGCGATCTCCTTATTCTTTATGATCCTTTTGTATACAGTACCGAATCCTCCTTTCCCAACCTTGTTCCTCGAATTGAAATTCCCCGTCGCCTTCCTCAACTCTTTCAGCTTGAACTTTCTAGGAGCCGACGAAGCCTGAATCGCCTCGTCGATTAATTTGGGGTCGGAGTCGTCGCTGTCATCTACATTTCTTCTTTTCCAGTACACTAATCCAGATATAAATATCAGAATCACGACTGCTGATACGATTGATGCAGCAATTCTGAACCATCTCTTTCTTCTTTGTGGGATTTCTGTTCCGCTGAAGTCCCAGGAAATGATGAGGTTCAGTTCGGTATATTGACTGGTCGACCCGGTAAATCCGACATACACCCCGTCTCGAAGATACAGTGACAGATCCAGTTTTCGATTAATTACAGGGGTGCTTCTTGTTCCGACGAAGACAGCCATATTCTCTCCGTCGTACTCGATTCTGGCGGTGATATCGGAACCTGACGACAGGTTCGCGATTCCTGCCAGAGGAGCTTGGTGAACGGAGTACACCGACCCAAAATTCACCCCAACATGATTGTCGTCTAAATCCTCAGCATAGCTCTTCCTCGTGTCGAATTCGACCGCCACGATTTTAGCTGATCCGTTCGTTTTCGCATTTACAATCCCGAGTCACTGACCTGCAGCCAAAAAAAAATTATATCAAGTAGGTGATCTAGTGCAATCTGGCTGGCAGTTTATTCAATCAATATGCATCATGAGCAACTTAAGTACAGATTATCCAGCTTTCAAATCATTGAACAATCTGGCTGGCAGTTTATTCAATCAAAATATGCATCATGAGCAACTTAAGTACAGATTATCCAGCTTCCAAATCATTGAACATATTTCTTGTCCAAACTAATCTTGTTCAACAAATATCTAGTGCAATCTGGCTGGCAGTTTTATTCAATCAAAATATGCATCATTAGCAACTTACAGACATATTATCCAGCTTTCAAATCATTGAACATATTTCTTGTCCAAACTAAACTTGTTCAACAAATATCAAACATTATTCAATAACTCATTAAAATTATATAAAACACGAAGGAACTAAACTGTTCATTAAGGGGTTTTCCGTATCTCTACTTTTTAGTTAAAACTAGGTAGTATATGTCCGTGCTACGCTGCGGAAGTGCAGATGGCCATGACAGCCCGTTTATGCAATTATATAGTAATAATAATACTTAGTGTAAGCAGAAATCAGCATAGCAGTTAGGATCAGTAACCAATTTCCTACTAAACCACTGAATTGAAATCTATGGCAGGCCGCTAAGAATTTCATCAGAAACAATGTTTCGTGTAAGACAATGCAAGACAATGCAGACCATCTGGAACGGACCGTTGATACTTGATACAACAGCATAAAGTTGGCTATGACTAAAAATTAGCTTAGGTTTCTCAACTTCCACATATAGAATATCTAATCTGGATAGCTACACAAATTTCACATATAGAATCTCAAATTTAGAGTCGGCATAAGTTTTTGGCAGCCAAAATGAGATGCTTAAAGTAACCAGAAGGACATCCGAAGAACTATGGCACAACTACATACATTGAAATGTCCAGGCAAGAATAAGGCACATGGAAGCTTAGCAAGAAAACTGTCATCTGTAACTTCCTTCACTAAGCAAGGCAAGCTGTGAACTCCTCAAAGCAGCAAACATTTTGCAGACAGATTCCCTAAAACGCCAGCTCACTGACACAGATGCAAACAATAATTACAAAAATTTGTTCCTCCTATGAATTATGCCATCATCTAAAACCTAATTGAAATGAACCAACCAACCTTAGGTCACAATTCACATTCACAAAAACGGTGAAACATAGGTCCTAATCGAACCACCAACCCTTAAATTGACTACGGAAGATTATAATACCATATCATGCACCAATGCGTTCAATAACTCGAGTTATTGAAAGAGGTTCAACGTTGCTGGTATTCATGAACCACTATCCTGTTAACAACTATTGGAAGACAAAGCAGAATCCTTTTTCCTCATCTGGATAGATTCATAAAATCAACGATAATGTAGCTGGTGCACGAATTCTAGAGACTTTGGTTTTACAAAATCTCACGAATTTTCCCTCAGCTGCCCCACATGTCATTTACAACAGTAAACTTTTTATTAAGAAAGAAAGTAATGCAAGCGCTTAGTTTGTTCCTCGTCGAAGGAAAAGTGTGAATCACACCAGAAAGAATCAAAATCCTGGTTAGACGCAGCAGCTTGATACAGTGCCAATCGGAAACCTTCAGTCTTTATGAAAGGTACACGTCAAGCAGAAAGCAGCAACCAACGGAAACCTATTCAACAGAGCGATGAATAGAAATCGACGTACTTTTTTTTTGCAACAACCTAGGTGTCGAGGATAATTGCTGGTGAAGAAAGGTTAGAGTCACCAGGGGGGGTATGGTAGAAGAAGCAACATGGAAAATTTTGTGGCATACAGTGTCTATGTGAACAGGGGGATGGAGAAAGTGATTTTGATTTGGAGTGATTCTGCAAATTTGAGCGCTTAAAGGGAAATCGATTGGGGAAAAAAGAGGTCGTCAAGGTGTGTTAGAGAATTGATGGCCTAATACAGAACACCGAAGCGTCATAGAAGCATGTTCGTCAGATAGCAGGAGCAGTACGTCAAGGTGACTGAAGGGGGAACAAAGAAAGCCGCCGTAGGTGTGTAAGATAGGAGGCAACATCGTTGGGTAAATATGAAATAAGACAAAGTAAGGCGTAAGCTAGGGCCCAACCAAATGGTGCCACTGTAGCTTAGGAACAGTACCTATGAGTTGGATTGTAAAGCCTTCTTTTTGCATCCTCATTCCTATCTAATTCTTTTGATACCCGGTAACTTCATCAGTACAGGAAGGGTTATGTGGACAGTAGTTAAAGTAAGTTATGCAATCTTTTTTACGATTAAGTTACGTCTTTTTATTTAGTCTAAGGCGACCAACATTCGAATTGTACATAGGCATCGAATAGGAATTCAGTTATTGGAATGAATGCCACTGACCCGAGCTGTGTTCCGGAAGGTTCGGGTCTCCGGCAAGCACGAATGCCAGACCTTCCCCTGGCAGCTGAGTCACCGGAACAATTCTGAAAACGAAGCTCGTCTTGAAGTTGAGTAGGTGGACCGGCCGGTGGAAGAGCAACCGTCCCGACTTATTGGTGATATCCCAGCGCTCGTAGTCAGCAGTGATGTGCACCATGTCAGCACCGAGGGACGATTTATGTAAGATGAAATCGTCGGTGGTGGTCCCCCGAAATGCCGAATAGTTGAAGTTGACGCCACCGACGACGTAAAAATTGACCACGAAACAAATGAAGAAAAGAGAAGGCCTGTATTTCAGTTTCAGCATCATCATTGGATTGATATATAGGGTAATGGAGGAGGGGACGGAAATCATCAAAAGAACACAGTAAGATCGGAGGAGAACTGGAGAAGACGATCAGGAGTTGCAGATGTGATCAGACCTTTTACTTTTCATTCACGCATTATCGTCAATAGCTTTACCAATCGCAGTAAAATGTCTCTAAAAAGGTCATTAGCAACTGTAACTCTCAGCTGATTTTGCTTTTGTGGAAGCTACATAAATGGTCACAAACCATTTTTTTCCCAAATGCAGAACTTACGTGTTCAAGCTCCTCTCATGGGATTTATTCAATATTATAACCACAAAGCTCAGGGTCAGATAGAATTTTTCGGATCCATCAGTACTAAGGTACCTAAACAGTAGACAAAGCTGAAGCAAACACAGCCTGAAAACCTATGGTACGTTTGGCAGCAGGAAAAATTTCATGGTTAGGGTTCCCCGAGATTTCTTCACTCAATCCCTCATCCTTCGACAATTCTTACTCCGGGTAACAAATCACAGTTGGCCACAGTTTATGGATACCAAACTGGCAGCGAGGAGAAGAAGGATGAATCAGCTTCCGGCAAACAGCAACTAATTGGCAGAATTCGAATTTCATGGCGCCTTAATTTTTTCTGTTGCCGTGTTACGAGAGCTATATCCCCCCGACTGTAAATGCTTTGAATTGTCTACCAGCTCGTTCAGGTTCGTATAAATTGGCCGAGTTTACTAGCTAGTGCCCCTGTTGAATGCAGCGAAGAACAAACGGAGTTAGTGGGAAAAGCGTTAGTCAACGTCAACGAAAGAAGAAGTGAAGATGATTGAAACGGAGAGTTTCATTTCCCGTCCATTTTACCAAGTTGATGTATGAACTAATGACACGTGTTTTTACCCGCGTTTGTAATTTCATTTTTACTGTTCTTGTTACCGTTGAGGTTGGTATAAAACCCAAACAGCTGAATAAATCGAATACAACTTTCAGAGCTTCAACATCAATTCTCTGCTTCCTTATTCTTCTCCAGAATTTGATCGTTTCTCCGATCAATCTCTTAGCCCCCTTTATCTTCCATGGAATCGAATTGGACATTATCCCCAATGATTTTATCGTAACAATTTCAAATGCATTCTTCCAGCAACATGTTGTCGAGAGTAAATACATCGACTACTATTATAGTTAAAGAAAACTGCACGATATACCACAATACTTCATACTAAGTAAGCTACAACATCCATCTTCCCATTAATTTTGACCGACTAGATGGTTAACCTGCTGCCATGGCTGAACACCATATCGTTACATGCTCACTCTTTGACAAATACCGGACTCTCATTTGTTCCCTTTTCGAGCAAGAAACCGTTCATGAGCAGCCAGGATTCTGCTCTGGCTATCATCCGGGACCGCAGCTGAAGCAGCAACAAGCTTCTTCTCTGTCAACTCAAAGGTCTTCTCGTTACCTCCAAGCTACTTAAGAACTTCACTTGTGAGGAAAGCAAAGCTTAATATATAGGCCGGGGAACTTAATTTCCAACAGAGCAATCTACCTATTCAACAACTCAACACCCACCAGGTCTGATCGAGATTTGATCGATTCCCAATCTCGCATGCGCTTCAATAGTTTCATCAAAGGCCGTCCTGGCGTCACCCTGACCAGTTGAAAGAAACAGTCCAACCAAAAATTAGAATCCGAAAACAAACTATATAATAACATCATCCATTTTACATGTAACCAAACAGACAGTAACCTTGACTTGGCGAATGGCGTCCATCAATTCCGGAAGTGGCCTCTTCTCTTTCTTCTTCTCCGGTACCATCAATCTAGGAAAAGGCACAACAGCCTGCTCTGTTTGTTCCTCCATCCTCAAAATCCCCTCATAGCCCTATTCTCCGTTTCAACCCGGCGAACCTCGGTCTTCATGTCCTCGCCGTCCTTTGCACTCTCTTGCACTTCACCTTCAACCTTATCCTCCGGCAAGGGCGCCACACGAGGCGCATACGAAACTGGTACAACGGACGGCACGTCTTTCACATCCCTGGCGTCAGAAGGTAATCACAGCTATCCTCTCAATTGAGCACTCAAAGGAGAGGTGAAACTCACGAGCAGTGGAGTAAAAGTGCGCGCGAGGTATTGGGATTTGTCGAAAATGGTGGAAAAGACTTCTGGTAATTATCATTTCTCGTCACCAGTGGATTAAGAACTTTAACCGCTTCAACATTAGGGAGCACTAGTATGTTTTAAAATTCATTCCAAACTCTAAAATTTTGCTCAGGACTTCCAATCATCTTTATTTCGGTTGGCATGGTGAATTAGGATAATGATTGTCAGACAATGCATATGCATCAAAACGACTACTAGCAAGCTAGTTCTGGCAAATAGAGGAATAGCCAGGACCACCGTAGAGGAAATGAGTACCAAAATTCTGATCCCAATCCTGCACTTGTGCGTCGTAACAATTTTCATCCGAAGCTGTTGTTTGAATAAAGCGGACATCCTGGAACGATCCCTTGTCGTCCACATATTCTAAGTTCTTGAACCAGGCCGCCTTTCCGAAGCCTTCGCTCGGGAAATGGCCGCTCCCCATCTGAGTCCTTGTGTGAACCCCTTTCGGCTTCGTATTGCTAACTTTACCTCCCCACAGCATCACATTTGCAGATATCTTCATGCTCGGCAATAGATCTCCCGGCCAGTACCCTACATCCGTTCCTTGGATGTTTAGCCACCAGTTGCCCGTTTTAAAATCCTGTGATGAATGAGTTTCATGAAAAGAGTTCGCATGCATGCACAATCTCGATATATATAATTGGGAATTTAAATTTCTTACTTTGTGAATTTTGAGGTTGATAAAAAATTGTTGGCCGCCATAGATGGAAACTGGGTTTAGTTGAGAACCGAGGACAATGGTAGAACTTGTTTGAACAAAACCAGGACAGTCTAGATTGTAGCATCCAGATACTTCGGTTGCATCCCTCTATAGAAGAGATCCATATATATAACTAATTAATAATATAATTGTGCACACCTAGCTAGCTACAACCATATATTCTTATTTCATATGCACTTACGGTCCAATATGCGAAGATGGTGGGTTTTGGCTTCAATGGCGTTACCTGATATTTATTATTATTATTATTTGAACGACCAAAAAATAAAGCTGTTTAATTACCAATAATTACCATCCAACCAGCTTGAAACGACTGCACTATGAGGCCGTCCCCACCGAACACCCAAACTTGAGATGAGCTCATTTCGTTTGGTTGTGTTTGTGGGCTCCATACGCTCATATCCATATTGAGTCCATAGTAATCATAAGACGACGACACTCCCGCCACCTGTAATCAATCGAACAATAATTTCACTTTCAGAATATTCATATATTTAAATCTCAATCAATCTTCTATAACGCTACATGTACCTCGATATCCTTAAATGCCCAAGTCGTCGTTGACGATCTCAACATTGCTATTGTTCCCTTGGGGCAATACTCACCATTCTTATGCCACATTTGAATGTACTTTGTTGAGTTAACCACAACTTTGGATCTCGACCCCCTCGGGTATGAACTTGGTTTCAACTAAACAATTGCAGAAAAAACAAATCATAACTGTATTTTATTTGAAATTACACAAACACAAATATGCAACTTTGTTGAAGCTCACCTGAAGAGTGTGATTTTTCAAAAGCGGATTGTTGAAAGCGGGTTGTTTATAGATGTCCACACAATCAATAGTTTCGTCTCCGCTCTGTTACAAATCCATGCCACAATTAAGCATCAACCACCCATAAAAACAGTATATGATAACTTTAAAAAGGTGAAGATAACACCAATCAAGTATATTGTATATAGACATAATATTCAAAGAAATACTAACCACAATGGTTTTTAATATGCCATCACGATCAAACTTCATATTATCATTGTTAACCATACCATTTACGCCGATACCGAAAACCATAAAAAATAACATAAGAGCCATCACTCTGAAACTAACAATAGTATTGTAAGAATTGCTCATCGCCAATGCAAAGACAATCGAACGTCTAACCTATTCACTCCCAGAACAATAACAATTGCAATTTATACGAGAAAATTGGAGGAGTAAACAGTCAAAGGAAAAATGGCAATTTCGTAAATTTTGATTTAAATGATTACCTTTCTTATATAGACGTTAATTGTTTATAGGCAAATAAGGTATTTTTCTTAAAGTAAATTGAACTAAGGAAATTTATTTAATGATTTTTCTATTTCATTTACCAATCTCCAATTATGATTGTGCATGAATCTTAAATTAATTGGTCATTAAATATTTATGGTATTTTTTTTTGACGCGTCAATCATTATTATTATTTAGCTAGACCCCTAGTATACGTAAAACTAGACCCACGATTCTACTAAGCAAATACAAATAAGGGTTACCTTCATTTCTTCACACAACACTTTATAAAAACACACAACAATTTAAAAAAGCACAGAGTACTAATACAAGAACTCGATACTTCTCGTTATGTACTCAGACATCGGCATATGAACCTTGTCCAAAACTGCAGCTTTTTTTCGGAACTATCAGCTTCTCCCTGCAATACACAATAAGAATGGTAACTTCCACAATCTCTAGTTGAAATAAAGTTGCACATCATTGCTGGAACAACAACCTATTCACCCCAAACCGGAACAATTAATAGTCTGCAGTGACATGATTGTGTATGTCCCTTACCGGAATGTGAAGGGCAGTAAGGAAAGTGACGCGATCACCTTCCATTGCGACTATCCATTTAGCCACAATCTTTCCCGGTTCAACCGGGGATCGAACTAGAACAATGTCTCCAGGTTCAAGCTTACCCAACCGGTGAGACAAATGTTCGATCAAAAGCACATCGTCTGAGTAATTCAAAGTGAGGAGAATGGTAGGGCCCTAAACCTCCAATAAAAATAAGATTTTTATCAATCAATTGAAAAACAAATTGAGAATTGGGAGGGGGAGGGGAATTACGAGGGTGCTGGAAACAATGTAGGAGTTGGCAAACCTTCGGAGTCCTGCCCATCGACATAAATAGTTTTGGCATTGTGGAGGCGGGTCACCTTGTACAGACAATGGATGAAGACCATTGCTACTTTTACGTATCTCCTTTTGTTTTAATGGTACGATTCGGTTTGCATTTTTTGTGTTTTTCATATATTTTTTGTCAAGAGTCTGTCTTAAATATTTATAGATAGGCTTAAGAGTATGTGTTAGTGGCTATTTAGTATTTTTTTTCTTGTTTTCTAGGTCTCTTGTGTGTTTGTCGTATTGGTTCGATCTTGTTGTCGAGCCGATTCAGTTAGTCTTTTGTTCTTTGTTAGTGTTTGAGTTTTTGTTTGTTCGAGTCTAGGCTTTTTTTGTTCGCTTAGAATTAATTGGTCAGGAAAGTTCGAAAATGAGTTATTCATTTATCCACGGAAGACTGCGACTCCTTGTAAACCCCATGTCGGAAATACACCTCTTATCTAGGCTTATACCGCTCAAACAATGTAAGCTTGTTTTCAAATTTTAGACTTTCAGCATTAATAAAATGACAAGACAATTACCTCTTTTAGCATTAATAATTTATGGTAATGTTTTTTTGACGCATAAATTATTATTACTTTTTCATTAATGACCTGTCAAAGAACAAGTAAGATATAACATTGGACTGGGGCAGACAAGAGATATAACACCCACAAACAGGACGTATAGATCAGGGATTGTCTCACTAACGTGTAGTCAATTTCGTTCCTTTCTCTCCTAACAAAACAAAAACTAAAATCTTCTTAGGAACGTAAAAGACAACAACACATAAAAACTAAAGCACCAAACTCGGTAAGATCTTCATAATTGCCATCGATCGCTTACATCACCATCTGAGAATCACTTTCGAAAACGACCGATTGGAGCTCTATGTCGATCACCCACCTGATTCCCTCCAAAAGAGTCGTGGCCTCCCCAACTTTCACATCGTACAACCCCATCCACATTTTCATTCGAAATTGCACAAGAGAGCCTCCCGAGTTGAGAATCGACATGCGGTTCCCCGTGATATTATTCGTCTCAAAGCGGGTCACACCCACATTACATTTCATGATGCCTGCGGGGCGGATGCCACTTGATACTGTACCATCTAATACCGCTTACATACTTCAAGACTAAAATATTAATAGTTGACATACAGTTTTTCTTTTGTTCCATTCAAGACTAAATTAAAGACTAATGTAAACTTTTAAATAATCAATAAAAAATCTAACAGTTTTAAAGTATTCTTACGGGTGAGAACAAAAAGAAAGTATCCTCACCTCATAAAATTTGGTTTTTTATATTACTCGGGTCCATTTAATATAAGATACAATGGTGGAGTTGTCGGGGCAGATCAAGCGTGTTACGAATTAGATTAATTTGGTTACGTGTTACTAACAATAAGGTTGTAGTTCAACTGGGTCACAAATTGGATCACTAATCATTTGGATTGCTGCTTTTTTGTGATTTTTTTAAATGAGCAACTGATTGGGTTGTTGATTTTTGATCAATTCCACTTACGAATCAGTTGGGACCCTAAAAGAACAGCAACCTTCAAACACAACAAAAGAACAGCATGTAGCCTAAAAGCCTGTAATTTTTCATCATAAACTTGCTAGAGATGATCTGTCAGATTTTGATGTCTATAATTACATTTGACTGAGGACAGTACTGTGAACAAATCACATGTATGAAAGAATAGAAACACTTTTTTTGAAGGAATGTATATACTTATGATCAGGTGAGTCTCCTAAAAACCCAGAAAATGGCATCAGTTGAAACACACTGCAATTCTATGGTCACATGCCCTCGTCGAGCCGACTCGCCGAGCTTTTAGCCGTTTGATGGCGTCGACACGAAGACTCTTCAGCTTCGACTAGTTGCCATTGTGATCAGATGGCCAATAATAGCTGTCACAACTCCAAGCAAGCTACCCGCAATAACCTATGAACGCATACAATCGATCGAAAGATGATGTTATAAGGTTGGTTTCGATGATGGCTAGATCATAGAATCGATATTTGTTCATTACTGTTACTTCACAATCTCACATTCCTTTATATCAAACAATAACAACATAAGCATATAATGCAACATATGGTATATATATACTCTATGAAAACTTCCCGTGATGGCCCTACATCACAGGATCCAATCGATGAAAAAAAACTATGCTATGAGGTTGCTCGTGAAGTCGCAGTCGGAAGTACGAGATTGATTTCAGAGAGTCCTGCAAGTCTAGCTCATATTCTCAACTCAAACATAACAATTAACAACATAAGCATAATCAACATATGACTTCAGAGAGCTCTAATCATTGAATGCACATTCTCAGCTCAAACTTAACAACATAAGCATATAAGTCTGATGCAACCTATGGCATATGTACCTGAGCAGGAGTGTGACCAAGGAGTTCACGAAGAGGTCTGCTTTCGGCCAAAGGATGTTCAGCAGGGAGTTCATACACAATTTGATTCAACACCTGCAGAAACAAAACCCTATTCAATAACCTCTACAGAAAAAAAGTGAACAGTCAATTGCAACGATGGATTAGATCAGTGTTTTGAACCTCTGCTTGCCGGCCAGCCTGTAACCTTACACCAGTAGCATCATACATCACCTGCAAACCAAAAGTGAAGCACATTCAAAAAACACTGCTTCAACATTTGAACTTTTAGAACGAACAGAGAGCTAATCCTTGATTGCAGAAAAAAGAAGCATACAACGCAAGCTAGGATCAACGCAGCAGCGAAAAGAGATCCTTCGAACCCTTCCTGGAAGCCAATGGCCATGGCTAGTGCAGTGACAGTTGCAGAATGGGAAGAAGGCATTCCACCTGATCCAAGGAGCTGCTTCATATCCCATCTTTTTTCCCTGTAACTGCAGAACTCAAAGAAACAGCCTTAAGAACACTAACCAAATCCAAACAACCTTATATACATAATCTAGTAAAAGTCAGCTGGTTAGCTCCACAACAAGCTGATTCATCTAACGAGCTCTAATTATCTTCCATTTTCCATTCAAAGATCTACGACACAACAAAACCTAGGTCGTGGAGCAAACACGTCCAATTTCCAGAAATGAAATCGAAGACTGATCAATTCGGCTGATTAAATGAAGTTATGAGAACCGTTACCAGGAGGTGAGGAGCTTGATGGATTGGGCCACGACGAAGGCGACGAGTGCCGAGATGAGAGGGTAATTGGTGAGAAACGACGACGAAGAAGAAGAAGAAGAGCTAACGACGCTCTGATCGCTGCCTGAATCCGCCATGTGACTGAGAATTCAAATTCGCGATTCTCTCTATTCGATTTCTTTACTGTCTATTTATGCATCGGGGAAGATCGGCAGAGAGACGGAGACGAGGAGCCGCGCCGTGTAGGAGTGAAGAAGAGAGTTTTAAGAAGCAAAAGAAGAAAAGGGGTTTGCTTAGAAAGAAGAGAATCGGAGTAAAGGCGTTTCCTTGTTGGGGGACTTTTCCTTGTTCGTCCAGAATTTTAATGGCGGATCTGGACTGACTCAGGCCGCTGCAGCTTCTTCTTCTTAGAAATTATGTAACGAATATACGGACAAACCAACCCCCGCCAAATTATTATTCCAACCTCCTTCTGTTTTCTTTTATATATTATTTTCGATGTTATTTTTTTTCGGTGTTTCTAATTATATCCTTTATATAAAATTTATAATGCCTCCTTGTCCATTATAAGGAATTACAAGTATCATTAGTCCTCTTTAAACAATTAATTATTATACTGCCGACCAAGTTATATTATTTGGACATCATTATACATTAGAGAGTTAATAGCATTAAGATAACGCAACAATTTAATTTAAAAATAAATAATAAAGAGTAAACACATGAGGTTTTGAACGGGGAATGGTGATAGGAGTATGGTGTTTGGATTACGATGTAGGTATTTATCGTGGACAATATCAACAGAACATGATATATTAACTATTACGAGAAGAAATTAGTAAATTTGACTGTTGGATGACAAACAATAGTTAAGCTAGTGGTCAATCCTCAAAGTTGGTCCATAAGCATAAGGTGGTGATCGACAAGCAAATTGGTGGTAGAGAAATTGCGGACACTAAGGTTGGAGAGTGACGACGGTAAGCGAAACCTCATCAAATCATGTATGTCACTAATGATTCATGAATTTTTGTACTGACAAGAAGATCTCTACCCGAAAATAAAATATTTAGTTGAAGTCCGCCTTAATTACATGTGATACCATAATTATTAATTAAAGTCTGAGGAATACTACAAATATGCAGCCATTGATTTTGGGCCTTACATGATGAAGGAATATCATAATTAGAAGTGGAGTATACGGCAAAACTGTGTCCTAAGTTGTATAAATTAAACAGTACCAGTAGCTAGCTGGCAGTTAAAACAATGCAACGAAACGACGGCGTACCAGTCTCACATTTGCAGTCAGGACTGTTTCGGTCTCTTTTCAACCGTCAGGACTGTTACAACCCACTGTAAACATTGGTAAGAACCAGATGAAAGTGGTAGTATTGGTAAAACTGAGATTGTTTTGCTTTACTTAGTTACTTACCAACAGCTGTGAATTTTCACCAGGTGAGCTGTGTAATCACAGGATGTTCATTTTCAACTCCAGGTTATTTGTTTTTTAGCGTCAGGTAATTGGTACCTACCCTTTACCAACACACTTGATTAGCTCTCCCTTGGCAGCTTCCATCACCACTTCAAAATCTGTTCCAGTGTACCTTCCCCTGCACAAACCATAAAGGATGGAATCTTATCAAACAGCTTTCACGATTTTCACCACTGCAAACAAAAAAAACACCAACCATGGAAGAGACTGATTGAGGTTACCAGAAATGAGTGCTGGACCAAGTTGAGGAAGGATAAGCTGGACTGGCAATCCCGTGCATGATTCTCGCCACTGCTCGCGGAGTAAACTTCACCGTATGCGAGTTGCTCTGCAGAAAGACCTGCGTGCAGAAATATGACATGAATTGCCAGAATTTTAAATGCTGCGGAACCATATACTATGGTGAATTGTCACATCTCAATAACTCGAGTTGTAATTGATATAGTATTCTTTAAACAGATTGTTTAACTTGGAGAATACTTCACCTTTATATCTGCTCGCAGAAACGGGCTGCATTGGAGAGCCGATTCTTTCTTTGGTTCGTGGCTGGTGTCTTCTTCCTTGAAGTAGTCCAGAATCCTTCTCTGTAAGCACATTGTGTGCTCACTGCCCTTGCAACCTTGCGTCTTTTTACAGTCATTCACGGCGAACTGTACAGCATTGTGGATTTCTTCTAGCCTTCTGACCTGGAGAAAAGAACACTACATAAAATTCACTGTCCAGAAAGGGAGACACTATTTCATTACTGGTTCAAAATCAATCACCTTGCAGAGTTCGACTTCAGACAACCATTTGGTGAGATGTACTGAAAGGGAGCACAAGTCCTTGGGGAGTTCCACAATTGTATAACAAAAGGCTGGATCTTTGACCTCGTATGTTATTTCACCTTTCCACTGTAATCACATTGAAAACTAACATATATAACTACATTTGTTCTGCGGAATTTGACCATAAGAGACATTAAAAATAGATCCAAGGGCAAGGGATAATGGATTTATTCCCCTCCAACGGGGACTAATAGACTTACGTACACTCTGAAATAATTACTATTCCTTTCTGGAAAGTTGCACCTCCAACAAGGATTATCCTTGTATGCTTGAAAAAAGAAGACACTAGTATTGTACTTTGAGATCAAGTTATGGTTTTTTGTTATTTCATCGAGAAGAAACACATAGCAAAACAATATTTTAAAGCTGATATCCAAACAGATTTTCTTCAACTCTCGGTCAAAATCTAGTATAGACAATTCGGGCATAGAAGGATGGAATTCAGGGTGCTCTCAGTTTCTCATACCTTGAGCTTCATCAGGTGATCTGATAACTCGGTTATAGAGACGCCAATGCTATTTGCCACCGAAGGTATGTTGAAAACATATTCTCCTTGCTTAGTTTCACAGCTGAAAAACATGGTTAGGCTTATGACACCATAAAGTGTTCCAAAAACCATAGGATATATCATTGTTTTGCAAGGGATGCAGTCAGGTTTCAAAACCAGTGCTGACCTTTTCAAAATTGAAGATACTAGGATATCCTTGGCAGCAAGTTCCACTGGTGAAGTCTGCATTTTTGCGCATCTGAAAGCATTAGCACTGAGGTTCCATTTAAGAAAAACAGAAAATGTTTGGAAACAGAGTCGATTTATTGGATCAGACTAAGCACGGTCAATTTAGAGCTCCACAGGTCATCTAGCATTACAAGCTGAGCCATTAGAGGTTCCGAGCAATAAAACTAAGTCTAAACAGGTATTGTAGAGGTTCAATCAACTTAAATTGATTTGCAGGAAAGCACTGATATTAAGATACACTAAGCAAGCAAAAGTAGACTGTTAAGAATAGAAGGTAGAGATTCCCGTCCACAAGACCTCAACCAACCTTGTAGAAACTCAAAGTGCATGTCACATTTACTTGAGGCAGTAAGCGCAAGTATTTCACATCCCCCAACTCCAACTGTGTTAGAAGTGTGAGCATCACCTTACAACATAAAAGAAAAGCAAATAAGGAATTCACAGATTGAAAATTGCTAACAAGAAACTTTTCACGAGTCTTTCCATTCTAATTCACTGTATTTAGTTTTAAGGACTAAAAAAGGTCATGATGATGCCTGTAAGTTGTGTCACGGGGGTTAAGACTTACCTCTTCTTTCATATCGAATTTGCGAGAGGCGGATTCTTTGATAATCGAATGGACCTTCTCTACTGAGCCAGTTCCACTGCTAAAAACTTGAGAGAGGAACTTGTTTACTGCATATTCATCTACTCCATCACTGTTAGAAACACCAATATTAGATGTAATTTCCAGAATGTGAACAGTATATTCCCATTGATGAAAGACATTACGTTAAATATATGTCAACCTGTACATAAGACTTCGAAGCTTGAAATAGGTGGTATCATCGAAAAATAGATGGCAATGGGATACCCGCCCATCCCTTCCAGCACGTCCAATTTCCTGTGTCAAGGTAATAGCATCTAATTTAGGCAGTTACCATAGAAACAGCACTTGTGCCAGCAAGTTATTAAGAACTGAATTTCCACCTGAACATATTCCTCCAGGCTTTCTGGCAAACTGTAATGAATCACCTGGAACAGATTCATATGTGAGTATTTCATGATACACGTGCAAAATAAATAGACCAGACCCACATCATTCCACTGTCAAGCATTTGAAAATCTATACTTGAGAAATTCTGTTACTGTTTTATTTATCTACTTTGAAAGTGGGCCTAATGGTGTCATGTGTTGCATAAATCATGTATCAAATGAACTGCATTTTTTTCTTACAGCTCCAACATCACTCTTGTCCAGCCCCATGCCAAATGCCACAGTTGCAACAACCTTCATCGAGAAATATATGTAAGCAACTTCCCGAACCACTTGCAAAATATAGTAGAAACTAAAGAGACCAATATGCTAACAGATCGAAAAAAGCGAGCAATATGTTTCTCTCACCACTCTAATTTTGTTACAACAAAATAACTCTTGTATACGGCTGCGCTCCTTTGAGAAAATACCACTGTGGTAGCTCTGGAAAGAATTGAGAGATTTTCATTGTCAAAATTTTGCTACAGGATGTCAAGACTCGAAGAAACAAACTTTACATCAGAAGGTGGTAGTAAAATCACTGATGAAACTGACCTTTGCTGGGATGTTATTGTCGCCTAAGTATTTGCTTACTATATCAGTTTCATACTGCAAAGCCAAAACTAGTCTCAGTTTTCTCTTTATACATAGAACTAGTCTAATGAGATACTACAATATAGGACTGCTTAGTATATCAGTTTCAGACTGCAATACTGTCACGAACTTGTTGTGACGAATTGTTAGAATATCAGGTCTCATTCTTAACATTAACAAATACTGATTTACATACCTGAAATTTACAGTACACAATGATGCTCTTAACTTCACTGAACTGGGAAGACTTGATCACTGACAGCAAGTCTTTCATTCTACAGATGCCAAATTTTGAATACATGCAGTTAAGAGCTAGAAATGCATACCCCTAATGGAGACATTCCGAAATGAATGAAAGAGAGCTAATGCAGATATAAACTTGCCTGTTTCTACTAAAAGATACAGACAACTGTAGGTTGTCTCTCAGCTGCTCTTTGTGAATAAGATTAGTTGAAGGAATATCTAGAGCAGACATAACAGCGTTCAAAGTAGTGGTAGTGGCTGTTGCTGTCATTGCGAGAATACATCCAATGCTGAGGCGGGCACGTAGCAAGGATGCTCTGAGCCTCATGTATGAAGGCCTAAAATTATGAGACCTGTTGCTCGAAAACATCCAAAAGTATATGAGAATTCAGCAATGACAAAACCCCTTCTCTCATTTCTAAATGTGAGGAATATAGCAACAGGAAAATCACCATTCAGAAATACAGTGAGCTTCATCAACCACCAGAAGGGAAACAGGAATCTCAGACAAAAGCGACGAGAAATCTGCGTTCAGGAACCTCTCTGGCGAAACAAAAAGCACCTGGAACAAACAGAAAACTTTCACTAAATATGCCAACTACACAGGAAACAGATAGATTTTTCTTATAACTAAACCTTAACCAAGCTTACCCTAATGGCTCCTTGCTGAAGCTGCCTGATTGTTTCTGCAACCTCCTCAGGCGTCTGTGGAACTCAAAAGAAGCTATGTTAGACAAAACAACACGACAATACACCCAAAAGCAAGTTGAAGACCGAGATAAAGAGAGAAAACTACCTGACTGCTACAGAAAAGACCACCCTGAATCTCTGGAGGCAAGCGTTTAAGCTGATCAATCATCAGTGCGACTAGCGGGCTCACTACTAAAGTTATCCCAGGCAAAATAACGGCAGGAATTTGATAGCAAAGTGATTTTCCAGCTCCAGTGGGCAAAACCAACATGGTCGATTTCCCATCAAGCACCATTTTAATAGCTTCAAGCTGCCCATCCCTAAACGAACTGTATCCGTACATCAAACTCAACAACCTCACCAAATTCTCATCAGAGGGCTCATCCCTAGCAGCAAAAACCGCTTCCTGAATCAGCTCACTGCCTTTACTTGGCTTCTGCGGAGTGATTTCCGTGACTAAACCTTCCTCGTCGCAGATCGCCCCTCCCACTTCAGCTTCGCCATCCGCCGCCTTCAACTTCCCTTTACTCCTTCGGTAATACCTCCGGTTGTTCGAACCGTAGCTACTCTTCCTTTTCCCTTTCCTGTTAACAAACTTGTTCTTGTTCGTATTGAGCTTCACGAAGTTGCCTTCGTTAGGGTTCCGAATTTTGACCAACGGCGGCGCAGTCACTTCACCTCTAATCAGATTAAGATTCTTCCTCATTTTGCTAGGTCTCGGGACTTGGTCCGCCGTGGAAGGATCAGGCTGCTTGGAATTAGAGAATCGGCATTCCTCGTCAACTGATTCGAAAGTGAGAGAAGCCCTTCGGATTTTGGAGAAGGAAGCAGACCTGGAGAAGAATCCGGCGGGGAGAGTCTCCATTGAACTGGACGAAATCGATCGGTTTTGAGCTGAAGAATAGCAGATCTGGAACGGCAAGTTCGATAGAGGCGTTGAATCGAATGACCTATCGATGTCTCCATTTGACCGGAGAGGAGCACCGGTTGAGTTCGATGGATGTTCTAGGGATTTAGAATCTGAGGATTGAGCTTTGTTTCCGGCTCTTTTATTGGTACGTGATGATTGCCGTAGCGGCTTCGGTGGTGGAGGAAACTTCGCCGGCGATGGACTTGACTTTCTTGGAGGCGTGGCGGAGACGTAAGAGCCGCCGGAGTCTGAATCGGAGTCCATTGAGAGAGATGGTGAAACTGAAATGGGAGGGAAAATTGTATAGGCAAATATTTATTCTAAAACTTTCCCGCCAATGTTGTTCTACTTCTAATTGGTTTAAGTTTTTAAGTATCTAAGTCTTACCATTCAGTACCAATAGCAACCCAAACTTACCATCCTACCCACCCTACCAATGGCTAAATCAATGTGAGCAAGTAGAATTCTTGTGGGTAGATTTTTTCTTAATTAGGTAGTGTGGTGAGGTACTCCATGAGCAAGAATTTAAGATTTTTATTGTTTGGGGTTGAGTACATAAATCTAATTGCCTGGACAAATTTAGTTTCACTAAATAGCCATTTTCAAATAGTAATTTTACTACAATTCTTTGTTTAATATCGATCTCATCGAGCTATTCGAGAGATCACATATCAAATGAGGAGATAGATGGTTTGAGACAATGATAAAGTTATTATTGAGTATTTATTTTAGGGGTCGCTTAAGTAGGAGATTTTAATATAAATTATTTAAAATATATAGAGATTTAAAATATAAGAAATTTACATGTAGGTTGTTATTTTCAAAATAGACCGTTTGAGTTAGTAATTTATAAATGGTTTCACATACAATTTTGTAGATAAACAATTAAAACAAAAATTACTAAAATGACAAATGAAATTTTTGGTTAATAATTCTCAAATCTCTTCTAAAGTTTCTACCATTTGGAGTAATATAAAATCACATACCCACAAAATTATATTTTGATCCACAATTTAAAATCAAATATCCAAATGAATAATTTACAGTCGAATTTTCACCATAGTCTAAATCACATGGACAAATCACCCCTCCAATTAAACAACCGGTCTGAAAGCAATTTTTCGGTAAATAAAATGCGGCCCATACTCTTATAATCTTAAGTTAGTGAATCAGATATCATTATAGTAATAATTCGAGTGTATTTACTTTTTTTGGTAGGTTTTATGAGATTCAACACGTTACCGTACCCAAAATCAATCAATGGGCTGTGACCTTTTAGTTACACTGGGCTTTCTGTATAAGGCCCAAAATCAATCAATGGGTTTTAATTTTTAAATCATTAATCAGAACCAGCGGGAGATTATCACCTTCAACATTTTTCCCGCCAGTCTTACCTTTCTCCATTAACTCCCCCCAAAAACTGAAAACCCTAGCCGGAGCAGAGAGAAATCAACGAAGAGAGACCAATCATGGAAGAAGAAATCAAAGTTGAGTTCGAGAAGAGCGGGTTCAGCTTGGACAATCAAGAGGAAATTCTCAAGAAATGTAAGCAAACCTTACTCCTTCGTCGCTCATTTCCATGGTGGTTTCAGTTCCTTAACTATATATGGATGGATGTCCCCGATCTTGTCAGGTCTCACTTTGTGCATAAATTACAAGCTTACTCCAACAGATCTCGTTTCGAGCTGGGACGTTTACTATCTCAATCGGTACGGTACTCAGAAGATACTGTAATTGGTCTTTATGTTATGTAGCAATCGTATTTAGTCTTCTTTCCTTTCTGCTTTTGAATTGCAGGCAACTGAAAGATTTGGTCGTTCAGAATGCGGAAATGGATGGTTTTCTTTCCTACCTTCAGAATGAGCAGAAAGAAGCCGTGATTAAACAGAAGGCTGATCTGCATTTCTATTCGAGCAAAGATGTAGATATGTAAGCAGTTTATCTGTATCCACTATTTGTTTCTAAGTTCCATTTCATGAGTTTCATATCGAATTTGAAAAATGGTTTGTTTATTTCGTAAGGATTTTGAATGACGATGAGGAGAACTTGAAGGATGCAATCCTAAGAACTCCGGAGAAAGTTACGAATCTGTACTTGGATGAGCCATTTGATTCAGCGCTCATGTGGAACCGAAATGGTTACTCTTCCGAGAAGCCTTCTAGGCTTGTAACTCCTTTTGGACGGAGAACTGATAAGTTTGTAGCGAGACTCAGCATTGGTAATCTGCCTGATTCCGAGAATGGTGGTGGTGGTACGGAGGATGTTGGGGAGGATGATGTGATCAAGAGGGTTAAGCCTTTGAAGGGAGTTTCCTTGGCAGTTCATGGAGATGGTCCTAAGCCAGGTTGCAGATTCATGTATGACAGGATTGAAGACCGGGTAGTTGTTACTTTGTTTCGGCTTCGAATTTAGTTTGTTAGATTGGAAATCTAATGAGTTGTACTAAATTAGGGTTGTTTTTGCTGTGTTTTTAGTTTGATGCACTTGACGACAGGATCAGGAGGCGTGCTGCTGCATTTTCTGAATCTGGGATTTATGAAGAACCAGCAGATCCTTCTGTTGCTTCACAGGTCAACTCTAGGCTCCATTTCCTTGTATAAGCTTGCTGTATTATAGGCACTTACTGCTGCATCGTTTGAAAGTAATCTCGTACTCTCGTAGGGTGTTTCATTTGCGATTTGGTAAGAGTTACAAAACATTCTTAATTGAATGGAAGCTACTTTTTGCAGAGAAATGTATTTTGTGTTGGAATGATTTGCTGTGATGAGGAAGGTCGACTAAATGACAAGTCCATTTTGTTGCAAAGCAGGTAGCACATTCTAGCTGTTTCATTGTTAGTTCGGTAGCGTTTGTTTGTATAAGTTAGTTCGACATATATTCATTCCTCCACGCCCTTTACTGATCATCATATTGCAGATGTATATGGAAAGAATCATTATGTTTAACTATTTTGAACCAAGTTCGTCTGTTGACTCGTATTCTGGATACTATGACCAAATTTAACAGCACTGAGCATTCTGGAGGACAGCGTGCTCGTCTAGATCTACACAAATTGAACCATTTCTCTGTTTTTCCAGGACAGGTAAACATGCAATGAACAAATTCATTAATGTTGTATTCACTCATGCCTTATTACATACTCATCCGACAGACTAAGCAAATTTTTTTCTTCTGCAGATTGTAGGTGTTGAAGGTCACAATCCAAGTGGATACTGTTTGATTGCGTCGAAGCTTGTAGATTCTGTTCCTTTGTCAGGAAACAATGTCAAAGATTTGCACCCTGTGAAGAGACGGGCTTTGGACCAAGAGCTTGAGTCAGCCGATTTATCCGCTCTAGAAGGAGAGATTTCAGTGGTTAGTTAAGTTTGCTGTCAGTTCCAAAACGTTTCTTAGACTGTTTCCCATATCGTAATGTAACTTCTTTTCTCTTGTGTTTCGAAAGCTTATTGCTTCAGGTCCGTTTACCACAACCGACAACTTATTCTATGAACCTCTCTCTGAGCTGCTAGCATATGCCAGAAGAAAGCAACCACAGTTGCTTATACTGGTAAGAAGTCAACATAATCCACTGTTCGGATTACTTATTGGCAAATGAAACAATCTCTTACTAATTCTTTGTTGTATGTTTCAGTTGGGACCGTTTATTGATTCTGAACATCCTGATATCAAGAAAGGAACTGCAGACATTAGCTTCGATGACATTTTTCGTCTTGAAATCAGCAAAAGGGTACAATCCCAACAAATTGGTACAAATATTTGCTTAAGGAAATCCGTCTAAGCATGATTTTGTTTTCCACCCAATTTCAGGTGCAAGATTACGTTGAACACATGGGTCTGAATGCACGAGTGATTCTCGTACCATCTATACGCGATGCTAACCACGACTTCGTTTTCCCTCAGGTTTCTTAAGTCATATCTGGCTCGCATCAACTATTGTAGTTTACTACTATGCATGATTTAGTATCAATTGCTTACCCTTGTAGCTAAAGTAGAGTTCTTTATGCAGCCTGCGTTCGATATTAATCTTCCAGAACTCAAACATCAGGTACATGTTATCTGGTTGGAGGACTACGACTTCTTTCAGTTACCGCATTTTCGTGGATCTTTATCATGCATGATGTCCGGCTTTTGTTTATGTCAGATGTTTTGATCTGTGCAGGTCACTAGCATCACGAATCCAGGCACTTTCGAAGCCAATACGGTAACACCTAATCACAAATCCAGACACTTTTGAAGCCAATAAGGTGACACTAGCTTCACCTAATGTGTACAAACGTTAATGCCTAGACGATTTTTACCCTCAGGTGAAAGTTGGTTGCTGCACGGTGGACATTCTCAAGCAGCTCAGCGGAGAGGAGCTATCTCGGTATCCCAAAGATGCACCACCAAGTGACCGTATGAGCAGACTTTCAAGCCATATCCTAAGTCAGCAAAGGCATGTCTTGTTCAAACCCGAATACTGTATTTATAGTTATAAAAGCTTCAGACTTTCCTAATATCAAACCTTCTGAATATTATCAGCTTCTATCCTCTCTATCCACCGGCAGAAGATGTCCCTATAGATTTCTCACTCGCTCCGAAAGCTCTCCACATCGATTCTGCACCAGACATTCTTATACTACCTTCAGACACCAAGTACTTCCTTAAGGTATAATAATCGAAGCATATTTGCCTTGTCGGTTTTCGTTCTTATGTTTTTCTCTTCGTCCGTACAGGTTTTAACGATTGGCGGAGGAAATGAAGATGAAGAGGCAAAGAAGTGCATCTGTATAAACCCGGGAAGGCTGGCTAAGGGTGAAGGTGGTGGCACGTTTGCAGAGATCGACTATGGCGGTAGCCCTGATAAAATGAACGCTTCGATCTTGAGCATATAGAGCTAGTTTCGCAGCTAGGTTCTTGGGAATCAGGTGAAGTGGTTTGACAGATTTCAGCAGAGCGAGCATGCTACGGTTTCTTTGAATCCTTGGAGAGTATGGATTAGCATACAAATAGTTAATAACTCCGGGGCAGGAATGTAAATTTGCGGAAATTCAGTGCTGTATCATTATGGATAATATGATTAGTGTATGGTTTAGTAAATTATCATTGTGGTATCAATTAAGGGATAGTAGGTGAGAAAAATTATAGATTAAAGTCAGCACCGTCGGATTGGCTACTTATTCTTAAACCATAATGGATAATCCGAATTTGAGTTACTCAATACTAATATTCGAGAAAAAAAGTCGATTAATGTCATGATTTTGATCAATTTCCTTCACTCTATACTTAACCATACTTGAATACGTATGTAGGTATATTAATCACACATGATTTTACAATCCAAACACTCATAATTTATAATTCAAATCCTTAGTAATATACATTAGATGAATTAGTCTTAATCCTGAAGAACAACCTTTTTTTTTTGTCTCTCGTGAGTTAAGACTTTTAAAATTTAATATGGGGTTGGTTTTGTCGTCAAACCCAACCCAACCCACACAATTTTCACCCATATCGATCACAATATCTCTAATCATCATCACTAAACATCTTATATCTCTCGACCCTTAACCTTTTTCTTCACATCAAATTAGTACGATATACTCATACTAATCAACCGAATTTGATATCTTTATCGTCGCATAAACCACGGTTTTCGAACATTATCAAGACATTATACAAGTACAATAACCAATCACATTGTCACAAATCATCTATCACTAACCAAACCTTTACACAATCCATCAATAATTTTACTTAACCTTCATCATCTTCTTCTCCTCCAAATCAAACCCTAAAACCCCTTTCTCCTTACACCAACCAACCCAATGACCCATCACCCACAAAACACTAACCACAATCGCCGAAACAATCACCACCATCCATGAACCCCAAACCCACACCGGAATCAGCCCCTCAGCCTCCCCGCCGATGAAGAAAACCACCATCTGAATCATAAACACCGGCCCCAAAACGCCCCTAACAACAGAGTAAAACACGTAAAACGGCGGCGACAGAAACTCGTACATCCTCGCCGCCGCCGGCGACTCCTCTTTCCTAAACCTAGAAATACTCCACACATTCTGACACGCGCTGGTCGCCTCCGCCAGGATCAGCAGCTCCAGGAGGCCGTACGCTCCTCGGCCGACGAGGCAGCGGGAGGTGAGGAAAACGTAGAGCGTCGCTAAGTGGTGGAGGATGAAGAGGACGTCGCGGGGGAAGAAGATCAGGTAGTGGAGGAGGTCGGCGACGAAGTACGCGGCGCTGAATTCGAGGACGGCGCTCTGTGCGGCGGAGTTGACGGCGGCGAAGGAGGAGGGTGAGAGGAGTAAGGCGTGGATGGAGAGGATTACGGCGGGAGTACCGTGGGATAAGGACATGAAGGAGGAGGAAGCTTCGGAGCGGTGTTTGGGACCCCAATTGCGGAAGACGACGAAGTAGGCGAAGAGGTAGACGGAGGCGAAGAAGGCGAAGGAGGTGAAGAAGTTTAGAGAAAGCTCCATGGTTGGGAGATTAGAGCTAGAAAAACAGGGGATTCTTTTGCAGAGG
The DNA here is from genome assembly GCA_030674075.2 of Linum usitatissimum. Classification (NCBI taxonomy): domain Eukaryota; kingdom Viridiplantae; phylum Streptophyta; class Magnoliopsida; order Malpighiales; family Linaceae; genus Linum; species Linum usitatissimum. Next base: position 3,531,512 of record JAUJYP020000264.1, on the reverse strand, counting down.
AAAAACAGAGTCTGCTGGAAAATTGTTGGGGACGGAGGAAGAAGAAGAAGTAGTGAGGAGCTAATTATGAAGGGGAATATTCGGAAGGGGAAAAGTAGAAGCTTCTCTTTTATATTTTTCGTTTGGAGAAAGGGATTTAGAGATATTTATTAGTTGATGAACATCACTTCTAATTTTTTCCATATAATGAGGCTTTCATAAAGGGAAAGATTTCATAATTGATACAAATAAATTCTAAAGTTTACTAACTAATTTAGCGTGTTACAATCAAACGAAGTTTAGCAATTTTCGATAAGTCAAACAAAATATTTACTGTAAGGATAATATAGGATTCGTAGCAAAAATATGGTGAACACCATATTGTAAGGCTATATGAGTGGTATGCTGGTTGATTGCCTTCCCGAGAAACATGTTTCACTAATATCATCTAGCCCCGATCTAACAAGTAACATTTAATGAACGCTTGTGGCCTCATAAGTAGGGGAGAAAACAGGGGAGCCGGGGGTGAGTCCCAATTCATCCCACTTTCAACACCGAGTTCTATATTTATTTGCGATACTTTTGAATTTGACTTGGTACATTTTGTAAGCTCAACTAAATACTTTGCCGTGTCGGGACTAGAAGGAGCGTGTAAATGAAATGAAACTTAACTTTTAATAAATATAAACTTAAAGCTTAACATCCAAATTAAGGGAAAAGGTTGACTAATAATAATAATAATAGATGAGAGGATAAGGGTGCAAGCAAAGCACTAAAGGGAGAGGCTAAGACCAAGACGCAAAGTCAAGTGGACTTCTGGTTGGTACTTTGTTTGGTTGGTTGTTGTGTTTTATGTCGATACGTTTGTTTTGTTTCTGCGTATGGGATATTCGCATTCGTGTTTGTTTGCCAGCTTCTTACGTTCCATTTCTTCTGTCAAGTGATAGATTTCTTCTCCGTACACTACAAACTAACTCATCACGTTTACTCCTTTGATTGCTTACATAATTAATCACGCTTGCCTAGGTTAAGTAAGGACGAGGAGAACACGCATCCAATCGTTTCCGAGAATTTTTCGAGCTAGTAGATATGTATTTACGATTATTTGATTGCTTGATCAAGTTACGAGACTTAACAGATGTTTATGTTCCGTCCCAGTGGTGGTTCAATATGTGGTTTAACTCAGCCGCGAGCGGATACAATACGATAACAAAGTCATTCATTCTATAACAGAGACCCTTTCATGTATTACCTCTGCTAAGCTCTAATCATAGGACACATTTTCCTGGTTAAAAAAATTGACTATGTTATGATGCAGCTTCCGGAGCGGGGAACCCTCCTCCTCTGCTTTACATCACCATTCCTCCGTCGATGGTAAGCACCTGCGGTCAATAGTCACGATATAGTCAACGCTCGTTGTCTTTAGCGACATCACAGAATGCTAAAAGGTAACGATATATCTAAGTCTGGTGGACTCTATTCTGTTGCAGTTAATGTCAAAGCACTTGCGGAGTATTAAAACCTATGGTTGAAGCAAATCCTACAATGGCTAGGGTCTGCCAACGATGAATAAACTTATAAGAACGTTTAACTAGAAATGATGTCACTAAAGCAACAACTCATATTTTCAAACTGTAAATAATGGAAGGGAAGAAGCCTAACCTGCCCGGTCATGTAGCCAGCAGCCGGGTTCAGAGCAAGGAATTCCACCAATCCGGCCACCTCTTCCGGCTGACCGTACCGCCCTGGATAAATAAGAAACACAATAGTCACAATTTTTCAGTGCATTGCAGAATCAGTTGATGTTTAGGCTAAAGAAACGAAATGCCGCCAGGAATGATGTATCTCATTTGAAATTGTATCTCACCTAACGGAATTGTCTCCAATATTTTCTTTTCAATGTCATCCCCAAGCTTGGCAGTCATGTCAGATGCAATGAATCCAGGAGCGACAGCATTGACCTAGAATTATACGTTCAACAGGAGATATTTAGAGATGCCTGATTTGATCTAAGAACTTGAAACGGGGAAAAAACAACTGAAAGAGGGATCTTCAGGACCAATGCCCATACGTTGATATTTCTGCTTGAATATTCCTTCGCAACACTCTTTGTGAAGCCAATGACTCCAGCCTTTGCAGCACTGTAGTTAGCTTGCCCAATGTTGCCAACCAAACCAACAACTGAAGCGATATTGATAATCCTTCCCTTCAAAACACAACAAGATTGAAAACTTGCAAGTTAGAAACAGAGTATGACAGCTAAAATCGGTGACGGATAGAACAATGGACACAACAGAATAAAGTCTCAGCTTCTTGTTCGAGCTAGTTATAGTTGGATAAAAGAGGAGTGAGGACTATCATGTAGTTGAGCAACCTCAACTACGTTCAAGACAGATTTCGGAACATGGAAAATAGAGTGGAACTCAAGCTAGACAAGTTGTAGTAAATACCTTTCTTTTTTTCATCATGATCTTGGCTGCAGCCTGAGAAAAGTTAAATACTCGGTTTATGTACAGAAAAAACTCATATAACTAAGGGATCTTAACAAGAACCAGCCTTTATATACCTGCGTACAAAGGAAAACACCAGTGAGATTGAGGTCAATAACATCCTGCCACTGCTGTTTCTTCATCCGCATCAACAAAGTGTCCCTTGTGATCCCTGCAACCTTTGCTTAGTAAGATCATGATGCCTGAAGAGAAAATTAGGTCAACTAGGATATAGTATTCTGCAATGTTACCTGCATTGTTTATCAGTATGTCAACTGTTCCAAAAGCATCGATAGCCTGCAACCCAAAAATCATAATTCAACTCAAGATAAGAAATTCCTTGTCAAATAAGCCACTAAATCGTACTATCTGCTCACAGTTTTCATCATGGCCTCCACATCCTCTTCTTTAGAGACATCACCACCAAAGGTTACAGCTTGACCACCGGAAGCTTCAATCTAGAAGGCATAAATCAATTGCTCGAATTCGTATAAAATTCACCAATGCAGCACAGAGAAATAGAGTTCAGCATAATGCAAATGCCTAATACCTCTTTGGAGACTTCCTCAGCCTCCTTGGATGACCTTGCATAGTTAACCAGAACCTGGAAATTAATCACAATAAATAAGTTCAAATTCCTAAACAACACGAGCACAGAAATGAAGAATCGTCTACCAAAAAAAACCAATATCGAAACTCACCTTGCAACCTGCTTTCCCCAACGACAATGCAATCGCCTTCCCGATTCCTCTGGAAGCTCCAGTTACAATAACGACTGGAGATTCCACCTTCTTAACTGACTCACTGCTTACTGGTTCAACTGCAGCAACCTGAGCTCTCACACCTGCACCACACCGATTCCTCTCTCTCAGTCAATTACACTTTATCAAAACAATTAACGAGAAACTCCACGATCACAAAAAATGGAAGGACTCGATTACCGGAAGAGGATACCGAGCTTCTCGATCTGCACCGGAGGCCAGCACGGGAGAAGTGGAGGCTGGCGGGAACAGGAGACCAGTGGCGGAACTGGTTAATGCCCCTTTCGCCGGAGGAGGCAGCGACGAACCCGGCGGATTTGAATGCGACGGCGGTGGATCCGGTAATAGCAGCCATGATAGCTCCGCCTACTAGGTTCCTCCTGAAAGAATGCGAAGCGATGAGAGTAGCCAGAGAGACAATCGTGAATGGAGCTTCGGTTTTATAGAGTATCTATGGCTTTGGAAGCTCCGGAAGAAACAAGCAAGCAAGTAAGCAAACGCTGGCGACAAGGGGATCGATAATACCGATGTTAGTGTGGGAGCTGTGTACAAGAATTTGGTGAGCACTGAGTTTCTTGGTTTGCGGTTTGGGTCATCGGTTGAACCGGTCCAACTGGCCGGGTTTTAAATAGGGTAGCCGTTGTGATTTGATTAGGATTTTGTTCCAAGGTCAAAGCTAATTATGAAACCCATTTTAGGGAAGTTGATAAATGCGCTACAGAATGTTGTCAATTTGTTCAACTCAAAGTACATATTGTTATAGAACGATAGACACAACATCTTAAGAATCTCGGATCGAATCTAAAGCAAGTAAGAGTCGAGCAACATGCTAGCAACGAGATTTTTTAGAACATTGCAAGCGTATAGGAAAAGGTGTACCACAAGTACACGAGAATGGTCATCGAAAAAAGTTGGTTTCTCGAAACCTCCAACTATGTGTCAATGCATGGTCGAATAGAAAGATTACTTGTAAAAATCCTTTTCGAATACGGATTCCTTGTTTCATACAACATCGAAAGTAAGATGATGGAATTTGCAATCACCAGCAAAATCCGCGATACAAGCGGATTAGACAATAAAAGCTTTACTGTTATTTGCAGTCTAAAGGCTACATAACTCCACAATAACTATGATAGTAAGGAGACCAGAGGAGAGACGGATTTCTGGTTTATACACTGAGAAAATCCAGAGACCCAAAAAGCTGCTTGTTTCGAAGAAATCAAGACTCGAGCATCGCTCATTTGCTCGGCACTCGCTTCTTAGAATTGTTCTTGGGTCGTATCTTCACAAAAGCCTTTGTTAGATCCTGGAAACATCACAAAAAAGAACCCATCAGTTCCTCAGTTGCCTATTGTTTTAGGAGATATAATGCTAAAGCGTAAACCCTTTGCAGTTCTTTCTGATTACTAAACCACTAGTTCAAGTAGGAGACATGGTTGTTCATAAATATCCTGCTTCACTAAACATATTATAGGAATAGTGATGATGCATCAGCCAGTCGGGGAGTAAGCAAACAAAGTCTAAGAAGATCAGAACAGAAGAATGCCTAAAGGGTCAGCTAAATCAACTCAAGAAATTTGAAGAATCCACAAGGACTAGGAGGCACTCAAAACAACCAAGAAATTCCAGTCATCTTATGACCAGAGCTACTCTTTAGGCATAATCAACGTTGTTCAGTTTATAAAAGTGATTGGTACCTGAGCTGGATCCTTCTGAGATTTATCTGAATTCCAAAGATTCTCCAACTTGTAGTAAGTTCTAGCATTCTCATCAAGAGCATGAACTATCACCCTTCCTGTAGAAGGTAATGAACAAACGAAAGTTTCAGAATTAAGTATGAAACTCCTAAGCCCTAACCAATTGTAGTTTAATTGTACCATATACTCCTAGTTCGAATTCCAGCTATAATAAAAAATGTGAGACTAAATGTCAAGTAAAAAATCTCCAAGTCCTAATCCATTGTTCGTTGGATGGACTGCATCATTAAAGCTCGAATTTCAGACATTCATAACGAAACTAAATGCAATAATATTACCAGAGTCAATAACGATCCAATTCCCTCCTTCTTGCCCTTCAACGCTTGGAAGCATCATTCTCTTCGCCCCCTTCTGCTTCTGCTTAACCTGTTCAATCCAACTCAAATCAACCAATCACCAAGCTATAAAAGTTCGAATTTTGAAATCAAATGTTCATCAAAGCTGACGAACTACATTCCATTAGGGATTCAAGCAGGAACTTCACCAGCCAGTCTTATAACAAACAAACGAACGAGCTTGCTGAGCCAAACCTGCCTTGTAAATAAGAGCTTCGGCGATGTTCTTGACATGCCAGGTGGACCTTCCGGTGGCAATCACCATGTAATCGACCCAATCGTAGCGATTTCCGGCAGGTATCACTTTAACGTCATCGGCTCTAACGTCGGTGAGAATCTTCTCCACCTCGCCAAGCTCCAGCAAGCTTCCGTCGCTTTTGTTTATTTCTGATTGAGCGGTTGAAGAACAGAGACCGTGATTGGAGCATGGAAACCCTAGCCGCCATGACTGGCGGAGGAGGGATGACAAATTTGATCGGAGAGCAGCCGTCAACATTAGATACCAGTTCCAGACGAGTTCGATTGGAGGCAGAGCAGAAACCGAGACGCGAACATTTTCTGTAGAACAAAGTATCTAGAGAAGATTGGGCCTTGTTTATCATAAGAAAGTTCGGTTGGGCTTGATTCATCATCAGAAAAATTGATTGGGCCTGCTCTTAGGAATAATAACCAATCAAATAACAATGATGGTTTGGTTGGGAATTATTGTGGTTGACCAGCCAAACCGTAACGAGTAATTCGGCATTCAATTGGAAAATGGATCGTTTTTTATTTGGTTAGATTTTAAATGAGTCAGGCTTTGAGATAAGACTTGTTCGACTTAATATGTTTGTAAATTAGTTCAGCTTAAGCTCAAGAGCCAATTTCAGTACTAACTCGAATATACGACTTAGTGGTCTCAAATAATGCAAGATGTAATTTAAATTATAGATGAACATTGAGAGAGTTAGGTTAAGTTTGACGGAAAAATTAACCCACCAGCTAATTGGTGGGTACTTTTTGTACAACCCATACATGGCCACTTTCAGTGACCGTTCAATGCGCCGTATATTACATTCCTCGTTACTCCTGAAGCAAGTTGCATTAGTGGAAGCGAGGAGGCTTAACACTACAAGAAACTGAAAGTCTAATGATGCACAGCTAACGTCAATTAGGAATACGCTGTTAGATAAAAATAGTTTTGTAACTATCTGTTGTTAAAGTGTATACTTTAACCGCATATGTAAACCCCTGTTAGTTAAAAAATGATTTTTGATATACTCGTTGTTAAGTTGTTCGTAAAAATTAAAATATTTAAAATTTTGATGTTTTCTCCTATTTATTTTTTTCAATATTTTAAAAATTTCCTCCCTTTATTTCTATTCCCTCTATCTCATCCATTTTTATTTTCAATCTTCTTTCTCTATTTTTATTCTTATACTCAATGAAGAAAGAAAAAAATTGAAGAAGGAGAACAATTAATAAAGAAGAAGAAATTGAAAAACAATCAATGAAGAAAAAAGAAATGAACAAGAAAATGAAGAACAACCGATGAACAAAAAGAAATGACCAAAAAAATGAAGAACAATGAAGAAGATAATGAAAATGAAAAACAACAATCAATTAAAAAGAAAAGATAAAAACAAATAATGAATGAAAAGAATAAGAAATTTTATTTAAAATAAAATAAAAAGATGATAATTAGAATGAAGAAGAAAAGAAGAAGATAACTAGAAGACAAAAAAGAAGAAAGAAGAATGAAGAATGAAAAATGAAGAATAATGGACGAAGAATGTAGAAATTTAGTTGGTGGGTTTCTACGTTTTTTAATTAGTGGATGAAAAGGTTAAAGGTTGATTAAATTTGCTGTTAGTTTAACGGTGAATAAATTTCGTTGTTATGTTATTTAGTATTATTTAATTTAATGGTGAATTCGTATTCACTGTTAGAGTGTTAAAATTTCGAATAACGGACTATCTGCTATTAAATTAGATATAAAATTAATGTTAGTTACTCAGTTTCTTGTAATGTAATAATAATGATACGAATAAACATCATTCAATTCCATACGTCCATACTTGGATATTATCATCAGTTTTTAGGCATTATGTCATGTCGCTGAAGATGCGAGCATTGACTATCAAGACTGTTGTTGTGCAGGTGCTTACCATCAACAGATGAATGGTGATGTAATTAATCGAAGGATGATACTGATAGCTGCATATATTAGCGTATCCAAATACGAGATCTTTCAATTAATCGTTCTTTTAACCGGTAAAGCTATATCCTATAATTAGAGTTTGACAGAATTAATAAATTAAATGTCACGAATTCTTTCAGTTTTTGGTGGGATTCTCTAATAGAGATGTCTAATTCACTCAATTATAATTATGTGGTTAGTTGGTCATAGAGTTTATGAAATCGTTTGTTATTTTCCTTCTGGGTATTGAACCAAAGTTGTGTTGTATATGAAAGTACGAGTTGATATTCTTGATTGTTAAACGCGGTCTCAAATTTTTTAGTGTTTCCTTGTAATCAAGTTACACTCTATTTTAATTTGAAATTCGAAATAGCGAGTGATTTCACAATTTTTTTTTATTTTTCAAAATTGAGAATAATTATATTATTTCAAAAAAAAGACTTGATTGGCTTTTACTTCTTAATATTAAACTTTCTAATTTAGTAATTTTCCGTAATTAATAAATTTTAATTAGGTGGATGTAGTAATTTCAATTCCCCATAAAACTGCATGTAGTAAATTCAATTCTCCACTATTTCTTAAACTTAAACAAATTTTTTTATCAAAATCATTTAAATCCATCCATTCCTTCCCAAATTACACACTCTCAATCCAAAAATCAAATAATTCAACTTTCTGGGCCTATATGGATACGTAATTATTACAACTTCTCATATGGGCATTCGGCCTGCTAAATTGAACTAAACTGCTTTCAAACGGATCACTAACGTTAAGTGAACCACCATCAGGACGATTTAAGCCATCGGCGGAGGTTTAATTAAGTGTCGGGATTCAAGATTACCGTCAACACCCTTGAAAGATATATAAGAATCGTTATTATAAAATGAACGGTTTTGTTATCTTATTGTATTCGTTCGTAGCTGATTTAAATCACGTATTGAACCACCACCGAGACATAACAATTCGTATGAATACTTACTACTTATTATATCCGCTCATCAACTAGAGCAGTTTGACAATTCGTACGAATACTTGCTACTTTAACTTTAGGACTCGTAAGTGAACATGCAATCTAGTGAACTTGGACTACAATTTTGATTATGAACAACGCCCTTCCCAACTCTCCTCCCTATAACCATCACAACATCCCTTACAGTTGTTTTGACGCAAGATCGACAAACGAACGTCTTGCGATAAAGTTAGCGGATCAAGCTCGAATTTAATTCCTCAAACACCATTGAACAGTGATCTACCATGTTTCCACTTTTATTTGGTCAAATTTGAATTGGTTACACATAACTAGGTGTATTTAAACCGATTACCTAAATGTATGAATTTGAACATGTTAAACTGTGATGTTAACAAACCAATCTCAAATCTAATCCATCAAAACACTATAAAATAGCAACCTACCACATTAGCATCCTTTAACAATCTCGTCAATGGTATTAGCGAGCCAACCTCTATATCTAACTCTGTCGAGCACTGTCAAAGTGTCCAACTTTAAATCAGTTCGAACTCAATACAAGCTTCAATGTTTCATCCCGAACTTGTCGAAAAATTAACCAACCGAGTTCGAGCCTAACTCGGCTCGGGCGCTCAGCTTCTATGCAACCGATTCGTTTGTATAGATAATATAAACTAAACAGCGATGACAGTGACGAAGCTTTTACTTCACGCACCTCCCCCGCTCTCTCTCTGTCTGACTAATCTTGAGCTAAAGCTTCCAATTTTCATTTTCCCCCATTTCTCAGAAAAAACCAGACAGTCCTTATCAAAATTCAATCCCCACCTCAAAAGTTCCGATCTTTCCCCTCCGATATGTATCTATCGGAGAAGCCACGCCCAATCGACTTCTACAAAGAAGAAATGGCGCCCAATTCACAAGACAACATGATCATCGAAGTCGTCTCACCCAATTGCGATTTGCATCCACTTCCTCTTCAGCAACACACCGACAATCCCAATACCAATCCTCCTCCGCCTCCTCCGCCGCCGCCGCCGCCGCCGATGATGCTGGGGGAGAGCAGCGGAGAGGACACCCACGAGATTAGGGCGCCGAAGAAGAGGGCGGAGACGTGGGTCCAGGACGAGATGAGGTGCTTGATCGCCATGAGGAGGGAGATGGATGGGCTTTTCAATACTTCGAAGTCGAACAAGCACCTTTGGGAGCAGATTTCGCTGAGAATGAGGGATAAAGGGTTTGATAGGTCTCCCACTATGTGTACTGACAAGTGGAGGAACTTGTTGAAGGAGTTTAAGAAGGTGAAGCATCAGGATAAAGGGTCTGCTAAAATGTCTTACTATAAGGAGATTGACGAGATTTTGAAAGAGAGGGGGAAGACTACTAGTCAACAGCAGCAGCAGTATAAGTGTCCTACTCCGAGTTCTAAAGTCGATTCCTTTATGCAGTTTGCTGAGAAAGGTACATGCTTGAGTTTAGTTCATTGTAGTGTTATTGTTTTGGTTTTGGAGATATTAGGGGGTAATGTAGGAGAATAGTAGCAATGGAGGCATAGGATGTGAGTGAAATCAAGCGAGATTGTTGACCTTATGTGCATGTACTATGAACAGTAGAGTGGTGCTTTAGGTTACTAAGTGCTGCATATAAAGAACAATACTAACTGATTTCCTTGCAGGTTTTGAAGAGACGAGTATATCTTTTGGACCCGTTGAAGGTATGCTATCATAGTTTTCCGGTGGATATCTATTTGTCCTGCGACCTAGCTGGATCTAATGATCAATATATGAAGAGTATCTTTTAGGCTTTTTTTTCGCTTTTTGTATAGTTCTTGGGATCAACTAATTTGACAGCATGGTTAGGAGCTTGAGCCCAAGTGATCTTTAAACTCCCTGTGCTACTGACTAATAGATTTGTTGTTAGTACTTAGCTGTGCTCTATCTGGATTAATAGATTTTAAGACTATCTTCAATAGCTTCTAGTTGATCATCGCGTTGAAATTAAGTGAAACCAGAACAATTTGTTGGCCTCTATCTGTCCAAACCCACCAGATTTCGTTTTTTCTTCTTGAAAGATGTAGAATGATCTGCATTATTTATCTTCAGTTTACTTGTTCTATGGTGGCAAACTTATGATACTGTTACATTTGTATGTTTGTGTATCATCTATCTCAAATAGATATGCATTTCCCCTCGTTTAAGGTTCTTGGTGTGCAGCTAGTGGCAGGCCAACACTGAATCTTGAAAGACGCTTGGATCATGACGGTCATCCTCTTGCAATCACCGCAACCGATGCTGTTGGAGCAAGTGGAGTTCCTCCATGGAACTGGAGAGAAACCCCTGCAAGTGGTGAGGAATATACATTAACCGGAATTCATTTTTCGCGGTTATTTGGTTGGTGTCTTTAGGACATTTGTTTCTGTTATGCAGGCTCCGAAAGTCAGTCATATGGCGGGAGGGTGATATCAGTCAAATATGGAGACTACTTGAGAAAGATCGGTATCGATGGCACCGCTGATGCCATCAAGGAGGCTATCAGGTCGGCTTTCAGATTGAGAACGAAACGGGCGTTCTGGCTGGAAGATGAAGACCAAGTAATACGCAGCCTCGACCGGGACATGCCTTTGGGGAACTACAGTCTTCACCTCGACGAAGGTTTGGCTATAAAAGTGTGCTTGTACGACGAAACGGACCACATTCCAGTTCACACCGAGGAGAAACTGTTCTATACTGAGGACGACTACCGGGAGTTTCTGAGCCGAAGGGGATGGACATGTCTAAGGGAGGTTGACGGCTACAGAAACATCGACAGTATGGATGATCTTCGACCCGGTGCCATGTATCGAGGAGTGAATTGATAAAAACAGTCATGAATTCTGATAATCTTAATAAAACTCCGTGCTCTTCTGCTATATGTAATCTCATCTCCAAGTGTATTTATTATACAGCTTGTAGCTTGTCCAGATGTTAGGGCTCATTATGTAAATATTTGTACCTTTGAGCCTCTTTCAGGTTTACCGTTACAAAAGAATAGTAGTTCAGAGGAATGTGAATAAAAGATTCACAGCAGAAAACAAGCAGAGAAGGCCTTGGATTGCCAAGAGACGAGAGTGTTAACATTGTGCATCTGCAGCAGCCACCATTGCTAAATCTCAGTATACCTTCAAAATTAACCTTGTGAATCTACATATGCCCCTACAGCTCCTTATCTCAGCATACCATCGAAAAAAATCACAACCCGGGCAAAATACTCGGAATTATTCTTCAGCTGTTCTTTATTCGTAGTTTGGTGATTAGGCTTCAGACTCTATTTACGATGTCCACAATCTGGTGGGATGTGCCTGTGGCAAGAGTGTCTTGGACATACACGTCCAAGTGAAACAGAAGGATCAAACGGGAAGAAACAAGTCGATCTGTAGTCATATTCAATTGTTCAGCATGAACGAATCGACGGGATGCACAATCTCCAACATCAGATTCCTCGATGACATGCAACACAAACGACGCAGGTGATGGATCAAGAAGTTCCGTTTTATCTGGATTCATACCGAATCCCTATTTAGAAGAAAAAAACAGATGTTTACTGTATCAATTTCAATTCTAATTTTTCTCAATTGCAGCAAATGAACACAAGCTTGACACAACCATAACTGAAGCTGCAAAAGAATTGATCTTCCTTATTCATCCACATTGATTCTAATTTGTATCTTAAACCCAAAACAAAAGGAAAAAGTATAGCATCAATCGATTATGCTGCAAATAAGCAATCTTACGTATTCATCCACAATGATTCCTGATAATATCTTGGAACCTTGAAATAAGAAACCTGTATCACGGCATCAATCGATCAATGAAGTTGCAAAAGAACTGATCTTTCTGATTCAGCTACGTAGATTCTAATCCAAAACTCAAACTGCAAGGAAAGAAACAAATATCACAGCATCAACTCAATCAAGCTGCAAAGAATCAAACTTTATTATTATTCATCCACGCGGATTCCAATCGTATCTTAAAACCGCAACAGAGAAACAAGGTTTTCAGCAGAATCAAGCTGCAAAGAATTGATCTGTCTGAATCATCCATATCGATTCTAAATCATAAACTTCTACCGCAACAAAAGAGAAACAAGTTCTTCAGCAGCATCTGCAAAGAATTGATCCGTCTTATCCAATCATTGAGAAACCTCAATGTGATCATTAAAACTAATAAAGCTGAACACGGACCAGTTCAACGGCCTGGAAGCTGAGGATCGGAGAAGAAGCCATTGATCCCTGGCATGATCTCAGGGCGCTTAGTACGAACGAACCTCCTCAGCCCATGTTCTTTGTACTTCTCACCTTCTTTATGGTTATCAAGAATCCCAGCTGCCCTGTTTTCTTTAGTCACCCTAAATTCCATAAACAGTACCACAAAATCCAATCATCAGAAAACCCTAAACGGCTAAACCCACAAATGCAATCATCAGAAAAACCCTAAACCCTGAAACACCCTGAATATACCTGACTTCAGGATTGCCAGTGATGTTCCTGACGAGCTGCATCCCGCAAATCCCAACGGCGACACCCACGGAAGCAAACAGAGGGAACACCTGACGTACAAAATAGAGTTTCTTTATCATTATCATCGAGAAACCAGAGCAACCAGAGTGAAAATTGAGACATGGGGGATCGGCGTTACCTCGGGTCGAATCCATCTTGACGCAGTAGACATGTTTGTGCAGTTTTGAGTTGCGGAGAGAGCGAGATAAAAGAAGGAAACTTTCAAACGAGGAGATTGTGCGTAGAAGGAAAGCAAAGTTGGAAAAGTAATTGAGAAAGAAAGATCTGATCTGACTGTGTGAAAGTATATATTCTTGTGCTGGTTTTTGGGCTTTGGATGGGAAACGGATTCTCAGGATTACGCGGAGAAGGTTCGTCCACGATCACAGTCAATATTGTCCGGCTGCCAACCTAGTTTTCCGTATACTACTAATAAAAGGATTACACTTTAATATCAATGGTTTCGTGGTGTAGTTGGTTATCACGTCAGTCTAACACACTGAAGGTCTCCGGTTCGAACCCGGGCGAAGCCAGAATTTTCATATTTTGTTTTTGATTTTACAGTTTGGGCTTCAGTTTATATGCCTTCTCGGCCCATATACTAATACATATCCTTAGATCCCTGCAGCCCATTGTGAAAGAATTTTCGGCATTGAAATCTATTGTTTATAAAATTGAAGTATATCGATGAGAAGTAATTGTTCACATTTTTCTCATTATTGTGATGAAATTTTCTTGAGTGTAAAAGTTTAGAGGTGATCAAGTATCTGTAATAATTAGGTAATAATCTCCGATTATAATAATTAGGTAAAAATTTAGAGGTGATCAAGATATTATTTATGAAGTTTTAGTATATCGGTAAGAAATAATTTTTTATATTTTTTCTCATTACTGTGATTAAATTTTTTCGATAATGAGTGTAAAAAATTAGAGGTGATCAAGTGTGTTTGTAATAATTAGGTAATAATCTCTGATTATAATAATTAGGTATAAACTTAGAGGCGATCAAGACACAAGAGTGGTGCAAACTGCAAAGAAATAATTACTCAATATGTAAATAGTGCGAGATAACTTGATAGATGTACGTTACTCATTATCTTCCTTTTTAGTTATCATATCAAAATGTATATTCAAATCATTAATACTTCTCTTTCTAGTGAGAACTCAATTGTCACCATCAAATAATACTTCGCTATAGTTATCACCCACGAGCGATAAGAGAATTGAGGGTGAAACCAACTCAAATCATTTTCAAAATATATTGATCCCTCCGCCTATAATTTACGACCATCCTGATTCTATTACCGATCCGGGTGCGGAGCTGTAGAAAACTGCTTTGTGAGCATCCACCGCTAGTGGTGCTATATAGATTTTCTAAAACATTTCTATCATCAAAACTATTCTACTCATGCCAACTCTACGTGGACTTGTGTAAGTAGTACGTACGTTTGTAGATGATGAAATTGACTGTTCCTCTTTTGGAAAGATGCATAAATGTTTGAAGGGCAAGGAATTTGCAGCCACAGAAAGATGCATTCCTGGCTTTAGGTCAAATAGATACATTCACATTCGTTACCGAGACACTTTCTAGATCATTCCGTGCTATGTTTGGGTTTGACGAACCAACTTTGCTTTGGGCCCAATCGGACAGTCCGACATGGCCCATGGAATAAATCCTCGACAACCTTCGGAATATCCCTTTCATCTTGCACTTACGTGTCCACTTTCAACAAAAGGCGATTGTCCCCCACCTTCCGAACCCCAAGCTTTATTTATTATAATTATAATATTTTTCCTTGGATTGAAAGTCGCTTTTTTTGGTACATTATTATATATAAGATTCTATATTGGTTTATTTTTGAAAGTATAAGTCATGCCACCATTTTTTTCCAATTTAGATGCTTATGCCGGTTATTTCACACTTTTTATGTATTTTTATGTGTATTTAAATTTTAATGGCTACAATGAATTATATTTAATATTGTTAGTAATCAATGGAAGAAATACAATATAATTTTGTGTATTTTTATTATTTTATAAGGAGATGTAAGTAAAATTTACGCATATGTTACATTCTATTATAATTAAAATAGTGTTATATTTTTCTTTCATTAAATTTGTAACTAAATTAAGGATGAGTCAACTCAGAATTATTTAAATAATTTTACTTTTATATTGATTAAATTTTAAATAAAATTGTCAAATTAATTTCTTTTCAATACTCTAATTTTATAATTTTACCTAAACTCCGATCATTTTAATTATGTTATTAATTAAACCATCATTAATTTTGCAAAAAAAAAGAGACTTACATGATATTAATTACTCCCTTCTTGGGAACAATTTATGACGCGTGTAGCTGAAACTGGAATGCAGCGCGTGGGCTCATCCCTCTCTTTCTATAATCAACGGCGATTAATCAGCGGCGAATACAAACCATAAACAGCAATTAATAAAACCGGCGGGCTTCGTTAATCCTTCTTCTTCCCCAAGGCAAAATATAAAAATAAAAAAGGAAAATAAAAACCCTCCCACTCACGTGATTACTGGCTTAAACCCTCCCTTTATATACCCCAGCTCTTCTTCACTTTGTATCACACTTTCAAATCTCCATTTTCACAGCTTCTCGATTTCTCCGTCGAATTCTCAAATCTCCTTTCTCGTCAATCTCAATGGGTAAGCTCTTCGTTGCTTTCAACCTCCGATCTCTGTTTCTCCGTTTGCTCTTCTGGTTTCTGATCGCGTTTATCCCATTTATGTTTGGTGTTTTCAGCTGGTGGTAAGATCAAGATCGGAATCAACGGTAAGATCTGTTCTCAGTAGTTTGATTGTAATTGATCTGGATCTGGAGTTGTAAACGATCTAACGATGCTCAATTGACTATTTGTTGTAGGATTCGGCCGTATCGGTCGTTTGGTCGCTAGGGTTGCTCTTCAGAGAGACGATGTTGAGCTCGTCGCTGTTAACGATCCTTTCATCCCTACCGATTACATGGTATGCAGCTTGTTTTTTGAATCTCTGCTAGTTTGACTTCGGGAGGAAATTGAGTTGATAGATCTGGTTGGCTGAGACTTCGGTTGTTATATATTGTTTGTGATATAGGTTTACATGTTCAAGTATGATACCGTTCACGGTCACTGGAAGCACAGTGATGTGAAGGTGAAGGATGAGAGCACCCTTTCCTTCGGCGACAAGGACGTGAAAGTTTTCGGTCTCAGGAACCCTGAGGAGATCCCATGGGGCTCAGTTGGTGCTGACTTCGTAGTTGAGTCCACCGGTGTTTTCACTGACAAGGACAAGGCCGCAGCTCACTTGAAGGTTCGTGCTATGTTTGATTTCGTTGATTGATGGATTTTGGATGTATCATACAGGATCAGCGTTTACTATCTTTGACTTGATGTTAGGATTCAATGATGCTTCAGATCTGATTTAAGACTTTGTTGAATTGTTGATTGGATCTTAAGTGTTTGTTGGTTCCTTTTGTTCAGGGTGGTGCTAAAAAGGTTGTCATCTCTGCCCCAAGCAAAGATGCACCCATGTTTGTTGTTGGTGTCAACGAGCATGAGTACAAGCCAGAGCTTGACATCGTCTCCAACGCTAGCTGCACCACTAACTGCCTTGCTCCTTTGGCCAAGGTAAAGCTTGCCATCCACTAGTTATTGTATCAATAACGAAAATGTCTAGTTATTGGTTCTGATTTTGTTTGCTTTTGGTGTGTTGCAGGTTATCAATGACAGATTCGGAATCGTTGAGGGTCTCATGACCACTGTCCATGCTATCACTGGTAGGTTTAAGTTTATATATATCTCTATTTGATTGCTTATTGTGTAATTGTAATCTGATTGGTTTTCTATCTTCTCTTGTTTCAGCCACCCAGAAGACTGTTGATGGGCCATCAAACAAGGACTGGAGGGGCGGAAGAGCCGCTTCCTTCAACATCATTCCCAGCAGCACTGGAGCTGCCAAGGTATTATACTAATTGGAGAGCTTCTTGCAATATTGATCTCCACTTTGTAATTGTGCGAGTCAGTACTCAAATAGTTGTTCCATTTCAGGCTGTGGGCAAGGTTCTCCCAGTACTCAACGGCAAGTTGACTGGAATGTCTTTCCGTGTCCCAACTGCTGATGTCTCAGTTGTTGACTTGACCGTCAAGCTCGAGAAGGCCGCAACCTACGAGCAAATCAAGGCTGCCATCAAGTAATCCTTCATTCCATTCACCTTCAGCATCCGGTCTTGTTCTCTGAATCCCAACTAATAATGATGGTGCTGTATTTTACAGGGAGGAGTCTGAGGGTAAACTCAAGGGCATTCTTGGATACGTCGATGAGGATGTTGTCTCTACTGATTTCCTCGGTGACAACAGGTCAAGCATCTTCGATGCCAAGGCCGGAATTGCATTGAACGACAACTTCGTCAAGCTTGTGTCGTGGTACGACAACGAATGGGGCTACAGTACCCGTGTCGTGGACCTGATCTCCCACATGGCGAAGAGCCTTTGAAGGGGCTGAGAGACTAGGACGTGGAAATGGCGTCTGAAGCTTTTGGTGGATTCTCAATGTCATGACGATTGTTCATGTTTTTCCCTGCTTTTGTTTACTGTGGTATCGGAGGTGTCTTTTTCGGATGGAACCCTTTTAGCTAATATGGAATAAGGAGAGGAATTTAGGTTTTGAAGTTTGTTTGGTTTTGTGATATGGGCTCTGAGTTTCAGTACCAGACGTTTCTAATGTTAATTAAAATATCAACGGCTTTTTCTTTGTTTCAAAAGCTCTGTTTTCTGTTGTTTGGCTTTGGCTTTCTCGACCAGGTTTTCCTTGGTCGTGAATATCGGGCCTTGATATTGGGCTTTTAGCCCATTCTAACTAAACGCGTATCTGCCCGGCTCATTTCCCCTCCGGTTTCTTCTTAGCTTCCGGCGACCCATCTTTTTACTTCTCTTGCCGACAGTTTACTTCCCTGCTCCGTCTTTCTCCGCCGCCTTGCATCCTCGCCGCCGTATCCAACTTGCTCGCCTTTCCCGCCGCCTGTTTGTATTATATCGTCGCACTAACTACCTGCTACAGTTTCACACAGTCCTCCCTCCGGCTCTCAGTTCACTTGGTAACCCCTTTTCTCTCCGTCTCTCCCAGAACCCTCTTTTGATCCCCGTATTCAAAAACCAACTATCAATTACTGAAAAAAGGCTCTTTTTTACTGTTTAATCGAGCTTATCCGTTATTAAGCTCTACTGAATTCGTCAGTCCTTGTGAATCCTTGGCTTTTGTTCTATTGTCGTACCTGTATTAGTTTGGAGCTTCTACACTGTTGAAAACACCTTATTGAGTGATATTTTTGATTCTGATATCTGACTCTCCATATCCATGGCAGATTAATCAGCATAAATTTCAAACTGATTCATGGTCTTTCTTCAAAAGCTTCCGAGGCATTCCATATCCTTTCTTAGTCTGCTGAACTCTCGTGGCCTATATGCCTTTGATTACCGATCTCTTTCCCAACAAGCCACTAGATTCGATGAACAAGAGCAAACTAAGTCAGCAAACCCGGCTGATGTCAGCTTCATAATAGCCAAAGTTGACGACCATGGTGGCAGCAGCCACAACGAGATTCTTCAATCACTAATGCAAGACAACGTCTGTAAGAACATTCAACCGTCTCAAGATCTCGTTTCCAAGTTGCTATCTCGATTCAAAGATGATTGGAGGTCAGCATTGGCCGTTTTCAAATGGGCCGAGTCATCAAATCCGGACTACTGTCACCCCCCGAGGCTTACGATTCGGTTGTGGATATATTGGGCAAGATGAGGCAGATGGAACAGATGAATGCCTTCTTACACGAAATGAATCGAGATAATCTTGTAACGCTCAAGACGCTGGGGAAGGCTATGAGGAGGTACACCGGTGCAGGGCAGTGGGAGGATGCCGTTAGGTTGTTCGATAAGTTGGAGACTTTCGGGCTGAGGAAGAGTACCGAGTCGATTAATTTATTGCTTGATACTCTTTGTAAAGAGCGACGAGTTGAGAAAGCTCGCGAGATTTTCTTGGAGCTGAAGGCACGCATTCCGTCCAATGCCAACACGTATAATATCTTCATACACGGTTGGTGTAAGATCAACCGGGTCGAGGAGGCTTACTGGACGTTACAAGAGATGAAAGGCTGCGGGGTTAAGCCTTGTGTGTTAAGTTACTCCACCATCGTCCAGTTCCATTGCCAGCAGGGGAAGTTCGGCGAGGTGTATAGCGCTCTTGATGAGATGGAAGAACAAGGATC
Source organism: Linum usitatissimum (assembly GCA_030674075.2). Lineage (NCBI taxonomy): Eukaryota > Viridiplantae > Streptophyta > Magnoliopsida > Malpighiales > Linaceae > Linum > Linum usitatissimum. Next base: position 3,512,246 of record JAUJYP020000264.1, on the reverse strand, counting down.
TCCAGCTAATGTTGTTACTTATACGACAATACTGTGTCATTTGACGAAATCGGAGGATTATGATCGAGGTTTGGAGATAGTGAAGAGGATGAAATCGGCTGGGTGTAGACCCGATACGTTGTTCTACAACGCATTGATTCATATGCTCGGAAGATCTGGGAAAGTGGAGGAGGCGGTTCGTGTTTTCGCTGTAGAGATGGCGAGGGTGGGTGTGGTGCCGAATACATCGACTTATAACTCAATGGTTGCGATGTTTTGTCATCAAGGTCAACCATCAAGGGGTTTCGATCTTCTCAAGGAGATGGAAAGTTCGATGATGTGTAAGCCTGATGTTCATACGTACTGTCCGTTGCTTCAGTCGTGCTTGAAGAGTTGGAAGGTGGATGGTTTGTTGAGACAGTTGTTGGATGATATGGCGAACAAGCATCATCTCAGTCTCGATATGTTGGCGTACAAGCTTTTGATTCATGGACTGTGTAGAGCGGATAGATGCGAGTGGGCTTACCGATTGTTCGAGGAAATGATAAGTAAGGATATAAAGCCTAGGTATCAAACGTGCAATGTTCTTCTGGAGGAAGTTAGGCTTAATGGTATGCTTGCTGCTGCTGAAAAGATTGAAGCTTTCATGAAGCATGTATGAATACAGAGAAGCCAGCATATCGAAACAAGTTCACTTGATTTGAACTCTGCTGTTTGTGGTTACGGTATATGCAAAGGTCAATGCTTTTCACTTTTCACGGACCTGGGAAATGGTAGCAGTGACGTGAATGTCAGCTTCCATGATTCATCACTCAATATCTGGGGAAAGACAGTTTGACTGACTGCATTTGCTCATGAGATGGGTGAGCTCAGAAACTCTAAATTTGTTGAAACTTGTTTCCCATGATTGCATTTCATCAAGCGGATACTAAGATTGGAAGATAGATACCAGTTTCATTCTCTGTGTGTCCAAGTGGGAACCCTTTTTGCAGATCACAAGAGACAAACTTTTAAAGATCTGTAGCTGCTCTCTGGCCAAAGCAAGTGGGGTTAGGGTTTGGCTCGCATCCTTGGATTGATGCAATATTGTATTGGCAACTAGTGTGTTGACCTCGGGGACACGGATCTATTCACATGGCCATGTCTATCTATCTACATACCCGAATCTCACCGAAACCCTCAATTTGGAGAAGAGAGAGAGTAAAGGGAGTAGATCCTCGTGATCCAATGCTACAGATAACTAAAGGTTAAAACTTTTTCCAAGTGGGTGTTTTAGCATTTGAAAGGTTATGGATTCGAATCTAATCATAATCTATCGGCGGATACTCATGTATTGTTTTTTTTCTTTTATCTTGTTGTGTGAATTTATCAGTCGTGTCGGTTTGAGTGCTTCTGTACGGAGTACGGATTCGTGCTGATCAGCATGATCCCTCGTAGGAATATGTTGGCTCTCTAGAGACTTGTTTGGTGCTTCTAGTAGAATGTGACAAGGTAGATGTTGAGGGAATGCGAAGTTTGTGCTTTCCAGATTCTATGACAATAGAGTACTCATTATGTGACAAGTAGCATAGTGATCACAAATACTCGACTTTCTTGGCAGTTTATCCTCGTTAGCATTTGGATGTGCGTTATATCTCTGAAAAAGGGTAAAACTTCCTTGAAGTTTTAGCCATTGATTTGACGGTGGGTTCTATTTTTGGCTTTAAGAGCCGACAATGTGCAGTGGAGATGGGCCAGTCGTCCCTTTGTGTTGGTAAAAATTATATGCTTGATTCTATGCTGTTTTTATTCATTAGCTCTCAGTCGGCAAGCTGTGTTGTTGGTCTTGAGGGAGTTTTGATATGCCAGGTTTCATACACACAGGTGAAGTTCTCTATGGAGATCAAAACAAAAGAATTTAACTTTTTATTGTTTTCTTGCTCAAAGGAGTTTCTAACTCCAATCTATGTCGACATTGGAACTTGAGATGGATCACTATGTGAAAACTCCTACAAGGTAAGGCTTTGTTTCTTCGAACAAGGAAGGTACGTCGGTCAAACACACCGATCAACTGAAGTGCCTTCTCTGATACCGTGCGAAGTTGCTAGTGATTAATTTTATGTGCGGAATCCATGCATTGGGAGCATCTAATATTGTTCTCAAATAATGAAATAAGAACATAATTATGTATGGTTAGATTTGGATACTATGATTTGATAGGCGAACAAAAATCTTAACCTCACAATTTTGATCAAGGAGACTCTATCGAAGTTTCCTTCCACTAGCTATCGTAGGCTGAAGATCGAATCGATGGACATTAATGAAAATGAAGTAACAAAACCGATCATTATCAATTGACACATATTGCCGAAGTTTCTCTTTAAATTTTAATTAACTCATGAACTTCATATCCATCGAATTCGAATTAGTGAGTTCAACGAAAATTCGAAACTTTTTCCTATGGTTAATTGTCTTGGGATCCGCACTCTCTTAACCAATTACCGCGGGAAGAAAGAGACATTAGCGTGGCTCAATCAACTCGACAGGATAATAATTACAGAAGGAATCTTACTCCTTTTCTCTACTGCAAAAGAACAAATCAATCAGAAAACAACAAGGAAAAAAGAAATCTTTTCGGAAAATTCCTCTCCACAATAAGGAAAGGATACAAAAATCATCCAAATCCCACAAAGCAAATCCAACTGTACATCCTCTCCTTCAACGTAACTTTCAATCTCCACCTCCACAAAAAAATTTCCTTCTGGTAGGCTATCTACCCCACTAATTTGCTCTAATGGCGTCTGCAAATCCCATCTCTCCATTGTTAAGAAGCTCAATCACAACCCTTTGAAAAAAGAATTAAACTTTTTTCCCGGTCACGAGTTCTTCCGGTGCTCTGTTTTTTTCCACCATATGCCGCCGCCGTCGAATTTCCCGCTCCGGTGGGAAAGCACCGGAGACCAGTGGTGGTACGCGTCGCCGATCGACTTCGCCGCCGCGAACGGACACTACGACTTAGTCCGGGAGCTTCTCCACCTGGACAACAACCTCCTCATCAAGCTCTCCTCCCTGCGGCGGATCCGCCGGCTCGAGACCGTATGGGACGACGAGGACAACTTCCGCGACGTCGCCGCCTGCCGCTCCGCCGTCGCTCGGAAGCTCTTCCGCGAGCGCGGCGGCTCCCTGATCAGGGCCCGGTACGGCGGGTGGTTGCTCTACACGGCTGCGTCCGCCGGCGACCTGAAGTTTGTGAATGAGCTGCTGGCGAGGGATCCGTTTCTTGTGTTCGGAGAAGGAGAGTACGGCGTCACGGATATGCTGTACGCCGCCGCGAGGAGTAAGGACTGTGAGGTTTTCAGGGTTCTGCTACGGAGCGCCACTTCGCCGCCGGGGAAGGAATTGAAGGAGAATGATCAATCAGAGTTTGAGAAGGAGATTGTGAATCGAGCTGTCCATGGTGCTGCTAGAGGCGGGAATCTGGAGATTTTGAAGGAGCTGCTTGTGGATTGTTCTGATGTTTTAGTGTTCAGAGATGAACAGGGTTCTACAGTGCTGCATTCTGCTGCTGGTAGAGGCCAAGTTGAGGTAAAAATCACTCTTTTTCGACGAAGATTTTAGGCGAATCCGAGCTCCAACTAGAATATTAACCTCGACTTATCATGATAGTAATTGATCAAATAAACAGAAATTTGATATAGTTATTTGCAAGTCACATATAGCAAACTTGTAATCGAGTCAACTCCCCAACTTGTCGAGTGAAACGTACCCTAACTCAATCTTAGCTCATTTTAAGTCAAACCAGGTTTCGGGACGAGATATTTGCAAACCGAACATTCAGACTGGTGCAGTTCATCAGGATAATTTCTCTCTTTTGTTTCTGCAGGTGGTTAAGGATCTGATAGCATCATACCATATCGTCACTTCGATCGACAATAACTCGAACTCAGCCCTTCATATCGCAGCATACAGAGGTCACTTACCAGTAGTCAAGGCTCTACTCCAAGAATGTCCATCTCTGAGCTCGTTAACAAACGTCTACGGAGACACATTCCTCCACATGGCGGTTTCGGGCTTCAGAACTCCCGGTTTTCGTCGAATGGACAAGCAGATCGAGCTCATGAACCAGATACTCTCCTCCGATATCATCAACATCGAAGAGATCATCAATATGAAGAACAACGACGGAAGAACAGCTCTCCACATTGCCGCGATCGAGAACATCCAGTCGAATTTAGTCGAGCTTCTCATGACTGCGCCATCCATAAACTTGAACATCAAGGATTCGGAGGGTATGACTCCGTTGGATTACTTGCGGCAGAAGCCCAGATCGGCAGCTTCCGAGATTTTGATCAACCAGCTGGTTTCGGCTGGAGGGCTCTCGAGTAGGAAGTACATTGTTTCGAAACTGCAAGGGGGAGGTCATGGTATAGGGATGAGCCCTGGTACCTCTTTTCGAATTTCGGATGGCGAGATATTCTTGCATACTGGTGTCGAGTATGTCTCGGATGTTAGCCGGGAGCTGGGGAGCGCGGATTACAGTGAACAGGCGAGCTTCGAGAATTCGGAGAAGAAGGCATCACCCAGTAAAGTAGCTTCCGCGGCAAGCAAGTTGAAGTCTTTACTCCAATGGCCTAGGAAAAAAGCTAAAGATCGTAGCGTTCGAAGCACTGCCACAGACGATCAGTCTATAGACTCGTTCCATCTCTGCAGAAACTTCGAAGAGTGTCCACCTCCATTGAGGAAACGATACTCTAAGCTTTCCTCTTTTGGTCCAGTTAGTGGAACGGCTCTTCCGAGTCCTTTAACAAGAAGGAAATTTGCAGCAGAGTTGATGCATGGAGTCATACAAGCAAAGCCCAGTTTCTCCGGTCCGATTCAATCGACTTACAGCCCTTTATCATCATTCTCTTACATCTCTTCGCCAGCTTCATCGAATCAAGACCAGATTGTCGGCGAATCACCAGCATCATCCAAGTCCAGGCAGGGTCATAAGAGGCAGACGTCACTCAACACGAAGCTGATGAACAAATACTTGTGCTTTGGTGCACAAGGTTTAGCAGTGGATGGCTCGACGAAAGATTCAAAGGCTGCGAGAAAGAATTTCAGTCGCGCCACTTCGTTAGCTGGCTGAACTTTTTGATGCTGGAGATGAAAGTGAAGAATAAATGAACAGAACTTTAGTTCAGTAGTAGTACTGGTGTTTGCCATGTAAGTTTGTGCATAAGAACAGATCTTTATAGCAGTTGTAAACTAGTAACCACATAAGAATAAGAACCCATCATTTGTAATCCAATGGAATCACTGTAAAGCTCCTCTTCTTAACATTCATTCATACAATCCTGTCAAATTGAATCTGAAACAGCCCTTGCCCGGGAAATCGAACAAGAAGCCAAACAATGATTGTGCAGTAGTTCCAAAATTTTCAAGGTAAGACGTTCTAGGAAGTTAACTATGGCTGATAGTAGGGGGAGAATGAGTTTGATTCAACAACATCACTTTCTCTACTTCTTACGAAGGTACACGATGATGCCGCCAACCACCACCGAGATTCCTGCGACTGCTACAGGTACAGCCCAGTACTGTCTTGTCAAGTCCTTAAGCTTCTTCACGGAATCCGACTTTTCGTTCTTGGAAACAATCTTGAGTTCCGGGATGGCTGGTGCAGCCGTTGTGTCTAGCTCACCAATGAAGAAGGTTTTCAGCTCGTTCCTTGCGTCCTGGCTATGCCCCGCATCTTCGAAATCGTCGGTTGCATCTTTCCCTTCACAGAAGTTTACAGAGAACGAAATGGTTTTAAATATGATGTTCAATGACAGTTCAAATTAGTACTGGTAAATAATGCAGAAGGAAGTTCGAAATAGTACCTGTTGCTTGAAGGAGAACATCGTCTCCGCCTGGGTGATCATCTAGGTACGAACTGACATCGTAAACCTGGAATTTTTCACAAAGGCAGCCATTAGAATCGAATAGGCGAAACAAACAGAGTCACCAAATCAGACAGAGTTGCATAACAAGTTGATGATTCAAACAATCAAATAGTTTCTAGTGCAACAAATTACTAGCTGCCCTATCTGATCAGACTAACACTATAGTCGAGCTTTTCCTCGCAATCTGAGGACACGGGTTTAAGAAGCCAATTGCAGACTGAAGCTCAGGCAGCCACTTATTTCCTCAGACTCATCATCCAGTAATAAAGGCAAATCAAAACCACAATCAAATCAAAGCTCAATAAAACCGGAAAAGAGAACAGAAAACATGAAAAAGAGGGGGGTGGGGGGGAGCCAGCACCTTTCCGTCGATGACGATCCAGCAATCGTCCTTAGAGTTGTGCTCGGAGGCTTCCTGCATCGAGTACAGCTTCGTCAGCTCCGGCATAGCTGGAATTAGAGGGCTTCTCACAGCGGAGCTACGTAGAAGAAGAAGAAGGATGGGAAAATGGTCTCCTTCCTCTCCCTCGTAGACTAGGTTCGAATTTAGTGAACCAAATCGCTGTGAGCTGAGCTCCAAATTTTTCTTTCGTATTGAGCTCGTGCTGAGTAGGTGAGACGTTCGTCAATGATTAAGAAAGAGAAGCCCATGAGCCTAAGAACAAATTTTGAACCAGAGATTATCAGAACTTGCACCAAAAGTCACGTTTGTTTTCTTTCCTGGGCCGGAGTCCACAATCACTGCCCCCCAATACCCAGTCTGCGAGGCCCAAACTATTAGTACTGCAAGTTTATGGGTTTACGTTTATGATTTGAATTTTCATTTTTATAACCAATCGCCTAATCTAATCTAATCGTAGAATTTTCATTCTAATTAAGTAGAACTTTTATGTAAATTAGGTTTATGATTTGAATTTTCTTACTATGAATATAAAATATATAAAACTATTTTCTTTTAAAGCAATAAAAATTATATATTTTCTTTATTATTATAAGATAATAAATATATTTTTTAGGTTACCGCACTGTTAGGAGAGACAGACGGGGTTATATTACTCTTATAATAGAGAAAGAAAATAAATATACTATAAATTAAAAAATTAAATATATATAAAATGTTATTGGATTCATATATCTCATTGTATTCTAAATGTATTGGTTAGAAAAATACAATATTAAGATTCACTTACAGATATTTATAAAAAAATATTGATAAAACTGAGATATTGTGTCATGGATATTAAGTTAAAGTTTAATTAGTAAACACAAAAAACATCACATATGTTCGGTAAATATTTATTAAGTTGTGTTAGTTACATATAATTAAAATTAGTTAAATTAGTTATGGAAGGTGGACATACTTTCATTGAAGAAGTTTCGTCCAAAATCATAATTAATTATTGAGTCGTATATCTAGTTAAATACTATAACTAGTTAAGGGAAGGTGGCATGGAATTCATGTAACCAATTATAAATTGTCGTTAGTTACAGATGAATGTAAGTAGTTATTTCAGGGGGACCAAACAAAAAACGCCAATCATGAGTAAGGAGGAAGACGAGGAGGACGACAATATAACCGGCCGCCGTCGACCGGATCTCACAACTACAGGAGGAAATCATCCACCTGATCTTTAAAAGATTAAAATCCCACAACTCGGCGGCGAGAACCAGCATCCTGTCCAGAAGATGGCTCCAACTCTGGATTACTTACCCTGTCGTCAAGTTTAAGGATAGCTGCGGGAGCCTCACAAACTTCCAGAGGTTCGCCGCTGCAACTTCCAAGAGGCTTCTAGAAGGGCCGCCATTACGTTTGGACAGCTTCGCCATCACGCTGGGGTGCGAAACAGACCTCTTCAGGGGTGAACGCTGAGGGTTGTATCGAAAAAACCTCAGCCGTCGTCTTAACCGGTTGCTGCAATCTGCCAGCAGCAGATCTCCGGTTAAGGTTGCGGTTATAAATTACCTCTCCGACCCAGATTCCCCAACCAAGTTCAGCCCTTCCCTTGGTAGAGAATTGTTCTTGAATTCCGGCCGCACCGAATTTCTCGAACTAAGAGGCTGCGATATCAGTCAATTGCGCTTTAATTCCAAGGCTAGTTGCCGCCGTCTGGACAATCTTCAGGAACTCAGTCTGGAACACGTCCGGGTTAGCGGACGGAGTTTATTGAGCTTACTCGTTAATGCTCCTCGTCTTGAGGAATTGAGATTGGGATGGATTTACGGGATTAAAAACCTGCACATCTCTGCTTCTAGTTTCCCATCCTTGAAGTCACTCTTTTTCGAACAAACCAAATCTCGACCGCAGAAACTCCAGCTCAGCTCCGCTCCTCTCCTCCACACTTTCAGCTTCCATGGCCGTTGTAACCTCCTGAACCTAGTTTCAGCTCCCAATGTGAAATCCCTAACGCTTCAACCCGATGATGAACTTAAGTGCAGAGAAATTGAGGAATTGATTTCCAAGTTTCCATCTCTCGAGTCTCTCTGCTTCAATGCAGCAGAGCTCTGGAAATCCAACCGAAAGGTAAGGATTTCCGCTCATACGCTCCGGGAATTAACTCTCGGTCAGCTATCTTCGGAGACTGAGATCGAGATTGATGCTCCTAATCTCGAAATGTTAACCATCGATACCAACAAGCTCGACATCAAATGCAATGTGGTCAATGTGGCTCCTAGCTGCCGGTTTGTATTGGGTTGCTCTTTTTTTCCCTCTTTTCTCTTGGCATCGGAAGTAGGATAACAACAGGTTGGTTGATTGATCTGAGGAAGTGTCTCGCAACATTTGCTACTCGTTTCCACCACCTGGTTTTCAAGCTGGATTTCTGAGTGAAATCAGTTGAGGTATGTAAATTCATCTCATATCTGCATGTAATGTATGTTTGGAAATTCATAAAGTCTCAAAACGAATTTTTTTGCAGGTGGAGAAGTTGGATTTGACTCTTGTTGGAATGGAATCTTCTCCTCTAATGATCCGACATTTATTAATGGGGATTGATTTTGATTACAAATGTACTAGTGAAGCTAGTTTTTTTATGTTGTTTTGTCAATATTCCATCCAAAGAAATTATCCATTGCCCAGTCGTCTTGCAATAAAAGGCTATTCTCGGTGAGTCCATTGCTCGTTCGTGGCTTAATTATCAATTTTTTTACTTGCATTCATTTTTATAGGCTTTAATTAACTAGTTTTGCATTTTATTGAAACAGTATGTCTCTGGGCAAATTGGCCGAAAAAATTAGCGGAATTGTTGTAGCCGGCGTCAATTTAAAGATGTACAAATAAGGAGCGTAATCATGGATGATATTTCAACCATTGATAAGTCGATGATTTTTTAATTTTCTGTTGATGTGATATTTCTTGTTCCTAAATTCGATGATTCAAGGCGGTTCTATATCTGAGAAATATACTTTTTATTGTTTTCAAGTCTGTTTAGAGAATAGTCCCGATGAATGAAATATTTTATTGTTCTTGACATATTTGTTTGATGGAGTTTTTGTTATGAGATTGACAAATTGTATCTAGAATTAATGCAATTTCTTTTGACCATATTACTAATTTTGCTCCTTGAACATTTTCATGGGATCAGTAACGAATTTTTTGACTCGACTCGGTGGTTCAGAACACTCCAAAGAGGTGAATATGATGCTTCATAAACTGATAAAAAATCCTTACACTTTCCACCATCCAACGTTTCAATCCCCACAATAATTTCCTTCTCTGCTGCTACCTTGTGATCTTCCAATGAAACAGTTACATTGTCCATTCACATTCCAATCTTAAATGTTAAAAATCCATAAATAAAACCTCATCATATCAGCTTCCTCTGGCTAACAGACTACTCATAGCTTAGAAGTTAGAACATGGAGTTTGTGATGAAGATTGTATCATCAATGGTGATTATTATAATCCCTCTAGCTTTGATCTCTGTTTCAGCAACAGCTTGCTCCAATGGCCAATGCCAGGTGATCTAATTAGCAACTCTTTCTTTTCACATTGTTGGCCGCAAAGTTCAAACCTCAGATGAATGCTTGCTGTTTCGTTTGCAGCTCAAGGACGAATGCTCGAGCGACAAAGACTGCATGAAAGGGCTATACTGTTTGTCATGCCCTGTGGACTTCAAGGGGTCAAGATGTGTTAGATCAACCGCGTCAGACCAGTTCAAGTTGCTTGTATGTTCTAATATTTGTAATTTTCCGACGGTGGATGCTAAGCTCAGTGTATTGAACTACCTGGATCTGATGTCGATTAATTCGGGTTTTAATACAACCCTATTTTATTTTTTGCAGAACAATTCTCTGCCTTTTAATAAGTATGCATTCTTGGCAACCCACAATTCATTTGCCATTAGAGGGGAGCCATCTCACACTGGAGTCCCTAGGCTTACTGCTACAAACCAAGAAGATAGTGTCATTCAACAGCTTAATGTATGTTTTTTAATTACTATTTAATTATCTTAATTATATCCATGGTAAATTAATCACAATTACCTACTTCTTTTTCAAAATTACATTTGATCAATTTGGTATAATAACCCGTGTGCAGCACGGAGTCCGAGCACTGATGTTGGATCCCTACGACTTTAAGGGCGGGATCTGGCTGTGCCATTCGTTCAAGGGGAAATGTCACGATTTTACTGCCTTCGTAAGTTACCGTATTACTGGGCTCGAGCATGTTCCGATCATGTTCCGATTACTTCATGTTCCCCTCTGTAGGAGCCATTAATGGACACGTTGAAGGAAATAGAGGCGTTCATGTCAGCAAACCCAACAGAGATTGTGACCCTAATCTTGGAAGATCATGTCAAGGCTCCAAATGGGATCTCAAAGATTTTCAAATCATCAGGATTGGACAAATTCTGGTTCCCAGTTTCCAAAATGCCTAAAGATGGCAAAGAAGACTGGCCACTGGTGAAGGAGATGGTGGCAAATAATCAGAGGCTGATTGTCTTCACTTCTGATAAGTCCAAGCAACAATCTGAAGGGATTGCTTATCAATGGAACTTCATGGTTGAAACTCAATGTACATATTGTAAAGGCCTTTTCTTTTTCTGTTATAAGTGATTCTCTGTTTTACCCGCGAATCTGAGAATGTTTGTGAGTGATGCAGATGGGAATGGTGGGCTAAAGGGTAACTGTACAAACAGAAGAGAGTCAGCGGCATTGGACGACACGAGCAAGAGTTTGGTACTAGTGAATCATTTTGGTACACTTGCTGTTAGAGGGATCTCTTGTGATTACAACTCTCAAGGGTTGATGGAGATGTTGGGGAAATGTTACACCTCGGCTGGTGACCGATGGGCCAACTTCGTAGCCGTCGATTATTACAAGGTAATGCAGTTAGTGGTCTTTTAGTTCGTGCGGTTCATATAATAATGGCGAAAACACAATGAAAGAAAGAGGGATGAAATTGTGACAATGGGCAGAGAAGCGATGGAGGAGGAGCATTCGAAGCTGTGGATAAGTTGAACGGAGAGATGTTGTGTGGATGCAGTGATGTTCATGCCTGTATGGTACTGTTTTATTTTTATAACCAGTCACCTAATCCAATCGTGGTCTATATCTATTTATAGGTAGAATTGTTCGTGTGATTCAATATTTTCGATTCAATTTTCAATTTTCAATCTACGTGTAATTTTGTGTATTTGCAGGATGGATCTTTGAAGAAATGCAAATGAGGTGACCCGTGCAAAAAGTTTGGAGTAGTGAGATTAAATTGTTTCGCATTTTATGGGTCTTGTGATATTTCCATTCTTCAATTGATAGGTCTTAAATTGTCTCACACTTTCTTTTTCCTAATACGTTTTCTATAACAAAAAAAAATTCTATCTATAAAAGTAGTTACTATTTGAATAAATAGTATTTTGTTTTCTTATGAGGACTTTATTTTGAGTTTACTTAGCCTTTATTTTGAGTTTATTTAGGCTTTATTTTGGATTTACTGAGGCTTTATTTTAAGTTTATTGAGGTTTTATTTTGAGTTTACGAGGGCTTTATTTTGAGCTCACGTATTATCATTTATGGGTCTTGTGGTATTGTCCATTCTTCAATTGACATGCCTTAAATTGTCTCGCGCTTTCATTTTCGTAATACATTTATATAAAAAAAAAAAATTATCTATAAAAAGAGTTACTATTAAATGAATAGTGTTTGGTTCTCTTATGAGGCCTTTATTTTGAGTTTATTTGCGTTTTATTTTAGATCTATTGAGGCTTTATTTTAAGTTTACTAAAGCTTTATTCTAAGTTTACATGACTTTTATTTTGAGCTCACATATTACTTCATAAATGTCTTTAAACTTACAAATAAAATACATTTATATCTCCCAATAAACACCAACAACCCAAAACTAGAAACCAAATAACAATCCAAGAGGCCACGTCTCCTCCTCCTTAGAAAATAAAAGAAACCGAATAGGTTTTACGTCCACCCTTGAAAGCCCTTAGAGGGTCATCACTCTTCATCTTTGACCTCTTTCTCCAGATTGAAGCTACTGCAGTAGTGCTATGCATCAAGAAATTAAGATGGTGAAGAGAAGTACTTGATTTGTGGTGTGGAGAAAACATCATAAGTTAAGGGCCTTGTTCTTAGAGCTTAGAAAACTCCATTCATATCTTGAAATCCAAACGATTGTTGAACTTATTTTCACTCTTTGAGGACCGTGTGCCTTGTTTTCAGAGCTTCTTCTCTGTGGTGGTGATTGTTGTATCACGTTAAAAGTTTTTTCATTATTATTGTGATATTTTAAGAGTTATTGTATGATACTCGTACAATCTAAGAGTTGTTACATTGAATGCAACCACCGTTATTGAATTTCAACACTAACATAACATTCAAAATTGATTTTTAACTTCATTTTACCATTATTTACGGGGTTATGATAGTGAAATATGGATTTTTAACCATTTCCAATATACATGTCAAATATTAACCTATTTAAAAATTTTAAAATTGTCATGTGAAAATGGTCAATTTCCATATGTTAACTCCTTTGAAAATTGAATTTTTTTAAATTGGTTAATATTTAACACGAATGTTGAGAATGACTAAAAAGTAAGATTTGACCATGTTAAGCCTTTCAAATAATAATGAAGTTAAAATACATATTTTTACTATACGAGAATGGTGTTATGTTAGTGTTTAAAATTTCCAAATTGACTAACTTCTTGCATGCATCTTGGAAACAGCTAATAATCTAAATTAAATTATGGCAAACCTTCAAATAATAACAGCTGGCAAGAGGGATAAGTTATTAACTTGATCATGTAACATAATTTTTCACATTGATCATCAAATATTTTAATATCATTCAAAACATTATTTGTAGTCATTAATATATTCTTTCACATATATAATAATGTTAGAGTCCTATGAAATTTTTTCTCTACTTATAGACATTTAGATGATAAATACAAAGAGCGAGAAAAAAAAGTGATATCCTAATTAAGAGTATAGTTTCTGTAAATATATGAACAAAATTGTATGAAGTCATTGGTCCAAAAATCAATTATAATTCATAACATATAACTCCATAAATATCTTCAAACTTACAAAAGACATATTCATATTTCCCGATAAACACCAACAACCCAAAACTAGAAACCAAATAACAACCCAAAACTAGAAACCAAATAACAACCCAAGAGTTGTTCCATTGAATGCAACCGCTGCCATTGAATTTCAACACTAACATAACACCAAAAAATTGATTTTTAATTTTGTTTGACCATTATTTTACAGGGGTTACCATAGTGAAATATAATTTTTTAGTCATTTCCAACATGCATGTCAAATATTAGCCAATTTAAAAATTTTGAAATTCTTATGTGAAAATGATTAATTTTTATAGGTTAACCCCTTTGGAAATTGACCATTTTCACATGAAAAGTGAAAAAATTTAAATTGGCTAATATTTGACATGGTGTTGAAAATGACTAAAAATTAAGGTTTGGCCATGGTAAGCCCTTCAAATAATAGCCTAATGAAATTAAAATACATGTTTTTAAGATTATGTAGTAATGGTGTTATGTTAGTGTTTAAAATTTTCAAATTGGCCAACTTCTTGCATGCATCTTGGAAACAGTTAGAAATTTAAATTAAACTATGAAAAACCTTCAAATATTGGCTGCTACAAAAAGGCTAAGTTAGTGACTTGATCATGTAACATAAGTCTTCACATTGAGCACCATATAATTCAATATCATTCAAAACATCATTTGTAGTCATTAATGTGTTCTTTCACATATGTAATAATGTTAGAGTCCTATGAAATTATTCTCTATTTATAGATAGTTGCATGATAAATGCGAAGAGCGAGAAAAAAGTGATATCCTAATCAAGAGTATAGTTTATGTAAATATATGAACAAAATTGTATGAAGCCACTAGTCCAAAAATTAAATCAATTATAATTCATAACATATAACTCCATATATGTCTTTAAACTTACAAAAGACACATTTATTTCTCCCAATAAACAACAACAACCCAAAACTAGAAACCAAATAACAACCAAAAATCAAGAGTTGTTCCATTGAATGCAACTGTTGCCATTGAATTTCAACTCTAACATAACATAGAAAAATTAATTTTTAATTTCATTTGACCATTATTTATAGGAGTTACCATAGTGAAATATGGTTTTTTAGCCCTTTTCAACATACATGTCAAATATTAAGCGACTTAATTTTTTTGAAATTCTCATATGAAAATGGTCAATTTTCATAAGTTTGTTTTGGAAATTGGCCATTTTCACATGAAAATTATAATTTTTTAAATTGGCTAATATTTGACATAGATGTTGAAAATGACTAAAAATTAAGGGTTGACCATGTTAAACTCTTCAAATAATAGCATAATGAAGTTAAAATACATGTTTTCTTTTGAGAATGTACTGTAACGGTACGGTAATTGTTTTTTAACTTCGTTTGACTGTTATTTAAGGGCTTAACATGGTAAAACCTCAATTTTTAGTCATTCCGAACATGCATGTCAAATATTAGCCAATTTGAAAATTTTAAAATTTTCATCTCAAAATTGTTGAATTTCCATGTTATATACTATGGAAATTTTACAATTTTCACAAGAAAATTTTAAAATTTTAAAATCGGCTAATATTTGACATGCATGTTGGAAATTGATAAAAAATCAAGTTTCACTTTGATAACCCCTCTAAATAATGGCCAAATGAAGTTAAAATTCAATTTTACTTTGTGTTATGTTAGTGTCAAAAAATTTCAAATTGGCTTACTTTTTGTGTGTTGAGTTGTCGTCACATGAATTGCATTTTGTTAACTTCAACCATACACAATTCTGTGTGAACCAAAATATTTACCATACATTTCAACACGTACAAACAATAATAAAACATACTAATCGATACATTCAACCAACTCCAGGATGGAACGCGAACAAACAACCTAATATAATATAATAACATAATAAGTTGGAGTATAATGATACAATTCCTACATAAAAATAAACAGTACATAAATGTTCATACCCGTTTTATTTCAGGTTTAATTCAAAGCCATAGAGAATATTGATCTACATAAAGAAACAAAAATATCCGTTTCATAGGTTTACCGTTTACGCCTTTACGGGGTATTCATGTGCTAAAGTTTGCCGCGGATTGTTGGTAAATGGGCTTCTACAAGATATGTTAAGTAAAGAAGAATTGGGCCATCGAGAGTAGGTTTGGGCTTATGATGGGCTTCTGTAAGACCCCCCTTCATTTGCATGATCATTAACACCATTAGCTCATCAATACTCCGGCCGTTTAATATCTTCCCGGCAAAAACATACACCGCCGGCTATCACTCATCACTTTTCATCGATTCACTTCGTCATTCATCTAATCTTCTTCTCCCACTTGGGTTGGGAAAGCCAACAAAATTCGGATAGCACAATAACGAAAAACACTGCCCAGATATTCCCATCGGCTCCCTTGCTCCAATTCGCTCAACATTATGGAACGGAGAAGCTTCTGAATTTTGCGCTCTCATCTCATTAGCTCAATCATCGTCCGGTAGTAATTATCTTCCATTCCCATCTTCGTTTCGCTACCTGGGGTCTCCTGATTATGCTCGTAATCTGTAGTTTCCCCGGAATCCATAGCTGGTATGTTGATATGATTACTTTGGGAATTTTTGCTGCAAATGAGTTGGAAACAGTAGCTTAATGCAAAAGGGTAGATTAGTGGTGTAGTTTCCTGAACTGGGTAGCTCTTGTTTGTCGATTTAGCTTTCTTTCTGTGCTTCCAAGTAGTCAAAATTTCTTTTTTTAGTTAGAAAAAAAAATCGCAAAATGTTGCTTCATACGTAGTGTAGTTATAGTGTGATTACAGTAATGAATAAGACCTACTGTTTGTGAATGGTGTCTGTAGATGTGAAGGGAGAGGATCTAATACTTTCAGTGGTGGGAAAAGTGAATCTGTAAAAAAGTTGTTGAATAAAAGTCAGTGTGTGTTTCAATTGTGTGATAACAAGATGTCTAGACAAAGAAACACTCTATTTCTCGAAAAATGGCTCAGCAGCATTAGTGGCAGTCCCACCGCGAGCCAGTTTTCCTCTTCGTCTACCGGCAACATCATTCAAGCATGGGCTGATCTCAGAGACTGTCTTCATAGCCAAGTATTCCAACCCCGTCACCTGCAGTCTTTGACCCTTCTACGAGACTTTGAAGAATCTCTTTATGTTGCTGATCCTCAAGCAAAGCTTTTACTTGCCATTTGGGAGAAAATCGTTCTTCCTAGCAAAGCACATCCTCTTTTGCTCCGGCTGCTATATGTCTGGGTTATGAAGTCCTCCAGACCTTCTCCAATGGTGATAGATTCAGCTGCAGAGGTCCTGAACAAGTTTGTGGCGAGTGAATATGGAGCTACGAAGGACTCTGTGTTATTTTCGAATACAATTCTTCTTTTAGGTGCCCTTTCATACGTGACATCTGCATCGGAACGTTCCAAAACAGTATGTCTGGATTTGCTTTGCAGACTGTTGGAGGAAGACTATAGACTGGCCCGTTCAGTTGAAGTGTTTCTTGCTGGGATCGGGTATGCCTTGTGTTCTTCAGTGAATGTACACTACTATCGAAGGGTTTTGGATTCGTTAATGGGGATTTGGGGAAAGGAAGACGGACTGTGTAGTAGCTTAACGAACGGTCTCATGATTTTGCATTTGGTAGAATGGGTTATACCTGGTATCATGAAATTAGGTTCTCAGGAAAAGTTAGAAACTTTTACAAAAGAGGTTCTCGAAACCCCAAAACCAGACTATCCGCCATTCTCACTGGTTATGGCTGCAGGAGGTGTTCTTAGAGCTTTAAGTAGATCTGTTCTGAGTGGTCAATGGCTGGATTTGGTTTCCAGATTGAGAGCTTCTTCAGAAAATATGCTAGAATCCATTGCACAGGAATTAAACACTAAAGTCAATGATGGTTCAACCAGTCTTCTATTGCAGTGTGTTTCCTTAGCTTTAGCTCGAGCTGGCTCAGTATCTTCCCGGGTTCCTCTGCTACTGTCTCTTGCTACAGCATTACTCACTGAGATATTTCCTTTGCGCTGTTTTTACACTAGAATTCTTGCTTCAGTCGGTTCACCATTACTGGAGTTCAACGAAGTAAACAATCACCTAAATAGCGTTCTTTTCAAAGAAGCAGGAGCCATCAGTGCTGTTTTCTGTAATCAGTATGTCTCGGCAGATGAAGAGGGCAAGAACATTGTCGAGAATGCTGTTTGGCGCTTCTGCCGAGAGATATATTCAGGCCATCGGCGGGCGGCTTTATTGCTTTGTGGTAGAGAAGATCCGTTGCTAGCTAATATTGAGAAAATTGCTGAGTCTTCCTTCCTTATGGTTGTTGTTTTTGCCTTGACTGTTAGCAAGCACAAGTTGAGCTCAAGCTTCTCCCTCGAAACTCTGATGAAGACATCGGTATCGATATTAGCCTCGTTCTCTTGCATGGAGTACTTTCGTCGTATTCGCTTACCTGAGTATATGGACACGATACGAGGTGTCGTTGTAAGTGTACAGGAGAACGAGGCTGCTTGCACCTCTTTCGTGGAATCCATGCCTTGTTATGCTGATCTGACAAACCCTAAAGGTAACACATTTCGTACTACAAAGAGTCTATTCTCATCAAGTTATTCTTTGCATACGCTTACCTACTAAGAGTTCCGAATGATGTCTCCAGATTTCCCACAGCAAGTGCAATATACTTGGTTGAAGGATGAAGTGCAGACTTCCAGGATATTGTTTTACCTGCACGTTATTCCCACGTGTGTCGAGCGCATTACTGCAGATCTATTCAGCAATGCGGTGGCTCCAACTATGTTCTTGTATCCTTCAAAAAGCAGCTCCTTTTTATGTTCTTGATCAGATAGCCTTCAATTTTGGTTCCTTTACATAAATGCTGTCAGATATATGGAACATCCAAATGGGAAGATAGCTCGAGCCTCGCATTCTATGTTCGTGGCATTCGTTTCCTTGGGTAAGGAGTCGGATGGTGGCGAAACAGTATCATTGATGGAGCAACTTGCGTTTTACTATGTGCAGAAATCTCTCTCAGTAAGTAAAAAGAGACCAAATTTCCAAATTTTCAGAAAGCTTTAATCTTGGTAACTGATTATTCTTTCTCTTCATCATCCAGGACTACCCCGGATCTACACCTTTTGACAGTATGGCATCTGGATTCTCACATTTGATCCAGAATCTCCCTGCAGGAAGCCCGGCTATATTCTACTGCATCCAGAGCCTCGTCGAAAAGGCACAAAACCTCTGTTCGAACGTCTCCATGCAAAATACCGATTCGTGGAAGAACTGGCAAGGAGAGTTGGAGCCATGCAAGAAGGTTTTCGATATGCTTCTTCGATTCGTTTCCCTCGTTGATATTCAAGTAAGCATCACAGAACTGTCACACTAGCTACAACTAAAACAAAAATAAAGCAAATTTGAACATGCTGATACCGTACATTCATGATTCTACCATTCCATTTCCAGGTGCTACCTTACCTGATGAAGCAACTGGCGCAGCTGATCATCCAGCTACCTAAAGATGGCCGAAACACGATCCTTGACGAGTTGTATGAACATGTCGCTGAATCTGATGACGTGATTCGCAAACCTTCACTGGTCTCTTGGCTGCAGTCACTTTCTTACATATGCTCTCAAGATAGCAGTAACAGTAGAACTGCAGCATCCAAAGAGATTGAATTAAGCTCTCGACTATAGAAAAAGCTATGGAGTTCCATATCTTGCAAAAGTATTGTTGCTGTATTCCATTGACCTTATACGGAATGCAATTTGTGTACAGGGAAATCGTCTCATGTTATAGTTTAGGATTATTACAGCAGTGTTACTGTGTTAGAAAGAAAAGCCTAGCTAGTTAGTTGGTCAGTGAATGATTAGGTCTTTATCAAAATCAAAATCAAAATTAATCTTATGGTTATAACCGAAAACCCATAGATATGAATGTAAGATAGATTCCGGTATCCATAATACCATTTAAAACAGCGCAAATGGATTCAACTATGTCTACCCAAACTGTTGCTAACCGTACATTTATGAATATTGAAGTCTCGATCCGTTACAAGTATAAAATAGATTGAACTCATTGTCATCGAACCGAGACGTTGGTAATTTTCTTTGATTTATGGATAATAGCAAAGGGTAAATTTCAGACAAAGCTTTCCACAAAAGTCTGCAACTTTTTATCCTAAAATTACTGCAAATCCTTTGAAAATTCTGTTCAAAGGATTAGAGTTTGTAGGAAACAGAATCGGAGAAGTTTGATACTTTTCCTGATAAGATTGAACTATTTAATAAGTATGATCACTATAAAATGGAACAAATTCAGATTACCAATTAATGTAAAACAGATTTGATTAATTTGGTTTCCATTTACTACAAATTTATAACAAGGAAACTTAGTGAATAGGATTATCCTAATTGCATATACATTCATCACAAGAACCAAAAAAAACAGAAGAACAATCCAGCAAACAAGATTCAACAATGGCTTTGTTGGGTTTAGCCTATGATCTGATCCTGGCATTCATCTCCTGCATTTTCATTGTCTTCAAATGGAATGACATCAGGTACAAGAAAAAAGGGTTGCCTCCTGGGACTCTTGGATTCCCATTTGTTGGTGAGACCACTGAGTTCCTCAGACTTGGACCTGAGTTCATGAAAACTCAAAAATCGAGGTACACAAAAGCTTGAGTCATATCTATTGGGAGTGTAATTAATCATTCTGTTGATGGCGTAGTTTAGTTGTCGGTATATCTATGGTGTTCTTATTACCGATCCATATCTTCTATACTGAACCGTGTATGATGTCATTGGAAATTTCAAGAAATGCTCGATCGTAAACAAAATTATAACTTTTCTTTAGAGTTCTATTGTTACTAGAGTTATCGGCGTGATGTTACAGAAAATTAGAGAATAAGTGGAGATAGATGAACTTTTTTTTGTTATAGAAAACGTATTAGGAAAATGAAAGCGGGAGACAATTTAAGTCATGTTAATTAAAAAATGGAAAATACCACAAGATCCATAAAGAGTAATATGTGTGAGCTCAAAATAAATGCCTCATCAACTCAAAATAAAGCCCCGATAAACTCAAAGTAAAGCCCTCGTAAGAGAACCAAACACTATTTATTAAATAGTAATTCATGTTCTCTTTTTATAAATGAAATGTATTGAAATACGCATTATTATGTTCTTTATCCTTATTTCTTAACAATTTTCTTATTCTCGAGTCACGCTCGACGAAAAAAGATCGAAACTTTCCTCTAAACTCTTACATGTGACATATAAGGTATGGAGAAGTGTTCAAGACTCACATATTGGGTGCTCCCACAATAATCTCAATGGATCCAGAACTGAACAGGTATATTCTGTACAATGAATCAAAGGGGCTTGTTCCAGGGTATCCAAAAGCCATGGTTGATATATTAGGGACCAACATTTCAAGTGTCTATGGAGCTACTCACAAGCACATCAGAGGATCTATTCTTTCACTCATTGGACCTACTCCAGTTAGGGAGAAGCTTTACCCTTCGATCGTCAAGAATGCCAGAATCTTCGTCTCGAATTGGGATGGCAAAACTGTTGACATTCAGCAGAAAACAAAAGAGGTACTCTCACTAAATACACACATTTAGCTCCAAATCTCATGACATATATCTATAGGTAGATGAGTAGCATTCACTAGGGTTGTAAAACCGGCCATGGTTTATTAGGCCTAGCTAGTCGAATCCATGATGTACCGAAACTGGAATTGAGACATTGACATGCAAATTAGATAAGAAAATGGGTGGAAAATGATATGGACACATTCGCTCTCGTCAATAGCAGAATTAGTGGTGGGCCAATCTAAACCACTTCTAGACTTCTCTAGTTCGATACCTATGAAAATTTATGTAAAATTTTTGAAATTGGAGTTCATATTGAATAATTTATAATAATTAATCTTATAACTTAAAATTTCACCTTGTGTTATGAATCATTCTGGTTACGTTAGTGGCTCTCATACTATTAGATAAGAGGGAAAGAGTGAACCAAATTACCTTTTGATGGCCAACCCCTAAAGGTTTAAAGCACAAATTAGATGCTAAAGCCAACCATGTCAAAGTTGCCACTGTT
The DNA here is from genome assembly GCA_030674075.2 of Linum usitatissimum. Taxonomy (NCBI): domain Eukaryota; kingdom Viridiplantae; phylum Streptophyta; class Magnoliopsida; order Malpighiales; family Linaceae; genus Linum; species Linum usitatissimum. The sequence goes on along the minus strand of JAUJYP020000264.1, from coordinate 3,490,733 downwards.
TGACATGGCCTTTTGTTGTGTTTTTTGTTCATACAGATGGTGTTCTTCCTAGCTTTCAAGCAAATCTTCGAAACGGAGTCGGTATCGATGTACGAGAGTTTCAAGCCGGAGTTCGAGAGGATAGTGGCAGGGACTTTAGCACTACCCATCAACATTCCAGGAACAGATTACCATACAGGACTACAGGTCTTGTTATGAATTAAACACCATGACAGAAATATTTCAAGGTTGTTGTTTTTTTTTGTTATACATTCTGAAACTCGGAGGGACCGTCTTATACCAGGCTAGAAGTAAGGTGATCAAACTCTTAAAAGAAGTCATCAAGGAGAGGAGAAGTTGTTCTTCCACAACCTATAATGACCTTCTTGGCCAGATGATGACTGATGAATCCAAGTACCCTCTGGATGATGGGGAAATTATCGGACAGGTCATCACGATTCTCAACTCAGGATACGAGACTGTCTCGAAAGTTTCGATGATGTCTCTCAAGTATCTTCATCAAGACCCCATAGCTCTTCAGGAACTTAGAGTAAGTCCAAATCATGCAGCAACGTCATATGTGATGTGCATGTAATAATGAGGGGGGTTTTTGGTTGGTGAAATTAGGAGGAGCATTTTGCAATTAAGGAAATGTTGAAGGATGGGGAAGATCTCACTTGGGATGACTATAAATCCATGAACTTCACTCTTGCAGTAAGAATTTTTCTTACTTTCACTTTCAGTTTGGTTCTTCCCTTAACATTTGGTTAGTGCAGGTAATTCTTGAAAGCTTGAGGTTGGCTACAATTGTCAACGGTGTTCTGAGAAAGACAACAAACGACATGGAAGTCAACGGTAAATGTCTTATTTACCAAGCTACAATGTCGCCTAAAAGGACACTAAAGTTCACCTAATTTGCAAATCGGTCATGAATCTTTTACGAGTTTTTCTTTCAACAGGTTACAAGGTTCCCAAAGGATGGAGTGTCTATGTCTACACTAGAGAAATCAACTATGACCCATTGCTCTATCCAGAACCAATGAAGTTCAATCCTTGGAGATGGATGGTAATAAGTCCGGGAAAGAGTTGGAATGTAATAATATCGATTCATACAGATATAGAAGAAAAGGTTCTCTATTGATTCAAACGCTGTACCTATGGGAAGGGATAGCGAAAGAGGAAAAAACTGATAATTTGTGCAATTTTCATGTGTTTCACAATGCAAGGGTAATCTTTTTACTAATTTAACTGCAGCATTTTTGTGATTAAAATACCAGGATAAGAAGTTGGAATCTCACAAGTACAACTTCCTATTTGGTGCCGGAGGAAGGTTGTGCCCAGGAAAGGAATTGGGAATAGTCATGGTCTCTTTGTTCCTTCACTGTTTTGTTACTCAATACAGGTTTGACTCTAGTATTTTCTCCATCTATAGAGTTTCGTAATGTTTGGTTCGTGTATTCATCGCTAAATGTGTTGCTAATCTTGTTATATTCTTTTTTTTCAGATGGGAAGAGATCGAAGGAGAAAAATTGATAGAATTTCCAAGAATCGAAGCACCAAATGGGATGCATTTGAAAATATTCAAATACTAATTTGAGTTTGTCTAAGGGCAAGAAGATTCACATCGATGTATCCTTAATTGTTTTTTAGTTTTTAGTGTAATTTTTGGTGTCATTGTTTAGAAAAATGTTTAGATACTATGACATTTTCATTTTTTTTGTCACTATCACATTTTCATTAACAATAGTAGTTTGGTTTAATTAGTTTGTAGCTTACTATTAATTAGTTAATTTGTGTGTTCATTCTGAGACTCAACGGTTGAAGTCCGAATATTTTGTAATCGGACAAACGAAAAGCCCATGGACTAGTTCTGAGAGTCCTCCGTCGCTACTTAAACCAAATGAATTTCAAAATGTATAGAATCCTCATTTCTCGATAGACCACTATAATCTTTATATAATCATCAAAGTTTGTTTCACTACTCAACCTTATGCATCATGCATGCCTAGCTAAGAGTTGTGTCGAATGTTTCCGACTCCATGACTAGCACCGACATGATAAAATATAACTCGATAACAAGATCATCGACGAGAGACTTCAAATTCAGACTAGGGCCGGCAATGTGAGTTGTGAGGTGGAACAAGTTCTCGGGAATGATTATGCTACCAGCCTACCACTGATGATGATAATGTTATTTATTTTGCATATAACATGTCATTTCTTGGTCTGTCAATGTTAATTAAAAAAACTAAATTAAAGTCATTACCAGTATTTTTATTTTTATAAGTTACAATTACCAAAACCAGGCTGTACACACGAAGGCTCCACGTCACAACCACTCTAGTCTCTACATAGTTGCGCCACTTCCTTCTATTTCTACCATTTTGCCTTGAGAGTTAGGAAAATCAGAACGAATTTAGATAGTAATAAAAAAGTTTGCTTTTCAAATATATTTTATTGGAATTTAATTTTGATATCCGATTGAGTAAAAAAATATTTAAAATTACATCCAATTTTTCACATGTCAAATTAAACATTTATTTTTTGATGGATTGGAATCTTAAAAAGAATAAATATTGACGATATTTTAGTGTTGGTGGAGATGGTAATTAAATAATACGATATATCTAACGATTTGAATTTGGTATTCGGCCTCTTTTTTGTTTGTTCGTTTGATTTTCGATATCTTTGATTGAATCAATTGAAGGTTTCACATATTGGCTTCTTCCAAGTTCATAGTAGAGATGGTAGAGATCTATATTTGATAAGTATAGATTTCACACAATCACGCATCATTTTAATTCGTAAAAAAATCGACGTCAAATTCAATATGATGCCGTACATTAAACTAAATTGTATAGAACTTGAAATGTACTAGTTTGTATAATATATATATATATATATATATATATATATATATATATTCATCTAAAATTTTAAGATAGAAATTCTAGAGCGCCACTGAATTGAATACATGCAAAGTTTGTCCTACAAAATGCATGAAAACGTGGATCAAATGGCACGTAGGTTATGGGCATCAACATTTCCGTTACACAACGGGTTATCTGTGAGGACCAGTTTGTAACAAAACAAATGCCACCTCTACTGTTTGTTACTGTCACTTTTTTTAACTGTGCATGGTTACAGACAACAAGAACATTAAAGTCTCATTAAAACTCTTCCTTTTTAGTTAGACAACCTTGAATTCCAACTTTTATTACGAGACTGTATTTGATTGTTATTCACTCACGAGCTGTATTTTACATAAAATTAGGTGTAAATTCCCTACAAATTCAAATTCCTTCATTTGGGTGATTTAGTTTTGATGGATCTAGCCGTTCTAAAATGTTTAATTTGAGATTGTGTTGGATTTTTTTTGTTGGCTATTAGCATGAGCGCATAAGTGTGTTCGATACAAAGTGAGCTTAACATGACGAAATGAGGGCAGAGTTCGCCAACTCTTTATCATTGTCGACTAGATTCATGAATTGATAGAGACTTTGAAAATCAAGTTTATTCATATATATCAAAAGATTTACAATTCAAACAAACTGCTATTCCCATTTCCCCCCCGGACAGTCACCATATTTACCAAACCACCCTACAGAGAACCTCTTTAAAATACCTTCAAACAGAGAGCTTCTTCTTCTTCATTCCTTACAGCAGATCCCCACAGAAAAAAGTTCAACGCTTTCCTTCTTCTCCGACAGTAAAAAAAGAAGCGCCATGGCGGGATTCTCAGCCGCCGTCAAGCCCACTCCGGTGCTGAAAGACGAGCTCGACATCGTGATCCCGACGATCCGGAACCTGGACTTCTTGGAGAAATGGAGGCCCTTCTTCCAGCCTTACCATCTGATCATCGTCCAAGATGGGGATCCGTCCAAGGTCATCAAAGTCCCCGAAGGATTCGATTATGAACTCTACAACAGAAACGACATCAACAGGATACTGGGTCCAAAGGCTTCTTGCATTTCGTTCAAGGATTCCGCTTGCAGGTGCTTCGGGTTCATGGTGTCCAAGAAGAAGTACATCTACACCATTGATGACGATTGCTTCGTAGGTTCTTCACTCTTGATTCAAAATTTGAAAAATCATTGTGGTTGAATTGATTGTGTGTTTTGACTTTCATTTGACTTGGTTGCTTGCTTGTTAATGATTACTGTCAGCTGTCTAATTTCGATAGCTAGATCTAGATCTGAACTCTCTGTGATTAGATGACTGGTTAAGATGATTGATTTGCATAGAGAACCATTGCATCTTAATAACTCGATCTGGTCTATGTATCATCGTGCACCTGAATTGGTTATGTTGGGGCTAGTATGATTCAAACTTTCACTCAAAGGCTCTAATAACTCGAGTTCTTTGGAACAAGTTCAAAATTGGTTTATATAGTATTCCTTAATACTTGTATTCTTGGAGTGTGACTGGATTTCCCCGAAAGAGATTAGTGATAGAGAATTGGAGAGCTTCAATGTGGTTCATGGGATCAGATCCATGGCAAGTCCTTGTTGATAGATAAGAAGGCGACCTGATATCAACTTTCGATTCATGGCCCTCTCAGCTTGATTTTTTAGTGTATAATCTGTTCTTGAGAGCTTTGTTGTGTGATTTTGTTTGATTGCAGGTGGCATCCGATCCCTCAGGACAGCAGATCAATGCACTGGAGCAGCACATCAAGAATCTTCTATCTCCATCAACTCCACACTTCTTCAACACCCTCTATGATCCGTACAGAGAAGGTGCTGACTTTGTTCGCGGGTATCCTTTCAGTCTCCGTGAAGGTGTTACCACTGCAGTCTCTCATGGTCTGTGGCTTAACATCCCTGATTATGATGCTCCTACCCAGCTTGTGAAGCCACTGGAAAGGAACACCAGGTAGGTTTCGCCAATACTTGATGCCCTTGGTGACGAATTGTTTTCGGGGGTTTCTAGATTTTAATGATTTAATGTTATGGACAATGCAGGTATGTTGATGCTGTGCTGACGATCCCCAAGGGAACCCTGTTCCCAATGTGTGGCATGAACTTAGCGTTCGACCGTGAACTCGTCGGACCTGCATTGTACTTTGGACTCATGGGAGATGGTCAGCCAATCGGCCGATACGACGACATGTGGGCCGGTTGGTGTGTGAAGGTAAAAGAAACGATCTTCACTGCTCATCAACATTAGTCATCATATCGTAGATTCGGCCCTATTAGACTATATAGTCTACTGGGTTTAGGATTGGTTTTAGAAGGTGAAAGAAACAATCTTTATCACCGTATTGCTACGAGTTTGAATCCGTCTTCGTCGATTCCATGGCAGGTGATCTGTGACCATATGGGATGGGGAATCAAGACCGGGCTGCCTTACATATGGCACAGCAAGGCCAGCAACCCATTTGTGAACCTGAAAAAGGAGTACAAAGGGATATACTGGCAGGAAGAGATCATCCCATTCTTCCAATCTGTGAAGCTTTCCAAGGAAGCAACCTCTGTCCAGAAATGCTACATCGAGCTCTCCAAGGAAGTCAAGGAGAAGCTGGGGAAGGTCGATCCTTACTTCGACAAGCTTGCTGATGCCATGGTTACCTGGATCGAAGCCTGGGATGAGCTGAACCCTTCCTCCGACACTCCAGCATCCGCCATTGCTAAATGAGCCGCCAAGTAGAGCAAGACTTGTTCTTTTTTTAAGGTCACAGAGAGAGTTTTTATTACTTGCGGAGATTTTCCATAGTATTAATCTTATCATGTTATTTATTGTTAGTTACTGCGTAATATTTGTTAAGAGGTTGTTGAGTGATTTTGATTGTGTTGTTTTGAGCTGACATTTCGGTCTCGGCATTTGCAAGTATCATATTGGATTAAAGACAGTTTTTTACGATAGGTAGATTCGCTGGTTCGATCTCAGTGATGCCCAAGTCTATGTTATAGCTGTTTTCACCTGCTGGGATGTTTATGTTTTAGCTGCACTTCCACGTGCCACTGGATTTCTTTTGAATGATATGTTGTCATAACTGTCGCTAACAATGCATCTATGTTCTGTAACGAATGATTCACACGGCGGAAGTGTGACTGCAAGTCTACTTCTCAGGCATGCAGTTGTGCTTCATGTCACTTTCATTCTCTTTTTGTCGTCTGTTTTCTGTATAGCTTTCCTCCAGTCAGGCAGTCGCAAACTCACGATTCTCACCGTGGCACAAGTAAAATGCCACTAAGGGAGCTGGTGTCCGACCACGTGATTTAAATTTAAATGGTATATGTGGTGCCAACAAGCCACGCAGTCTAGCTCAGTAGGTAGATCACAACTTTGAGGGGCCTTGATTCGAGCCCTCTTAATCTTGTGGTCGTGGGTTCTAGCCACACAGTAAGCAATTTAAGCATGAACATTCAACACTAGGAGATCAACGGGAATCCATAACATTAAAAGTACGTACTTAACTCCAACAAACTAGTCTATCTAAGCTCAATCGATAGAACAGAAGGCTCTTACCTTTATAGTGGAGAAATTTATCTTTCGAGGTTGGTTTTACTGTTTTGTTCGATGAAAAAGAAATTAGGTTGTTGACACATCACAAACCAACTCGACCCTAACGGTTTAAACTCAGTAATTAATGCCGAGTCTCTGTTAGCTGACGTGACCAACTATTAAGGGATTATAGTGCTTTTAACAAGTTAACAAATATTATTAACCCACCATTTCTAAGTATCTTTTTTAAAATATGAGACCAGTTCTGTTAAATAACATTGATTTGTCCATTTCAATTCGTCCATTTACCTTGAAACTTGATAGCACGTTACACTTAAGGTTAAACCGTCTGCTAGAGCAATAAAAATTAAAGGTAATTCTAAAATTTACGTCAAAACAACAGAATTCAGGGGAAAAAAGAATCAAGCAAGAACAAACAGGTAAAAAGAAGTGTAAGGCGAGATTTGGCTTCTTCGAATTTGAAGGAAGTTACAGAGTATCAAAACTCCCTCCAATCGTGATAAGAAGCACCTGCATTTGGGCACCATGCAAAAGATGAATTGGGCACTGTTTACCAACCCCTAAACATCCGTGTCTGACTTCAATGCCACACCTCCATACACAATCTTTTTTATTTTTCAAAAAACCCAGATTTGCAGAGCAGATATGTAACCGGGCTATTGTATCTTGAAACAAACATATAATATAGGTTTCAAGGGTCTTCTTCCGGAAAATCAAATTTTTAATTTTGGCTCTAAGCGGCAGACGGGTCGCCATTTGAAGGCGCCTGCTGTTGACTCGTGATATAGAGCCGATTAGTAAAATGAATAACTAGAAAACAGAGGACGAACAGATCGAGCTGGAAGAGACGATCCTAAACATAGCAGAGGAAAACTAGATCTAATTAGAGCGATTAAGAAACCGTTGAAAGAACCATTTCAGAAGAGAAATGGAGCAGAAAAAAGACTGCAACGGCGGAGAAAATGAAAGAATGACTCAATTATTGGAGCTTGAAGCTACACAGAGTTTATATAGGGGTGCTTTTGCCTCTGAAAACCCTAAACCGCAGCCAATCCATTTCCTAGCCACGTATAAGTCTGGGCCTAAGGCTTGTTTTTGGGCCCACGGTATTAGATGGACTGATCACTGGTTATCAAAATATGATTTGAAAGACTCGATCGGGTAGTGATGCAGCCATTCCGGACGGGTCATGCTCGCTCATCGTGTCAAGACAAAGGAGTAGATTGAATCCGATTGCCAAGAGGTGTCATTGAATTTGGCATACTAATTAAGTGATGTCGAGAGTTACTTATTTTTCTACCAAATTTCAAGGTCTTTCTTATTATGAGGAATGTAAATGTTTTCTTTCATAAATTAGTTAGACGGTCATGTTTTCTTAATTTACTGCTTGTTGGTGCAGCTTCTCCTGATTGGACAACTAATTATATGATTTCTATATGATTTGGGGGCAATTATTTAATAACATGCTAAGGGGAGTTGGTGTTCGACCCGTGATTAATTAGATCATAACTCTAGCATTTAATCATCAACGTGGCCCGTCTAGCTCAGTTGGTAAAGCGCAAGGCTCTTAACCTTGTGGTTGTGGGTTCGAGCCCCACGGTGGGCGTTAGAACATTTTTAATTCAAACAGTTCGTCATGTAATTCGAGCACCAAACATGCCATCATACCGTTACCACGGTCAACAAGTATATTCAAACAGCTCATCATGTAATTCAAACACCAAACATGCATCATATTGTTACCAAGGTCCACGGGTTAGGTCTTCATAAGACTCAAATCCACAATTAATAGAGTGAATTGGTGGTATCTTTGTCACCACCAAGCTAGTGCGACGCTCTTCTTAGCTTTAGTCATTTTTTCGAGGAGATTCAACGAGATTAAAATCTATAATTAAGCCAATAACCAAACAGAGTTAATATCACTAATCCAACCCGTCTAATTCCGTTAGTAGAGCGCAAAGCCTCTTAACCTTTATGCTCATGATCACGTGGCCGTTGAACATTTTTTATATACTAACAGCCCAACACTTATAAACTACAAATTTTGTTTATGTGCCTTTGTTTTACCTAAAAAGCTTATTGAATTCACAATAGAAAAACCTACAAACTGTAACAGCGATTTTTTCACTGTCTTTAAGCTTTTTACTTTTTCATGTGATGGGAAATATCATCTTTTTTACAGTGTTGGCAGTCAAAAAAATGTTGATGTTAAAAACCATACAAAGTACTCCTATGGTGGGAAACTACAGCCCCTTCTAGGCCAATTTACAGGTGCCGATAGACCACTAACTGACCTGTTTGGCTTCCAACTGCGAAACAACTTGAACTTGATGATGAATCGTCTGTTGCAATGCACGAAACCCTTCCATCTGGGAAATATTACCAAAATCACAAAACCATCAGTCACTGTCCACGTGGTAGATTTTACAAGCTTTTTTTTCTTCCAAACCAAATCGAAATCACAAATCTTGTGATTCGAGTCGAACCAAACGACTTAAGGTTAAAGGTGCCATCTTGTAGTTCAGTTTCGGTAGCACTGAACCGCAAACCAATAGTGTAATGATAATTCATGAAATGGGAATTGAAGTCGAACCGTACTCGTGTTTTGGAAAACCATAACCGAGCAGGTGGTTTCAATCAAAATCTAAACCCAAACCGAAAACATGAAAAGACTAGAGAACTTTCAGCTACATAGATGAGTAACTTGGGATTTTTGGATTTTTGTATCTAAAATCTTTTGTTCCAACCTAGTAATTTAGGGTAACACCGGAAAATATCTTTCCGGTTCTGGTAAGAACCGATATGAACTTCCAACCCCACAGTTCAGTTCGATGGAAATCAAACCGACCAAAAGCTTACCTTTGAAATGATGGAGACTGCCGAGTTTGTTCCCTGTCAACAAGTCCCACATGCTCACAACTCCATCGTCAGTGGCAATGACTCCACGGCCAACCATCGCGCCGACAGCTACTGCCCTGTAAAAAAAAGCAAGAGATTCACCAAGTCTCAGAATTACTGACAATTGGCTCCAAAGTTCCAACTTAGAAAATCCTAACTCACCCTGGATCCAACGTGGCTCCGAGTATCATGGTATTTTGGGCCATTAGAGCCAGCCTCCAGGATCCGACTGGATCATCTGTTGGACGGTCGGGTGCGTTGTTGGTTGAGACGAGAAGCCAGATGGCGATATCTTCTTCGCCTTCATTGTGAGGGAACGGACAATCTGTTAATGATGATTTTGTGGCTTCCATCATTCTGCTAGTGTGGTCCTCTGGGCTATAGGAGTTCAAGCAATGATGATTTTGCCAGCTGAACCAGCTGATAGGGTTAAACGCATGGATTGAAGTTCCTGGAGAGGAGAATCTCGAAATGAAGGTTCGTCTGGAGATGTCCCTGAAAGAGTTACAGGAAAGACTTAGAATTTGCATACTACATATCAGCTCATTCTGAAACGGCAACGGAATCAGTTTGACGCTGGCATTCTGAAGGGAGACAGAGAGGAGCGCCAAGTATTCATATGCAGGAATGTAAACTTGATGCTTTACAATTTAGTAAGCATTGTATTTTCCTGAGTTTATCAGAAGAGTACATATGCTGGCATACTAAGGTTATAAGAAAATACAGAACAGTAGACTTGATCATGATTGTTGGGCGAGGAAGGATTAGGATACAACATAGATTGAAAGAACGTACACAAAATACAATCAAGGACTCGGAAATGGTACAGAAAGGAACCGTGTCACGGAACAGAATCATCGTATAAACATGTCTAGATGCATTAAAGGACATACCATAGTGTAAATTCCTCAAAGCCGTCGTGGCCTAGAACTAGAGATTCAGATTTAGGAATGCTCTTTAACTCCACAAGTCGAGGAGAATAGTAACCCGTATTTGATATAGTGTGTTCCTCTTTTGAAGTGCTGCATATAGAGAAATTGATAAGACGATGAGAACAGTACTCGATGAGATATACAGGAGAGCATTCGCAGAAAGGGAACCAAACGTTTGAGTTAGATAAAGCTCACCTCCACGTAGAATCCATGGTCCACAAATGCAGTTTGCCGCTTTCAACAGCAGCAACTAGATTATTAGGTTCACAGACAAGGATGCATACGATTTCTTCATCTGTCCTCAATTCCAACACGACTGATACATGTCCAAAATATACTCTTACAATCTTCACAGAGCTGCTACTACAGCTATCTGCTTCACATGTAGAGCATGAACAATCCGTTCTCCCTTCCCTAATAATGAGCGTAGTGTTATGTTGAGAAGCATAGTTTATGTTACCGGGATATATAAAATGTGAAGCAGAGAAATTTCAACCTGCAACAAGGCACTTTCGTGCTGCCATGGAGAACAAGTAATTGCCCGTCTGGGGTTAGTTGAAAACTGGACCTTTCTGGCGCAACCTAGAAAGTGGAGAACAAGGGTAAACACTCGTTACATAAATTCACACGCAAGATAAAAAGCAGAAACAGATATCGTAGTCAAATATGGAAATGGGATCTTACTTTACTAAACATATGCACTGTAGATGGACAACTGACCGTTGTATGACCAACAAAGGATGGGCATCCGGTAGTTGGGGCTTTAGTATCTAACCTATAAAGAAACAAGGTCCTGTGTTCATCCGCCAGAATGCCACATAGGGCACAAATGTAGATTTCATTTTCTTGTGAGTTCAACCATAGCTGCAGAACAGGCAGCGGGTGGAGATAGCAGCCCACAATCTCAGCAATGCCCTCTAAGTTAAAGTTAAGCTCGGAATTGCTATGGAGCTTCAGGTCAGCGTTAGCTTGAACTTCTATACCACCTGATGTATCCATCCCCATTTCTTTGCTCTGTGATGTTAAGGAACCATCAACATCCACCAAGGCACTGAGCTCTACCAACCTATCTTTGCAATTAACTTGGGTTTCTTCTGAAACTGGAACACACAAAATAGGCACATCTGAAGTTCTTTCGCCTTCAGTTGACACACAAATAGGTAGATCATCTGACTCGGGCCTGCAACTCGTGGTGATTTTCTCCACTTCTAAACAATGGGGGTGCCCTCCATTACCGATTCTATCCTTGGACGGATCCTTTTGATGTGCAACATCAATGGAGAGGCTGACATTCAAGGGTTCAGAGTCGAGCATAGATCGTGGATCACATCCTTCCCCATAGTTTCTGCATATTGTGCTTTCTGACAGCGGATCACTGTGCTTTACTGCTTTAGAAGCAGTCTTTCTTCTTGTATATACCTTTCTGAGATCTGGAGAAATTTCCTGATTCTTGGTTTCAGTTGTCTTTGCTCCCATAGCAATGGATTTGGATGACGGTACAGAGATTTCCCTATCTGCCTCCCTTAATTCTCGATTTAGAGGGTCGTCAAAAGTGTGAGGAATTCTTTCATCTTTCCTATCACCGGATTGTTCTCCCCTGGCATTGTCAGAGAGCACCACAGGTTGTCCCAGAACATAATCCTCACATTGTACATCCTCAAAACTGTCTACAACCACAGCCTCAGTTTGCTCGATTTTAGAAAATTGACCACCCAAAATTTCTTCATTTTCCTCCTGAGGTTTTGTTCTAGGAATAAAGTTTTCCGCCATGGCATTGGATTTCCTTTTCTTGTTCGAGGTTTCCTTAAGAAGAGGAATTGCTTGTGGAAGCAGAAGTGTCATCATTAAATTTGCTGTGTCTTGGCCAGCTGAATCAGAGTCAAACTTCTCAGAGCTTCCACTTGAACTTCCTGCAGCCAGCTCATCCTCCATATTTGGTTCAGAAAGCGCTTCTTCAGACATGAAAGTGTCAGCTACAATTGGCTCTTGCTTGTCAATGCCTGCATGTGACATCCGTGTGGTTATTTCATCTCCTTGATTTGATTCAGAAACCACTCTTCCCGAAATGGAAGTGTCAGTTGATGATTGCTCTTTGTCAAAGCTTGTACTGTGCCCCTGAGCATAGTGTGCATACTCTGTAGTATAACAAACATCAGACCAGTTCTGTGTTGGGAAACAGTTTTGTTGTTAAGTCAATTACACGAAACATACTGATAACTAGTCAGAATATTACCTTCCATGGGATCCAAGGTATCAGGTACACAAAGAAAATTCTTAGGCACAACTAATGTTTTGTTTTGGTAACATTCATGTCTATCTTTCCCATTTGCTGATGTTGGAATATCCAGGCTTTCAACTATATCATCTGGTGACCTGTCAACCTGTATTTATGTTTAGAATGATTAATGAATCACATAATAATACTGACAGCAGAAATGCGAACAAGAAGAAAATAGCAATTTGGGTGAACAAACATAGAAAATGTGGAAGTACTGTTTTGTGAGCAAAAGAAGTTTGGAAAACATATAAACTAATCGAGCAATTAATAGTACCTAAATGTAAAATATAATACTTACAACAGTTCCTTTTATATGTAAGCCAACTGATGTGTGATCTTTTGAAGCAGATAGTGTAGCTTCTCCAATCGTATTAAAGGCATCCAGTGATTTCAAGGGCAAGCCATTTTCTGCTGATGACTGACAGTTTTCTCCTTCAGATATGATTGGTTTTGTTGCTGGGATGCACTTGGATTTTTCAGGTTCGTCAATTGAATCAAAGGTTGAGGTATCCTGGGAAGTCTGATGCTTACAATTCTCATTAAAAGGATTCCAAACAGCCCTAGTGCATGCTGGATCCTGCTTACGAGGTCTTTTCGATCCAAAAGAACTTAATGAAGTAGGAGTTTTGGGTTTTGTCCTTTTACTCCTTTTCCCTGTCAACAGAGGTCTTACCAACTCTGGGGCTACATCGGTTGTTTCTTGTGCATCATGGTGCTCTCCTCCAGCTATTTCATTGCACAGACTAGAAGGCAAGGGATTCAGTTTTGCAATTCCATTCACATTCGACATCAACTCTCTTAGCAACCGCTGCACCAAGGGATTTTTGAACCCAAAAAACTGCAAATGCACAGGAAGGGGTTAGTTTCACAGCCCCGCCGCATATAAGTTGGTTGACATTTCAAGAGCACGAAACCAAAACTCATAAATGGGAGATGTAGCAGCATAGAGATTAATCAGTCCTCCACTAGATTTTATGCTTATGAACTGATCCAAGAATGGCTATAGTTCTCTATCTAGTAATACTACAAGTAGCTAGAATGTGTAATACAAATGGTTAACAAAAGTCAAAGGCTACTAGAAGCAGACGAGTATTCATCATATGGCGATATGGGGAAGTCTTCAAAGATCGCAAGGAAGAGACAATGAAGTAGTTGATTCCATACTTCAACTAATAGACAAGCTGTACTAATAGCATTGCCAGAAGCACGAAACTATTGAAAGAGTTACAATGATCTACCTCTATGCCATCAATCTTGCATGAAAACCTCTTCCCATGCCATATCTTCATTTGTTGGCACCCCTTCTTCTGAAATTTATCCCACGTAATATCCGGAGTTTGAGCAGAACAAGACTCTCCATCAGCAGAAGTGATCTGCATAATATATCATCACTCGTTAGTCTTCAAACTAAAAGTAGTAAACCCGAGTAAAATCAGAAAACATGTCTACAAACCACGAATGACGGTCCTTTGGGACCTTCGTTGATTTGCATCTTATACATGGTCCCGCTATACATCCTGCGAGCTTGGTATCCCACTGGATAAGGATAGCGATCTTTCCCCTGCAAAGGCAGAAAACAATAGAATTCAACAAGCTGCATTTTTAAGCTCGAACTTACCAAACCTTGAGAAATAATCACAACAATTTAAACATACAACTAATTATAGCATCAAGCACTACCACATCTACTACCATCATCACCTATGTAGCATGATAGTACCTAAATCGCGATTTCTGTAATTTAGGTTGAAAGAATTGCTACTCCAAATTCATGAGAAGATACTATATCTCGTAACAACAACTGTGATGCACAACTGTTATTCTTTCTTGAATCCCTTCATATCATCGCAACTCCAAATTTCCGTTTGTCTTTTGATTTCTGATGCCATCAAGCTTAATCAAAATGCTTGAAAGCGCTTCTAGAACCTAATCAATCAACGACTAATCATCTGTCACATTTTCCGTTCGTTCAACTTTACTAGGTAACTCCTAGCCTCACTAGTTGTGTCACGAAATCCACAACGGAGCTTCTCAATTCCAGTTACAGATAAATCCTAAGCGTCGATTTCACGAAAACGAAGATTTCACACGCATTCAAACTTCGAATTCCAAACCGTGCGATTACTGGATCGATAATCGACGCAAACAACAGACACACAAAAGCGACGAGAAGTTAACGAAGACGTGGTTAATCTCGAAGGAGAGGTGAAGAAATCAAACCCTAGAATTGCTCCAGTACTTCTTGTCCAAAGCTCCGGAGTAAAGAGTTCCGATGGATACGATTTCCAGTCCGTCGGGTTTGTCATCCCCACCGCCGCCTTCGCCTTCAGCTTTGGTCATTCTCTCGGCGGACAAGGGATTCTCACAAGCGCAAGAGATAGTAGCCGGAACAATCGATGAGAGATAGAGGAGATGCGTGCTATGAGGAAACTGAAAAGAGCACTCAGTTAAAATGGCGGGAGCGAAATTCTTGAGTTCCCTCCATTTTGAACAAATGAAAATATTAAAAGGGAGACTGAGAAGCAGCAGAAAGTTTAAATTTTTTAAATAAAAAAACTTTCGCCGTTGCCGGGGATCGAACCCGGGTCACCCGCGTGACAGGCGGGAATACTTACCACTATACTACAACGACATTATTGTTGATAGGTAGTTGGCACACTATAATATCAATATTAATTATTGTTTAGGCTAACATTTCACAAAAGCTTCTCATTGGAATATACTCTCAATTAATTGAAAAATATTCATTGTGTGATTATATTTATAGCTAATGCTATAGTAAAACCAACTTCACCCAACAAGCTAAAATATCAAATGTGAGTCTATTTAAAAATAAATTTGGTTCTTGATTTGTTCCAACCGACCAATAGCCAAATTTGGCCCTCACCATTTATAATTTTTCTTAGAACTGAATAAGTGTTAATATGGATAAATTTCATTTAATAATTGAGTACATTATTTTTAGATAAGTAATATTAATCTGTAACATTTTGATATAATTTTTTTCCAATTTGATGTGATCAATTTATAGCGAAATTGCAAACGACACCTTTTTTGAATTTCGATCCATACCTTTGTCTCATTCCAAAGAAAAAGAAATAAGGGGTTGAAGGGTACGAACCATCTCAATGCGTAATATCAAAGTTATGATGAGAAAATTATTCATCACGATCATCAATTCTCAATTAATTACCTCTCACTAGTTAAATCCAAAAAAGTTGGCTCAAGCTAATTAGCTTAACTCACCGATTCTCTGGTCCTATACAAACCAAGTCTACCCAAAATCATGAACCCTAATCCCAAAAGATAAAAAGAGATAAGTTGGACACAGCTTTCTAATTTTTTGTGGGGGATCTAGCAAGAGAGAGGTGGTGGGAAGTATCCAATCGTAGTTTCCAGAAAAGGGTAGGAAAAGAGGAGAGAGGATAAGAGACATATCAGAGATGACAAGAGACCAAATTCGTTAATACGTGTAACTGCAGACATAGGCTAAGATCAACAGTACTAATCAATGGTCATGCATGCCCTAGCTAGTGATATATGAAAACAAAAGAAAGGAGATAGAGAGGTCAAACAAAGCAAAACAAATGCCTCGAGTTATCGACATCTGGGCATGATGAAGTTATACAGCATTATGTACGTAGACACAGAACACGCGCACGGTGTTCTATACTGTGATTTTTTTATCTGATTGATGCTTCTTCTCCTTCTGTTGTTCATTAGGGTTTCGTAAATTGTTTTTTTTTTACGACGAGGAAACGTATACAGATAGGCCGGATAGAAGTAGGCGCAAATCAGCGGCTGGTTAGAAATCTTGAACGGAATTTTAAGTTTAGAGTGATTTTTTAAATGGAATTTGGAAATACATTGGGAAAAACTCTAGTCTTGAAAAGTGTACATGTATTTTTGTTATTTTGGACTCGAGTATGTACTGACCTTGGATGGTGACCTAGTTCGTCCACCCTTGCAGGTTCCGCCGTTACCAACAAGATCAGTTGACCTAAGTGAATCACTTAAAGGTTGACCACCCAAAGCATCAATAGGGCCTTAGAGCCTATATACATGGGTCGCTCTCCTCTGCAGCCTGGGCGATTCAGCCCTGAAGAACAATATATATATGGCTCGTGTTGGGTAGGTCATCACTCCGCATCATATGTGGTGTCATTTTGGCGGACCGCTTCAGCTCAACGGTCCTGATCATTCAGATGACATCGACCACCCCGCCACAGTACTCCAAATAATGTCCGACCACTACTCATGGAGGAGGCAAATTGTCATGAACACAGAGGAAACATTATCCCTCGATACGTATTCTCTCTCCTCCTCTCTTTTTCTTACATCACCCCTAAAACTCATTACCATTATACCATACATCATATTTGTTGGGAGGGATTATATCCAAAGTACTCGACCATGCTAAGGCGATGACCAGCTCGTGTCCGACGGTATCAAGCTCATTACCTCTTATTGTCCACCTCAGACAACTAGAGCTGAACAAAAACTCATGAACTCTCTTTAGCTCAATCCAGAAATTTGCAGCAACGGTTGTATATAGACATATCTGTCTCTTGAGCTCCAAATGTAGATTGATCCATGGTCTGAACTGGCGCATTAAGTTGTTGCTACGTCGCAAGTTTTCCGTAGCGTATAATCAACATATCCAAGCTTCTCATATCACTAATATACGAAATATGTCATACATCCAACCTTATGGAACCCTAATACACCTGGATGCTACATTTGCTAGCTAGCTAGGGCAGAAACCAGCTGCAATGGTGGTGCCTACAGAAACTAAGACCGATCAATGATCCGAATTTACACGTATTAGTACAAGCAACGAACGCTGAAAGATGCAAAGTGTTGGAACCCTTTTATTACCGAGTTGGGCAATTTAGGAACCGTCCCATCAACACCACCGCCCCCGGCAGGCCCCCAACAACAAAATAAAAAATGGAAAAGAACAAACCCTACTTTTTTTGAATTACCATATTATTTATCGTTTTTACTTTCACAAATTGCATACATTACTTGTTTTTTTTAAGCTTCGATCTATTCTGAGTTTGTGTATTTTCTTTTATTTATCTATGAACAACCCCTTCGACGAGCATCACATTTAGTGATATTGTCGTCTGGTAAATTTGGGTGTTGCCGGCCATCAGCCAAGGTGAGAACCAGTGATGGGGCGTCGAAATGATTGCGATTCCGGGTTTCGAACCCAGGATCCGTGGGAACAAAATCAGTATGAGATTAGCGTGTGGGTTTATAAACTTCTTCGCACTTTCTCCCCACATGTGGTTTTTTCGAAAAGAGTTATACTCAAGGGATTAATGTACCAATGGGTATTAGAGCTAGTCCCACGCCATGTCTACGTATGTGGAGGGGCAGCCTGAAGAATCAAAGTGCATACATACCAGGCCATTGTGGGCGTCAGTATCGAAAGCATGATGGTATGTTAAATGCCTAATCGAGTACCTCATTGTTAAGTATGATATTAGGGTGTCAGCTTATAACCCTTGTTGAACACCACTCCTTACAAAACTAGCTTTTTAAGATATGCTCCACTGGGATGATGATGGTGATTGTGACCTGTGATTGATATGCTCAAGTCATTTTCCAAGTTTCCTTGTTTATAATTGCAACCACGAAAGATGGGAACATTGAAGAGAGACGAAGAAACCCTAGCTAAGCTTAGCATGGCTACTAATAAATGAAGTCAATGGATTTAGATTGCTATGTCGACGGTCAAGACTTTTCACAGTATATTGAATCTATATATATGTTAAATTATATTCCCCTTGGCTTTGAACACTATACGACAGTGCTATTACAATTCAGCTTAGTGGAAGGCTTTCTTTCACATTATCCTGTACGTACACACTAATTTCGACATAAGTCAATGTGGGAGGAATGCATTAATTAATATATGATAAAACAGAAAAACACAGGAAAGCGACCAAACTGATTCATCATCGTATGATATCTACGTGCAGTCGAACCCTAGCTAGAATGTTATGGGTATATCATGAAGTTATATGATCGGGGTTGGTCATTTTATTCGTTTTTTTTTAGATAATTATTTTAGTAATAATTATTTGACAATTTGGTCTTTTTCTTCAACATGAGATTTGCTCATGTCCATGAAGAGGATTTTAAATAAGTCTCAAATCACTTGGGGGACCACAAAGATGATTTCGCAATTCATCATTACTTTCATATTCAAACGAGGTATTTCAACCAAATCACTCGGATCTAAATCTTCATGTTTGAAAAATAAACGACCCTTAAATTTTCAGACATCATTTTCAAACTATGGGTGTTGATATGTGTACTAGATAACCGAATGTTTACGTAACAAGTTCGAATCCAATAGGTACATTTATTTCTTTATTTATTTCCCTGTATATTGTGATGGCATCTTTGCCTTGTCACCTTAATTATACCATCCCCACAAGGGGAAAATCAATATAAATCACATTCGGGGCAAAAATACTTAAAACCCCATACGTAATATGATATCCAACCAGAAGAAACCCTAATAATACACAAATACATGGATGCTATTACATTACACACGGCCATTCCCTAGCTAGAACCACTGCATATCCATGAATTTACACGTATTAGTACAAGCAAGGGAAGGCGGAAGATGCCAAGTGTTGGGAGCCTTTTATTACCAAGTTTGGCAATTCAGGAACCGTCCCATCATTTCAACACCGCAAAGTAAAATTAAAGGGAAAAGAAGAAGCCCTCCTTTTGTTTTTTGAATTTCACGTCGTATTGAAGCTTCTCAGTTTATATACATGTAGTAATGGGTAGTTGATAGTGACATGTGATTGGTATGCTCAAGTCTTTTTCCAAGTTTCCTTGTTTAGCATTGCACCCACAAAATATGGCCATCTCCCACTACTTTCCCTTCTCACTATCTTTTCCGTGTCCCCTTGCTATTACCAAATATTTAAACTAGCCACGTTAATTGGTTGGATTCACTATTTCGATAAGTTATTCAATTGGTTGGTTTTTTCTTTATCAAATACCACACGTGATTTGACTCGTTTCGATGAGTTGGACACTTCCCACATCTGGAGACCTTACCACCCCCAACAAATCTCACCTTCTCAAATAGTTAAAGCATTATTTTGGTCCGAAATACCACATTTGCAAAATAATTCATCAAAAAAATTATATGTGGAAAACCCTTGCGGGAACAAAAACTCCACTATAATCAACGAGAAAAACTAAAAGTAATTATAATAGGTGAAACGAGTAGTACAACACAAGTACAAAGTACGACTGTTCGGCCCTTTTAACACATATATAGGGGATTCGAATCTCTAAACTTCAACCGATGATGTGGTGTCCAAGCTCTAACCAAGAAACAATGAAGTCATTCCATTCAATGAAAAAAAAATAGAATAAGTCATTCCACATGAATATGTTTATAAGAGATTGAAAAATACCCCTTTGCTTCTTTTCTGTTTACTATTACGTTGAACTAAGGATGAGACAATGAGAAGAAGAAGAAGAAGAAGAAGAGAGGGAGATGAGAAACCCTAGCTAGTTAATTGGTACGTATACTCATGATGACTAGTAATGAATGAGGCCGTATTACTTTATTTAAAAAAAAAGCCCAATCAAAATGATGAATTTATGGGGCTAAGCTAGTTAGAGAAGTTCACCGTGAAGTCTCGCTTTTGCATATACTAGTCTATTGGATTTCTCATATTTCAGCCTAGTGTGTAAGCTACTCACAAAATGTTGACTTCATGTATTCACATGTCATAACAAGTATAAGAAGATCTATGACCAACACATTCCAGAAAGGAACAGTATGATATGTATGTATACATGTATTTGTTTCGTAACCAAACCCATTGACTCGCGTGAGCCGTCAATTGGCCCATTAATCAATTCATTTCGTAACTCACTTAACCCATAGGGACCTCTCTTTCCTAGCGCCGAACTGACATTATCGTAGTTGTGCTCCCCTTACGTTTCATTTTGATTAAGTGATCTCTCAAATTTAATTGCATAGCTACTATAATCCACCTATTAGTAAGTATTAACCATAAAAATTGATCCAACGCGAATTATTTTCTAATTCAAATTTGGAAAAATAAATCATTTGTAACACATTTGGACGTGTTTCGACTAAGACAATAACAACAACAACAAACAACTGTTTGCATTTTTTACTTATATATGTTTGTATTAAGAAATTAATAATATGTTTTTATTAAGAAATTAAATAACAAAACAAGCATTTTCTCAAAAAATACATTTTCCTTAGTATCAAGTATGAAAAAAAGCGGACAATATTCATAGTCATCTCAAAACTTAAAATCCAATTCTCCGATTGTTCCAATACTCATTCCACCGCTCACTAATCCGTTAGTTTGACAGCTCTACTCATTATACACCAGCCAACAAAACAAAGTCAAAAAAATATATCTCAACCCAAGATCCACTAGATATTAAATTAAGAGCTATTTCTACATGGCTAGCTAGCCCTAGATCTAAAAGCATCATCACATCCCCCACACGAACACACATATATACACATCATCAACCCACCACCCATTTCCCCTCCCCCCTCACCAAACCCTAAACTCCCCCAAAGAGCCAAACCCTCTCTTCACCAAAACCATGAACATGAACCAGCAGCAGCAGCAGGAAGAGAAAGTGACGATGGACCTGATCCCGCCCTCCGACCACCTCTGCTACGTCCGATGCAACTTCTGCAACACGGTCCTGGCTGTCGGGATACCGTACAAGAGGCTCCTCGACACCGTCACCGTCAAGTGCGGACACTGCAGCAACCTCTCCTTCCTCAGCACTCGCCCTCCTCTCCAAGGCCAGTGCCTCAACGACCACCAGTACCCCCACCTCTCCCTTCAGGTAAATTGTTTTTTGGTTCCAGATTGACTCGGTTCGGTTTGATTCAATCTACACCCTTTTTGCTTACTTTGTTTTCGGTTTGTTTCGAGGAGAAGCAGCCTGGAGGAGGAGGTGGAGGAGGTGGAGGTGGGTCAACTGGGTTTTGCAGTGAGTTCAAGAAGCTCGGTCAATCGTCGTCGTCTTCTTCCTCCTCTACTGATCAGCCGCTCTCTCCCAAGGCTCCCTTCGTAGTCAAACGTGTGTAACGTTCGATCCCTTATCCTTCTATCTTGTGTTTCCTATCTCGGACAAAAAAAAAAGATCAACGATTTCATTCGAATTTGTTGAATTTTTTTAAGAAAAAAAACCATTCAATTTTTTCAAATTTTTCTTTCATTTAGAGCATGTTTGATTTTAGTGTATTGGGATTGTGTTTTGAGTGAAATGGTAGTTTTTTTTCAATTCAAAATTTGTATATATCAGGGAAATTTTGAGCTTTAAAACATTTAAAATAAAACTCTAAAATGAGTTTTATAAGTTTTCAAATTATAATTTATTTAATTAATTTAAAATTTCAATACTATCATTTATAAATTATAAAGTCTACAATCGATTCTTATAAAACAAAAGACATTTAAAAAAAATTGTACATTTCTACTACAAACCCCGGACAAAATAGCTTCTAAATTCCAAATAAAGGTTTTGAGAAACAGTATACCGTTTTAAAGACTACCGTTTTAAAAGAAATTATCAATCGTCAAAACACAAAATCCAAACGTGACCTTAATCATTTCTCTTATCTTTTCAATTTTGCGGCACGGCAGCGCCGGAGAAGAAACACCGGCTTCCGTCTGCTTACAACCGCTTCATGAGGTAACTAATTTAAGCGTTACTAATTATAACATATAGTATTTTTAAGCAAATGTTTGATGTCTAAAAATTAGCTTAATTAATGACGAAAAACAATGATTAATTAAATGAGCAGGGAGGAGATCCAAAGGATCAAGTCTGCAAACCCTGAGATACCACACAGGGAGGCCTTCAGTGCTGCTGCCAAAAATGTATGCTCCCATCTTTTTTGTTTAGTAACCATAAAATCGAAACCGGGTTAAATTAAATCTAATATGACCGATCGATTCATTTCGGTTCTGGCAGTGGGCAAGGTACATTCCAACTTCAGCGGGAGCTGCCGGATCGTCAGTTTCAGGGAGCAATACTAATAGTGTAAGGCTCTGTACCCATATACAAAGATGGAAAATACCCAGAATTAGAAATGAATAATTTTATTATTTTCTCATTTTGGAATTTGGATTTCTGGCTGTTTCAGGGGTTGCATTTTGCAGGGATGAGGTGATTTGTGTTAAGAGATAAATCCCATGCTGTTAAGAAGTGATGATGATTAACGGGCCGTTTGTCTTTGTGTTATTAGGGTGCTTTAAAATTTCAGTTTTGAGTTTTTTTTTTTTGGTTAGTTTAATGTTGTTTATGTTTTCTCAGTTTCTGAGTCTCGAATGAATATCAGTTCACCTCATTTGCAACTTTCAGCTTCATAATTGTGGTTACAGATCGAGCATTCCATAGATTTGTCTTTACCGGTATTGTTTTTTTTTTAATTACACCCTTAAACTTTCATTACACCGGTCTAGTTCATAACAAAATTAGCATGGTCAAAAAAGTTGCTTGATCACAAAATTATGTGTGTGTTTTGCCCAGATTCGACGAATATAGTTATAGACACACTTGTTAAAAGCCTACCATCCTGAATAATAATCTAATTGAATCAAAAAATTAAATACCTCATAACGTATCCAACCTAAACATTTAATAACAAGTCAACTAGTCTTCTATTTTTCTTTTGACATTGAATTACAATTCGGTTGATTCGTAACTTGATCCATTCATAATATGTAATTTAATTTTTCTATGATTCATGAATTGAGTAATTCAACCTGTAATATATATATATATATGACTAGTCTAACCTGTTTGTCTGAGCTTTCACCGCTCGAATCATAGGCTTAAGAGAAATCGGGCTTTATGAGCATAATGTTTGGGGCTTGTTCTGGAAGGGATTCCAGCCCATTAGTGGATTGATGGCCCACGTTTAAATGTTGTTTAGTAGCTTCCATTTCAGCCCATTAGTGGATTGATGCCCTAATTTTGTAAAATTGAAATATAATTATTTTGATAATAAAGTTGTGTGCGATTTAAATTTAATTTAGTTACATCTTAAAATAATATTTATTTTTTTGTCTATCTTATACTGACCAATAAGTTTAGTGGGAAAAAAACAATGAGTTAGCAGAAAAATGGAGTACATGATTCAATCATAGCAATGTTTTTAACCATCTAGCTATATTGGATTAATCTTACAGATTTGATGATGTTGTTATAAGGGAAATTGGAACTTTTTTTTTTCAAATGGGAACTTTTTTAAATATCTTATTTTTTATAAAATACTTAAAATTTGTATTAATATTTTCCAAATTAGATTTATGTTTTTCATGTTCAGATATTTTGAAAACTTTGAAGACAAAAGAGATACAAAATTGTTTGACCCTACATCACATAGAACTCCATTTTTTTTTTGATGTTACCTTATGTTTTAGATGTTACATAAATAAGATTAGACATGTGTTAAAATTCCAAATTATATCTACTTGTAAAATTATATGTCATATTTAAATTTAATCTGTACGATACTATGACAATCATATGTGTATGATTTCCAGATAAAATAAAAAGACCATAATACTATTTTCAGCAAGAACACAATATGTCGACATCGATGGATAAACCAATTGGCCCCGAATAAAAAATTTTTGTAGTTATTAATACTAACAAATTGCATGATAAGCTCTACTAGTTAACCAAATTCAAACTCTAGTATTGGTCCCCAACAATTTCAAAGTCACTCAATGGTGTCTTTTCATTAGCCATCAAAAGCGACAATCGAACACCACTTTCATAGGAAAGTGTGTTCATCCCAAAAAATCTTAATTACCGTCCGATTTTAAACAATATATACTTGATAGGTTATCAGGCACCTCACCATTTATGACGACATCACCCCTACAATTTCTTCTATTCTATCCTAAACCAAGTTGATTTGCTTTTTATCAAATAAGCTGATTGGCCTATTTTGAGTTCCATGTTCTGTTTGCTAGTTCGTTTGATACGAATCGAATCAGCTAGGTTGAATTAAGTTAAATAGGTTGAATGGGTTGTAACTTGTATCTAGGACAGTATACATGACAATAATAAAGGGTGATGTAGACATAAATACTGAGTTGACATGGTGATATATGTCAACTTAATGGAGTTTTTGGACAGAGAGTTGTAAAGATGACCATATTGTTACAATTGAAATGGATTGGTGGTATGTAGTTAGGCTATTATCTAAACATTGATGACCAGGTTGTTAAAAACCAATAGATTGATGACCACAATGGGTATTAATCCGACAAATGACATAATAGAACAAAGACACTGATTTGCTTAACTTACTTTATATTTTTTTATCAAAGTTCAGGTTGGAGTGTTGGACTGATGTTATAAGCAATTGTTTTCCTTGAACCCTTGTGGTTGTATAGTTTTATGCCGAAAAGGATTCCCAACGCCGGCCAAGTGATGGGCTTTAATTTTATCTTAATAATCACCTTTTCCATGGATTCCAATAGGAAGTGGGTTGACTAAAGCTTTATCAGCTCAAAAAGTCGAGCTTTTTCTGCAATTAGCCATTTGGCTCAATCATTCAAACTTGGGATATGGCTTGTTTATAACCAAGGTACAGAAAGTAAGAGCATAGATGCATGCCAAGCATTCTTTACACAGAACAAAGGTTCCAAAAGGCCAAAAGGGGAGGCTTACATCAGAGATTCCAAGACAAAAGGAAGTAGCTTTACAACATGTACACACACTGATACTACACTATTTATTAACCTTTATGTCCCTTTCCAAGTCCACCCCTTCAATGCCTGAAAGGGTTTCTGGACCATGGTTGGTTCATGGTGGATTCCTTAATTAGCAAAAAGCTGCAGAAGTAGGAGAATCAGATTTGGAACAGTATCTTACAGCAAACAAACCCATATTCTGTTCTTTTGTTTCTGTTTCTGTCTGTCATCTTCACCTAGAAATGGTAACTCGAAAGCCACTAACCGTGTTTTGAAACCAATCCGAATCGGGATGAAACTTGATGATTGACAGCAAACACTTTTCTCTCACACTCTTAGTCCTTCAGTAGTGAGGAAATGAAACAGATCCTCGGTCTCGTTCTTCATTTGTACGAGGCTCCTCTGCTGTTCAACTCGTTGAAGATGCGACGAAAGCTGAAGCAAATCGACTGTACGTTCGTTTTCAGGAGAGCCGCGGTTATTCCTTTTCGAGTCTGGATCTGGGATGTTGTGAGGAGGGAAAAGTCCATTTCTTTTCCTGTGAAACTCAGCGGCATCATGTTCAAGATGATGGTTGACATGGATGGGATTCGTTCGACATGAGCAGAACTCGTATTTGCCAAATGAACCTAAGCTGGGGAAGGGCTTAGCCATTGGATATCCTCTTAGTGAACCATGGCTGCTGAAGTAGTGCTGAGATTCATCTGACAGAAGAGAGAGAGCACGGCTAGAGTGATGGTTCGAACCATTGCCGTGGTGGTAAGAGACTGGACTTGTTGACAGCCACTGGTCATTATATGGATATGCTGTCTCGGTGTTGCAACACGACCTTTCCTTGAACAAAGAATGACTGTACCAGTTAGTTTCGGTACGCAGATTACGATGTGGTACTGTGAGCATATCTTGGAACAGAAATGACGATCTCTTAGGCAAAGGAGCAAGAAAACTAGCGCCTTCCGCTGCAAAATTCAAGTACAATCATAACCTTTCGTAACAATTCTTTTGATGTCGAGGATCAATGATAAATGTGTGATATGGACATTGTAACATGAAACGGGTTTGAGTATGCATCCATTTATAGAAAATGAGCTTTGGAAGGTCTTATCATTAGCGTATTGTTGAGTATACCTTGATATTGTTGCAGTAACTTGTAGCCATTGCTAGAGAGGCCACCGAAATGAGGCTTCCTCCTCCGCTCGTTGTGGCCAGCTAGGCGTTTTCGACAGCTACGCTTGCCATCGTCAAACTCCGATAGAAGATGGAACCTAGTGGATCAAAATATATATAATTAAACTTCAAAAACAAACAGTTATCTAATAATTAGCATAGGAACTGAAACCAAAAAAACTCAGAGTAGCAAGTAAGCCAAACCTGCTGCACTGTTGACAAAACCTCTGTTGAATCCCATTAACAACCACATTAGGAGTCTTAGTGTGGACCTCACAAACTCTATGCCTCTTGTGATAATCCTTCAACAAGCTAAGATCCTTGTTACAGCCATAGACTTGGCACAATGGAGTCACGATTCGAGCTCTCTTCGCTTGAAAGCCGGGCTCCGCAAAGTCCAGCAGTGACCTCTTCTGGCAAAACTCACCACCATTCTCAGCAAACCGACCCAGATTCAAATCGATGATAAATGACGAATCCAGGATGTTGGACTCCACTAGCGAACTCGAATGTTCGATCGATCCAGAATCCAACGGGGAGTTTGAAGCAGCAGCGAAGTTATGAGAATCAAAACCACCAACCTCATCACTACTACCACCACCAGCAAAGCAAGGACTTCTTAGGACATCATCATGAAACCCTAGATCAACAAACTCCAGGCTATCAATATCAGCTGGAAAATCTACTTCATGGCTGGTGAAGAAACTAGCTTTCCTTTCTGGAGCATAACTCCATGGCTCCGTCATACTACCAACAACCAAGCAGAAAGCTGAAGAACACTTTGCAAAGAAGATCCCAGTTCCTAATAGCATCCAAAGTCAAAACTTCTGATTGGTTAATCCGTCTTTTTTATTCAATGGATTAGAGAATGAAAGAACTAACACTAAGCAAGAATATTCCCAGACATTACTGTAAAATTTCCCCCTATAAGTAAGTAAATGAGTAACCGTTATCCAAAATTAAATGAACTGGAAATTTTTTAGTGATAGCGACAGCTTACACAGAAACCAAACGGAATCAGGAAGCAAACAAAATCCCAATACAAAATATAGAGGAAATAGATTTCAACAGTGTCTACAAGAATGGTTCATCTGGGTAGCTCTGGAATTGTATGGAAAGAAATGGGTTGTCACCAGATTCCAGTAATTCTCGTCACAGCTTCTAGGGAAACAAACGGAACTCACGAACAGTGAAATTAAGGCAGAGATAGAATGATAGATGAACTTACCAGGGGGAAATGGCGATTTGGCGAATGAGAGAAACCAAGGAAACAGACGATCAAACGATAGGTGGGAATTTAAAAGTCGTTGTGTAGACAGTGTTAGTCAAAACATGATCTCTCCCAGCGAATGATTAACTTAAATAGTCCGGAAGGTTTGCCCAATTTTTCGATAAGGTTTTTAAGTCTTGAAATGAGATAAAACACTATCGAGCTACTGTTCCATCCTCGCTTCGTCCAATTTTTTTCGTCAATTTGACACGCTGTTTGTCCACGTAGGTATATATATTTTAATTGGAAGAAACCGATTCACTTAAAAAAAACCAACCCGATCCACCCAGCAATGTAGAGGAATAGGATCCCTGGAGTGATGAACTCACCACATCTACTAATAATTAATTTACAAACCCACAAGAGCACACAGCTTGGAAACGAAATCATCAGTGTAAGAATGATTCCTCAGCAACAAATTACCAACTTCACTCTCTTCATCCATCGCCGTGCCAATAGTTCTGCTCAACTCCTCCTTATCAATCCACCCACCGCTGTCCTCAACTTCCACTGCCACTTTCAGCTCCTCCGCCATGAACATCGCCGTCGCCGACTGCAAAACAATGTTCGGCATCAACACAATCTTACACTCACTTGCCAGAGCCTCCCACATTGAACTGCTCCCACAGTGGCTCACAAAGCAACCCACCCACTCATGCTCCAGAATCTCTACCTGCGGGACCCACCCATAGTGGACCACTCCCATTCCTTCAACCCTCGCCGCATAACCCGCCGGGAGCGATGAGCACCCTCGCGGCAGCTTCGTCGTCGCTACTATGAATGGCCTGCCGCATAGCTCGAATCCCAGTAAAATTTCCATGAATTGGTCCTTCTCCGACGTGAATTCGGTTCCGAACGCGCAGTATACAATCGACTTGGGTGGGAATTTTTCCATCCAATTCTACCAGTTCTGATCCTCCGGCGATAGCGAGGTAATTTTAATTTCTCTACTTTGTCGCAACAAAGGTCCAGTCAGAAACAGAGGCTTGTAAACTCTTCATCCCCGACGATGTCCGCAGCCTGCCGGAGACCTCGTTACCGGATGGAAAGCACCTTTCACAAAGCTGGTCACTTTCTGTCTTGATTTGGTTGAGGATAAAATCGGTTTCTCAAAGTGAATCGGTTTCTTCTAATTAAATTATTTGTGCCTACATGAACAGCCAGCGTGTAAATTTCCTATCTTGCCCATAGTCTATCTTCCTTTCTTCCTTTCTTGCCCTTCTTCAAGTTTTTTTCCATGAAATTTAATTTGCCCATTGTGGCAGAAAAATCAGAAAACAAATCGATAAAAACACAAATAATATTGCTAGTATGTTAATGAGTAAGATGGCTCATCTTAATCCTCATTGATTGCGGAGTTGTATCGGGACGATAAAATCAGAATTCGTATGTCATATAGCGATAGTTAATTGAATATATTAGAGTTGAATTGTAGATTGAAACATACAAATTGATGGTGTTTTAATGTGTAGGACACATATGAGTATGTACGAGGAAGATGTTGATACACCTAGATCTATATATCCCCGACTCATGCACTTAAGTTTTTTTAACTGATATTCCATATACATGTTCCGTAACATGACAACGGTATTACATGCATCGATTGAATCGAGGAGGCTCACATACTAATAGATATAAATATGATTGTCACATCTCTAATGATTGAATTCTGATTGAATCGTAATTAAATTGAAATTTTACTAAACTATTTTTATTAATAATTCAAGATCTTATAACTATACGGATACAATATTGAAATATCATAACATCATTCACCATACAAACCTATGTTAATGGTGTGCACTCTCACAACTCTATTGAATACAAAGTTAGAGATTCAATACTAAGCCTCCTTTGGGTATTGAATAAAGATGAATAATTGGAACCCAAGGGGTTCCATCAAGCAAAAAGGTTGGAACTGACGCAATTGTTTTATTGACTAATGTCTTTTTTAATGAAGGACCACTTTTTTATTTTATCATTGAAAAATTTAATATTTGTGTGTAATATGAGCACATGAGAGAGGGACTTTACTAAAAGAAAATTGGAGGAGATAAGGTGAAAAAGAAAGTAGAGAGTGTGATGGAATTTGGTATAAAACAATGTAATATAATAATGATTAAAGTTGGGAGTATTAATAAGGGTATTATCGGGATATAATATATAGTTAGCAGCCAATTTCATAAACAATGTAATAAAATGTAAATATGGGACTATATTTCATAAACTTTGTTATATAGCTAGCATCTGCATTTTGTGTGTTGTGGATATGTTATTATTAGTGTGGTAAGGATAAAAAAGAGATGTATTTGTAGCTATAATCGTGGAGATATATCATTACATTTTATGTTTACCTTTCGTAACTAATATGTTATGGATTGAAGTTGCGAGTGGAAATGAAAACAAAATCTGGGGTTCGGGTTTAGACTAGATTAAGAGTTTTGTGGACTTTTTCTTTCTTTAATTTATCCTTTTATGCGCATCTTGTAAATTCTTATTATTTTCATTAGCTTAAGAAGATATGTCATCACACTTGATTTGTCGTGTTCATCATCCTTATTTAAACGACGTTTCATGCATAATTGTTTCGGACCCAGTCGGGATCCATTTGATGTCGTTTTGGAGTATTTTTTTATAGATTGCAGGTACATAACGACATCGAGGCATTAATCGGGGCGATACGGTGTGTGTGGATGGTCTAGGACAGGCAATGCGAAGCATTTTTACATCTTCAAGAAGCTTGGATTTCGACTTGGTCCGTCTCACCAAGTCGAAAGAAGCTGCCTTGCTTGAAGCTGAGAGGACTGTTCAGGTTGCAATGGCTAAGGCCTCTATGGTGGATGACCTCCTAAATAAGAACCAGGAATTGATGAAGCATATAGAAATATGCCAGGTATGCCTACGTGATGTTCTTCATATTGGAAGCATGGACATCTGATATTTGGTGTGTGTTTGTGTATTCAACTTCTATGCTCTAATATATATACTGCTCATTTGTCCTAGGAAGAAAACAAGATTTTGGACAAAATGCATAGACAACAGGTTGCGGAGGTTGAAAAACTTACGCAAACTGTTAGGGAACTGGAGGAGGCTGTCCTTGCTGATGGTGCTGCAGCCAATGCTGTGAGGGATTACCAGCGGGGAGTTAAAGAGTTGAATGTAATGTCGAATTTATATTTCTCTGCTCGTCAGTATATTCTGTTCAACTAGCCTGGAATTATGATGTGCGCTGATATATCTTGCAGGAGGAAAAGAAAATGTTAGAACGAGAATTGGCTCGGGCGAAGGTAAATGCTAACCGGGTTGCAACAGTAGTAGCAAATGAGTGGAAGGATTCTAACGACAAAGTGATGCCTGTAAAGCAGTGGCTTGAAGAGCGTAGATTTTTATAGGTCATATTTCCTCTTCTCTCTTTCAGCGTGTGATTTCTATCTTGGCTGTCTAGTTCTTGAGCTAATAGATCAACATTGTTGCTACAGGGAGATATGCAGCAACTTCGGGAAAAACTCACCATAGCTGAGCGAACCGCAAAATCTGAAGCACAGCTGAAAGTATAGCCGGAATTTCTTTACTACGTTTGCATCATTGATTCGTTTTGAAAGGATATGGTTCTAAAAAGGGTATGCTTTGTCATTGCAGGAGAAGTATCAGTTACGACTTAAAGTTCTGGAAGAGACCTTGAGAGGGTCTTCAAGCTGCAGTCGTAGTGCATCAGATGGGAGGAGTGCGAGTAATGGGCCATCTCGGCGCCAATCCTTGGGCGGAGCTGATAACCTCCCAAAATATACTTCAAATGGCTTTCTGCCCAAGAGATCGCCGTCCTCCATAAGAGCTTTGTCTTCAGTACTAGTGCTGTCCTGAAGCATGCTAAAGGGATATCCAAATCGTTTGATGGCGGCACAAGATCACTTGATAGAGGTAGCAAAGTTCTCCTGAACGGAGGTAGCCCGAATTCCTCATTCGACCAGCCTTCAGCGGTTTCAAACGATACATTGGTTTCAAATCCAGATGATAAGCCAACTGACTTTCCACCGGCAGATAAAGAAGATAGTGTTCCTGAAATGTTGTATGATTTGTTGCAAAGAGAGGTCGTTGCTTTGAGGAAAGCCGGTAATGAAAAAGATCAAAGCCTCAAGGATAAGGATGATGGGATCGAGGTTAAACACTTAACCTCCCCGTCTTTTCTTTTCATCGGTATTCATATACTTTGTCGATACGCACAAATGGGTTTTCCAGATGTTAGCAAAGAAGGTAGAAACGTAGACAAACGCTATGGAGGTTGAGGCAAAGAAGATGAAAAGAGAAGTAGTTGCAATGGAGAAGGAGGTTGCTGCTATGAGAGTGGAGAAAGATCACGAAAAGAGAGCAAAGTGATTTAGCCACTCGAAAAGCACTGTATATGCAGCTGAGTTTTATCCTTGAAGGCTTTGCTATTCTATTGTTGGCTGTATAACCAGGAGGAAAACTAATGTCGGTCTTGTTGCTCGTGACAGAAGCATTGGCCGGGGCGGGTTAACTCGAAGCACTCAGTGACATGTTTCCAATCCCCCCACCCCCCCAGCGTTCTGTGTAAAAACCATGAAAGGTGTAAAGAAAGCAGTCCTCTGTTCATTGCATGCCGATATTTCGGAAGAAGGCATCATTCGAAAAGACGGTAAACTGACATAGAGAAACTATCTGTATTCTCTCTTCTTAGATGTCATCATCAGCAGAAGATAGTAGAAGAATAACTAACCTATTCAGGTGCTTTGATGTTATTTCTTGAACCGGGAGTGGGCAGTTTTGTCTTTTCCGTTTGTGGGATTTGTATAGGTTAGAGTGGGTTTTGTTAATATCAAAACATTGTTTATCGTAAGATGCATCATCCCCTTATCCCAGATTGGTATTGTTTGCCATTTACGGTCCCGATAGGACTGAGATGTCCCGAAATCGAATCCTGTTAATCCCGTTCGGAAAAATATAAAAAAATTTGCTCATGAGTTAGCTAATGCCGATCAACCAGATCCTCCCAAACCACTCGGTAACAACTGTGATTTCCAAACCCGAAAGTTGCAAAACTGCAACCAAAATGCTCTAACAAACAGTACTAATACTAACAGGAGCAGCATCTCTGCAATCCGGACGGCATTCTGTGCTGCTCCCTTTCGAATTTGATCTCCACAGACAAGGAGGCAACGTTTTCTACTCTTTTTCTGTCTAATTCCTGCCAAAATTACCGATTCCACTGGAATTCAGATTCAAGCCGGAATTGGATGGAAATTCAATATCAGACCTCAGATCCAGTGGAATTGATCATGTCGCTTTGCGCATTCAAAATACTTATCTGGCAAAATTTCGCCTGCATCAGGAATTGAGTTCAATTCCGAACCGATTTCTTATCTAATTGAGTCCAATTCCTTATTACCATTAATTATGTTGCCAAAATTTATAAAAAAGAATTTTAATTTGTTGTCAAAACTTATCAAAATAATAATTATTATGTTACCAAAATTAATAAAAAATAATTATTATTGTGTTACCAAAGTTAGAATCAAAGAACGTTAGCCTTTAATGATTTTGACTGAAACTGCTTTAGCTTGGTCTTATTCACATGGAAATTCCAGGCCTTTACATGGAAACCATTTGGGAAACGGCCGGCGGCCAGTCAATGATCGCCGGCGAAAAGTCCAATCTCATGACCACCCCAGAATCAGAAAATTAATTACTGATAGTTTCTTACCATATCTTCGTATCATATCCATTCATCATCACCCATTATAATGACATCTCTCTAATCAACAGTAGCCATCATTGCTAATCATCTCTCTAAATTACCCAAATCAGAAGAAAGAAAAAGCAAGAAATATTAAAAAAAACATGTACTTCTTTACCAAAAAGAGTACCAA
This sequence comes from Linum usitatissimum, assembly GCA_030674075.2. NCBI lineage: Eukaryota > Viridiplantae > Streptophyta > Magnoliopsida > Malpighiales > Linaceae > Linum > Linum usitatissimum. The sequence goes on along the minus strand of JAUJYP020000264.1, from coordinate 3,457,086 downwards.
CACAGATGATGAATTCGAAGTCACGAAACTGATGAGCCACCGCAACGGCAGACCTGTTCACAAACTAAAGCAAAAACCAACCGGAACCTTCTTTGCCGGCAAAACAGTCTACACCGGCGACGTCCTCCGAGCACAGTTCGACCGGGAGACGGAGCTTCTCCTCACGTTCGACCACCCAAATGTGGTCAAATGCCACGGCGTGGCATTTGACATTGCCGATAGCAAGTACAAGATACTTCTCGAGTACATGGACGGTGGGTCGCTTGAAGGGAAGCACATCTCCAACGTCGGTGAGCTTGCTGACGTGTCCCGCCAGGTCCTCCAGGGGCTGGCCTACATGCACGGGAGAAGGATCCCACACTGGGACATCAAGCCGTCCAATCTGCTGAGGAATGGACACGTGGTCAAGATCGCGGATTTTGGGGTAAGTAGGTACCTGACCACCATAAGGGACCATCAGGAGTTCATGGATACGCTGTCGTATGTGAGTCCTGAAAGGATTGACGTGGAGCTGAACGGCGACGTTTCTTCCGGACCGGAGTACTTCGCCGGGGATATTTGGGGCTTCGGTATGACTATTCTTGAAGCCTATTTGGGTAGGTATCCGATTGATGGAGAGCCGCCGATAAAGGAAGGTGTTTGCATGCGGCTGATGAAGGCAATTGTTGAGGCGGCGCCGCCAAGAGCCCCGCCGTCTGCGCCGGCAGATTTTTCCGATTTTATCTCGTGCTGCTTGAGAAAAGAGGCAGCAAGTAGATGGACCGCGGCGGAGCTGCTCCAGCACCCGTTCATATTGCAGCGCGGCGCCGGCGCCAACGAGTAGCGTGATTTCCCGCATCAAAATGTAGAACTTTACCTTTAAAAAAAATAAAAAATTATTAAGAGTTTTATTGTTAGTTGCGAGAAAGATTCTTCAATTACAAATTGATAGTTCTTCCAGCTCATGATATTGAGGCTGTGTATTTTGAATCATAAGACTTTCTGCAAATGAAATGAAGAAGAAATTAAGTTACAGTCAACACATAGCTAGAACAAGATACAACCTTTATTTCCCGATCATCCATTTCCATAAAACGATGTTGCAATTAATTTGGAACACAAACCAATTTGTTAGAGATAGCCACGGATCTGAGATATGAAGATTAACAAAATTGAAGAACAATAAGGTGTAGCATAGTTTACTTACGGATTAATTGTGTTGGCTGAATCTACGAGAGAAGGAAGTGACTTGTATTGTGATGAGAGGAGGCGTAAAGGAGATTTGTATTACAATGAGAGGAGACGATGAGTGCAGAAAGAGATTTGTATTACGATGAGAGGATGTGCGAAAGAAGATCTGTATTACGATGAGAGGAGGCGTAAAAGGAGATCTGTATTACGATGAGAGGAGGCACAAAAGAAAATATATATTACGATGAGAGGAGGCGGAAAAGGAAATCTGTATAGAGATGAGAGGAGTTGGAAAAGGAGATCTGTATTACGACGAAAGCAGAAGATAAAAGGAGGCGGAAAAGAAGATTTCTCTTACAACCAAAGGAGGCGGAAAAAGAGACTTATATATCAAAATAAGAGGAGGCGTAAAAGGAGACTTATATACTAATAGTCTAGGATTCGCAGAACGCAAACTCTCTAAACTAACTATTATATGAAGCCGAGGTCCATTGGGCCGATTACATTACTGGCCCTATTAAGCTGGCGAAGATTGGACTCGACCTAGAAAGCTACGAAAAATGCGGTGACCCTACTACTCATTAGGCCACGAAAGCCACCAAAACCAACACTAAGACCACACCACCAAATTCGCCACAAGGCTAGCACTGGGGCCATCACAGCATCACACCAACTAAATGGACTGGGCTACCAATTCGGTACTTCCATCTGCCATTGAACTTATATGGGCTGAGCCTGGTAAGCCCATAATAAAGACAGATAAAGGGCGCTAAAACTTTTTACTTCCCTCTCTTTGTTTCACACTAAATTCGTAAATTTCACCAAAAAAAAACACTCAAATTCGAAAACATCTCTTCACTTCTTCAGTCTTCACCTCCTGCTCCGATCTCACCAGCTGCCTTGGAGGCTGCACCAGCCCGTCGTTATCGTCACCGCCGCACTCGTGACTCGCAGGAGATCGTCCGGAACCGGTACCTGTCTTCAGAACACACAGATTCTCCTTCCTTTTCTGTTCGACGCCAATTCTAGGTCAAATCCAAAATCCACAAATCGTCAGATCGACTAATCATCTTCCACTCTCTTCGAGCTCCTCCAACTAAGTCTGACTCTGAATCTAGTGCAAAGGTACGATCCTCTAATGAATCAACTTTCTTGTAGCCGATGGAACTTCTGACGGAATCTGTAAATTGTTTTTTTTTCACGTTTTTTGGTTTCCTGTTATTATCTTCGTTCTGTGTTTGGCTTGAGCATTCTCTCATGTCAAGAGTCTTCAACAACCCGAAGCTTCTGCGTTTGATTCCTTTGGTAGCTTTGCCGTTCGTAATTTCCAGAGGACCACATCTTGACTGTCTGTCTTCAAAATTGGTCTAAGATTTCGTGAGCCTGAATTTCGATCTCTGAATCTGATTTGGAATATTAGTTAGCAAATAGAGGACATTAGCTGCATCTTTGGTTTGCATAGCAGATTTCTGGCAGTAAGGCGAAGTATACTCGTTAGAAGTTCTCATTTCTCTGTGTAAACAAACGTCCATGCTAGCATTTTACGGTTTCCTCACTTTCCTGGTGTTGTTGTCTTTGTTCTGTGTTTTGCTTGAATATTCTCTCATGTCGAGAGTTTTCCACGATCCAAAGACCTGCGAAGATTGAATAAGCTTCTGCGTTTGCTTCCTTCGGTAGCTTGGTTTCTTTTTGAAGCTTTTACTGGTTAGAGATTTCCAAAGGACACTGCTGTTGTGAACTCCTTTGCATCTTGAATTCTGCCCTTAATCGGTCTAATATTCCGTTCCCCTGCATTTCGATATCTGATTTGGAATGTTCAGTTAGCAACTACAGAACATTGGCTCAATCGTTTGTTTAAGATTGCGGCAGTTAGGCGAAGTGTAATCATTGGAAATTCTCATTTCTCTGTGTAAACAACGCTCGTTATCTTGACATCTTTGTACTGGTGTCGCCAACACTTGTGGTGCAAGTTGCTACTACATTTCTCACGATTTTTCATCTGCATTTCCTTACTGATATACTGTTTCGATGCAAAAACAAATTAGTCTACAAGCTGCCTAAGAAAGCTCTCCGCGTGAGAGAACCCCAGTTGCGCTCCATGGCCCCGTCACCAAATCCATTCCATCCCGGCGCCTCCGTCAACACCATGAAGGATGCGCCTCTACCACCACCGCCACTGCCTCACCAACTCGTCACTGTCAATGGTTCTGACTGCGACAAGTCTACCTGCAACCACAGCCCAGCCACAAACCATCGTGTCGGATCGACGATGGCAAACACTAATGGATCCACCAGCCTTGATGGCGAAACCTCCTGGCAGCCAGACGTTGCGGATCCACACTGATCATCCGACATTTGCCCAGCCGAGGTCCTAACCTCCCTCGATGATAATCTTAATCAGAATGATAATCTTATTTTTGTCACATTTGGGCCGTTCTTTTTTAAATTTTCTTTTTATTATTATTATTTTTAAAAATAACTTACAAAAAAGTTACTCTACTTAAATTCAGTAATTAATAGGCCTACAACTTTTCAAATTTTGTCAAACGAGAAATTGGCCTTAGCGAATTTGATTTAAATTATCCCAACATCTTCATAATACTTACTGCATCGCTTAAATGTTTATGTTTATGTTCGGATACCAATCGAAGATCGATACATATTTTATCAACGACTCCGATATGTTATAAATAGCAAAACCAACATTATTACAAACATAATTACTAAGTGCATTGGCACTGCTATGCTATCACCCTAATTGCGACTTAGGTTCTTAACACGCCATCAAAATAACACTCCTCATATACCCTAAGATCACCTCATACACCAACTCTAATTTAAGACCATCCAATCAGCAGAAACATATCTCCCTCTAATTCTTTTCTATTTTCGATTATTACAGAAATTAAAGAGAAAGGGGTCGAGCAAATTGTGGCCATCTCTCTACGTGTGCACATAAACAAACCCTAAAAAATCAATCACACCACTTTGTGCAAAGACCTAAAAATATAGCAGTAGCACGTTTTGGGGGCCCTCCCTTAGTCCCCAATTTCCCCAACATTGCTTTTATTACCATACACTACACTATCTACTTCTTATACAGTGGCCCTCCCACTCTTCCTTTTGATTTTTTATATTTCGTAAATACGAACATACAAATGGCCGATTTGAGAGTTGGTAGTCATGTTTTCGATAGAAATCACTGATGAGTGATGACCTATCTCATAGTCACTTTTTACTACAAAAACTTGGATTTTATGTTACGGATACAACGGAAAAAAAAATCGTAACAGAAAAGTCAATTTAATGCACAAGAGAAAAATCATCGTTGCCAAAGAGGTCAAATCTTTATGCGAGGGACATTATCGGTAGCACATGGCTGGAACTTCTTTTGTAACGGAAGAAATCCGTTTGCAAGAGATTCTTGACACCTTATGCAACGGTTGCAGTTGCTAGCGAAAGACGCGAACCCTTGTGCGACGAATCTTTCCCGTGGTGTAAGAGTTTGATACCTTGTGCAACGAGAGCCTCGCCGTGGCGTAATAGCTTGACACCTTGTGCAATGGAGCCTCACCGTAGCGTAAGAGTTTGAACCCTTGGGCGACGCTGTAAGGTAAGAGTTTGAACCCTTGTGCAATGGACCCGCTACGACCAATAATAATATCGAGTCATTTATGTGGTCATGCATGGATGTCCAAGGATTAAGCGACGTCGTCGCCTTCTTGGTATTGGCTTTTGTGTTCCCTGTAATGCAATGTTGAATGTAATTAAGCACTGAATAAAGTGTGGGATTTAGCTTATAATTCTTATTTAATTAAAGAGATCGCTAGTGCTTTTGTTATATATCTTTGGATTGAATGGGCCAAAGTTTGGCACTATATAATATCAAGATTCTGTTCCTGCTCTTGGATTTTGGCAATTTTGCTCGTCTTTTTGTGCTGATTTTGATTAGACAGATTTGTGTTTCATCTTTAACTTAGGGGTCGCCCGAAATCATCGGGACTCGTTGAGTTGGTCATCAAAGTTTGGATACCGTTGGTCGGAACTTTTTTTGTACAACCGATTTCCGGCCCATATATAATCGATTTTCATGTACATATCCTACCTAATCTCATAATAACAAAGAAAATCATTCAAATGTTTCAGTCTATATTTGCAGCATCTTCATAAATGGCTTAAAATAGTGAAACCTCAGCCAGAACTAATTAGCCATTACATTTCCAGTAAAATATGCAAACATGTCTTGACATGTACCTATTAATAGTTAGCGGTGCTCGAAGTCCGTATTATCATAGGTTTATTCATAGCTTTACGTTGATCGTTTCCGTTTTTAGTTTTTTTTTAGACAACGAAGAAAGTTTAACATATCTTCTTGATATACGTAATTGAGAATCAGGTGCCACATAACGAGAAAGTCCAGTTTAGTGAACACCCGATGTTGGTGAAAGAGTGCTTGATTTTAAACACATAACTCGATTGGTGGTCCTACGAAGAGAATAAATGTGAAATTTGGGGACCTAGCTAGCAGTAACAAGTGTAATTATTGATATATTGTAACCAAGATCATCCAATGCTTTCCCACCAAGTCAAAAAGTTGAATGAAGAGACAAGAAAATATTGTCCCATACTCATAAATCATAATAGTGTAGTTGTTTCCCATTCTTTATTTCATTTCCTCCCCCACCAAGATTTTAAACTTCAATCATTTACAGCCCACAATCTAAGCAAAGCTAACCAACCCAATCAATCCAATAGAAGACTTTTCATGTTCATCAATTCTTGAATTCTCTAATAAGGATAGTATGGTAACTTCATATGTTTTCGGCTTGGTTAAAAAACCTTTAAGGACCCTGAGTAAATTCCTTACCTCGACACAAGTAAACATAAGACTATTCCGAAAATTCTCAATAAGGAGTCAGACGTTAGCTTGTTGATAAATCTCGAACGAAGCAAAAAATAGTGTCAAATAATCTAGGAACATAACTCGGTCTTGTTATTCTCATCGGCTTCTGCATAATGACAACAAAATAGTAAGTACAAACAAAAATGTACATACATAAACCGGTTTAGAAAAATCGATCAATTTCAAATGGTGCCGCAACTACTCGAAATCGATTTCGATCCTCCAACTCCTCTTGCAATGCTACCCACATCTGTAGTTTCATAAACAGGCAAGCCATTGGAATATGCATCCAAATCAAAAATCTGCAGCTCAAACAAATCAGAGCTTGAATCACTCTCACAACCATCCTCGCCATTACCACCACCACCACAATCTCCAATCCTGATCCCATCAGGATTGACACTTTTCTCATCCAACCATGAATCTTTACAACAACAACTACCCTTTTCCACACCACCAAGCTTCTGATTCTGATCCGAAGCAGCAATAAGGCTCCTCAAGTTCTTGTATCCACTCTTGGTAGGAGTGCAAGCAATAGTACTAGTACTTGATGCCGGTACTAGTACCGGTACATGGTTGGAAGAGTACCATGACCTTGTATCAGTAATTGACCTTGTGAAATGGCTAATGCTGCTCCTCCTCTTCCTCCTCATCATCCCTGATCCTCCGGGGCTCTCGTGATCTTCCTCGTTGGCTTTTGCTTTCTTCTTCTTATTCTTCTTGGACGCCTGGTGGAACAGGGTGTTCAGGAAGCTTGCCACTCTCCCTCCCGGAGAGCTTGGCTGCTTGTGTTGTTTAGCACTATTGCTAGAACTGTTGTTACCAATATGACCCTTTTCGGCCTTCAGGATTTGGCTTCGGATCATCGTGTGATGATGGTCGAACGGTTCGATTCCGGTGCTGCTTGTAGGGAGGTCTAGGCTCATTCTGCCAGCAGAACCTGAGGATACTCTAGAGGGAAGTACTCTGGTTTTGGCAGAGGTGAGGTGAGATGGGTGGTCCTCATTGTAGGCTGAGAAGTACTTGGATGCTTCGAACACGCCGAGCTCGTTGGAGTTGGTTCTGTGGTGGATTGGCTTCTTGAAGAGCTTGGATGCTGTCGTAGACATGGCTAGCTAGCTGGAGAGAAATGAAGATGGGGGAAGAGTGGGGGAGAAGGTGAATTTGGAAAGGAAAATGTTGGGCTTGTAGTTTATTTGGGGGGGGGGGGGGAGAGTTAAGAGTGTGCTTGTGGGGAATGATTGATAGAGGTATGGGAGTGGGGAATATGGACTTATTGTGGATGGAAAAAATTACATATGTCAATAGCAATTTTTAGAATCTAAGAGCATGAAGAAATTGAAAGAAATCTCTTCAAGGTGGTTGTATCGTAAATGATATCCAGTTAGTATCATTAAAATTTGACAGATGCTATTAAAGATAAACGTAAGTGACTTCGAATGTTCGAAATAGAGGTTAATTATTGATTAGTATGCACCATATCAAACATTTTATATGCATTAAGTCGAATTGTAGATGAGTCAAAATTCTAGTTTTAGTACCTGATTTGGAAGCTTTGTATCGATAGGAGGAATGAATATTGGTGATTGGTGATTAGTGCATTTTGTGGAGAATCGTTATATCTCAATAGGGCATACATGATTTGATTATATGGCCTCTCAGAATTAAATTAAATAATGTTGAGGTCCTGATATCATGCAGAAAGTTATTGCATCTCAATAAACAATCTCGAGTCGAATCTTTGAAGTTTATTTTGGTGAATGTTTTGTATTGTGTCATTGGATTCCATGACTGGCATCTTCTGTTTGATATGGGTTCATCATGGCAACAAAGCTGGAGGGGATATCTTGGTTAAGAACATCTCCACAGAGAGAGAGAAACCCTATCTTCCTTACTCCATTGTCTTTAATTAGTTATTTTCTTCTTTTTTTGTTGTTGGGAGCTTGAAAGCTAGGCACTCTTTTAATGATTTTGTGGAATCTTCATCATATCTAACACTAATTGTTTTTTGCTTTGTTTGTTGTTGATGAGACATCTCACTCACAGGTCCCTTCAAAATTTACATGAATGACAAGATATATATTGAAAACAAATTATAGATAATTAAATATTTTGCATTCGTTGAAAAACTTGCCTTTGACTTTGTAACCACAAAATGGTCTTCAAAGTTAAAGACTAAATCAGATATGAAACCAGAAAATCAGGTTGAATTTTGAGATTTAGAGGCTAGTTTATCCACTCACAATGATTAATTTTTTCTCAAAGTAGATTTGGTGAAATTGCTTTATAAAAGATAAATAAAATAAGTAGAATATAGGTGTCATATATAGGATGTGGCCGAATTTAAATTAATTATTTTCAAATTTTCCACCACACAACGCAATTAATTATCAGTTTGAAACACTCATTTTCATTAGCTTTGGTGAGTATTTATTTTGATAAATTGATTTACCAAAGAAAAAACCCATCAATCTCTGGTTTTTTATCAGAGTGGATTTAGACTCCCGATCAATGTAAGATAGAAAATAAAAGAGAAATATTATATTAGTGTCCATTTTATAAAGTATGTTGGATTCTAACCCAAAACTCCCAATCACCACACACACAACTATATCAATCAGAGTAAATCTAATTGGACTGAAGTAGGTGTTGAAGGACTAACAAACAAAGATATAGCAGGTAAAATTAAAAGAAGGGCAGAATATCAACCTTAAAATGGGTATGAAGGTGACAATTCAGGTAGCTAGCTAGGCATAATAAATCATAAGGTATAGTCAATTTTGCATTTGAATGTGGACATGTTACTACTATACCCCTTATTAATTAAATAGGGCATGGTCCATGACAGCCAATCCGCCTCATCAATCACTTGAAACGGTGAATTTGATTCAAAAGTACTACACATAGCTAGAGCTTTGATGGTAGAGAGTAAAGTCAATGACTATTAAAGTTTTTGGTTGCGAGTTTAGTTTTAGGTGTTATCGAGATTTCTCACTTTTAATAACTAGTTTAAGGTAGGTAAAAAGGTTTGTTTCACACTTATTTAGGACCTCTCAAAAGTTTTTTATAATACAATTATGTCGAATAATGCAATACTTCTAACTCAACTAATTATGGTTGTCGATTAGTGTAGTGACAGAAGTCCAGAAGTTTCGAGTTCAAACCGTATCAACTGTTTTTTTTACTCATCATCTTCTATTTTTGTGTTTGATGTTGCTTTCTTTTTTCTTATCCACCATTTGTTGTAACATTTTCCATGGCCACATATTCTTCTTCTTTTTTAAAGTTTCCCCAAGTACCAGTACAGTCCCTACAACAACAAGTTCCTCATTCTTTGTTCCCCAATTTTCGACTTATTACGAATTTACAATGAACTGGTTTTTACCATAATATCAAAAATTTGATATTAATAGACATGTGCAAACTTTCAAACTCAATGAATGTAGTTTTTGGTTAATGTGCATTTTTTTCATAATAACTTGAATTAATGAGATAAACTAGTTCTTGACATCCACTTCCTCCAATACTAGTGTAAAATTCTGACCGAGTAAATTAAAATTGTCTATATCAGTATACAAAAATTATATTATGAATGTGCAACAAAATATGAGAGTGCCATATATCAAATTGCCAATCTTTTTCAAAATATAATTGTAAAATTTTGTATCGAATCACCAACTCGCATAGATCACAGCAAAGTACTTGCAGGGGTAAACACAAGCTTTTGATGCAAGCCCATTTGACAAGGATATGAGCAAAGGCCCCAAGTTGTGGGCTCACTCGTTGTGGGCTCACTAGTTGTTGAGGGAAGACTGCGGTCAGACTTTTAAGCCCAGCCAAGAGGTTCTGGAAGAGATAACTAATCATTGTTACTACTTATTAGTGGTAAATACTCCATACAAAAAAAGCATATATATTTATCATTAACTTACTCGAAATAAGCATATGTCATGGAAAACCGTTTAATTAGCGCTTCGACAAACATTCAACAATTATTCTATTTTATCCGTTCAGTGTTTTGAACATATATGATTTTTAGGTGAATACTTCGATACCTTAAAGATATCGATAGCATAAACTCTAAAAAAAATCTCACATTTTAAAATTTAAAATTCAAAACATAAATCCTAAAGTCCTTACAGTAAACCGTAAACTCTAAAGAATGATGTTAACACCCTAAACACTAAACACTAACCCTCAAACACTGCATCTTAAACTCAAACTCTAAATCATAACACAAATTCTAACTTTTAACAATAAACCAAAATTAATAGATCATAAACCCTAAATAATAGAATCTAACCTCTAATACTATGTCTTGAACTCTAAACATAAACAAACAACCTTACTAATCAAATTTTAAAGTACAGAATATGACAAAATAAAATATAAAGAGTATCAAAACCCTTAAGATACCAAAGCATTTTTCATCATTCTTAACACATAAAAAAGCCACAAATTGAGGAGAATAATTATTAGAAAAAAGTTGAGAAACCCTACAATTTCATGACAGGCACGTTGTTGAATAGCCCTACACTACACATGATGCTCACCAACAACAAAATAAAGGCAACAAATAAACCCCAACAATCATTCCCTTCCAGAAAAGCAATTCACATAAAATACACAAACTAGCAAAAAAAATTGATTTGATTAAAAGGAAATAAAACCTTCTCAACCCGTTTTATTCATTATAATTCTCTAACTTAGCCGTATAAAATATCTAAACCTGTTATGAAGATAATAATGTAGTGAATGCCCAATTGTGTAACTCTCATTCTATGATTAATGTATTTTATTCCCCTCCTTTATGTGTATGATTCAATGTATTTCATTCCCCTCTTTTATGTGTAATAATATTAGAGAGTGTAGGTTATGATTTCATGAGCCTATAAATAGAGCTCTCATTTGTAGCATTCTATACACCTCAATAAGAAAGTACTTCTCCTCCCATGTTCTTGTTCTCTTCTTTGTTCTTAGTTTTATAACACGTTATCAGCACGAGTGCTTTCTGCCTATTTTCTCGAAGTTTTCACGAAGGTTGTTATTTGCTATATCTTGTTTTTCAAAGTTATTATTATTATTTATCTTGTTCTTTTATTTGCTTATAAAATCTTCTTTTTCAAAATTAGAGTTAGAGAAAGGAATCCATTTCTATTTTTTTTTATATGTAACAAATGGTGGTCTTTCTCATTTTACCGATTTCAAAAACTACTTTGTCATTTTTCTATTGATGACTATAATCAAACGTTTATATTGGTCAAATATCATGTCTTTATAGACGGCCTAAACGTTTAGTTATCATCATGTATATTTTATAGTATATATTATTATGACCTATCATATTTTATATCTTCCGTTTCGTTCCATAGTGTTTTTTTTTGCTTGTATGTTGCCTTTTTAATTCATGATCAATTCTAAAATAGATATAGTTTCTATTTTATTATGGCATATGCATGAGTATCTCTTCTAGGCAACAATATTTATAAAATATTTTATGCATTTTTCTAAGTGAACTCACATTATATCGTTAGCATTTTTTCCATCCTATTTTAAATGATCATATCCATATTTATCATATATATATATATTTTCTGTTTTTTGTGTAAAAAAAACGCAAGAAAATATGAATTTCAATTTGAATGAGTGACCTGCAATGATGCCTAACTAGGTAGTTAGTAAACTCATTTAGTGTTGGCCATAATTCTTGCTACATATATAACGTGCTTGAATTCTTAATAATTAACAAAGCATTCTAAAAATATATATATGTTATTTTAGCCGTTATACAAATATATTAAAATTTATCATCTCATTATAGTTAACTCTTTTGATTTTGTGCATTTTATTTATAATTCATGAATACCTCTGTTTTTTTGTTCCTACCCAAAAGAGAAAACCTTTATCACTATTTAAATGTCTATATAGTTATGTTTCAAGATGGGTATGCCACTATTATTATTATTATTATTATTATTTCTTTAAAGTATTCTTTATTTTTATGTTAATGAATGTTCCATTACCGTTACTATTTTAATTATTATATCATTTTCATATGTTTTATTATTTGGCTTATAATATATTTGTAATTCAATTTGCTTCTTTTATAGCATGTCGAATATTTCCAAATTTGAGTTTGTGGCCCTTGACGTTTCGGGCAAAAATTACCTCTCGTGGGTCTTGGATGCTGACATCCATTTGCAAGCCAAAGGGTTGGGCGACACGATTAAAGATGAAACCGAAACATACGCCCAAGACAAAGCCAAGGCTTTGATCTTTATTCGCCACCATCTTGACGAGGGCTTGAAAAACGAGTATCTCACCATCAAAGATCCTCTCGAATTGTGGAATAATCTCAAAGACCGATATGACCACCGAGAACGGTGATTCTCCCTCGAGCTCGTGATAATTGGGTGCATTTACGCCTACAAGATTTCAAATCCGTGAGCGAGTACAATTCGCCCTCTTCAAAATTTGCTCGCGGTTGTTGCTATGTGGCGAGAAAATCACTGATAAGGAAATGCTCGAGAAGATATTTTCCACTTTCCATGCTTCCAATATAGTTCTCCAACAACAATATCGGGAGAAGGGCTTCACCAAATATTCTGAATTAATATCATGTCTCTTAGTAGCCGAGCAAAACAATGACCTCTTATTGAAAAATCACCAATCACGCCCCACTGGTATGGCTCCATTTCCGGAAGCTAACGCGACAAATGGCCACAATTTTGATCAATATCGTGGCCGTGGCCGTGGTCGTGGTCGTGGTCATAACCGTGATGGTGGTTATGGTCGCAATAATGTCCATGGTCGTGGACGTGATTATGGTCACGGTCGCTTTCAGAGATTCAACCACTCTCCTCGTCCACATTTCAAACGGGATGGGCGAATGAATAAGGAACGAGGTGGGCCTAGCAACAGAAACTTTCAAAATATGTGTACTAGATGTGGCGGCGATCATTGGACTCGCACTTGTCGTACACCTAGACATCTTATCAATCTTTACCAAGAGTCAAGGAAAGACAAGAAGGTTGAAACCAATATGGTCATTGAGGAAGGTGTTTTGAACCATGGCCAATTTGATACCACTCATCTGGATGTTGTCGACTTCTTTCCTCCTCATGATGGAAATGTTGAGAAATAAGATTGTTGTTGAGATATCTTTTATTACAAAAATGGTGCCTTGATGTATGCACCTTATTATCGTTCTCATTTGATTTGTTTGAGTTTGTTTTTCTTGAACGTGTTTTCTCATTTTTTTTTATTTCTTTTTATTAATGAATTTCCCATCATAATTGTCCCTTCTAATATGGATTATCATTTTCGTGTTATAGCATGGATACTACTGCCATCCATGACAACATAAAAAATGAGGATGTGTGTCTCATCGATAGTGCTTCCACTCATACTATTCTAAAGGATAAGAAGTATTTTTCTCATCTAGTGATGCGAGAAGCTAATGTTAGCACTATATCCGGTAGTAGTAATTTAATTGAAGGCTCGGAAGAGCAACCGTGCTACTACACGGAGGAACTAGAATGCATATTGATGATGCATTATATTCTACAAAGTCTCACCGCAACTTATTAAGTTATAAAGATATCCGTCGTAACGGATATCACATCGAGACAATTGAGGAAGAAAATAAAGAATATATTGCCATCACAAATATGGTAGATGGTAACAAATGTTATCTTGAAAAACTACCATCTATTTCTTCGGTTTGTACTACACTTTTATTAGTACAATTGAATCACATTCCATTATAAACTCCAAGTTTATGGATCGTGATAGATTTGTAGTTTGGCATAACCGGTTAGGCCATCCCGGAACAATTATGATGCGTAAAATACTTGAGAATTCCCTTGGACACTCATTGATGAGTAAGCGAATTCCCCAATCGAATGATTTGGCTTGTATTGCATGTTCTCAAGGAAAATTGATTATCCGACCATCATCGATAAAAGTGAGAAATGAATCGCTCACATTTTTGGAACGCATTCAAGGCGATATTTTTGGACCAATTCATCCATCATGCGGACCATTTAGATATTTTATGGTTTTAATTGATGCATCAACTAAGTGGTCACATGTATCGTTATTATCCACTCGTAATTTGGCATTTGCGCGATTACTTGCTCAATTGATCAGATTACGGGCACGCTTCCGGATTATCCGATAAAAACGATACGCCTTGACAATGTTGGTGAATTTACTTCACAACATTTTAATGATTATTGCATGTCCGTCGGAATTGATGTTGAACATCCAGTAGCACATGTTCATACACAAAATGGTTTAGCGAATCTCTAATCAAACGCTTACGGTTAATAGCAAGACCATTGTTAATGAAGGCAAAGCTTCCCACTTCATGTTGGGGGCATGCTTGTCTTACATGCAGCATCATTAATTCGCATCGAGCCAACAAGTTATCACGAGTATTCCCCCTTACAAATGGTTTTTGGTCGGGAACCGAATATATCCCATCTAAGAATATTTGGATGTCTTGTTTACATCCCTATTACACCACCACAACGCACTAAGATGGGACCTCAAAGGAGGTTGGGAATTTATGTTGGGTATGAGTCTCCCTCGATTATAAAATATTTAGAACCAATGACGGGAGATTTATTCACGGCTCGTTTTGCCGATTGTCACTTTGATGAATCAGTTTTCCCAACATTAGGGGAGAAAATAATAAGGTGGACAAAGAGATCTGTTGGAATGAATTAGCATTATCTCATTATGATCCTCGTACTAGACAATGTGAACTAGAAATTCAAAAGCTAATTCATTTACAAAGTTTAGCGAATCAACTGCCAGACGCTTTTACTGACCCACATCGAGTAACCAAATCTCATGTTCCAGCAATGAATGCTCCATCAAGAGTAGATGTCCCTATTGGACATTATGAAAATACAAATGAGTCTAAAGCACGTCTGAAGCGTGGTAGACCTATCGGTTCCAAAGATAAAAATCCTCGAAAAAGAAAAGGAGCTGTAAATCAAGATGGTCCAATCGAGGATAAGCTACCAAACATTGCCGATATATCAAGACAAGAACAAAGATCGGTACCTGAACATATTGAAAATAATGAAATCTCAATCAACTATGTCTTGGATGGTAAACAATGGAACCGCAATACGCTTAACATCGATGAAATTTTTGCTTATAATTCAGCGCTGAATGTTATTGATGAAAATGAGGATTATGAGCCAAAATCCATGAATGCATGCAAAAAACGAAAGGATTGGCCAAAATGGAATGACGCAGTTAAGGCAGAATTACATTCTCTTGAAAAACGAAAAGTTTTTGGACCTGTGGTCCTTACACCTGATGATGTCAACCCCGTCGGGTACAAATGGGTTTTTGTAAGAAAACGTAATGAAAATGGTGACATTACGAGGTACAAGGCACGCCTTGTTGCCCAAGGATTTTCACAAAGACGCGGAATTGATGATGAGGAGACATATTCTCCTATGGTGGATGCAACTACTTTTCGTTATTTGATCGTCTGGCAATTCGAGAAGGATTAGATTTGCGTCTCATGGATGTCGTAATCGCCTATTTATATGGATCACTTGATAACGACATCTATATGAAACTTCCCGAAGGATTTCATTTGCACTGAAGCTTACAAATCAAGTTCTCGAGAACGTTATTCGATCAAATTGAATAAATCCTTATATGGATTGAAACAATACTGCGAAATGTAGTATAACCGCCTTAGTGAATATTTGATCAAAGAAGGATATGCAAATGATCCGATATGTCCATGTGTTTTCCTAAAAAGATTAGGAACCGAGTTCGTTATCATTTCGGTTTATGTTGATGACATAAATATCATTGGGACTCCAAATTAGCTTACAAAAGCAATCACCTGCTTGAAAAAGGAATTTGAGATGAAAGATTTGGGGCGGACAAAATATTGTCTTGGTTTGCAGGTTGAGCACCTACCAAACGGTATTCTTGTACATCAAGAAGGATACACTACTAAAGTGTTGAAACGATTTTACATGGATAAATCACACCCATTGAGTACCCCGATGGTTGTCAGATCACTAGATGTGAAAAAAGATCCCTTTAGACCTCGGGAAAGTGATGAAGAACTACTTGGTCTCGAAGTACCTTATCTTAGTGCAATCGGTGCACTAATGTACCTTGCCGGTCATACAAGACCCGACATATCATTTGCCGTTAATTTATTAGCAAGATATAGTTCTTCTCCCACACGAAGACATTGGAATGGTGTCAAACATATATTTCGCTATCTGCAAGAAACACAAGATATGGGATTATTCTTCTCGAATGAATCAAAAGCAGATTTGGTAGGATATGCAGATGCTGGATACCTATCTGACCCTCATACTAGCCGATCACAAACTGGTTATTTATTCACATGTGGTGATACAGCAATTTCTTGGCGCTCTGTGAAACAAACACTTACCGCCACATCATCTAACCATGCTGAGATTTTAGCAATACATGAGGCTAGTCGTGAATGTGTTTGGTTGAGGTCTATAATTCAACATATTCGAAGTTCGTGTGGATTAACTTCTAAAAGATGGCTCCGACACCCTTGCATGAAGATAATGCCGCATGCATCGTACAATTGAAAGAGGGATACATCAAAGGAGATAGAACAAAACATATCTCTCCTAAATTCTTCTTCACTCATGACCTTCAAAAGAATGGTGACATTACTTGTCAAACAAGTACGTTCAAGTGATAACTTGGCTGATTTATTCACTAAGACTCTTCCGCCATCAACATTTGAGAGACTAGTTCGGAAAATTGGAGTTCGGCGACCGAGGGACTTCAATTGATATCATCATTAGGGGGAGTTGATACGCACCGCACTCTTTTTCCCTTAACCATGGTTTTTCCCATTGGGTTTTCCTGGTAAGGTTTTTAACGAGGCAGTATCAAACGCGTATTCAAAAAATGATGTATATCGTTAACCAATGGACATTCAAGGGGGAGTGTTATGAAGATAATAATGTAGTGAATGCCCAATTGTGTAACTCTCATTCTATGATTAATGTATTTTATTCCCCTCCTTTATGTGTATGATTCAATGTATTTCATTCCCCTCTTTTATGTGTAATAATATTAGAGAGTGTAGGTTATGATTTCATGAGCCTATAAATAGAGCTCTCATTTGTAGCATTCCATACACCTCAATAAGAAAGTACTTCTCCTCTCATGTTCTTGTTCTCTTCTTTGTTCTTAGTTTTATAACAAAACCGTTATAAATTACTACAAATTGTATTAATTTTTCAATTATAAAATTTGTTTCATCCGTCTTAAAAGATTTCCCCGTAAAATGATTTATATCGCTCGTCTCCGTCTCTATTTCGTTTATCTTTGTTACCTCTTTTTTCTAACATTACACTCTAAATAGTTCCCCATCAATAACTCAGAAACTTTGTTCAATCATGGCAACTTTTCCTTTCCCCCACCACTTTCTTCTTCTTCTTCCATTTATAATAACTGTCGGCACCCCATTTAACCAAAACTAATTAATCAAAGCCGACAAGCAAACCAATCTGCAATGGGTGCAAAGACAGCAGCAGCAGGGGGGTTCTGCCTCAACCGCATCCGCCCACACGTCAGAGTAGTCCGGTCCCCGCAGCAACCTGACCGGCCGAAACTAGATGATCATGACGGCGGAGGTAAAACTACGCCGACTGAGGCGGTGGCGATCGGAGGAGGAGGAAGGAAGGTGATGATAGTGGTGGATTCGAGCGCGGAGGCTAAGGTTGCTCTGCAGTGGGCGCTTTCCCATACTGTTCAAGTGCAGGACACTCTGCTTCTTCTCCATGTTGCCAAGCCATCTAACAACCATGGCCACCAAGGTTTTGACAATTAGTTTGATGATTGTCAAACAAATTTGGGTTGTTCTTGGTAAAATTTGTGAACCTAATAAGTTGTTTTTTATTTTCTTGGACAGGGTTGATGAAAGGAAGAGGTTCAAGAGGTTATGAGCTGGCCAACTCTCTAAAGAAAATGAGCCAGATGAAGAGGCCAGAGGTGGGTTTTGTTATAATTCGAGTTATTGTGATGAAATGGGTTTGTGCTATGATTAATATGGATTGTTTCGGTTGTAATAAGGTTACTCGGCATGATTCACAAAATTTTGTGGACTTTTTTGGGTCGAGTACTAACGGGTTGAGGTACTTGAGTTTTACCATTTTAGTTTAGTCGTCTTCATCGTATTCCACGAAGATTGATTAAAAATTTGGATGATTTAGTGCACTAGGTCGAATTATGTAAAATTTAAAAATATTCCACATATGAAAAATATAATAATTCCTTTAGAAATATAAAAAAAATTAAGTAACATTAGAGCCCTAAACTCCTAGATGGGCTAAGCTTCCTTAAAGTCGCCATTGATTAGAAGTTGGTTGTAAGTTTAGGATGTTAAATCGATTTTGAAGTTTAAACACTCACCCACTTATCGACTCAAACTAATTATGTTCCGCCCAATTCTTCATAGGCCGAACTCAAATCAGTTTCCCCCCACAATCTATGGTTGTAATATCGTAACATAAACCCCACCTGAATGACATTTTTATGCATCATGGTCGTAATAGTTGTAACACGTTAACATGACAATTATGAATGTACTATTATAGTAAGAAATGTCATATAAACCAACGGATTATTGGGATGTAACGATGATCAGGTGGAGATAGAGACAGTAATAGTGGAAGGGAAGGAGAAAGGTCCAACAATAGTTGAAGAAGCAAAGAAGCAAGGCGTAGCTCTGCTGGTACTTGGCCAGAGGAAGAGATCTTCGATGACGTGGCGGCTGATCATGATGTGGGCCAGTAGTAAAGTCAATGCAGCCGGCGGCGGCGGGGTGGTGGAGTATTGTATCCAGAATGCAGAGTGCATGGCGATCGCCGTCCGGCGGAAGAGCAAGAAACATGGCGGCTACTTGATCACCACTAAACGCCATAAGGATTTCTGGCTCTTAGCCTAGACAAGATGACATTAATATATATGTATTGATTCATTTATTCCAACTTTCTTTATTTGAAAACAAAGACCATGAAATGATTGTAATTATTAATTTGATCCTTTTCGATCTTCTAGTTTCGTTTTGTAAATAATTTTCATTGATTTATGTGTTATGATGGTGTCTTTGGTACATTTTTTTACCATCAACTTAGTGTTGTTTCATCAGTTCTTTTAGTAATGCAGTTTGTTGGTTAGTGGGATATTTGAAGGTATAAGATTCAAATTTAACTATGCATGAACATTTTTTTATAAGGGAATTTTCGTCTTGTTTATTTTCGAAAAAAAATTAATATTGTTATAAACACGTTGGTCCTATGTGGTGAAAGTAATGGTGGAAGTGAGTAAGTAGAAAATTTGAAATGAGTGTGTAACTAATGAACAGTAGTGATTAATTTCGATGAATGATGTATATTTTTTGTCGGAGTAGTTTAAAATTTTTAGTTAATATAAAATAGAAGAAAATAAATAGTATATTGGTGTTTGTTCACAAAATGTAGTGGATTCGAATCCTGAATTTCTGAGTTACTAACATATACCTTTATCACTGTTCACTGAAACAACTCCATTTGGACAAATAGTTGAATAAATGGCAGAAGTAGGAGATGTACGATACAAGACCACCATTTAGGGTACTCGAATTCAAAATGATAAAATTCTAACATGGCAATGTATTGTGTGAATTTTGGTATCGAATCATTGGCTGACTAGTTCAATCGAGTATGATTCTTGGGTTAAAGTTTTATTTCTCTCTTAACATTATTGTGGAAATCGAACCTTAATTTATCCTTTTAAGTACAGCCTCTCACACCCCAACATCAAACCCTCATTAGCAATGTACTTAGGTATGATGGTATTGTGCCGGGTTTTGCCCGATTTTAATCGATTTTATGTCAAGTTGGCGCTGGGCCTGTGCCTTTTTGCCGGTTCCGGTCCATTAGTTTCCCAGCTCATCGGGCTTTCTCTTGGCCCATTTATTCGTTAATCCAACTGCCTGAAGCCCATTAACTGACTGACTGTATCAACTACACATAACGAACTAACAACCAAAACCCCAACCAAAACCCTGCAAACTCACTCACTTCTCTTTCTCCTTGCTTTCCCTCCTCCGCCATCGGCAGCCATGGCGGCGAAGACTCAGAACAAAGCTCACAAGAACGGTAGTGAGAACAAGAACAAGAAGAAAAAGAAGAGTAAACGCACTGGTACAGCTGTAGTAGCAATGAAGAAGCAGGCTAGCGTGGCCGATAACCCATTTGAGACGATTTGGTCCCGCCGCAAGTTCGACGTCATCGGCAAGAAGCGCAAGGGCGAAGAGCGGAGGGTCGGGTCTGCCCGTTCCAAGGCGATCGAGAAGCGGAAGAACACGCTGCTTGTTGATTACCAGCGGAGCTCCAAGTCGTCTGTGTTCGTCGACAACCGGATCGGGGAAGGGAATGCTGAGCTCGACGAGTTTGATAAGGCTATTAAGCGGTCGCAGAAGGAGCATAAGGTTTCGTTTTTCTGTTGAATGATTGTGGATTAATGTTGTGTGTTTGTTTATGGAGAGAATTTGATTTGTGCTTATGCATTTGGTTGTTTGCAACTTTTGTTTTAGATGAAATTGGGGAAGAGGAATAAGTTCAACTTGTCTGATGGAGAGGAGGAAGATGATGAGTCCGGGAGCCCGGCACTTGGTTCGTTTGGGGGAAGAGATGATTTCGAGGATGAAATGCCGTTTGATGATGAGGACGATGGAGAACAAGATGGATGGAGAAGTAAGTTTTTGACTGACTTATTATTTTCAAATCGCAGATTGTTATCGTTACAAATGTAGTTTGTAATGCATCGAAATTCCAAATCGTCATTCAAATGTTGGTTGAAGTTAAACATCTTCTTTTGATAAAGGATTGCCATCGGAGGTGACAAGTGTTGAGCCTAACCCAGATATGCAATAGTGATGGAGGACTATTATTCAGTTTGCCATGTCTTTGTTAGATATCCAATAATGACGGAGCATTCCTTATTTTGAAGCAAAGTAGTTCCTTGTCACTGCCTGTACATTTGGTCTGGCCTTTTACTGCATTACAATGTTGTCAATGTCTGTTTCAATTCTATTTGTGATTTTTCTTACATATCTTGTATATCAAGTTGATTTCCCTGGCAAAACAAAGTGTGTTGTCAGTGACTAACAATCTACTCTTCCCCCCTTATACAGAGAAGTCTGGCATCTTAAGGAACATTGATTCTTCTGGCATGGAAGGGGACGGTAATGGTGAATTACAAGAAAATGTAAGACCATTTTCTATGAGTTACTATGTGTACATCTCTATTGTATCATGAAGGTGTCCATGGTGCTGATATGAAATCATGCTGAAACTCATCACTTCCATTATTTTATTTTGCAAGCATATCTAATTTGCTTTATCTGGCAAGAATTTTTGTGCATTGTTTGTTTCTCTCGACTAGTCAAAAGTATGACTTATCCTCAAATTAAAGCATGAATATCCCCTTGCAGATCCATAAATCCAAGAAGGAGGTAATGCAGGAGATCATAATGAAGAGCAAACATTTTAAGGTGCATATCCTCTTTTGTTTGTTTAAACTAGGTAATTTTAACTTATTTTCTGATGTAGTATGGGTGTTGCATGTAATTTTACCAGGCGGAAAAGGCGAAAGAAAAGGAGGAAAATGAGAAGCTTATGGAAGAATTGGATCAAAAGTTCACATCTTTAGAGCAGTCAAAGGCCATATCTTCTTTGATTGAGCCTACCGAGATGGATGTGGTAAAACCTGCTGTGATATTGAACCTTAACAAGACAGAAGTTACAAATGATAAGTTGCCAACTGCTAAGAGACTGGAAACACGTAGTCAGGTATTATTTGAAAACAATATAATCCCAACATATGTTTCCTAACTTCAGGCCTGATAAGAGTATCTTTCTTGTTGTGTTTGTAGGAACAACCTGATTCTTACGACAAACTGTTCTCAGAAATGGTGTTTGATATCCGAGCACGCCCCTCAGACAGGACTAAGACACCAGAAGAGATTGCAGAGGCCGAGAGAGAACGACTTGAGCGATTAGAGGTACATATATATGCTTTGCTGTAGTATGTGTAATAATTTATAATTTAGTACAAAATGTTGTAAGTATGCTGGTATTATGTACTGTACTGCCTCTAAAGTATTATCAACCTATAACTTGCACTCTTTAATTTCTGTAAAGAGGAAAAGTTCTTTGGTGTTTGAAATTTAACAGCTTGATTCAGATGTATGTGTTGCGCTTTTTTGTTATCAGTAACCATTCATTCTTATTGTATATTAAAAAAAGCAGCCTGATTCAGATAATTTGCATCTCCTAGAAAAAATGCTTTCTAACAAATTTATGGGGTTATGGCCGGAAAAGACAGGATATCTTACTGCCTCTTATTACCTTAAGTCCAATACCTTGAAAATAGGGGATCCCGAAACATGTTTTTTTTGTAATTTAGTATCAAGAAGATTTCAGGAACTTATTGTTCTTTTGCCATTTACTCAAAATGATAAGTACCCTTTGAGGTATGAACTTTGTGGTTATTCGTGGTAAGATTGCTATCCAAGACCTTAAGATGATAGGCAAACCATTGTGTGTATACGAGGTAGTGCTCTTTGTACTTTGAAGTTCCTTGAAGAGTTCACTGTGTCAGAAGTTATACTCTCTGGTTTTGGGGTTATAGATCTAAATTATTAGTTTGTAATTCCTGCCTCTCTAATTCTGGTTGCACCTGACAATGTTAGGAGGAGCGGCAAAAACGAATGGTTGAAGCTAGAGATTCTAGTGATGAAGACGACAGTGATACTGACAGGCCCTTAAACAAGAGGCACCACTCAGTATCTGGGGATGACCTTGGCGATTCCTTTTCTGTTCCAGAACCTGGAACTAGAAAGGGTTGGGTTGATGAGATTCTTGAACGTGAGGAAGCTGAAGAATCTGGGGATGAGGAGAGTGATGCTTCAGAGGGCTCAGAGAGTGGTGAAGGCGAGGATGAAGGATCAGAGGAAGAAAGTGAGGAGGAAGATATAGCACATGGCAAGGTCCAGTCTCTAAAGGACTGGGAGCAAAGTGATGATGAGAATGTTCATACAGATTTGGAAGATGACGATGATGATGAGAAGGATGTAACTGTAACGAGAGACCAGAAAAGGTCCAAAAAAAATGTCACAGCTGAAATTAGGAAAGCGGATAAAGAATCTCAAGATGCTAAGAAAAAGAAAGCGGCCAGTGATCGGCAGTCAATGCTATCAGACCTTCCGTTCTTAATTGAAGCCCCAAAGACCATGGAAGAACTGTCCGCCTTAGTAGATACTCGTTCTAATGCTGACATTATTGTCATCATTAATCGAATTCGGGCAAGCAATGCGATAAAGCTCGCCGCAGAAAACAGAAAAAAGATGCAGGTAAACAGGTTTATTTAACAATCTGTCTTGGCCTGTCCTTAAATCTTGAGATGCAGGAACTGGATGGAAATGCTAGTAACTCAAATTGAATATCTTCAATACATTATGCAACGACTAAAAAGCTCTTCATTGCACATTCCGATTATGGATATCCTGGGTTACGATTCTTGTTTCAAATTTTCAGTTAAGAAGCTGAGAACTACCTATGCTTAGTTTAGAAGATGCGAAGTACACCAGTTCTTTACTCTTTACATGTTCTATTAGGCCTAGTTTGGAGGAATTTCCTTTGATGTATTACTGCTCCTGATTTCTGTGTAGTTAGCGGGGCCCTTTTAGTTGAAATGTTTACCATTTCTTTTTACTTAAAGATTTTTGCTCCTTTCAGGTTTTTTATGGATTACTCCTGCAGTACTTTGCTGTTTTAGCTAATAAAAAGCCCTTAAATTTCGAGTTGCTGAATTTGCTGGTCAAGCCCCTTATGGAGTTGAGCGTTGAGATTCCATACTTCTCAGCGATCTGTGCTCGGCAACGTATTTTGAAGACTCGATCACAGTTTTGCGAGTCAATGAAGAGTCAGGGTTGGTTGAACTAGCACATGAGAATCGTTAATTCTCCAACTTTATTCAGAACTGTCGTTGGTTGACCGAATCATCTTCTTCTTGCAGAATCGAGCTGTTGGCCCTCTTTCAAAACACTGTCTCTTTTGAGGTTGTGGTCTATGATTTTCCCATGCTCGGACTTCCGCCATGTCGTGATGACTCCGGCCATGCTGCTGATTTGCGAATATCTTATGCGTGCCCCTATCTCTTCTGGTCGTGATATTGCTGTCGGTTCTTTCTTATGTTCCATGGTTCTCTCTGTAAGTAAATTCGATCCCTTTTTGATTCCTCTGGTTTTGTAATCACACTTTCCCACAAATCTAGGGTTCGTGCAGTCATATAATTTTCTTCTATTTTTAAAGCCTGAACAATCTCGTACATCTATTGCATTGTTCCCCACTTTGCATGCCAATCAGCTTTAAGCTTTTCTGTATTCGTAGATTTTCTATGATTGTATAAGAGACCGGCAATAGAGAAACTTGCTGTTTTATTTGCTGCGAAATACTTGCTATTACTAGTTATTAATTTATGAATATCTGCAACAGGTCACTAGAGAGACGAAGAAGTTCTGCCCAGAAGCCTTAATTTTTCTACGGACCTTGCTTATGGCAGCCAGTCAAAGATTACCAGCTGCTCACGAAGGATCTCAGGTATAAAATGATGAGATGGATCGTTGTAGGTCTATGTTTTTGCAATAGTTTGTCTTCTGTTTGCTTAGCTAGTAGCGTTGGCACGTCTTGTGGCAGTTTCATCCCATCAGAGAGTTGAAGGAACTCCAGCCTCTGCTATCTATACGCGGTGAGATGCAGGAGATTAGTCCTTTGAATTTCCTGGCAGTGATGGATATGCCTGAAGACGACTCATTTTTCAGCTCAGATACTTTCAGGTACGAAAATCACAGTTTTTTTGGTTGCATATCTAGTTTTTCTTTCTTTGGATCATTGATGAAAACCGATTCCCTTGGGCAGGGCAAGCTTGCTGGTGACTTTAACAGAAAATTTAAGGGGATTCATCGAAATGTATGGAAATCTAAGTTCCTTCACAGAAATCTTCATCCCTATTTCGACACTATTACTCGGATTGGCAGAAGAAGCAAATATTCCACCAGCATTGCAAGACAAATTCAGAGACGTTGGGCTCCTCATCAAGCAGAAAGCCGATGAGCATCATATGCTTCGACAGCCATTACAGATGCGGAAGCAGAAGCCAGTTCCAATGAAACAATACACTCCAAAATTCGAAGAGACGTATTAGCTTCTTCCTTCCTTTTAATTCTCTTGAAATATCTGGTGGTTTCTTGACACCCCCGCTTAAAAAGAGAGTGCTGACCACTAAAAACGCTTTTTAATGTCTGCAGGTTCGTCAAGGGTAGAGATTATGACCCGGATCGCGATCGTGCTGAAAGGAAGAAGTTGAAGAAACTCCTGAAAGACGAAATCAATGGTGCAGTTCGCGAACTCCGCAAGGATAACTACTTCATGCTTGGGGTGAAGGAACAGGAAAGAGCCGTTAGGGAGGAAGAGAAGAAGGAGGCTCACGGTCGAGCCAGAGCTTTCCTTCAAGAACAGGAGCACAATTATAAATCCGGCCAACTAGGGAAAGGGAAAGGCAAGAAGCGCAGGAGATGATAGATCGATCCATTTTTTCGGCCTTGGAAAGGCCAGCGACACTTTTGATTGTGTCGAAATTGTATCAGTAATTAGCTTAAGTTAAGCCAACTGTTGAAATCTGTGTTTGTCAAAGTAGATTACTTTTGATTTTCTGTTCACTATAACCTAGCTGGGAGAGTTGGAAGTGTGAGAGTAACTTCCAACATAAGCAAGCAAAGCACATTCAAATCTCCCTTTTCCCCTACTGTCCCATTACAGAGGCATACAAGATCACCTGAACTCGCTTCCCGGGACGAATCAGGATAAAAGTGCAATGTAACAGAAAAAATACTGTTACGGAATCGTGTTAAGTGCGATTTCAGAACGTTGTTGGCAATGTCGAACTCTGCAGAAAGTTGGAGCCCCATTTCGAAGGGAACGAAGGCAACTTTGCTATTGTTTGCGACTTTGGCAATGCCTTTGGAGATCTCTCCGCCATGGATAGCTTAATAGCAGCTTCTTTACGTGCTGGAAATATCCGTCGACGGCCGGAGTTGTTTTGGAGGAAACCATCAGTTTTTAACTTTTCATTGCGTAGTTAGTGAAGTCAGAATCATTACTGAAAACGGACAAGGAGATGTATCGATCGGTTACCAATTTTAAGAAAATCGGTCTCTCTCGAGAATCCAATTTTAAAAGTAAGTTAACAGAGTGGCTGAGTTTTTTTTGGAATACGATAATTTCAATTAAAATAAGCTGTTTATATATATAACTTGACAATAATGAAAATAATGAGAGATTTTAGGTGATTTGGACCATAAAATTTTTAAATTAGAGATTTCATTAAATAAATTATTTTGATTGCAATTAATTGTGTGAGAATGTTAGAAAAATGAATTCTTGATGTGGGCTTTTAGAGATTTTGAGTTCATATTGAAATCACTAGCTTGAGGAGGGATTTTTGAGAGATTTCATTTCATTTTTAAAACTCTAGTCCAAACAATCATCTAAAATGACACATCTAAACATTCTATTTCTCAAAATAGCATGACCATCATATTGTCTAGTTATTTGAATTCTCTTCCTACGAATTCATCCGCACAAACGACATCTAATTCTTTCTTATAGTTTAATTTTTTTTATTAATATATTGGTTTTTGTTTTAAAGAGGCCTATTTATGTTTTTTCGTGTCCAATATATCCAATTCCTATCTTTTCCATAACGTTTTCTTAATGATAGAATGAGAAGACAAAATTTACCACATCGAGTTTGAATTTTGGAACCAACGATTATAAAAGAAAAAAAACTCCCATCTCCTCCACTTAGTCTTTTCATATGACCATCTTCCGTTTTATTTTGTTTTTCTCTGATTAGGATAGTTCGTTATGTTAGTTTCTCTCGCCACCTTTCTTTGCAGAAGAAAAAAAACTTAAAATTCGTAATCGGCTAATCGTATCTTCGGTTAATAATATTTCCAAGAGTGTGCAATTATTAAGTTGAGATATGAAGCTATTATATGGCCTCACCTAAAAAAAAACCTTTTTTCGAGCATTTTTCGAGTTTTCAAAGTCAAAATAAGAGCTCGCTAGACCAACATCCGGAACTCGATTTCCGCAGCTTCTACAGTAGAGTTGTGTGATGGATTTACGGAGGTATCGGGTTCGAATCAGACCAGCACACGTCAGAAACGAACATCAATATCCTGTCTATTTTCTTTCAATCTTGTATCGATAGAGAATAAAAAAAAGAAGTTATAACAAGCAATATAATAAAAATAATTAATAATGTCGACTTGATAATAATAATAATAATAGTGCCAACATGATAAAAGCCAAATCCTACGAAGAGATATTCCAGGCGGCAAGGTAAGTAACAAAAACGTGGATTCTAACAATATGCCATCATTAGTTAATTATACAGTTAGAGCATTAAACGTAACTCTTAATCTGCTGAAACGTAATCTCTTAATCGGCTGAAATTTATTCTAAATCCTGGATTAAAGTGATTAATTAATTAATTAATCTACGTGAATATATATATACACACACATGCACACTAAGTAAATCACATAATTGATTGACCATTCATTAATAATAAAAAAAATGATTAATATAATTCCAGGGTGTTGTTCTTCACTTATAATCTCTGTTACTGTATTGTATATTGTTTATGTGATGATTGATTTCCTTCACAAGGTGGTATGGAAACCCTTGAGAACGCAGAGCATTCTCACCTCTCAAGGAGTGAAAGGCCCCGGTTACAATTTCGTATTGGGGAATGCCGAGCAACTCATACAGTTGAGAGACGAAGCCCTCTCGAAGCCGATGGACACTCTGTGTCACGATATATCCCGTAGGGTCATGCCCAACATCTCTATCTGGGCAGAGCAATATGGTATGTATGTATATACGTGCATACATATGTAGAGAAGGTACACAATATACTTTTATTGAGCATATCAATGTTGATAGGGAGACCTTTCGCGTTCTGGATTGGACCACGAGCGCAGCTTGTATTGACGAAGCCAGAAGATATCAACGAGGTTTTGAGTACGAACTGCAAAGCTTTCCCGAAAGCCGAATTGTATTCTTCGTACTTTAAGAAGATATTCGGGGACGGATTGGGGATGAGAGAAGATGCGAAATGGAGCAAAGCTAAAAAGCTCGCCAACTTTGCTTTCCATGGAAAGAGCCTCAAAGTAAGTAGCTACCTAGTCTCTCTTTGTCTCCATGATATATAATGTTTTTTTATGTGAACTAGAATTATTCGTGAAGCTGTAAAGAGTTTTAGAGAATAGGCGGAGAATGGAGATAGATGAAATTTATTTTTTATTATAAAAAACGTATTAGTAAAATGAAAGCACGAGACAATTTAAGGCATGTCAAATTGAAGAATGAAAAATTACAAGACTCATAAATGGTAATATGTTAGCTCAAAATAAAGCCCCCGTAAACTCAAAATAAAGCCTTAGTAAACTCAGAATAAAGTTCCAATAAACTCAATATAAAGCCACAGTAAACTTAAAATAAATCCCCAATAAACTCAAAGCTATCATAAGAGAGCCAAACACTATTTATTCAAAAGTAATTCATGTTCTCTTGTTATAGATAGAATTATTTGAAAGGCTTGATATGGTAAAACCTCAATTTTTAACTATTTTCAACATGCATACAAAATATTAACCAATTTGAAAATTGAACATGTCAAATTTGTCAATTTCCAAAGGGGTTAACCCATGGAGATGGACCATTTTAACATGCAAATTTCAAAATTTTCAAATCGGCTGATATTTGACATACATGTTGGAAATGACTAAAAATCAAGTTTCACTATGATAACCCCTGTAAATTATGACCAAATGAAGTTAAACATCAATTTTACTTAGTAAAAAATCAAATAAAGCCGCAGTAAATTTAAAATAAAACCTCAGTAAATACAAATAAATTCTCAATAAACTCAAAATAAACTCCAATAAACTCAAAATAAAGCTCTTATAAGAAAATCAGATACTATTCATTCAATAGTAATTTATGTTTTCGTTTTATAAATAGAAATTTTCAAAAAGATGAGTGATTTGATTGGCTATTATATTATGTTTGAAGAGTATGATACCAGACATGGTTGCTAGTGTGGAAATGATGCTTGATCGATGGAAGAACATCATCAAGGAAGGGGAAGAGATTGAGGTTCATCAACAATTCTCAATTTTGACCTCCGAAACGATCTCGAGAACAGCTTTCGGAAGCAGTTTACAGGAAGGGACGGCGACGACTGAGATATTTCGCATGCTTCATAGGATGATGATACTCGCCGAGATTAATCTGTACAATATCAGGGTACCATTTTTCAGGTAATTTAATCTCGAATGTGAGAAAAAAATTAAACCATAGTTTAGTCTTAATTTCCTGTAATTTGGTATTTTTAAAAGCCGTCGAAAATTTAATTCTATGTACGGCAGTAACATGTTCAAGACCAGAGACGAGAAGGAAGCAGAGAGGCTTGAGAAAGGAACTGCAGACTGCATCATGAAGATAGTTTCTAAGAGAGAAGAGAAGGTGAGAAATGGAGATGCTGATGGGTATGGCGACGATTTCATCGGGTTGATGATAAAGGCTTGCCACGAAGAAGACGAAGCTAAGAAGATATCTATTGAGCAGTTGATCGACGATTGCAGATTACTGTACACTGCCGGACAAGAAACAGGCAATTCCATGCTTTCTTGGATCATGTTGCTTCTGTCAGTCCATCAGTACTGGCAGGAAGCAGCCAGAGAAGAGGTTTTTAGCGTCTTTGGCCGCGATCAAGGTAGTCAAAATTTCGATTTAATGAGTGATACAATTATTTATGGTCTTACATTTTTCGATTTTATGATTAAAATTTTGATTTTGACTAACATGGTTTGTGACGCAGTTCCTCATGCTGATGGGATCACGAGGCTTAAAAACGTGGGAATGATCGTCCTTGAAACCCTAAGACTATACCCTCCTGTATACACAACATTTATCCGTGACATTACCGATGAGAATATCAAGTTGGGAAAGCTGACCCGACTTGGCGAAGTCCAGGTGCACATCCCGATCCTGGTGATTCACCATGATTCTAAGATATGGGGAGAAGACGTGCATCTTTTTAAGCCAGAGAGGTTTTCGGACGGAATTGCTAAGGCTACAAACAACAATCCAACAGCGTTTTTGCCCTTTGGGTTAGGACCTCACAAGTGCGCCGGATTCAACTTCATCCAAGTTGAAGCCAAGATCATGCTGGCCATGATTCTCCAACGATATTCGTTCACGCTGTCGCCTGGCTATGTTCATGCTCCTTATCCCGGTATGACGCTTCGGCCTGGGCATGGAGTTCAGATCATTCTTCATTCACTGGAGTAACAGTACTCAGTACGAGAGTCACTCTCCCTTACGATCCAGCTATCGATCAAGTTTTCTTCTCTTTTATGAGTTTTAATTTATTTATTTTGATGAATTATTGGACTTTGGATCAAGTTATTGTTTATGATATCAATGGGTGAACATTCGGATACATAGTTTGTGTGGAAGATCATGCCTTTATATATGAGAAAAATTCACACAAGAAGACAGATTAAGTAGCTTTGATTTAGTACGTAATTATCAACTTCTTTTAGTTACGTACACTCTGCTCCTTTTCTTGTTGACTTCGGCCAAATATTTATGAGAGCGCCAAATTTTCTTCCCACATGATAACACTAATATCCACCATTCATTTTAATTAATGAAATCTAACGGCCTACAATGATTGGATATTTAAGTAATTTAATATTCTATGATTACATTTTTTTCAAAAATATACTTAACTAACTACTGCTGATCTATTTCGCTAGCGGCAGCTTCTCGAGTCATATCGTGTCTTGATTTTTGTGGATGTTAACTTCCGGGCAGATGAAGTAGGTGGAGGCGCCATACTAAAATAGATCGGCGGTGTAGGTGAAAGTAGTCATGTGACATGGGTCAAGATAGCATCGGAGCAGCGGAAGCAAATATTTTGAACTTTGTGGGTAAGTTTGGGGTCTGGACAAAAGAGTTAGGAAGGTATTTTACATATTTACCCATTTTAAATAGAACCATTGGATATTGATACGCCTAATCCAATGATCACTAACTAAGTTCTCGTACGAGAACAACATTGGATGTTTCCATAGGAGTTCCTCCCGTTGACCTCAAGTTTGATTCTGTTTGGACATCTAGTTAGCTAGTACTTACATAGCAGGCTCTCATTAAGCAGTAGCTTCGAATAATCCACTATTTTGTTATGAGGTAATTCTTCACAAAATATATGTCATATTTAATAATTTGGTTCTCAAATATACTCGTTATATAGGAGATAATTCACTACAAAACAACATAATTGAATTCTCAGAGAATGCAATCTAATCAAAGGAATAAAAATGGTAAACTATCACAACATACGAATAAAAAGACATATTACTGTCAAAAACATAACATGATTAGAATATAATCAATAATTTACGAAAATCGAAACACAAATTTGTTCCTCGACCACGTAGCTCGTAGGAGGGTACGTGATACATACTGCTAGCTAGTAGAGGGCATTAAGAAAGATCTGGACTCCATTTTGGGGGCGAAGCGTCACACCAGGATAAGGAGCATGAACATAGCCAGGCGAGAGTGTGAACGAATAACGTTGAAGAATCATTGCAAGCGTTACCTTGGCTTCTACTTGAATAAAGTTGAATCCAACACACTTGTGAGGTCCTAACCCGAACGGCAAAAACGCAGCCGGATTGTTGTTGGTAGCCTTGGAAATCCCCTCCTTGAACCTCTTAGGGTTGAAAAGATGCACATCTTCTCCCCATATCTTAGGATCATGGTGAATCACTAAGATTGGGATGTGTAACTGGACTTGGCCAAGTCGGGTCAGCTTGCCCACCATTGCGTTGTCCTCCTCATCAATAACGTCTCGAATGAACGTTGTGTATACAGGTGAATACAGTCTTAGGGCTTCAAGAACAATCATCCCCAGATTCTTCAACCTTGCGATCCCATCGACATGAGGAGCTGTCATGGAAGTCAAAATTGAGATTGTAGGCTAAATTAAACCTCAATTAAGATTTCAAGATATATATTCTTCTAATTTACCTTGATTATGACCGAAAATTTTAATAACCTCTGCTCTTGCTGTTTCCTGCCAGTCCTGATGGACCGACAGAAGCAGCATGATCCAAGAAAGCATGGAGTTGCCGGTCTCTTGTCCTGCCGTGTATAGTATTCTACAGTCGGCAATCAACTGCTTAGTAGATATCTTCTTGGCTTCGTCGTCTTCGTGACAAGCCTTTATCATTAACCCGACAAAATCGTTGCCATACCCATCAACATCTCCACTTTTCATCATCTCTTCTCTCTTTGAAATAATTTTCATTATGCAGTCTTCAGTTCCTTTCTCTAGCAACTCCACTTCCTTCTCGTCTGCGGTTTTGAACATGTCACTGTACAAGACCATGCACACAAAGTATATGATGAGTTCATAATTCAACCTTAATATAATAGAGGGACTTATTTGTTATCCTTTCATTGTTGGACATAACTTTTTTTACCAATCACACCATCAACTTCCAATTTATTACTTGTAAGACCCTCAAATTTAAAGTCAGTCAAATTAAGTAACATATTTTATTTTATATATGAAAGAAAGATTAATACCTGATGAATGGTAATCTGATAGCGTACATATTGATCTCAGCAAGTTCCATCATCTTATGAATCATTTGAAATATCTCAATTCCTTCTTGAAAGCTACTTCCAAAAGCAGTTCTCGAGATAATTTCAGAAGTCAGTATTCTAAATTCTCCATGAACTTCGATCTCTTCCCCTTCTTTGATGCTCTTCCATCTGTCAAGCATCATTTCCACACTACCAACCATGTCTGGTATCATACCCTTCAAACATAACCATCAGATCGATTTTCATCATAGTTGACTCATTCCGAATGTAGACTATAATAACGGCTAATTAATATCATAATGAAGGTGAAATTTTCTAAAGTATTGAAAACAAAAACTTACTTTGAGACTATTTCCATGGAAAGCAAAGTTGGCCAAGTTCTTAGCCTTGCTCCATTTTTCATCTTCGCTCATTACTATCCCCTCCCCAAATATCTTCTTAAGGTAAACAGAGTACAACTCTGCTTTCGGAAAGATCTTGTACTTTGTGCTCATAACCTCTTTGATATCTTCCGGCTTCGTCAATACCAGTTGCGCTCGTGGCCCGATCCAGAATGCAAACGGTTTTCCTATCAATTGACATAATCGCCATACATATATACTACAAGAAACTGCACATATATATATACATAACAAATTGTTTTTGCAATCTTCCCAACAGTAGTTATGTCTCATCAACCTTAAAAACTTCACTTGGTCGTAATGTACCCTACTCAATATCATGAATAACTAGTTATATAAACGTTACGTACGTACCATACTGCTCGGCCCAGTTGGTGATGTTGGGCATGCACCTACGAGATATATCGTGAGACAGGGAGGCCATCGGCTTCGAAAGCGCCTCGTTCCTCAACTGTACGAGTTGCTTGGCATTCCCGAACACGAACCGGTAACCGGGACCTTTGATCCCTTGGGTGGTGAGGATACGCTGCGTTTTGAAGGGTTGCCATACCACATTGTGAAGGAAATTCACGAGGGCATAAACAATATACAAGACCACTACAGAGATTAATATTAGTGGCAAATAACTCATAATTTGTGTCTTCTAATCTTTTTTTCTACACTGATTTTGATGGTGGATGCTAATTAATTTTGTATGGATAATCTCTGTTTATATATGAGCAAAATTCACACAAGAAGTTAGATTAAGTAGCTTTGATTTAGTACGTAATTATCAACTTGTTTTAGTTACGTACTCTGGCTCTTGTTTTTCTTTTTGTCATCAATCGATTGTTCAGAAAAATAATAATTAATGATTTGGTTTTTCGATTTACGTGTTTGCTGATAAATCGGTGTACAAAAGAATCCTCCTCTTGATATGCTGGGATTTACTAGTTTCAGTCGGCATGACTCGATATATTTGATTCGTTTGGCAGGTGGGATGTAAGATGAAATGTTTAGTATTTTTTATTTGAGAGGGAAATATAAATTCCAATAAAATGCATTTTGAGAATTAATTATTAT
Organism: Linum usitatissimum; assembly: GCA_030674075.2. Lineage (NCBI taxonomy): Eukaryota > Viridiplantae > Streptophyta > Magnoliopsida > Malpighiales > Linaceae > Linum > Linum usitatissimum. The sequence continues at coordinate 3,422,710 of JAUJYP020000264.1, read as the reverse complement.
TATTTTTTCATTTTCATCCAAAATTTCATTTCATGTTTCACCGGTTAAATAGACAAAATTGAAATAGACTTGGATAATGAACTATTCATCTCGACCGACCCTATTTTTAGTAATGGGTGCGCCTTTTCTTTTAAGGGTAAACATTATCTTCATGGGCGGTTTAAAAAATTAAATCGATAGAGATGTTTTTTTTCTTTCCATTAATAACTTTGATAGTAGAAAGAGTCATTCTACTATATTTCAAGTGAAGTATACATTTCTCTTTTACAAGAGTGGTCCATATTTTAGTTAAAATCTGACTCAAACATAGCGCATTAAACAATTTTATATTCAACTGATACTTGCTTATCAATTTATTTTATGCACGTATTGTTTTTAAAGTGATACCGTATCGATTTATGGTAAAAAGATGTCAGAATAAATTACTAATTAATTGTGTGTGTTTTGTTAACTTTTTTTAATAGTAGAGGGACTAACATGTAAATATATCAATGTTATGGCGATTGGGTTAAGGCCCTATAGAAAAAGGCCAAAATTAGCAATCCTGTTTAATTAGACAACTAATTAATTGTCAGTGTGCGCCTGTGCGGCGGGGAGTAATATTCCGCCGGTAAAAGACAGTTTTAAACTGTGTCGTTTTGCGCAACTTACCGTATCGTATCTGCCGGCCGGCTATGTTGTTAGGCGAGTTTTCCAAACTAACTCCATTCTGTCTGGAGACCTATTGGGTGAATTTGGAAGCGTTAGGATGGTTGGAAAAACTAAACGTGATTTGTAAGTTTGAGTTGAGCTTCATAGTACATTATGTGAAATTCAAAAATATACTATACAAATTTTTATATAAATATATGATTATTTTGAACCTGAATTATCATAAATGATGGTCTAGGGTTGTTCACCCTTGTATAGTTCCGCCATTACTTGCTTGGTCATGATAAGATTGCCGATGGTGACTCACTTCAGAGAGTTATTGGATAATATACATCGTTAAATGTGTAAGAAACGTAGTAAGACGAATGAGGGTATACAAAATGTAAGTGTAATAAGGAAGATTGGGGAACAAAGAAATGCCACAATGACCCTAGTGTATCTCGGAAAAACATATCGAGTACGTGGATGTAGGGATTTCTATTATTGATTGTAGAACCATCCAAATGCACCTAATGCAATTTTGAATGTAAATTAATTAATTGAATGTAGATTCCATTCACATCCTATAAATAAACATCATTATAATATTTATTTTAGGGAAGACATCATTATAATGTTGATTTTTTTTTTCCGAGTAAATTTATTGGTTTTGTGTCGTCTCAAGTTCTTTTGCACTAGCTTATTCCGATCAACATTAGCCATGTATGCCGCACTAGCTTTCTCAAGATATGTTGGTGCTTTTGATGGGGTTTGATTAATGAATCTTGAGGGGACACAAAGCTGGTGCTTTTCAAACTATTATAACAAAGCATTTGTGATATGTGAGAGGTGGGCACAATCATTACAAAAATTTTAATTTTCGTGACAATTTATCATCACGTGCATTTGCAAATAATAGAATTTTCCTGGAAAAACATACTATTTTATTTCATATGCCATGTTAAAAACCAATTTCTATTTGTATTTGTTATTTTCATTCCTCCTATTGGAGCGGGAGCTATCTATACCAAAAATATGTAAACTGAATGGGGTCATATTGGGCCTACAGAGCCATGACAGATGGAACTCTCCTTTAGTTAGGATCTAGGCAATGGCCTCCAAATGTAAAAGTTCAACGGGCCTTGAACGGTCTGGGATTACAGTTCCACGACTGCTTGGTTATTGGGCCTCTAAAGCCCAAAAATGGCCCGGCCTTTCCAGGTTCTTAGCTTTCATAATTTAAAACAATTATGACATTGTAAATTTAACTGTAATCATCACTTGATTATTGGATACAAAGGTTGAATCAATTCAAAACAACAATATGATACAGTTCTACAGATTTTTAAACTTTTTACAATCCATTTAGTATCACCTGGAGTCCCTTTTCAGGCCGGAGTGCAAACAACGCGAAAGGTGAATGTATATAACCGGGCGAGAGAGAGAACGAAAAGCGTTGCAGAATCATGGAAAGCGTTACTCTGGCCTCACTCAGAGCGAAGTTGTATCCAGCACAAATGTGAGGCCCCATCCCGAATGGCATGAACGCAGTCGGGTTGTTGTTCGTAGCCTTGACAACTCCTTCAACAAATCTATCTGGTTTGAAAAGATATACGTCTTCTCCCCATATCTCGGGGTCATGGTGAACCGACATGAACGGTACATGAAACTGTACTCCTGCAGGCACCTTGAGCTTCCCCAGTGTCACATCCTCGTTGATGTTGCGCATGAAGGACGAGTACACCGGGGAATAGAGCCTTAGCGTTTCGTTGATGATCATATTCGTCTGCATTATGTAGTTATACAAAGTTCAAGTACGTGCAGTTAAATGTGCAATTTCTTGTAGTACAAGATAAATGAGTCTACTTACCACTTTGAGTCTCGAAATCCCATCGGCATCAGGATTTTGGTCGTGGCCAAATAGGCTAACGACCTCCTTTCTTGCCTCGTCTTGCCAATCCTGATGGATCGCTAGAAGCAGAACGATCCAAGAAAGCAAAGAATTGGTCGTTTCCTGCCCGGCAACGTACAATGTTTTGCATTCATTGATCAAATGATCGACATCGATCCTCCTCGATTCATCTTGGTCATTGTAAGCCCTTATCAACATCCCAAGATAATCGTCCCCATACCCTTCCATTTCTCCTCTCTTCACCTTATCCTGCCTCTTTTTCACTATCTTCATTATGGCGTCCCTTACCCCCTGGTCTAGCCTGTCGCCTTCTATCTCGTCTTTGCTCTTAAAAATCTTACTGTCAGGAAAAAAAATGAAAAGTATGAATTTAGGTACATTTTTTCGATCCATGAAAACCGGTTCATTCCAATAATTCGATTCGATCTTTGAAAGTGTGCGGTAAGCTACCTGATGATCGGGAGACTGATTTTGAATGTGTTTCGTTCTGCCAACACCATCAACCCGTTAAACATTTTGAATATTTGTTGCCCTTCCTCGAAGCTACTACCGAAAGCAGTCCTCGAAACCATGTCTGATGACAGTATCATGAATTCTTCATGAACCTCGATCTCCTCCCCGTCAAGCTTCTTCCATTTTTCCAGCATGATCTCCACACTAGCAATTATATCCGGAACCAAACCCTATAAACAAAAGGAAGAAAAGGTTTTAAGAAGCAGTTTATGTGACTGAACCATTTCCTCCAGATAACTAACTCAACCCACGAAAGGGGATCGAAATTTGTAGAGCTGCACCAAAATTGTTGCAACTGAAACCTTTGAGATCATGGTCGTACCTTGAGTTTCTCTCCATGGAAAGCAACATTGGTAAGCTTCCGAACCTTAACCCATCTGTCACCTCCGGTCACTGTAAGCCCGCCGCCTAAGATCTTCTCGTGGAACGAACTATGCAGTTTGGTTTTCGGGAACACGCCATCTTTGCTACACAAAGCCTCTTTGATAAACTCTGGCTCCGTCAGTACCAACTGCGCTTGCGGTCCGATCCAGAACATGAAAGTCTTCCCTGTTTTGGTTCATATATTAGGCAATGAATCTATGTTGTTATGAGTACTTCAACTTGACCTAGTCGACCAAACTACTCAAATGTAACAGGTCGAGGAACCAACGACGATGCAAGTTCGCAACTTGATTGACTCGATCCGACTAAATTTGCAACCCGATAAACCAGAGATAAAGTTCTCTAACCTCAATGACTGAAATAGGCTAATTTAAATCTAGTTATACTTATAAGTTATAACTGATTCTTGATTGAAAATAGTCAAAATGTGTGTTCACTCCCAACCCGGTCCGATTCAGCTCAATCCGAGTCATCTCATGATTCGAAATTACCAATATTCAACCACTCATAGATCTCCCAAGTCCCAACCAATTAACCTGATGAACCAACGAGCTACCAGCTCAACTCGAGCCGACTCACAGTATGGAAACTACCAAAAGTTGACTACTCATTGGTTCGAGTTATACTCGGTCTGACTTGACTCCTGATTCGACGAAAACAAAAAGTCAACTACTCATAACTAGTCCAGCGACGAGTGATGACCCCGTAAGTTCATTTGACTGCTGAGATCTACCAATCTGTAACCAGATAAACCCAACTAACCAGTAATTTGGATTCTTCTAACTATATCATAAAGTTATAAACTTTACCGTATTTCTTGGCCCAGAAGGATATGTGAGGCAGGATCCTGGGAGAAATGTCATGGGAAAGATTCGGCATGGGTTTGGATAGGGCTTGGTTTCTGAAGGAGATGAGTTCCCTGACATTTCCGAGGAGGAATCTGTAAGGAGGGCCGTAGATTCCTTGTGAGTTGAGGAATCTTTGAGTCTTCAGAGGCTTCCATAGCAGGTTGTTGAAGAGCTTGAACAGAAGAGCACAGAGGAAACAGAGAGATGCAGAGATTATTACTAGAAACAGAGTACTCATTCTGAAACTAGTTTCTGGTTCAGAGAAGGAAAGAGAAGAAAACACAGGAGATATGTGATAATGTGAAGACTTTGATGCAGTAGATGAGAAAGGAACTCGTTCATTATAATATGATTTTTTATATAGTTTTAATATTTTTTTGATGAATTTTAATGATACTAGTATTACGGTTTTAAGAAGCGGGAGCACTCAAGTTTATCAAAATTAAATTTTTATTTTTTTAAAATATATTTATAAAAAATTAGTTAATTTAAAAATTTTAAGATTAAATATAATATTATTAACATATAATTAAAAAAATATTATTTAACTTTATTTGATTATTATTTGAAGATGTTAATATGATGAAATTTGAATTTTTAATTATTTACAACATACATGTCAAATATTAATTAATTTATTTTTTTCAAGTTTTATGTGAAAATTGTTAATTTTCTTATGTATAACCCACGAAAATTGATAATTTTAACATAAACTTTTTAAAATCAACTAGTATTTGATATGAATATTAAAAATAATTAAAAAATCAATTTTTACTATAATAATTTCTAACTAATATCAAAAAAATTAAAATTAAGTTTTTAAATGTTTTTTAATGGATTTGAGTGTATGCATTTTCATACAATATGGATTATTACAAAGTGGATTTTTCATCTATTCCAAGTTTATTATTGATATCCTAAAGAGCCTTGTCTGGTATCTTTCAAATCGAGACACATCCACACGGGTGTGGTTTAAAATCCAGAGGAAATAAGTTTCAGGAATTTTAAATTTTTTTGACCAAAAGGGTAGTTTGGATATTTTGAAATACTTTATTTATTTGTGTTTTTTTCATTCTCCATCTCTCCCTAACCTTACTCCTTCTTTTCTTCGTCAACTCAATCTGTCTTCCAATTCCGCCTTCTCCCACATTCCTCTCTCAATCTCACACATCATACTTTCCTTCTCCGCATTTGTCTTCTCCAACTTCCCGATAAGGGCCGTCTTCCCTTCCAATTCCGAAATTCCTCAATCGCAATCTCGAAATTCCTCTGCTCCATCTGATCCCTAGCATCGTTCCTCGATTGATTCGCTGCATGAATCTGCAGCACCATCTCCTCAATGATCTCATAAAGCTCCAGATCTTCATCTTGATCCGGCGTGGACCAAGAGAGAATGACAGATTCAGACGCTTCCAGATACGGTTGGATCTGAGACAGTGGAAGCAGAGGTCAGGTCGTCGTAGCCGTCGGGGATAGGGAGATGAAGATGCGACGGTGGAACTCGTCGACGGCGGCGTTCAGCTTTGGTAGGGGAGAGTGACCATTCAACAATTTCAGAATTTAAATGACCAATCTGCATATTGTTTGAGTACTTTTAAACCTTATTTTTGTGGTCAGTAACTTTAGAACTTCTTACCCTTAAGAATAGTGGGCTGTTTTGCAAAAATTCAAAAGTTTAAAGAATGAATTTGAGATAAAAGGAAGTTGCAAAACAGGATAAAAAGTGTAGGAGATGCAAAATGAATTATTCATATAAATATTTTTTATACTCGGTTATATTAAAGAGATTATAACCCGTTAACTAAGAATATAATTTGATATATTTTTTAATAACTAGTTATTATTATAACCAGTTATTTTTATAACCGGTTTTAAAAATATAATTGGTTATAATTTTAAAAATATAACCGGTTATAAAATTTCATCGGAAAACTCGTCAGAAAAAAATCGGCCGACCGCCAGGAGTCTTGTCGGAAAGTGGTCGTTCAGTCACTGAAGTCTTGTCGGAAATTTTGTCGTCGATCACCAGAGTCTCGCCAGAACTTCCGTCGGCCGGTCATCGGAGTTTCGTCGATAGAAACGTCGGCCGGTCACCCATGAGGTGGCGGCGTTATATCAAAATAATTTAATGTTAAAAGTCTTTAGTACCTTTTAATTCAGACCATTAAAGCAGTAAAAGAGCCAAATCTTAAAAATCTAACGTTTAAGATCATCCTGGACATCATGAAACAATAAATCATGAAACTTAAAATTAAGCCACTGCCCATCCACACAAAAGGTTTGTCATATATTGTTGAGTTGTTTTTGTTTCGAAACAGAGTTTACGATCGAATGGTCCTCCGTGGGCACTACCCTTTAAATTATTACATACATAACTAACAAAATTAATTTTATATAGATGTATGTTTGTGGCGGTGATTGATATCGAATCCAAAATCTAGGTCATCTGAGCATTGTGCTGCCATTTTTTTGTGTGCGGATTGTGCTAAACCATTTTCACTCTGTTTTCGGTCTAGATGGATTGTGAAGGATTTAAGTCCATATTGAAAAATCATGATATTGTAACTTAGAATCATTATTTAATTATTTTAATTGTAGTCATCCCTTGATTATTGGATAGAAAGCTTGAAACAATTCAAGTTTTACAGGTTTATAAACTTTTTACAGTACATGAAGTATCGCTTGAAGTCCCTTTTCGGGGTGGAGCGCAAACAAAGCGAAAGGTGAATATACATAACCAGGCTAGAGAGAGAACGAAAAGCATTGCAGTATCATGGCAAGGGTTATTTTGGCCTCGTTCAAAGCTAAGTTGTATCCTGTACAAATGTGAGGCCCCATCGCGAAGGGTATGAATGCAGCCGGGTTGTTGTTGTAGCCTTGACAACTGCTTCCGCAAATCTATCCGGTTTGAAAAGATATACATCTTCTCCCCATATCTCAGAGTCATGGTGGACGGACATGAACGGTACGTGAAATTGTACTCCTGCAGGCACCTTGAGCTTCCCCAATGTCACATCCTCGTTGATATTGCGCATGAAGGACGAGTACACTGGCGAATAGAGCCTTAGCGTTTCGTTCATGATCATACTCGCCTGCATTGTGTAGTAACAAGTTAAATGTGTAGTTTCTTGTAGTACAAGATAAATCAGTTTACTTACCACTTTGAGTCTGGAAATCCCATCAGCATCAGGATTCCAGTCGCGGCCAAATATGCCAACGACCTCTTTTCTTGCCTCGTCTTGCCAATCCTGATGGATTGATAGAAGGAAAACGATCCAAGAAAGCAAAGAATTGGTCGTTTCCTGTCCGGCAACATACAATGTTTTGCATTCATTGATCAAATGATCAAGATCGATCCTCCTTGATTCGTCTTGCTCATTGTAAGACCTTATCAACATCCTGAGATAATCGTCCCCATACCCTTTCATATCTCCACTCTTCACCTTCTCCTGCCTCTTTGTCACTATCTTCATTATGGAGTCCCTTATCCCCTTGTCCAGCCTCTCGCCTTCAATGTCGTCTTTACTCTTGAACATCTTACTGTACAAAACAAAAGAATTCTTGATCAATTTTTTTGATTTGCAGCAACAACGAGTGCATTCCGATAGAGAACTACTATTTAACGTCCTAACTTTCGAATTATGTGACGTCCTAAACTTCGTAAAGACGAAACTATCCAAACTTACTCATTCGAAAACTTCATACGAAACTATCCGAATTTACTCATTCGAAAAATTAAGTAACGACGAAACTATATGAATTTTCTCATTCAAAACCACTCTCACGATATATGTCTCCTTACAATTCGGTGAAATTTATTGGGCGGCATCGAAAAATCGGCGAAAACCATCTCGGCCGGTCGCGAATTTCGGCCGGAGGCAGCCTCGGCCGGGATGGTTTCCGGCTGCTTTTTCGATGCCGCCGGGTGGTCCTCCGACTGAAATTTCGGTCCGACCGAATTTCGTATAATCCCTAAACCCTAAATTATAAAATGCTAAACCTTTAAACCCTAAACCCTAAATCCTACACTCTAAAATCCTAAAACCCTAAAACCCTAAACTCTAAATTCTAAAATCCTAAACCCTTAATCCTAAAATTACAAACCATCAAACGGTAAACCCTAAATTCTTAAACGCTAAACTTTTACCGTCAAGTTTCTTCCATTTTTCGAGCATGATCTCCACACTAGCAATCATATCCGGAACCAAACCCTATATAAACAAAACAAAACGAGTCTTAAGAAGCAGTTAAAGTCAGCTTACTCATTGCTAGTCCGACCAACAATTTAATGAGTTAGACTCGACCCGACTCTACTGATGATTCGACATGGCTATATCTCTATATTTTTTTTATAAAAGAAAAATTATTCGACATGACAAAAAGTCAACTATCAATAACTCGTCCAATCAGGCAACGAACAATCTGGCAATTTGGATTTTCCAATACTTTTTTGACGTCAATAGATTTTCCATCAACAAATTCCAATGATCATAATCCCATCGAACTTAAGAATACACACTTAAGAAAAACTTTCCTCACTCATGATTGCTTTTTCTCGCACAAACTCATTTGATTTCGGTTCGCTCCAAAAACTCTTATTACTCTCACTATTTAATCAATCTTGTTGGTTATAGCTTGAAATTCGTTCTGATACCTCATGAAAGAGATAATGAGATAGCAAACTACAATCTATTCAATTGCAGGACATGAAAAATAAATAGGATTACATGCCTGAGGAATCCTTTACAATCCTGAGAATCAAGAGCATAATGAAGTCCACTAACTAAGGACCAAATTGTCACTAATTAAAATGTTCAGTGACTAAGGATCAACCATGCATGCATGCATCGGTCTACACATATTTACCGTTCAGATGAAGCTGCAATATATATAAGGTCATGTCACCACTTTAGGAATTACAAAACTAAAGTTGCTTTTCATGTATTACTTTGTTTCATGATGAATCTAAAAACAAAGTAATTAATCTAAAACTAAAATAAATTGGTTTAGAAAATGTGAGGTGAGGACACCACTTTTTGTTCTCATCGTAAAAACACTTTAGGACCGTTAGATATTTTTGGTAATTATTTGATGGTTCACATTAAGTTTTGATTATAATTTTGATTTAAAAAAGCGAGAAACCATATCACCTTTATTTTTTATTTTTAAATCACTAATCTCTCTCCTAAATTAGTTAAGAATGATTTTTTATTAATTTTTGATTCGTGTAATCATCTTTTCCAATCAAAATCTGTTGTGATAAATTACTAGCTTATAATGTACCAAAACCCATGGAAGGATCAATCTTAGGAGATTTTTTCCTTTCTATTCTCAAAATTAATTTGATTTGGTACAGTTTAGTTTATATTAAATTTCTTTTGTGATCAAAACCGTTGGATTAAGGAAATAAAATATGATGGCCATTATTTATGTCCTCACCATGAGGACACTAAAGAGATGTTCTTACTATAATAGATTTCAAAGCGATTTGGAGGGACCATTTTACGTGACTGGATTAATAATCTTTAGGTGTTTGGTCAAAACTTATATCTTAATATTTCTCATCCATTTTTTATTAATGAATTGATGGTTTTTTTGAAATGTATGTGTCTTGTAAATTTGCTTTGAATTGATGCAGGTTGATTGAGTGCGATGAATTTGTTCTGATCTCAATTAATGAAAAAGATGTGAAAAAATGATGAGCTAATAATATACAAAAATGATCCGTAAAGTGTGATATTAAATTTTCCGGATTGAAGTCCCTATAAAATTTATCAATAAAATAAATTACGATGTTTATATAGTCTTCAGGGCCTGTGACGGGACAGCCCAATAGCCTTGTTGTTTTACCAGAAGCCCAATTCCAGTGAAGCATCGATCCATAAACAGGCCCATCACAGACCAACAGATGATCTCGATCTTATATATACCTCAAACTCCTCCGTCAATTTTAGGGTTTAGTCATCTGCACAGAGACAGATAGCAGCTGCCGCCATCGCCAGAGTGAAACGAAGCAATGGGTAAACTCTTTCAATCGGTTTCGATTCCATTTCTACGTTTTCATGTCTGATGTAATCGCCTGACCTTTAACCTTATTCTTCGAAAATCAAACAGCCAGAATCAAGGTCCACGAGCTGAGGCAGAAGAACAAGTTGGATCTTTTGAATCAGCTCAAGGATCTCAAGGCTGAGTTTTCTCTTCTCCGCGTTGCCAAGGTCACCGGCGGCGCTCCTAACAAGCTCTCCAAGATGTAATCCCCTCTCTTTTTTTCACTCTCGGTCGCGATTTTGAACTCTGTCTTATTGTTCTTCAGAATATGTTCCATTGAATAGTTGTTTTGTCTGGCTTTTGGTTTCTAGCATCTGAATTGTTATACTCATTTCTTAAGCAAGTTTGAAAGATGGGTTGGTTCATCAGAATGCGCCATTTGTTACCAATGGTCGACTTATATGAAATGTGGAGCTTCTATTGTTTGATTGATAATTGTTCTTACGTGTGATGTCTAATTTGTGTTGGTTTTTGGCCTTCCAGCAAGGTGGTGCGGCTGTCTATTGCCCAAGTGCAGACTGTGATCTCACAGAAGCAGAAAGCTGCACTTCGTGAAGTGTACAAGAACAAGAAGCTGTTGCCTCTTGACCTCCGTCCCAAGAAGACCAGAGCCATCAGAAGGAGGCTTACCAAGCACCAGGTACTTCCTTTTTCCACTCTGGTTTTGGTGTGTTGTGACTTGTGATGATGTATTATGGTATTTCAACTAGCCTGATTCGTACTTACTTAACAGATAAAACATATTCATTTTTACTCAGTGCTGAATGAAGTCAAATATTTTGCATAGAAACTCAACTGTTTATGGCATTTGGAAGGCTGAACTTCCTGAATCTTATTGCTTTTAGTCCTTCATGTCCATGCGATATCCATATTAATCGTCGTTCCTGTTTGCTCTCTCAGCAATCTCTTAAGACGGAGAGGGAGAAGAAGAGGGAAATGTACTTCCCCATGAGGAAGTATGCAATCAAGGTGTAGGAAAAGCTAGCAACTTTTCTGTCTTCAAGGGTTATTAAGATTTAAGGAGGTGCGTTTTATTATTAGGAGCAATTTTGAGTCTTTTTGTAATTATTCGAAGATAGACATGTGAACTCGAGCATCAACTTTTGAACAAGTTTTGGAATGATATGTATCGACTTTTCTCACACCCTTGTTGAATCAGAGTTCATGTTTTATGGAAGTGTCTGAAAATCTGAATTCATTTCTGCATGTTTCTACAAGTAGATTCATGGCACCAGTATTTAAATACAGTTCTTGTCATCTGTCGTTGATTTTCAAACGGAACGTGTGCATGTTGATTTTTGAATCCAGCATACCCACAAAATGGACACTCAAAATGGACACTGATGTAATGTTTATTGTCTTTCTTCGTTCTTGTATTAATCGAGAGTCTCACTTTAATGTTTTGGAGATGAACTTTTCCTTTGCATACACACAATTTCCTACTAGGTGGATTGCTTTAAGGCATATTCCCCATGGTGTTTAGGGCGATTGATACATTTAGCTGAATAAACGAATTACAGCTGGAAATGCACTTAATTGAAATTAAATACATCGTATCTTAGCTCTCCTCAATACCTGTCTCAATTGCTAATTGCATACATCTCGAACAGAGACTGTTGTTGAGTGAACGATGCAAGTGGGTTGTGGTAGGTAGACGAGGAGCGAAGGGTAGGTTTGGTGGGATGCAGAGTGGGGTTTGGAGGTAGTAGCCGCGGGGGAGGGAGGGTGTTTTTGTTGCTTGTACGACGCGGATAGCGTGGGATTTTGGACAGCCGAACTACCACATAGGGTAGAGGTCCAACCCTAAAACTTAAGGGAGAGCAAAATTGCAAAAATTTAATTTTTAAAAGTTTTTTGTCCATATTATTGTTGAAAAGGAATGCCTTGAAATTAATATTCCTCTTATTAATTAGGGGGGAAATCCAATAAAAAGCATCAAACTACTCTCATCGGAGTGGATTGCAAAGTTGGCTTGGCAATTCGATTTTGATTTTTCAGTTAAATTGAATTTATAATCGAATTTAAATTGAATTCGAATTTGAAATCAAAGTACTATTTTGATTTGAATGCGAACTCGATGAACTCGGTTGATAACCGAATTAAAATTATTACAGAATTTAAGGACAAAAGGAATTTTTCCCAACATTCTTCCCTCTTTTCCCTAATCCCCATGACAGCCAACGTCTGACGTTCTTCTTCCTTCTCAGTTTCTCTTAATTGCTCCCCTTTCTTTCTCTATTCTCATAATCTCATTCATGATTTGAAATTTCTTTTGTTTCATCTTCAGTTCTTCCTTCCATTTCCTGTTTTTCTCGTCAGATTCAACTCATCTGCCTCACCAAATCCAACCTAGCCGTCCGAGTTTCAGAGTTTCGACAGCCACCGTCGCCGTCGTGTTGCTCTCCTTCGTCTGGGCTTCAGAGTTCACCCAGCGTCCGTCTCTTCTACTCATCCTTCCCCTTCGATTAAACGTGTAGACAACATGCTTTATTCTTCTTGTTCTTCATCCTCCCCATTAGAGCAGCAGAGTTCATATCCAAATCCAAAACAGGCAGTTTTTTGCAGTGATATGAAAACAATAACGAATTCAAATAAAGTATTTCAGAATTATATGTTAACAATTTGAACTTTTTGAGGTGCGGGATTTAAGCTCTCATGTATGAATAATGTTTATTTTATTTTATTTGTTTTCTCGTGTTAAAAAAACAATAGCAAGGAAGTCGTTTCATTTCTATATATATATCAGCGGCCGTATTGTACATACATGAGATCTAAAATCCTTGCACGTATGATGTAATAGGGGATATAATGTGATAATAGAACCAGTCGATCTGATCATCAACATGAAAGAGATAACGAGGTAGCAAACTGACAATCTATTCAGTTGCAAAGCGTGAACAATAAATGGAATTACATACCTGAAGAATCATTCACAATCCTGAAAATCAAGAACATGATGAACGTCCACTAAGGACCAAATTGTCACTAACTAAAGTGTTTAGTAACTACTAAATTGCAAGAACTACTAACATAACATGAAAACGACACCGTTTAACTTAAATAACAATTGTAACAAATCCTCCCCTTTCAAGTTTCTTGTTCTTCATCTAGCCAACTTCATTTCTGCACTGTCACATACTTCAAATTTGTTCCTCAACTTCATCTAGTTTGATAGCATTGGTCATTATGTCAGCAATTTGATCCTGAGTTCAACAATCCTCCATCTCAATCACCTTCTCCTTTGCAAGATCTCTCAGAAAATGGAAAGGAACATCAATATATTTGCTTTTTCCATGCAACACTAGATTCCTTTACAATTTGATGGCTGAGTTGTTGTCACCAAAAATCTTAGTTGCCTCGATCACACTTTCCTTCCATCCCATCTGCTCAATTATTTTTCTGAGCCAAACACACTGAGCTGTACAGTATGAAGCAGTAACAGCAACAAATTATGCTTATGGTAGACAAAATTATCACTAGTTACTTCTTTGAGGCCCATGAAATTGCTCCTCTAACAAGGAAGAACACATATCCACTCGTGCTTTTCCTATCATCAACATCACATTCATAGTCACAATCACTATACCCCAATAGTTTGTCTTCTTCATCAAATCTTTGATACCAGATCCTATAGCTCATGGTTCCTTTCATATATCGCAAAATCCTCTTTACAGCAAGCATATGTTGCCTTGTGGATGCTTCCATATACCTACTCAATAAGCAAAGTGAGTACATTATGTTAGGCCTAGTTGTAGTGACATACAACAGACTTCCAATTAGCTGCTTGTACTCAATAGTATTTACCAGAAAACCATATCCAACTTTAGACAATTTCACTTCATAAATTATGGGATTTTTTACAAAGTCACACTCAAGTAGATGAAACTTATTTAGTATCTCCTTGGTATATTTGCTATCCAATGAAGATACCAGATTTTGTTTGAGTCATGTCAACTCCAAAAAAGTATTTCATTCTTCTTAAATCAATCATCTCAAACTTAACCTTCATGTCTTACTTGAATTTCTCAATTATAGCTACACTGCTATTTGTATACATAAAATCATCAACATACATACTGACCAATAAAATATCACCTTCTGACCTCTTGATGAACAAAGTATGCTCAAATTCACATCTTTCAAAACCACATTTCCGAAGTATGCCTCAATTATGCCATACTAAGCTCTAGATGCCGATATAGGGCCATAAAGAGCTTTCTTCAAATTATATACCTTACTCTCCTCCCTAACAACCATAAATTCTAGTAATTGCTCAATGTAAACATCTTCAGTCAATTCTCCATACAAGAAAGCACTTTTCATATCTAATTGATAAACTGCGAAACCATAATGAACAGCAAGTGCCAAAAACGTTTCAATTGTATCCAATTTGGCCACTGAAGCAAACACCTCTGTGAAATCAATTTCATACTTCTGAGCATAACCCTTAAACAGGTGGTCATACATAGAGTATATGAGAGTTTAAATCCCGTACCTCAAAAAGTTTTGGTTGTTAACACATAATTTTTAGATACTTTATTTGAATTTGTGAAGGAGAATTTTGATCTCCTTTATTCATGATGGAGACCCATCAACTTATGAAGGAGAATTTTGATCGTCTTTGTTTTAATATAGATAGATATATGAATCAATTTTGTGAGATGATGATAAAAAATTTAAAAATCACTGGTAAAATCAAAATCTTTACGAACAAATGGTATATGTCTAGCATCACAAACTACTATTAAAAGCACAAAATTTTCTTCAGATTGCAGTCACGTTGTCAAATCATGGCAGCGATGCTTGTCACCTCCAATGACTAAGAAACTGCCCTCTAAAATGAATGTGATGAGGAAGATCTAATTCCCACAGTCACCATCCATGTAGAGCAATCATTTATCCAGATAGTTATGACACCTCCTGACATAAGGGTTGGAGATCCATTCAATGTGGATCAATTACCCAATGGATATGGTAGATGTAAGTCATCAGAGAAAAAACAATGGGGGCATGAAAGCTTATTACATGGCAAGATGAAGGTGAATTGTCCAACTAAAGGACATGTTAATGTCATAACGGCTATGTGTGGATAAGGGGGCAATTTTGCAAAAACTTATAAAAATTAAATATTTGCAATTTTGCTCTCCCTTAAGTTTTAGGGTTGGACCTCTACCCTATGTGGTAGTTCGGCTGTCCAAAATCCCACGCTATCCGCGCCGTACAAGCAACAAAAACACCCTCCCTCCCCCGCGGCTACTACCTCCAAACCCCACCCTGCATCCCACCAAACCTACCCTTCGCTCCTCGTCTACCTACCACAACCCACTTGCATCGTTCACTCAACAACAGTCTCTGTTCGAGATGTATGCAATTAGCAATTGGGACAGGTATTGAGGAGCGCTAAGATACGATGTATTTAATTTCGGTTAAGTGCATTTCCAGCTGTAATTCTTTTATTCTGCTAAATGTATCAATCGCCCTAAACACCATGGGGAATATGCCTTAAAGCAAGCCACCTAGTAGGAAATTGTGTGTATGTATGCAAAGGAAAAGTTTATCTCCAAAACATTAAAGTGAGACTCTCGGTTAATACAAGAAAGAAGAAAGACAATAAACATTACATTAGTGTCCATTTTGAGTGTCCATTTTGTGGGTATGCTGGATTCAAAAATCAACATGCACACGTTCCCTTTGAAAATCAACGACAGATGACAAGCACTGTATTTAAATACTGGTGCCATGAATCTACTTGTAGAAACATGCAGAAACGAATTCAGATTTTCAGACACTTCCACAAAACATGAACTCTGATTCAACAAGGGTGTGAGAAAAGTCGATACATATCATTCCAAAACTTGTTCAAAAGTTGATGCTCGAGTTCACATGTCTATCTTCGAATATGAAATTACAAAAAGACTCAAAATTGCTCCTAATAATAAAACGCACCTCCTTAAATCTTAATAACCCTTGAAGACAGAAAAGTTGCTAGCTTTTCCTACACCTTGATTGCATACTTCCTCATGGGGAAGTACATTTCCCTCTTCTTCTCCCTCTCCGTCTTAAGAGATTGCTGAGAGAGCAAACAGGAACGACGATTAATATGGATATCGCATGGACATGAAGGACTAAAAGCAATAAGATTCTGGAAGTTCACTCTTCCAAATGCCATAAACAGTTGAGTTTCTATGCAAAATAATTGACTACATTCAGTAGTAAGTAAAAATGAATATGTTTTATCTGTTAAGTAATGTCTAATCAGGCTAGTTGAAATACCATAATACATCATCCCAGAGTGGAAAAAGGAACTACCTGGTGCTTGGTAAGCCTCCTTCTGATGGCTCTGGTCTTCTTGGGACGGAGGTCAAGAGGCAACAGCTTCTTGTTCTTGTACACTTCACGAAGTGCAGCTTTCTGCTTCTGTGAGATGACAGTCTGCACTTGGGCAATAGACAGCCGCACCACCTTGCTGGAAGGCCAAAAACCAACACAAATTAGACATCACATGTAAGAACAATTATCAATCTAACAATAGAAGCTCCACATTTCATATAAGTCGACCATTGGTAACAAATGGCGCATTCTGATGAACCAACCCATCTTTCAAACTTGTTTAAGAAATGAGTAACAATTCAGATGCTAGAAACCAAAAGCCAGACAAAACAACTGTTCAATGGAACATATTCTGAAGAATAATAAGACAGAGTTCAAAATCGCGACCGAGAGGAAAAAAAGAGAGGGGATTACATCTTGGAGAGCTTGTTAGGAGCGCCGCCTGTGACCTTGGCGACGCGGAGAAGAGAAAGCTCAGCCTTGAGATCCTTGAGCTGATTCAAAAGATCCAACTTGTTCTTCTGCCTCAGCTCGTGGACCTTGATTCTGGCTGTTTGATTTTCGAAGAATAAGGTTAAAGGTCAGGCGATTACATCAGACATGAAAACGTAGAAATGGAATCGAAATTGAAAGAGTTTACCCATTGCTTCGTTTCACTCTGGCGATGGCGGCAGCTGCTATCTGTCTCTGTGCAGATGACTAGACCCTAAAATTGATGGAGGATTTTGAGGTATATATAGGATTGCGATTATCTGTTGGTCTGTGATGGGCCTGTTTATGGATCGATGCTTCACTGGAATTGGGCTTCTGATAAAACAACAAGGCTATTGGGCTGTCCCGTTACAGGCCCTAAAGACTCTATAAACATCATAATTTATTTTATTGATAAATTTTATAGGGACTTCAATCCGAAAAATTTAATATCACACTTTAAAAATCATTTTGGATACTATTTAGCTCATCATTTTTTCACATCTTTCTCATTAATTGAGATCAGAAAAAAATCATCGCACTAAATCAACCGCATCAATTCAAAGCGAATTTACGAGATACGTACATTTCAAAAAACCTTCAATTCATTAATAAAAAAGGATGAGAAATTTTGGAATATAAGTTTTGATCAAATGCGTAAAAATTATTAACCCAATCACATAAAATGGTCCCTCCAAATTATAGAAGAGTCAACCGATTTCGAATTTATTATCGTGAGGACATAAATCTCCTTAATATCCTCATGGTGAGGACATAAATAATGGCCATCATATTTTATTTCCATGATCCAATGGTTTTTATCACAAATTTTTTTAGATGGACTAAATTGTACCAAACCAATTTAATTTTGAGAATAAAAGGCAAAAATCCCCTAAAATTGAAAACACTCCACTCTTCATGCTCTTTATAAAAGGAAATAAAACAATTCATGATTTTCTCGTCATTCTCCTCAAATTCTCTGTTCCAGTTGGAAAGAATTATCGTCATCTTCGATTCTTCAAAAAGAAATACCCACTAACGACTATATCGAAAAATATTGGGAGGAGAAGAGGCACCATCGTCCGAATCTGTTTCAGTTTCCACCTTTTTTTCATCACTGTACTAAATTTCAATTTGGAGCAAATTAATCCTTAATTCTATTTTAGAACATTATGAGTTTACTAATGAGGTTTCGGTGCATATTTGAGATAGGAACATGAATAGTTTTCTGTAACTCTGTTTACAAATTTAAAGTCTGATGTAAATTGATCCTTCCATGGGTTTTGATACATTATAAGCTAGTAATTTATCACAACAGATTTTGATTGGAAAACTACATTATGAGCTTAATAACGTTATTGTTGTCCTCAAATTTTCTTAATGTATCTCCATGTAATTAAATTCTTAAACAAGAACATTGTTCTTGATTCTAACGTTTATATTTGGGATTAATTTGTGCTTAAAGTTTTAATTAGAAACATGACATATTTATTTGAGACCAATTTGTACTTAAAAAGATTTGTAGTAACTGATTTGATCTTATATATATATTTCTTACATTTACATATGAAAAATGATAGTGAGGTCTTAGTTTACGTAAAAAAGAAAATGTGATGGATAAAAAAAGGATTTAAGGAACATAGCGAGGTCTATTCAGTTGTTGTGTTAGAATTGTTATTTAAGTTGAACGGTGTCGTTTTCATGTTATCTTATTAGTTTTTGTAGTTTAGTCAGTGAACATTTTAATTAGACGCAATTTTGTCCTTAATTAGTGGACGTTCATCATGCTCCTGATTTTTAGGATTGTGAACGATCCCTTAGGCATGTAATCCTATTTATTTTTCATGCCCTGCAACTGAATAGATTTTCAGTTTGCTACCTCGTTATCCCTTTTATGTGGTATCAGAGCGAATTTCAAACTGTAACCAACAAGACTGATTAAATAGTGAGAGCAGTGAGAGTTTCTGCAACGAATAGAAATCGAGTGAGTTTGTGCGAGAAAAAGAAATCATGAGTGAGGGAAGTTTTGCTCCAGTGTGCATTCCTAAATTTGATGGGGATTATGATCATTGGAGTTTGCTGATGGAAAATCTATTAAGGTCCAAGTAGTGGTTGGTGAAGGTTTCAAAGAGCCTGAAGAAGGTGAGGTGCTGTCTGCTGCTCAAAGATGCAATTACGAAGGGAATCATCTGAAAGATCCCAAGGCCAAAAACTATCTATTTAGTTCAATTGACTAGAGTATCTTGAAGACCATTATCAACAAATCTACTGCAAGGGAACTATGACTTTCTATGAAGACCAAGTGCCAAGGGAATGTCAGAGTGCAGAAATCTCACCTTTAGGCTCTTAGATGTAATTTTGAGTTTCTGGAGATGAAAGAAGAAGAAAGCATGAATGACTACTTTGGTAGAGTCATGGTGGTGGCCAATGCTATGAGGAATTGTAGAGAATCCATGGATGATGAGAAGATTGTTGTGAAGATCCTAAGAACCTTGATTGAGAGATTTAACTACATAGTCTGCTCAATTGAGGAATCAAAGGATATTGAAGATCTCTCAGTAGATGCTCTACAGAATTCTTGGCTTGTTCATGAGCAAAAGTTCAATAGACACACTACTGAAGATGATCGTGCTTTGAAGGCCACGCATGATTTTGGAAGGAGAGGAGGAAGAGCACCTGGTAGAGGAGGCTATTATGGAACAGGAAGAATGAGAGGTGGCAGGTCTTGAAATCGTGTCACTAGAGAATGCTTTCAATGTCACAAGCTTGGTCATAATAGAGATGAGTGCCCTGATGGATTAATCACCAAAACTGGAATCATCAGCATGCCAATTATTCCGGTTCATAGAGGTTTGCTTAGGAAAATTCATATCATATGGATATGAAAGAAGATGTTCTACTTATGGCAACTGTAGAAAATGAAGTCGAGGAAGCAGCTTAGCCTATAAACTGCAGCTTAATGGCGTTCCTGGATGCTAAGTTGATGGAGAAGAGAACATGTTGGTGGTTTTTAGACTCAGGATGTAGCAATCACATGAGCGGAGATAAGCATTGGTTTCTACAGTTAGACACAACTATTAAAATTGATGTGAAGCTGGGAAATGGAACCAAGATGAAATTAGGTGGGAAGGGTAGTGTGAAGATCTTGGTTGATGAGCAATCTCTTATTTTTCAAGATGTCTTCTATGTGTCTGATCTGCAGAAAAACTTGTTAAGTGTGGGGCAGCTGCAAGAGAGAAGCTTGACCTTTATTATCAAGGACAATATTTACAAGATTTTTCATGAGCAGAAGGGTTTACTGTTTTAGACAGTTATGAAAACAAACACAATGTTTGTTATTCATGCTGACTACAGATCTGAACACCAGACTCAAAAGGAGCAGTGTTTCAATGTTATAGTTGTTAAAGAGTCTAATGCAAGTCTTTGGCATAGAAGATTAGGACATATTAATCCCAAAAGTTTACAGAAACTACTAAAGGAAGGTTTGGTAGAGGAGCTTCCTTCTTTGAGTGGTGGTTTGGGAACCGTAATAAAACTTGATTTTGTAGCCATTTCCACCATGCATATCAAATATTAGTCGATTTAAAAATTTTGAAACTCTCTTGTGAAAATGATAGATTTGTGTAGGTTAACCCCTTTGGAAATTAACAATTTTGGCATGAAAATTTTTTTTTTTTTCAATTGGCTAATATTTGACATGCATGTTGGGAATGGCTAAAAATTGAGGTTTCACCATGTTAAACTCTTCACATAATAGCCAAATGAAGTTAAAAATATTTTTCAACATGCTAAAATAGCACAAAGTAAAATTGATTTTTAACTATGTTTAATCATTACTTATAGGGGTTACCATAATGAAACTTCATATTTAGCCATTTCCAAAATACATGTCAAATATTAGTCGATTTGAAATTTTTTGAAATTTTCTTATGAAAATGGTTGGTTTCCAAAGGTCAACCCCTATTGGAAATTGTTAATTTTGACATAAAAACTGAAATTTTTTAAATTGGCTAATATTTGACATGCATGTTGGGAATGGCTGAAAATTGAAGTTTCACCAGGTAAAGTCCTTCAAATAATAGCCAATGAAGTTAAAAACATTTTTCAATCACACTGTAGTCGTAACTAGTTATATATTTCATATGTCAGTAACTAGTCATTCACACACCGTTGTTGTAACTAGTTATGGCAAAATCACTAAATTGTTTTGTTTCATTTCGCCTAGGTATACCGTTACGCGAAGAAATAACCATTCGTAAATCTCAATAATGCAATCTCGATGTGGGAAATTGAGCTGTTCACAGAGGAGCTCTCGAAGATTACACCATGTAAATGTGTAGTTGAGATAACTCATGGAATCCCGTGCAATTGTAGTATGTACTCTAAGGAGGTTGGCGACGAAGAGCTGAAACCATACCACTTGCATCAGTTTTGGCGTTCATTGTCATACAGAAGCCCACCGGATCACGAGATCTGGGCTGACCATGATGCTACAGACTACCACATTTTTTATGCGATGGTTCAAACTATTTGCGATAGAGGGGGCCATTCGTCCGGACTTTGAGTCAATTAGTTCGGTCAGCATTTCAACCCCAGTCTGAGGATTTCTAGGAGCCTAAGGTTGTCGATGCTCCTAAAGGTTGACCTCGTGCTAGAAAAACCGACTGTCGAAATCCTTCTTGGCATGAGAATGCTAGTGCGTAGTGTACTCCTCCCAAGAGCAGAGGTAGCTCGACCAGATCTACACCTTGGAACACTGACTCGACTCCAGACTCATCACTTCCAACTAGGGGTATGTTAAATAGTCAATATAGTATTTTACGATCTCATTTAGTGTAACAGTAGTGATTTAGTCAAATTGACAAACTCTAGAGTCTTAATCTTTCTTCTGAAACTCGATGATGCAAGAAGACTAAATACAAGTAATTTTTTTAATCTATCTTTGAGTTTAAATTGTTGTGGGAGTTTGGTATAGAAGTTGTATCTTAATTTATGGCGTATTGGTGCTTGAGACTTGAAGTGTATATTGGTTTATCGGCTAAATAAATACAATCTTACGTTTGGTTGATTTGAATCTATGGTGTTTTGTATAGAAGTTGTATCTTAATTTATGGTTCATTGGTGCTTGAGACTTGAAGTGTATATTGGTTTATCGGCTAAATAAATACAATCTTATGTTTGGTTGATTTGAATCTATGGTGTACGTGAGATGAGAAGTCAGAAGAGTTTATATGCCTGAGTTGGCAAGGTGGTCAGTTGTCAATCCTAAGTATCATTAGCAATCATCAAACAAAACGTCACAACAAAGATCATCGAAATTGTGATCTCAATTGATTGAATTGATTTCTGTTTCAGACTTCAGTCATATGTTCATACTGTTTTTGGCTATTGAACCTTTGTTTCTATAATTTCCATCCTTATTCCCAATAATTTGCCCTTCTGCCCTATACTACTTGGTCAAAGTATCAAACATACATAGGTATCAATAGCATATATATATAGGTTCGTATTTCTAGTAAAGGGTTGATACTAGTTTTATCAATTATAATTTGTTTGCACTTAGTTATAGGTACTGGCTCAATGACCTATCATCCACCGATGAACAAACAATTCACAAAGCAAAGAAATCTAGCCAATAATTTCAGTGCAATATCACAAGAGAATCAAATCTAAACTCATCAACACAACACAAGATCAATTATCTAAACGATAGAATATTGAATTCAAATAGATCACTTGCAATCCATAGAGGTCGAAATTTGGAAAGAAAAGAGCACCAAATGGTACCTTGTTATGGGCATGAAGTAGAGTCTGCCCTTGTTGGTGCAAATCTTCAAGAATGTTGATGCCAAGGTGTTCTGTCTGAAGCACAAATCTTCTACTCTCATGGATTCTGTCACTTGACTGGTTTAGTCTATTAATGGACATGGTCAGCCTTTCTCTCTGCTCTGTTAAAACCCTACCTGACACTCTGAAATAAATCAAAGTTAAAAGATCAGAAAAAAATCCGCCACCAACCAGAGAGAATAGTTCGGGTTTCAGCTCCTTACAAAGACATCGCACTCTTCTTATGAACCGATATATGCATACCATCGCTAGATGACAATGGATGATAACGTTGTTATATGAGTCAGCACATAGGGATTTGAACTTGTACAGATTTTGTTAGTGACGTTTGTATTCTAGTTAGTCTTTTACGGTTTTGCCATTCTTCTCTGTGTATATAAGTGCTCTTACACCCATTAATAGAGTAAGGTTTTTCTCCCATTTATGCTCTTCTCTCTCGATTGTTCATCCCAGTTCACACTTCTAGCCCTGAGTTTATCTCCTCAATCTTTCCTATCCTCTCATCTGCAGAAAAAAATAAAAACAGTTCACCATCCATTAATCCAAGTCAAAACGAGATCGCAAAACCGGAAAAATCCAATCAGTAATAAGTAATTGAAAGTTCTGACTTACCTCCGTCGGGAAGGAGAGAGGCGGAGTTGCACTTGCGAGACAGACCACCGTAGAGCTCGCAGTACTGACGCTCGTATCTTTGGAATACGTTGCTCATGACGGCGGTGGCTGGAGGCGAGAAGGATGTGGAGCTTTCGTCAGTTCAGATAGCCGTCGATTTTCAAAGAAAACAACAGAGGAGCAACTTACAGTATAGCCCTCACCAATTTACAGCATGGCCCTCACTTCGCGATCACGCAATTTACTCATAGCCCCTGCTAGGGGCCTATTCTTTACGCATAGGGGCTGAATTATAATTTGGGAGGGGCCTATCTTTTCATACACGCTATCTTTTCATCAACACTACAGACAAACTTTTCATGCTGCCACGTCAGTTTGTTCGGTTATTGACTTTGTCGTTGACCATAGACTTGAGTTTGGAAATGGTTGTCCCTGAGAAGACGAGTCTCTTGTTGACGCATTTCACTGGTTGAGGATAAATAGTCATTCTTACCCGTTTATATATATTAAAATAATAGATTTATTTTTTTTATTTATAAAAAGAGAATATAAATTATTATTGAATAAATAATTTTTAATTTTTTTATAAAAATTTTATTTTGAGTTTATTAAAATTTTATTTTAAATTTATGAAAGAAATTATATCTTTTTATTGCTCAAATGAAGTAAAGTCACCAGCTTTATTTCTTACTGTGGAATGTGTTAAGAGTGGCTGGAGGAGGATTTGAAGGCCATGTTTAGGGCAGATTGTGAGCATGTGAACTGGCGCATGGACATTAAAAGGCGAAAGAGCCAATCGATAGCGTTGAAGAAGCATAGAGAGCGTGATTTTAGTTTCTGCAGCTGCAAAGTTCATCCCCACGCAAGTTCTCGGTCCAAAACTGGATGGGAGAAATGCTGCTCTAGTCACCCCATCAGCAAATCTCTCACGTTTGAAAAAATGATCCCCATAGCAATGGGTTATGGTGAATTGCCTAGATAGGAAGACTCAATGCCATGTTTGCAGGAAGGATGAACGTCCCTAACTTGGTTTCCCTTGCAACTTCTCTGGTCAATTTCAACACTGGCGGGTAGACCCTCAACGATTCATTAACGATCATTGCCATCTGCATCATTTCATTACGTAATCATCAAGCAATGTATTAGGAGGGAATAAACCTGAAGAAAAAGGTTGCATTCATATGGCTTACGTACGGTTTTCAATCTCGAAACACCATCGAGGCAAGGATTTTTTGTTGATCCGAACATTTCCAGCACCTCTTCCCGTGCCTTGTCCTGCCAATCTATGTGAATCACTAGAAGCAGAACAGTCCATGTCAGCGAACAAGTGACTGTCTCGTGTCCCGCGACATAAAATGACTTGCACTCGTCGACCACATCATCAACAGTTACCTTTCTGGACAATTCACTGTCATGAAAAGCATTGAGAAGTGATCCAAGGAAGTCATTTTCCATAACTTCCACTTCCATCATCCATCAAACCTCCCCTTTTGTTTACCAGCTTTATGATTGCTTCTTTAATCTCTTTCTGGAGCTTGTCTGATTCTACATCGTCACTTGTTCTCCAGAATTTTCTATTTATTAACACAGCAAGAAAAGTTCACAGCTGAGTCGAAAAAATTAACGAGCAAGTAAAAAGAAGAATTGCAGCACATACTTGATCCCAGGGATGCTAATTTTGTAGTTGTTTCTATTGAAAATGATCCCAAACTTCATTAACATCTCAAACACTTTCTTGTCTTCCAAGTAACTACTTCCGAACGCTGTCCTCGAAATCACTTCCGACGACAAAATCTTGAACTCCGGGAAGGCATCGATCTCCTTCACACCTTCCAATTTCCATCTCAGCAACATGGATTCCACACTGGTGACAAATGTTGAGCACAAATAAAATTAGGAGGGACGACGTGCATGAAAAACTTAATAGGAGGGAATCTCACCCCCTTTATGCAATAATACCACCTTTTTATTCTTATATTTTTAATATATGTAAATACATTGACGCGACATATTTAACAACAACCTTAACATAATGCACTGAAATTATATTATTCCACGGTAACAAATCACTCTCGCCAAACTAATGGAAGTACAGATTTAAATGAGACACACTTTCTTAAAATACTACATGCACATTTACTTCAATAGCGTGAATTTTGCAATTTCCTCCGTACCAAACGACTCCTTATTGAAAATTTTGATCAGAATAATGGGTTCGGGTTGATTTCAGCGAAATCAAGAACCCTCTGATCCCTCTCAAATGCAGCCATCTCTTCTTCTTCCAAACAAACAAGTGCCTCGACCCCATCCCCATCCCTCGTGTCCATCAAAATGATCACGTCCTTCATACCCGAACCAGCTGTCGTCATCCAAACTGGTTTCCCAAACCCAAAATCCGAATCGTACAGTGGGTAACCACACCAGCTGGTCGAAATGTACACATCCATTCCTTCACCACTGCCGGTTCCTCTAAACGCATTAGTGGTGTCCACTATAAACTTGCAAAACTCTTCCGCACTTCTGAATTCGACCTTGCACGACTCAAAATACTCGGTTTTCATCTTCCTGATCGCCTCCACGAGCGGGAGCAGGTGGTCCGGGTCGAAATCTAGAGAAGTAGGCATGACGAAGGTTGAAGAAAAGTTCCCTATCGAAATTGGGGATGGAGTTTGTGAGGTTAACCTGCCGCGCATGTTTACTGCTTGGCTTAAAATTGTTGGCCTTAAAGCTCGAACCGAACAGACTCTAGCTGCCGAAACGGCAGAGCCATATAGAAGTGCTAGAACTAGTTCTACCCTTGTTGGGTTATTGACTTTGTCTTTGACCATGGATTTGAGTTTGGAAATGGTTGTCCCTGAGAAGACAAGTCTCTTGTTGATGCATTTCACTGGTTGAGGATAAATAGTCATTGTTACCTGTTCATATATTAAAATAATAGATTTACTCATTTTATTCATAAAAGATAAATATGGATAATTATTGAATAAATAGTATTTAATTTTTTTATAAAAATTTTATTTTAAGTTTATTAAATTTTTATTTTGAGTTTATGAAGACTTTATTTTAAATTCACATATTATCCTTTATGGGTTTTGTAATATTTTTTATTTTTCAATTGACATGACTTGAATTGTTTCACAGTTTCATTTTACTTATACGTTTCCCATAAATTTTTTTTATCTATCTTTATTTATTTTCTAAAATTTTTTACAATATTATGAGAATAATTCTAGTACTTTATAAAACACATAAACCGCGTAGAAAATCCACAAACTCTATAAAATTTTAAACATTTTAACTTCATTTTATTATTTCATACTTTATAACTATATAAAAAGTTAAAAAATTACTATTTTAAACATAACAAACAGTTGAAATAGTGCAAATATTTTAGGGGTTATAATTTATGAATGAAAAAAATGTTTTTAGAGGTTAATATTCTGAATCTGGTTACAATCCTTACCTGCGAATTAATCGGAGGGTACAAAGTTTCCGAAATAAATTGAAGTGGCGTATCCAGAATTTCGATCGGACCAGCAGCCAAGGCAGCCCAGTAGTTGACAAACGAACAAATACTCGACATATCTAAGATCTTATGGGACCAACATATGGCTAAAGCCAAACCTCCACAGTCAAACTCCGTGACCTGAACGGTCAACGGGCTGCTCAAGGTTGTGTCCTTGTAGCAAAGATCATCAGGGAACAGTGGCTTCATGGCGTCATCCGTCGGAGCCTCAAGAAATTCGGACAGTTTTGAGTTCATCATCCGCGCTTGTAGGAAGAGGACGCCTCTGTCGTTGCAGTCGACTGTTAGCGAATCCATGAATATCATTCCGGCTAGCGGGTAGTACTTGGTTAGTGCTGAAGAGAGGGATCTTTTCAGCAAAATCAAATTGTTGGGATGGAATGATTGATCAGAATGGTAAAAGAAGAGGAGCGGGATGTAGATCGGAGGAGTCAACTGGTCGAAAAAGGAAAGGTTGTACGTTTTGTTGTGGGTTGGAGTTTGAGAAGATGGTTTGATCATCTCTCTTGAGTAAACCTCTGGTTTTCTTATTGGAAGCTTCATTTTTTCCTTTCTCTCTGGCGGCTGAAGAATGGGGAAGTTTGAGGTTTTGATTGTTGTTAGGCAGACATAATGTCGATATAACTTGCAAGTACTTATAAGAGGTATGTTTTAGTGGTCATCTAAGTTTAGAGTTTATGTTAACATGGCCAACTAAGTTTGGACCTTGTGTTAACGTGGTCACTTAAATTTATATATTATAACATTGTAGTACTTTTGGTTCATTTGGTTAGAATTTTCGTCAAATGTGTCGTCACGCTATTTTTTATTCAGAGGTATCGAGTTGGATACACGACATTAGAAAAATACACCAAAAAGTGAGAAAATGAAAATTACATGGATGGAGAGATACAGTAAGTTAGGGATAAAGAATGTCGACTCATAGGATAACGAAGAGGCTCACGTGCCACTAAATGGACGGTACAGTTATTACTACGAGGGACAACACCGAAGAAAGAGCGATAAGAAAGACTTGTAATAGCTGACTCACACGAATGTCATTTGTTGTACCGGTGATGAGACGGACCCTCTCCGCTGATCTGAGAATATGGAAATTGAGCCATTAAGTCTTGGACAAGCTGCTAACAAAGCTTGACGGATAGCCATGAACTCTAAAACAAGTGGATCTACAATCATAAGGACCGCCTATCCTATTTTTTAATGAGAGAGCCACAAGCTCGTCGAAGAACTACACCAATTGCTCCATAGCCATCTTGATTCAAATTACCCAAAGGTTTGTCGAACTGTTGCGTCAACATGAAACTACCAGGTTGTTAGCAGATGTTGGAGGCCTTGAGACCTAGATGCACTTCCACTGATCACACACTCATTATGATTGTTGATCTCCAAACGTGCTCCTTCTAACCAGTGATGAAGAAATTGCCATCATAGAGATAGTATGGAATGTTGGAAATGATCAAACACCGCTGTATTCGTAGATTTTCAGAGTCGTCACCCGAAGTAAACCAACTTAATAGCCACTGATCGTCAAAATAATTGTGAAATTATCTCGACAACACAAGTGTCGTATGTGTCCAAACATTCCTCTCATTATGCTTTTACTCAAATTTAACAGCACGATCTAAATTAAACAGATTGGAAAGGGTTTCTAACAATCCTATTAATTCAATTAAAACAGACAACTAAGGTTTGATCAAAGGGGAGAAAACAAGCTCTTAGATGATATGATTCATCAAGCTCAACTTCCCAATAGCAGTCAGATCGAACAAGCATTGGACTTGGATTAAATAAAATGAATCCTCATATCACTCGTATGAATCCGCGGCACAATCATGCACGCGGATTACTACTACCAGCTTCCCAATTAAGGTTGGAATAACCTTATTTGGCTAACCGGTAATGAACACCGAGAAATTCTACAAAGTGATAAGGTGTTCTTTCAGAATTAAAGGAAGTCACGAGTAATCGGAATTACTATTAACTTGGTCCATCAATACCTAATCTACTAATAACTACACCCAACTTGGCCCATTAGGTGCAAATCAGAGCGCCCGCCAATTACAAGATGAACAACCTTTAAAACTAAAAGAAACACGAAAGGTAGAATCGAGCTATTGGCTTACCCCACCAATAACTTTCATCTATCTTAGATTGTTAATCATATGAACTCTTAAGTCTATCAAACAAAGAATTTCATGGATTTGACGTAACTCAAGTCGTAACAAGAACTAGGTTGAAAACCCAACAATCAAAACAAACTTTCATTCAAATCCAATTATCCAACAATCGTCAATCCTATACTTTTAGAGAGAGTATCATAGCTCAAATACTACATCTCAACCAAGAAACTCTAAAGAATTAGCTACTCATGATTCTAGAAGAAGACAATTCAGAATTCGACCTAACCATCATTGTGACAAGGAGACGATGAATCGAACTTGCTTCAATCGTCGCTTTTAATCTTCTAACTTCAATCCATACTTTAATCTTTAATGGAGACTCTTTTTGATATTTTTCTAAGGATGGAGAATGGTGTTTTTGCAGAGGGGAGATCGTGGAAAAATCGAAAGAATTTGTTTTGGGGAAGTCTGATTCTCTTTCCTCGCACTCAGACTTTTATATGAGAAACTGCAGATCTGGGGTGGTCACGGCCTGAAAAACAGTACACGTCGTGCGCCTCTTTTTGCTACGAGACTATTTTGCAATTTAGGCTTGCACGGCGTGCAGTTCTTCTACTCCACCATTTCTTGTCTTGTTCTTCCGTTCGAGCTCCAATCGTATTCTATTTCATATCCAAAGAATCGTAACCAGATCCTCTATCTCTAGAGTACTTGTGGATAACAAATATTACAAAGAAACACATCAAATGGACCACAACGGTCCAAGTGAACGGGTCTTGGCACATAATGCCAAAACACGAAACCACACAAAAATGAAGCACGAACAAGCTAGTATTCACTCAAAAAAGATGCAAATATGATAAGTAATTATTACAAATCCTAGCACTATCAACCACCAAACCTCGAATCCGACGCCAATAATTTCATTTGGATTAGGGAGTTAGGATATAACAACCATATTTTTCAGATACAATAATGACATCGGCGAACGGTATTGAACTGTAACAACAGTTAAATTTAGGTGATAGCTAAAGTATTCGATGATTAAGTACGTACTAGTTATGAAAGCATCTTTATTAATATGTAGTTGTTTGGAAAATTGTCAATGTAGTTTGTATTGAAATGATTGGCGGCTCATGAAAGGCCGGCCAATAGTAACTATCCAACTTGAATATAATGAATTAGGATACCTAGGGAATGATACTAATTTATTAATAATGGCGACATCTTTGATATAATCTTTGAACATGATCCTCATATCAGCAGCGGAGCCATAGATTTTTTTTGGTCGCGGAGGCCTCAGATTTTTCAAATTTTATAATAAGATAGTAAATTAATAATAACCAATATTGATAGTAATATTTATCTTAAAAAGAATGAAGAGCGTAAATTTTCAAAACAAACTTTGAGCTATCCTTGAACTTTCAATGATCAGATAAGCAAAATCAGATAGTTGGAGGATTATTCATAGAAAGAAGCTAAAATATAAATTGAAATAAAATTTATTTGACTATGGATTGAAAGTTTTAATTAAGGATGGGTGTATCTTATTACCACTACACCACGAATCTTTTTAATTTTCGTACACTTGCAATTTAATTAAGTTTTCCAAAAAGGAGGAAATGAATTAATAAGACGGGCCCGAAATTGCTATCCTTCCGAGAGGCATTTCTCTTTGATCAATGCGATAGCCGATCTAACGGTTCAAAATCATTTTCATCAATTTTAATCCGATGGTTGAAATTTTATCAGCGGTAGAACGGGAATTAAAAATATTCTTCATCTTTCAACTTTTCTTTCTCTATCCTCTCTCTACCCTTCTCACGTAAACTAGATATAATAATGATATAACAATGATGTAATAATGACGTAACGTAGATATAACAATTTATATATGAAGTAGATATAATGAGCCTATTAAAAGGACATAAGAAAAAACGCATAACAGACTCGTAAAGTGTATATATCAAAGCATAAAAGAGTAGTAAACTGAGAATAACGATGATGAATTCAGCTACTCCTAAGGTGGACGTAACAACTACATAACGAGCCCTTAAAATGGTTGTATTAGGGACATAACATGCTCGTACAATGACCACACTAATTTGATTTTTTCCAAAAAAAAATTCCGAAACTACCCCATTCAAGTCAGTTTATTTTACTCATTTTTAGCCATTTGAATGAAAATTATTCCAAAAATAGCCTGATCCAACGGTTCACAATCTGCGAGGACAATCTCTGAACCTCTATAGCCGGGTTGGTATTACAGCTATCTTTCGTCAGACCATATAGCTTTCCAACTTCCACCACCAACCGTGGACGTAGACCCAAGACCACTGCATGCTGAGGTCTGCCCATAACGTATGAGAGAGCAAAATATATTTTTTGCCACTTGATGATTTAAAGTCAACTGGACCACCATATTTTCTAATGTAAAATAGGACATTATTATTTGTTTCATACAATTGGTTTTTTCGATCCACTTACAGACACATAGTCTGACTAACGCCCGAGGCCCAATGAGATCAAATTTGAAGCCAACTTTTTGAAAAGTTTGTTGTCTCGCTGCTGTTATTTGTCTTAATATTTACATATAAATGCTATATTTCTATGGTAATTATTAAGTATTCACAAACATAAATCAAAATTTTCAGAGTTTTTTATAAAATAATATTTTTTAGTGGTGAAATAATTAGTGAGATAAGAGAGTTTTTTTTTTCTAGAAATCAAACATCAAACCAAAGGCAAAGTTTTGACAATTAACATTTTTGGGCTGAGATGAGGTTGTATGTTTGTGCTTGGTCTTTTTTTTTTGACTGCACCTATCAATTTATTTGTAGATTGGAATTTGTGTAGACAATAATTTTAATTTTTTGAGACCTACATTTTTTTTCGATTTCGTTGGAATCGTTGATTTCTTTTAATAAAAGTTCCATTCATAAAAAAAACATTTTTGGAATTGTCTGTCTTCAAACCACTCGGACATCACCGCTACAACCCTCTGCCGCCGGCTCCAACCCTAAACTCCGATGAAGAATTAGAAGCTGGCAGAGAAGAAGCCGAAGGCCGAATATGCCCCGTCGTCGTAGAGAAGAAACCCCGCCCCTACAAATGTATAATTGATCTAGTAAACCCTAGGATCAATTCGACGGAGATATTCAGACTGCTGTGAGGCGTGTTCTCCACGGTTAGTTGGCTAATTAAGCATGCTATTCGGAAAGGTACCAAGGCTGTTACTATGTTTACTAAGGGTTTGAGTTGTACGTACTTCTGTTGATTTAGGGCTTGTGGCCGGTTAATTAGCCACATATCGGTCACCTAACTTTTAAGACGTGTATGTACTGACCCATGCAATTAAATGAACTTTCTAAGTTGCTTCAGTTTAGATGAGAAAGTTACTAATCTAAACTCCAAAGCTTTTGATCGTAAAGCCAGCAAGTATACGTCTAAATAATAACTAGTTATCCATGCATGTATTGATACAACTAGTCGATCATCTTTGAATAACTAATTATTTTCATGTAGACCTAGTTAATTAATGACAGATGATTATGACTAGTTCTTAAAGGTGGTGGTTGTGGTTGGAAAGTTTTAATGGTTTTATCAAATGACCTAACTGTCCACTTAAATCTACACAAGCTAGATCTAATCGGGTTGAGATAGATGCTACAAGGTTCGTACCGACAATCCAAAGACTTACTCCATCCCACATATAACCTGAGAATTATTGTAGGAGAATTATGATTACAGTTGCTCATGTACTATAGCTAGATATGTAGTCGCATGTGTGTGTAGTACCGATACTTACTCTAGGTGTTACTTCTCCAGTTATTCAGATTGAATATACAAAAAGATGCTGGTTTAATTATTATAAAAAAGAAGATGCTTGCTTTGATACGCTTCATAATATAGTTTTATGGCAATATATAAAGAAGGAAATAGTCGACGATTGGCGGCCGATTGATTGGTAGCAGGTTGGATTCGTTCCGGTTGCGGCCGTCACAGGTAGGAGGCAGGTCGCTTTTCTTGCAATGTTTGGTACAAGAGATAAAATAATTCACACAAAATTTGCAGTTGGTCTCTGGTATTTCCTGAAATAAAATAAAAATAAAAGAAAAGAGAAAAAGGATCGCGGAAACCAACTAACCAAACGATACCTAACCAATGACGACAAAACAAAAATGGAAGACAAAAAATCAAGTCTGCGGGCCATGCTGCCACACTCTGAACATAAATCCTGAATTCATGGTTTATAAATTATTGCTCTCTCGATCCCCAAAGAAGAAAAGGATAGAAAGAAAATGATTCCTCTAGTTATGTGGATGCCTGTAGTCTTGCTCGGTTCGTTTTTGTTTCTCGGTTTGACTGCATTCCTGAACAAGATGGTTATTAAACCACTCCTGCTCCAAAGGAAGTTCACCTCTCAGGGAATCAAGGGTCCTGGTTACAAGTTCATCTTCGGGAATGCCCGTGAGATTATCAAGTGGAAGAAGGAGGCCGAGTCCAAACCCATGTCGAATCTGTCCCACGACATTCGTCCCAGGCTCGAGCCCCACATGCCAGCCTGGACCAAGGCTTACGGTACGCATATCTATGTAAAAGCTCTGTACCATTGCATATCCCAATCCATTCGAGTTGTTGGGAAAGCTCTAAGAAAAGTTGAGGTTTGCACAATTTCAGTAAAGACGGAGGGCTATCAAGATTTGAAACGGAAATTATTTATCATTAAAGGCTTTAATACCATGTCATTAATTATCCATTAAATTATTTTATAATTTGAGTTATTAGGAGAGGATTCAGATTAATTTTTTACATTATTCATTGACACTGTTTTATTTTATTTTTTTGCAATGCGGAAATTTTTTAGGGAAGAATTTCGTGTTGGGAGAAATTATTCTAGTTAATAATTTCAGTTGTTGGGGGAGATTTAGATTGATTTTTACATTATTCATTAATACTGTTTTATTTTATTTTTTTGCCATGTGGATATTTTTCAGGGAGGAATTTTGTGTTCTGGGTGGGTCCTCAGCCGTTGCTGGTGGTGTCGGAGCCCGAGTTGGCGAAGGTGGTTCTGAACGAGACAGGGAAAGTTTTCGAGAAGCTCAGAGTCACTGGCTACTTCAAGAAGGTGTTTGGAGATGGTCTGGCCACGTCTAGAGGGGACAAATGGGTAAATATGAAGAAACTGACCAACTTTGCTTTCCATGGAGAAAGCCTCAAGGTATCCATCCATTAGACTAGGTACTATTAAACTATGTTGCTTGTTGTGCAGGAATGGTGTTTGTTAAAATGTCTAAATGAGAAATGATGGGTTTAATTTTAATTTTTTTGGGTTTTTACGATTTCAAGGGTATGGCTCCGGCCATGATTGCTAGCATCCAAATGATGCTCCAAAGGTGGGACGAACACGTCGGAAAAGAGATCGAGGTGTATCAAGAATTCGGGCTACTTACAGCGGAAGTAATCTCGAGGACTGCTTTCGGGAACAGTTACAAACAGGGAAAGCTCATTTTCGACATGATGGCTAAGCTCGTCGTGCTCCTTGATAAGAATGCGTTCAAGATAACGCTTCCTTTCCTCAGGTAATTAATAGACTTATGCAATTTAAACTTCAATTATTTATAAAAGCTATAGATATTCTTCTTAGTTTCCCTCACTCTTGATGTCGATTTAATTTGCAGCAAGATATACAAGCCTAGAGACGAGATCGAAGCTGAGAAGCTCGAGCAAGGGATGAAGGATTCGATCGTGGCTATGATCAGAAAGCGTGAAGAGATGATGATGAGTGGAGAAGCAGACGGCTACGGGACTGATTTCTTAGGATTGCTCGTGAAGGCTCATCACCAAGCTGCAGACAAAGAATCATCGATGAAAATTTCGGTCCAGGACATGGTGGATGAATGCAAAACGTTTTACATTGTTGGACAGGAAACAACCAACAAGCTGCTATCATGGGCTATGCTCCTTCTGTCTCTCCATCCAGATTGGCAAGAGGAAGCAAGGAAAGAAGTCATGGCTGTTTTCGGGCGCCAAACTCCAGACCCCGATGGCATTTCCAAGCTCAAGACCGTAAGAACCCTACTCACCATAGCTTTTTCGTTACGTTTCAATAACCCAAGTAGAAATTTGCATAGGTCCACTAGATCTTATGTATTGAAGTGGATGTTAGTTATATCATGGGCTAATTAACAAAGGATCCTTAGCTGAACCATTCAGTCAAAAAGTTATCATGCATACTACAAACCGTTATATTTCAATAACTCTAGTTAGACTATTCATAATTTTAAAGAGTCAAATTTAACACCTCGAAAAATGTTTCTGCTACAATTATGCAAGAGCTAAATTTGGCTCTAGCCATTTATAATTTTATAAAAAATAGTTTTTTAAGTTTTGAAAGATCATCAAAATTGATCTTGTTATATATTCCTCTTTGAAAAATAGGAATTTTGATATAAAAATGAGTCAAATCGAAATTAAAATACAAAAGTTATGACGAAAACAAAAATAATGGGAAAACGAAAAAGGATCAAAGATCCCGAAAAATCCTCTCTACAAATACAAATTATAAGATCAATAAGCTAAATAGACACTTTGACATTTTGACTAGCCAAATTTAACACCCAAATCTAAATTTTTTAGCACTTTGGCACTTTGACTTTCCATATTAAAAAAGTTTTGGTGCAAAATTTAGAATTTTCACACTTTAGCCTACCTCCATTAATTGGAGATGGTCTTACTTAGTGCGGTTCATAATTTGAAGCAGATTAAAGTTTGCAAAGTTCCACTAAGAGTTATACAAAGTGATGTTGGTATCTTTCAGTAAAAAACTCTCACACCATATTGTTAGCTATATTAAAATCGTTATATTCTAATAACTTTTATGTATTGAGAGAGGTACATGTCTATTAAATATTTACTAGTGAAAGGGTAACATAATTTAATGTGAGGAACTTTATGTCAAAAGACTCTTGATACCAATTACTTGGAAATATTTTTATAGCATTTCTAACGGTTTCCATATTTTGTTTTGTTAGATGACCATGATCATAAATGAGACGTTGCGATTGTACACCCCTGCATTCGACTTGATGCGAACATCGGAGAAGGAGGTACGACTAGGGAAGTTCGTCATTCCGGCTGACACAATTCTAAGCACTCCGATTTTGTCGTTCCACCACGATCCTGAGATATGGGGAGAAGATGTGCACCTTTTCAAGCCGGAGAGGTTCTCCGAAGGGGTCGCGAAAGCAACAAACAACGTTGCCACCGCCTTCTTCCCCTTTGGAATGGGTCCTCGAATTTGCACGGGGATGAACTTCGCACCACAACAAGCTAAGATCGCGCTCTCCATGATCCTTCAGCGTTACTCGTTCACCCTTTCGCCCGCTTACATTCACTCTCCAATGTATGCATTCACGGTCTTCCCGCAACATGGGGTTCAAGTCATCCTTCATGCTTTTTAGAACTGTGTTATGCGATACCATGTATGTTTATCGTTGATTACAAATACTATATAGTGTTGAGTTCATTAATTAAGTATTGGTTTCTGGTTTGTAATCGTCATGTTTCGAGGACCGCCTAGATTGCACTACATTTAAGGTTTTTCTGTATGTGATCACCATGCATGTAATTTGTTGTACGTTGTAACTATTTATAATTCTACTAGAAATATGTTTTAATTAGTTTGTCTCACGAAGCAGCAAATCTGGTAGTTTTCTTTGTTCCAATCATTGTCGATTATAGTGGACACTGTTCTCCTTGTCTTTTACTAGTTAGGGCTGCAAACAAGTCAGAATCCGACATACCTAGGGCTTAGTTAACTTTAAATCAAAGATCAGTTTGAGTTTGAGTTGGAATATTGAAGCTCATATCGAGTTTCATTCAACTTGATTTTAATTTAGCTTGTTAAATATTATTCTTTTCATAAAGAGCTGGCTAAAAATTATTGACAAGAAAAATTAAAGTTCAACTCAAGTTTTATATGCAATGAGATATTCATGTTATGTTAGATGAAGTGGAATCTCGAGGCTCACTTAGATAAAAATATATATATATATATAAATATACATATACATTATTTATGTGCTGCATATCATTTGAAATCTCGTATAATTTATATTGAGATGTCTCTAAAATGTAAAGTATAACTTGATTTTGAAATGTTGATAACATATATATTTACAGTCTCTTTAACTTAGAATCCTTATAAATATATAATCCAACTTGTTGATTGTATTGTACATGTGTGCTACCTTTGTTTTACTCTTTCCATTGCCTAAATGAAATTAAAATAATCAGTAATTTTTATAAGAAAAAATCAGTATTAAATCCTAGGTAGCTGAAAATAGTGGAAAATTAGTCAATGATGCACAGAACTTGAGGTTTTTAGTTATTGCTCGTCACTGTTAATGAAAAAACAAAGAGGGTTGACAGCAAAGAAAATGGACTTTAAAATTGGGCTAATTTTTCCGGCCCAATTCCGAAAACCGAAAGTCACGACCCGCTTTGCAGATTCAAGATCTTGCCTTTGCCTGGTCAGGTTGCGTCATTTCTTTCTTCTGCTCAGAACTCGGGCGCCATTTTTGTTTCCCTGTTAATCTCCAGAGCATGAATTCAGAATCTTCCCGTTAATTACTTTATGTACATATATCCGTATTCCTATTCATCATCATCTTCAAACACTTTTCCTCCATGAAACTATCCCATCAATCTGTTTCAAGAGCTTGGAAATCCCTGAAATCATGAGCTTAATGGCTGTAGGTTGGTCACTTCATTGTGGAGGAGTGGTCGATGATGAAGTTATCCGGCGATGCCTTTTCTTCTATGGTTAAAAGTCCTTTGCTTTTCTGCTGATTTCTCGAACCAGAATAACTAAAGAGAAATGGTTGAAGTTGGAACTTTGTTGACCTTCTTCTCATCCTGTCTGTGTTTATACTTCGTGTTGATCATCAGCAGGTTCCTGAATAGAGTATGGTGGACTCCGAATCAAATCCAATCCCAGAAAAGGGCACAAGGAATCAAAGGCCCTTCTTACAGATTCTTCCATGGGAACACCAAAGAGATAACCCAGATGAGAATTGAAGCTTCAAAGATGCCCATGGAGTTATCCCATCATGTCCTTCCTAGACTCCAGCCCCACATCTACTCTTAGATCAAGCTCTATGGTAAGCATAATTAAAACACACAGAATTGATCGTGAGCTGATCAAAGAGGTGCTCAACTGTAAAGATGGAGCTTTTGAGAAGATAGGGTTTCAGGACTTCATCAGAGATCTGCTAGGGGATGGACTTGTCTTGTCCAGAGGTGACAAGTGGTCGAAGATGCGCAAACTCGCTACCCATGCCTTCCATGGAGAAAGCTTGAAGGTATATTATATTATTATATATCAACCTTTTCTCTAGTAGCAAAAATAAACTGAACCATCCTTCTTCAGGGTATGGTTCCAGCCATGATTTCGAGCGTCAAGATGATGCTGGAGAGGTGGGAAAAGAACATCCTAGTGGAGGGAAGAAAGAGATCGAGGCTTTTCACGAATTTAGAATCTTGACTTTAGAAATCATATCCAGGACAGCTTTTGGTAGCAGCTACCTGGAAGGGGAGAAAGTTTTTGACCTGCTGATGAAGATGGTTTTGATCATCTCACGAAACAACTACAAAGCCCGGATTCCAGGACTCGAGTGAGCTAACTTTCCCCCCATCCTGATACGAACTTTTAAATCTCCAGAACTCCAGTTTGATATTTTTCTTTCGAATTTTAGATCCTTTTTCAGAACTGGGGATGAGCATGAATCAGCTGTTCTTCAACAAGAGATCAAATCCATCATCATGAACATGGTCATCAAAAGAAAAGAAGAGAATACCAATAGTAGTTCTGCAACTGATTTCCTTGGAATGCTTCTCAAGGCTCATACCGATCCGGATATAAACAACAGCATAACAATGGATGATCTGGTTGATGAATGCAAGACATTCTACGTCTCAGGCCATGAAACCACAACGAGCTCGCTGACCTGGACGGTACTTCTCTTAGCCATTCACTCAGAATGGCAAGAGAAAGCCAGGGAATAAGTGATTCAACTGTTTGGCAATAACACAACTCCAACTCCTGATGGCATTTCCAGATTGTATATTGTAAGCTGAAGTACATAAAATTTTGTACTTCTCCTCTCGTTTTGATGACTTGGAACGAAATTTGAATCCTTTTTTCTTTTCTGCAGCTGACAATGATCATCAATGAATCTCTGAGGCTATACCCTTCAGTGTTACACCTCTCGAGGAAAGTCGAACGAGACCAAGTACTATTGGGGGGAAAGCTAAGGCTTCCGTAAGGGACTGAAGTCTACATCCCGAATCTTGCATTGCAGTCCATCATGCACATGAAATATGGGGGATGCTCAGCTCTTTAGACCTGAAAGATTTGCGGAATCAGGGGTAGTTAAAGCTGCTACATTTCTACCGTTCGTGTTGGGGCCTCGAAACTGTGTAGGTATGAACTTTGCTATCACGGAAGAGAAGATTGCACTTTCGATGATTTTGCAGCGTTACAGGTTTAGCCTCTCGGACAAGTATGTACACTCGCCCGCTCTGGTTTTGACTAGCTGCCCGAAGCATGGTCTGCAAATTGTTCTGGAGAAACTTTGAAGGAATGAATGAATAATGTAACAGAATAAAAACATATCCATTACTTTTGTAATTGTTTACTCTGAAACAAGAGGAATATGAATTGGAAGTAGAAATTACACAACATTAGTTAATAGACTAGAGATTTATTTATGCCTAGTTTGGATTGGAGAACTTGCCCTCTTAATTCATAAAATTTCGGGCCCTGATTTTCATCTCTAATCCAAACTAGACCTTATTTCATAGAGTTCGATTTCTTCATCACAAATTTGACAAGACCAGGAATGTGAATATTCATGAAGTAGTATTCCCAACAAATGCTCCCTGTATCCAAGTTCAACTGCTCTCTTTTTTCATCATCCATTTCAGTAGCTTGTTTCCTCAGCTTCTTCAAGTTTGTGTCATCATAACTACAAAGCAACAATCCAAGTATCACCATCATACATTTTGTGAAATCTGATGAACCTATAAACTTGACGAGTACATAACATGTTTAGTCTACGATTCGTATTTTACGTACCCATCTCGTAAAATAGTGTTTGTAGAAATGAATACTTACATTGCCTCGGAAAGTAAGAAGTGCAAGTAATATCCCATCAATCGCATTCCGAACTTGAACTTGCGACGGGAATCCATGTAACTGGCTTGGTATTTGTTGCAACAGATTGAGTTCCATATGCCCAGAACCTACATTATATTGTTGTTTAAATCAAAGTAATTAAGAAGTTCTTCCTTTATTAATTTTTCCAATGTTTCATACTGTTAGATTAAATCTCTACAACTATATATAGGAAAATAAAAAATTGAGTTTACCACATAGGCTTTTGGAGACTTCTCTTAAGTTTAGGATGAGTTTTGTTTCCCAAACAATTTTTGTTATTTACTCACAAACCACTTTTATTACAATAAATAAAAATTCATTAATTGTTTTGAACCTCTATTTTTTTCTTATTTTAATTGATTTTTCTTACAGAACATTTTATATGTTACTCAAAATAAATTGTGACATTCACAAATGTTGTTCGCTACATTTTTTTTGAGTTTAATGACATCAATTTTGTAGGAAAACAACCCATTTAATATTGAAGGTTATATCGTTATGGGGATGATAACCAACATGCACATCACACTCAACATTTTGAAGTATATTCAACCATATTGTTCACTGACATCACACTAAACGAGGCTACTATATTGTTCATTTGTAAAATTACAGTATATAAAATCACCCTGAATCAATTATCTTTCAATTACACCATAACTGGGCTTATAGTTTCTTAATTGAGAGTTCTGGAACTATTCAAAAATTTAATCGGGTTAAGTCAGTTTGAACTATACATACCTATCAAACCTAAACACAATCCATATAACACGGTCGTTTTTCAATATTCTTTTAACAAGAATTATTCAAAATAATAATAGAGTTGAGTTGGTTTGAATGAGACATATCAATCAAACCCAAGCATAACTCAACATGATGCTTCGTTCAATAATTTTTAATGGGTCAATTGAGATTATATTTTTACATGTTAATTGTTACAATTTAAAGTTATAACTTAATTTTGAATATCTATTACAATTAGCACTTTGTGCCATGAAAAATGACATGGAATAAAAACGAAAAATACTAGGAAAGTGAAATTATAGGTACACCTAATTGCATCTTAATCGTGTATTGTTTTAAAATTTATATTATTCAATCAATTATTTTATAAACATCCATGTTTGCACAAGTTTTGAAAAAAAAACATGATAATGGTTACCTAAGTTATGGGTACATAAGGATACATGGTCATAGGTCGTAAGTTAAACATGCTACAAATCATTAACTTTTGACCAATTTAGAACACTTATCGATTTGAGTCCGCTCGAATCCAACCACATTCATTAATCTTAAGTATATTTTAGATGTCATGTCCATGTTTTCAAGATTATAAATTGTAGGTTGAACTTCATTCGGTAAAGTTTAAACACATTAAAGATTAAAATTAGCATAAACCGACCGATAGGAGTAATATAAATTTGTTGGTTGATTGTAAAAAATGTTTAAACTATTGTTCTTAGTTTGAGAAAACTTCAACACTTATTGATAATTATTTATGATTTAGTTAAATTATTTATGTTATCAGCAGTACGGTAAAAGAAAAATTTTAATTCAGCCAACAGGCAAAAAAATTGTGAGCTTAGATTGTCAATAGTAAAGTCAGAAAGAAAAATCTAGAGTCGACCAACGGGCCAAAACATCATCTCCGGTTAATTAAAAATCCGAGCCTATTTATAGCATCGACAATTTTCCGTCTATCTTGTTGATTAACCGGAGATGATGTTTTAATTAATTCAGCAAATCGCTATATTGAGTCTATATATTACTTCTCATCCCGTTTTTACTAATTTTTATTAATTTCAGTTATAAAAAAAAATTGTGTCTCGTTAGTAGGATAGACGATATAAACGTACGTGACATTCGGTGTACCTTCAAAGGGAGTCGGAAATGAATGGCGATGTGGAAACGGAAATGAGCAATGGAGGTGAAAGTGGCAATCTTCTTAGGCCTAACAACCTTTCCATTGCGGCTATCTATCCATGGATTCTCGTTAAAGAAAGCTACGCTGAATCGATGAAGATGCGACACTTTTATGGGGTTATTTCTCGACGAACCCAAGTGGTAAATTGGCTCCAAAGCCTTCTTCTTCTTCTCCATCTTTGCAGCAACTCCCAACCCCATAGCTACAATGATTGCATTCACAACCATGTCTGCCGGAATCTGCATCGATCCCCAATCTTTCTAGTTCAAGATCCTATTCAATGTAGGATTCTAACATCAAGTTTAGAAAAAAGATGAGATCTTGAGAGTACCAAATCAAGAATGACTTGGGGTCCATGCACAAGTATGTTAACTCTTCCTTTAGCGTAGTTCACTATTACTCCATCAATGGTTCTGCGGTATCAAATAAAATCCGTCATGATCAATTACGATAAACATTTACTGAAACTGTTGCCGGGTTAAATTTTGGTCATCATGTGCAAAGACAGGGTCTCTACATAGTTTAAACGTACCTAGCGCCTTCGATCCAGCCGGGAAAGGGGTGTTGAAGAGTGCTTGTTATCATGGTGGGACGCATAATCACAACTGGGAGGTCCCCTTTCAAATCCATCATTATCATTTCTCCCATTGCCTTTGTTAATGTGTAAGTGTTGGGCCATCCATAATGTTTTGTCCTGACTCAATTAATTGTGACCGGTTTAAAATCAAGCACGTCATTTTAACAACTGATAAAACAAATGTATATACCATGAATCATGATGATGTTGATTCATACACACCCTATATCCAATAACTAAACCAAGTTGGTTTGAAATCATGTGCACAATTTCAAGTTTGAAGAAAAAAAAGTAGACACAAACTTCAATTTCCAAAGTATTTTACCTTTCAAGTCCAAGATTTTGCATGGCAGAAGCAATTGCATTTTCAGGGAGGTTCCTGGACCGGAGTTGATGCAACTTTTGCTTGACTAGCTCACACTCGTGATTGATCAACTGCTCAGTCGTCGTCGTCCCGACATGATCGACTTTGCCAGCTAGTTTCGCCAGGGAGTATGGCTTCTCTAACACAATCCCTTTCTTTTCAGGACAAACATAGGCTGACCAAATAATCACAGAAAAAAGTGTATTATTCTATCTATAAAATCAGAACATAAATCACCATTTAATGAATAATATTTGATTTTATTACGAGGACTTTATTTTAAGTTTATTAAAGCTTATGAAGACTTTACTTTCATTCTTCAATTAATATGATTTAAATTGTCTCAAACTTTCATTTTGCTAATTACAAAATTATTTGTTATAAATTTTCCGTAGCAAAAGAAAAATTTACCTATCTTCACTTATTTACTAAACCTTTTCGCAATATGGCACGGATAATTCTGCAGTATGGCACGGATAATTCTAATAATTTGCAACGCCACAAAAACAGAGAAAAGTGTA
This sequence comes from Linum usitatissimum, assembly GCA_030674075.2. NCBI lineage: Eukaryota > Viridiplantae > Streptophyta > Magnoliopsida > Malpighiales > Linaceae > Linum > Linum usitatissimum. The sequence goes on along the minus strand of JAUJYP020000264.1, from coordinate 3,378,862 downwards.
TAACCAGTTACTGCTGGCTTTTACATACCTGTGGAGACATGGATAAGCAACTGGATTTTGAGACATTTCTTTGAGAACCTCAACACATTTGATGCTCCAATGGTGTTTGTCCCCAGCGCTACATCGTACCTGCCCACCAAAATTGCGGGGTCGTTTGGTACGAGGAAATAACTGAAAGAGGAGGTAATTATTTCCATGACATAAAAATTAAGTTACCTCTCGTCGAAGGCAGTGGTGGCAGCAGAATGCAGAAAGACGTCTGTTTCCGTCCAAATTTGTTGCTTGAGATGGACATCTTGTATCCCCAAATCCTCAAAGGAGACGTCTCCGGCCACCGCAACCACTTTCTCCGATATGAACCCAGGAAACTCTGTTCCTAATTGTTCTTTCAAAACCGTGAACACTTCCTTCTCAGTCACCTATAATATAATTTAGCGTGTGTATCATGCATGTGAACAATCATTTATGCGGATTAGCTAGGATGGTATCATCACCATATTGTTCAGCATCAACTTTTTTCAGATTCGACAATCAGTTTAGTGATCAGATGATTATATAATACAGGGGAAATAAAATAATTTGAAGAGCTATTTTGCATGTGTGATTTTTTGGAGCAAGATGATGAGTTATTTGAGCAGACTATATAATATAGGTGAAATAAAATTATCGGGTTGTTTGAATGAGTTATTTTGCAGGTGTGATATTTTGGAGCAGAATGATAAGTTATTTGAGAATGTGGTACTTATGAGGTGGAAGAGTTGTGGTGTATGAATTGTTTTGTTTGGCTAATGAGTTAATTCAATTTAGTATTTGGTAAACGAAAAGGCCAAATTAGTCGAAATATTGCCGTATTTCAAATACCTCATCCCTTTGAGGTATTTGAAATAACTCAAAAATACGTATTTAATATACCACGGTCACAAAATACAACCCCTTTTTCTTAAATGCCAAATGAGTTATTTTGACCCAAATAACTTAGAATGAATGTCAAGTGAGATATTTGGGGCCAAATATCTCGTTCAAACGACCGTATACCTCATGATGAAGTTTGTTCGTAGCAGAGTGTGAATCCGGAGCACGTAAAAGAAGGTAGAGCTTCTTCACATCAGGCTGGACCCTCAGTATCTCCTCCACAAACACTACAAAACAAACGATACAGAGAACAACATGAATCAATCATCATTAGTAACTAATTAATATATGTAAGACATAGTACTGATGAAATTTATATGTAATATTACGCTTGCCCAGAAAGCCGGATGCACCAGTAACGAAAATGGTCTTATTCTCGAGTAGCGATGCTGGCCACGGAGTCATCATAATGGTCTTATATATTCTCAAGTAGCTAGGGATACCAAAATGGTGTTATAATATGATGTAACTGCAGAGTTCAGTCTTCCTTATAAGCTAGTTCCTGGTGGTGGACAGAGAGACAAGTCTATCACCTCGATACCTTTTGATTGATTGCAGATTTCTTAAGGTAGCTGGGTAGAACCAATACAACATGTGCCAGCCGAGAACAGTAATGGAAAGACATTACGGCGGTTGTGTAATGAATAGCTCATGTTCAAACTATTTGATAATGAGTGGCAAGTGGGTTGTCGATTTGATAACGTTTTTTATGTGTCGGTGGGCAAAAAAGCATGTTCCATACTCTTTTGATCTTTTCTTATGATGTTCATAAATATTCGCTTCTCGGCACAGCCGGCTGGTTGCCGAGGATAGAGTAGTTTTCTATTCATTAGAGATTTTGAAAGTTTTTTCTACAAAGGATCAACAACATGAACTATTATTAAATAAATAATATTTGATTCTTTTATTATGAGTGTTTTATTTTGGATTTATTGAGACTTTATTTTGAGTTTATTGGGGTTTTATTTTAAATTTATGAGTTTTATTTTGATTTTACTGGAGATTTATTTTGAATTTACTGAGACTTTATTTTGAGTTTATGTGGGTTTTATTTTGAACTCACATATTACCCTTCATGGGTTTTGTGGTATTTTCAATTGACATGACTTAAATTATCTCGTGTTTTCACTTTAGTAATACGTTTTTTATACCAAAAAAAAGTTTATTTATCTCCACTTATTCTTTAAAACTTTCTGCAACATCGCACAAGTAATTCTAGTATTACCTAAAACAGTAAAACAACAAGAAGAAAATAAACCACAAATATCGAATGTGGGGTAGTCATCAATATACGAATTCATCATTATGGTATTTGATCCGAGAGGTCCCAACATTAAATCTTGTTAGTCTTCAATATAACAATTTCACTTGTACGAGAGAGTTGGAGGATATGTACAAACTTCAATCCCCGAACCGACCAATTATGAACTCGAGAGCCAAACCTCAATCCAAGTAATCATAACTGGCAATTATGATTTGCAGAGAACTTCCTAAGTTGAAACGGCAAAGTAAACTAGATATATAATGGCGGGCTTTCAGTTCACAAATCCTTCATACAAGATGGAATTTACATTCTATTGTTCATCCAAAAAAAATTCCTTCTATTGCGCTTGTTTCATGAAAGAAACTGTATGTTCTTATTGCTCAAATGGACTAAAGGCACCAGCTTTATTTCTTACTGTGGAATATGTTAGAGTGGCTGGAGGAGGATTTGAAGGCCATGTTTAGGGCAGATTGTGAGCATGTGAACTGGCGCATGGACATAAGAAGGCGAAAGAGCCAATCGATAGCGTTGAAGAAGCACAGAGAGCGCGGTTTTAGTTTCTGCAGCTGCCAAGTTCATCCCCACGCAAGTTCTCGGTCCAAAACCGGATAGGAGAAATTCTGCTCCAGTCACCCCATCAGCAAATCTCTCTGGTTTGAAAAAATGATCCCCATAGCAATGGGTTATGGTAAATTGCCTAGATAGGAAGACTCAATGCCATGTTTGCAGGAAGGATGAACGTCCCTAACTTGGTTTCCCTCGCAACTTCTCTGGTCAAATTAAACACTGGCGGGTAAAGCCTCAACGATTCATTAACGATCATTGCCATCTGCATCATTTCATTACGTAATCATCAAGCAATGTATTAGGAGGGAATAAACCTGAAGAAAAAGGTTGCATTCATATGGCTTACGTACGGTTTTCAATCTCGAAACACCATCGAGGCAAGGATTTTTTGTTGATCCGAACATTTCCAGCGCCTCTTCCGGTGCCTTGTCCTGCCAATCTGTGTGAATCGCTAGAAGCAGAACAGTCCATGTCAGCGAACAAGTGACTGTCTCGTGTCCCGTGACATAAAATGACTTGCACTCGTCGACCACATCATCAACAGTTATCTTTCTGGACAAGTCACTGTCATGAAAAGCATTGAGAAGTGATCCAAGGAAGTCATTTTCCATAACTTCCACTTCCATCATCCATCAAACCTTCCCTTTTGTTTACCAGCTTTATGATTGCTTCTTTAATCTCTTTCTGGAGCTTGTCTGATTCTACATCGTCACTTGTTCTCCAGAATTTTCTATTTATTAACACAGCAAGAAAAGTTCACAGCTGAGTCGAAAAAATTAACGAGCAAGTAAAAAGAAGAATTGCAGCACATACTTGATCCCAGGGATGCTAATTTTGTAGTTGTTTCTGTTGAAAATGATCCCAAGCTTCATTAACATCTAAAACACTTTCTTGCCTTCCAAGTAACTACTTCCGAACGCTGTCCTCGAAATCACTTCCGAGGACAAAATCTTGAACTCCGAGAAGGCATCGATCTCCTTCACACCTTCCAATTTCCATCTCAGCAACATGGATTCCACACTGGTGACCATTGCAGGAATCATAGCCTTCAAGCATTCGCCATGGAAAGATTGATTCGCAAGCTTCCTCGTCTTGATCCATTTCTCTCCTTGCGAGGTTAACAGCCCGTTCCCGAGGAACTTGTCTGCATAGCTCTGGATGAACTTCTTGTGATAGCTTCCTTCTTTATTGCTCAGCACCTCTTTCACAAGCTCAGGATCAGTAACAACCAGCTGAGGCTTTGTTCCATACCAATTCAGAAAGTTCATCCCTATTAAACAGCAAAAAGAAGTGACCTTTTTTATCAGCAACTGAGCAACAATAAAAGTAAAACCAGAATCCGAAACTGGGTACCGTAAATCTTTGTCCAGGAATGGACATGTGGCATGATTCTAGGGAGCATCTGATGAGAAATTTCCATTGGGTTGAGTTAGATTACTTTGTATTAGCGGTTGTTGACTAGTTGATTACAGAAGATAATTAAGAGAAGATTAAGTTGATTTACTTTACTGATTTAGGATTGATTGAGATATCAATAATTGTGATATCAGGTTTATATAGTAAGTAGTATCTCATAATTATAGTGATAGCCTTATTAGTGTTAGCAGCCTATGTGTATATATACTAGTTTATGGTATCGGAGCTCTAAACCACATTTTCGGTTTAGATCGTTCTTTGTTCTTTCGTTTCATCTCCGCAAGCTAAGATGCCTGATTCCGAGAAGTACTCTACCGAGTCTACAGTTCTAACCACGGGTACCCCTGTTGCTGCTTTGCTGAATTCAGAGTAATAGCCCACGGTTTTTGTGAAATTATATGGGTGAAGAAGTTTTTCTAAGATTTGAAAATACCAATTTCTAAGCTAATCCGAGTATATAGTAATAGCAAGGCAGCAGTGGCTATTGCTCATAACCCTGTGTTTCATGATCGAACAAAGCACGTGGAGATAGACAGACACTTCATCGAAGAAAAGCTGGACTCGGGTCTTATATGCATGACGTACATACCAACTACTAATCAGATAGTTGATATATTTACTAAGGGACTTTTCAAAGGACAGTTCAACTACTTAGTGAACAAGTTTGCTATGGAGGATATTATCTCTCAAGTTTGAGGGGAGTGTTAAATTACTGTGCATTAGCTGTTGCTGATTAGGAGATTACAAAAGATAATTAAGAAAAGATTAGACTGATTTACTTCACTGATTTAGGATTGATTGAGATATCAGTGATTGTGATATCAGGCTCATATAGTAAGTAGTATCTCATAATTATAGTATTAGCAGCCTATGTATATATATTAGTTTTTGTATTGCTAACAGCTTGACTTATCATATCATTATTGATCTCTTTGGTGCTTCCAAGAAGAAACCTGTAAGGAGGGCCCTTAATCCCTCGATAAGTCATTGTGGACTGAATCCGGATCGGTCTCAGCCATACTTGATTCAAGAACCTGAGGATATTAACAAGGAGAATAGAAAGCAAGGTAGAGAAAAACAATTCCATCATAATTAGGTCTCCCATCTCAAGCTTCTCTTTTGATCTTCTACTTCTCCTTCCAACTTCTGCATCACCAGAACCTAGTTTATCTCTGCCGTCGAGTGCAATTAAATAAAGAGACTTTTGAGAGTGATGTTGAGCATCATAATATTATATCTAAATGTCAAGTTGGCCGTATGCCAAAAGAATAAAATATTGGCAATGATTTGACAAAAGTACCCTTTTATATGTTCAAGAATCTTGACAGCTTGACTCATGAGTTTGAACATGGGATTAGTGATTACTTGTTTATATCTTACTGCTATATTTGCAGTTGCTGCCAAGAATCCCAGATGGGTTGTGTTCTGTACAAACACTTGCAACTGCCAAAAAAAGGGAGATCTATCACTATCAGTCATACTAACTAAAGCTCAACGTCGAGACTTGATACCGATGCAGCTCGAAGTAAATCAACAAGCAAAAAGTACAAAGCTTGTCAATGTCGTCCTTTGGCATTAGTGAAGTACTCTTCATTCATCTTCCTAATAAGTTTAAAAATTTCCTCAGCCTGAACCTGCTCCCAAATGCCAGCCTTTGATGAATGATCAGGATGGTACTTCAGCACAGCTAGTTTATACGCTTTGCGTACCTGAAACCATAGTCAGCCTGATATCAAGAGAAGCTAGGCATTTCCAGAAAGAAGTAAAAGCTTGAAAGTTAAGACTCACCTCGACAGGCGAAGGTTTTGACCCACCAATTCCCAAAGTGTGTAACAGTGAAGGCAAATCTTTGCATTTGCTCTCCAGCCAGGAAATATACTGCCTCGCTGCAACCCGGTGTCTCTCCTTCTCAATTTTATCTGCCTCCTCCTACGCTAAAATACATCAGAACATGTTCTTGTACTAAGTATCTTCTTAGATTCACTTACCTTTGCTGGGTGAGTTCGAGCTTTTTACCTTCCTCTCTGCATCTTTGAATTCTTGTACTCGCTCTTTCAGCCTCTTCTGAAGATTCGTAACACGCAACTCTTCAGCCTTTTTCCTCTTAAGATTTCGCTCTGCCTCTTGTGCCTGAAACAGTCATACCATGAAATCTTAGAACAGTTAACTTGCAGGTGAAATTATTTCATGCAAGTATTGGAGACAGACCTTCTTTTCTGCCTCACTCATTTCAAGCTTTCTTCTCTTACGCAATGTTCGAGCCTCTTCTGCCTATAAATCAACATACAGGTTCGCCCGATCATAATTTTTATCGAATTGAGGAGTTCATAAATTGCAACACGTAAGCAAAGAATGGTTCTTTCTATTAGCAAAAATCAAACCTGATTCTGTATTTCCTGCTGCCTTGCGGCCCACTCTTCTTCGACTGCACGTTTGTATCCGTCTGTCTCCTTCATTCTTTCTCGCTCACTCATTATATCATCTTGAACAACATGACAATCATCTTCATGGGTGGCATGAGATTGATAGGCTTTTTTATCATCAAATGAGCTTCTGTGATCTTCAACAAAAGCCTCTTCCTTGAAGCAATCATCAGCCTCCTTAGCGTTATCTCCGTTCCCCGACCATGAACTCTGAGGAACGTTCCTATCCTCCTGACCAGACTGACTCCCATGAAAACTTCTTTCACACTCTTCGTCGAGATTCTCATAAGAACCTTTGAAATCTTTACAATCAGAAGCATCATTCCCACATTCATCTTTCTTCGTGGATTTAGCTTTGTTGTCGAACTCGCTTGAAGTACCATCATCTTCCCCTAAATTCTCAACGCCTTCCTCCTCCACTTCAGCTTTGTTGCGACGACGTTGATTGCAGTAACGAAAGTCTAAGTCGGATAGAAACTCAGCGTTCTGTGCATCATCAAAACTGCAGCTCCAGTCAAACTGATCATAATAGTCATAATCCCAGTCGGGCGGTGAGAAAGGCTCATCGTGGCTTTCCTCATACTTAAAGGTACTGTCTTTATCACATTCAGAAGGTCGGCATTCATCACGAACAGACTCATCGGTATCTTCAGCAGAAGTCTCCCGTTTAACAAAATCATCAGCTTCCTTTCGATTCTCTCCAGGACAAAATTTCTCCTGGCCATCCTTCTGTTCGGGTTTTGCAGACCAGTTTTCATCATCTACATTGTCAGAAGATGCTCCATTCTGTTCCTTCTCCGTGAACTCAGTAGCACCTGAGTTTCGAGATTTCGGAGCCTTAGTCTCGTTGCAAGGCACCTCCCCATCATCCTGACCAAACCGGTTCTCGGGACAAGAATTGTCAGATTCTTCATTGAACCCTTTACAACCAGCAGAAGGATTGTCTCCACATTCATCTTTCTTACCAGAATCATGTTCACTGGACTTGGCTTTCTTGTTGAATCCACTAGCACCGTATGAACTGTCATCATCATCATCATCATCATCTTCCCCCAAATTCTGATCGCCTTCCTCTTTCACTTCATCACCAGCACCATCATTATCATCAATTCTTAACAAGACCTGAAACGAAACCTTCTTCCCTACTCTAACGTCACAAGTATACCTCAATTTCGCGCGAAGAGATTCCGGAGCATCAACCGTGACCACACTATCAAGACCATCGATTTCAACATCCACCACAACTGCATTATCATCATTCTCCCTCATATTTCAACTTTGTAATTCCTTAAAACCCTAATTAATTCGGTTTTCAGAACAAATCCTGATCAAACTTAACTAAGCTCATAGATTTCCTGCAACATAAAGAAGCAAACTTCATAAATACATAGCATCTACAAATCGCCCATTGTCACGAGACAAGGAAAACCCAGTACTTAGAATCCAGAAACCCTAGGAAAAGTACAACTCAGAAATCATAAAAGAAACTAACAGTGAATATGGGTGAGGAAAGGGATGGGACCAATAGTGGGGGGTGGGGAGTTTTTTAACCAGAGGAAGAACAAACCTGAGAAAGAAGAAAGAGCCAGTCTGAGCAGAGCTAAGTTCGTCTTCTTGATCAAAGCTTTCGCGTTTACCCCATTATTACCCGTCCTTTTCGCGCCCAAACAAAGGAATTGTCTTTTCTATCCCTCGAAGCTCGTCGTAATGCCATGTTTTAAAAATCTAACTAGTGAATCCATTTGATTTTGACGCTCTAATTTTTAAATTCTATAACGCTCGAAAAATTTTGTAAAGATGAAATTATTCAAATTTATTCATTCGAAAATTTTATAACGACGAAACTATCCAAATTTTTTCATTCGAAAACCACTCTCACGGTATGTGTTTTCTCACAATTCGTTAAATTTTATCGAGCGGCATCGAAAAATCGTCAGAAAACCATCCCGACCGGCCGCGGATTTCGGCCGAAGGCAGCCCCGGTCGGCCGGTTGCTGGCAAAACTCCGCGAACCGTGATCTTTTAAAGCTAATTAACCATAGTTCGAATCCCACTCCTACATTTTTTAATTTTAAAAATAAAAAGTGTAGTTACAAAAATCGAGTCCAACTGTCTAAATATTGGTTGAACCGGTCAGTTTTTCGGTCTAAACTTAACAATCAAAATAAAAATTAAAAAATTGGGCCCGCTGGCCTTTGGTTCCGGGCCGCAATTCCGGCCGGGTTGGTTCCCGGCCGAAACCGACGGCCTGTCGACCCAAAAAAAAAATTCCCGATTTCGTACCTGAATGGAGGATCGATGAATTTTTAATTTTTTCTTCGAATTTTCATTTAAGAGTATTTGAGAGTGCTTGACGGTGTTTAGTTCGTTGATATATATTACATCTTATATAAATTTTGATTTTATAAAAAAATAATAACGTAATTTACTTAATTTAAAACGTTATTTAATTCTATTAGGAAGTTAAATAAATATCCATATCCATTTCTACATACAGAGCCGCAGAATCCGCGGAGGCGTATATTAGAGGATTCGTCGGGCGGCGGAAACAAACCACCAGCGCGTGCAATTTAATCTCGCGTAACAACAATCGTTTATACAGTCCACGTGCGGGTGGACTACGGGCGCGTCATAGTGCATGGAGTGCAACTTCCTGGGTCGGGTCGACGCTCGGAAAAGGCCAAGGACAGTTGTATCGCATGTTGTGGGCCTGGGTCCACAAGGTTTGGCCCAACTAGAATTTAGCTCCTCCTAAGTAGGCTTGGCAATCGGGTGGATCGAAGTCAGATTTATATGAATTTGTTACCCACATATTGTATTGTCGAATTCGAGTTTAAACCTAAGCAAAATCAACCAGACAACCAAATTATCCAAATACCAAATTTGCTTAACAATAGTCATTAGCATAACTTGTTGTAGCAACTAGCCACACAAACCAACCAATAATCCCTCCAATAGAAATATAAAATTTAATCTTGATTCTTAAACAAGTGATTAAGAAACAAAAAAAACATAAACATGACTCCATATTCCATTGATCAGCAGGTATATATACTTCCATGTAGAGTCAGAGTATTAGTGAATTCGAAACCAATTTGTCATCCGATCAAACCTGATTTTTCTCACGCTGACCAGATAAGATTCAGATGGTTTTTTGGATTTCCGGGCCAAAATGCCAAACCTAGGCCTAATATTCGAACATCCTTTAAGCCTTCTCTGACCTCTGAAATAAATCGACTCTGAAAACGATGCCGTTTTGTGCCTGTTTTCGGCACACATTTTCTGGAGCTCTCGCAAATGTCTATCTACCACGGCACTGTGAACAAAGCACAAAATCAGGATACTTAATTATTAATCTGACAGGAAGAACAAGTAAATCAATTTGGACTACGTAATCAAATACCAATACTATGGTTAGGCTTTACAAATATGATCTCTCCAGTTAGCACTCGTGATCGTAAGGCGATTGGATTGGCAAGTTAGTGATATATCTCAACATAGTGAAGCAGGAAAAAGCTTCTCCTTCATTCGAGATATAAGCTTAAACTTCTCCTCAGCCTCAACCTGCTGACGAATGTCGGTCCTCGATGCTCGATCCGGGTGGAACTTCAGCAACGCTCGCTTGTAAGCTGCATGCACCTGCAATTTACACCAACAAGATTCAGGAACAAGGTCTAGAGTTCAACCTGAGGGATCTTAGAACTTCACAGATTCCAAAAGAGTAAAAATGCAATGTCCAGAGGGTAATACCTCGTGTGATGCTGGACGAAAGCCACCTCCGACGTTGATTCCCAAACTGCGAAGCACCGAGGCCAAGTCAACGGAACGGCTTTCCAACAGGGAGAGTTCTTTCCTCACTTCGACGCGGAGTCTCTCTTTGGTGTTCAAGTTCTCTTCGTCCTGGATTTTAGCAATATATGTTAAAAGACTACTTTGCGAGAACAAATTTTAGTAAGGCTTCAAGGTTTAAGCTGTGTGCACCTTCTTCTGTATCTCTCTAACCTCTTCGAGCCGCTGCTTTTGCCTCCTCTGCATGTCCAAGATGCGCAAAGCTTCGGCCTTTTTCCTTTTCCGCAATCTCTGAGCCTCCTCTGCCTGAAACAATACCAAGAACAGAAAGAAACCTACTTAGCCAGGTTGAATGTGATAGCCATGAAACTAAGGAACACAGAGTGGATTCGATGCATTTATAACGCACCTGAATTCGTAGTTGCTGCTGCCTAGCTTCCCATTCCTCTTCAATGGCACGCTTGTATTCCGCAGTCTCCTTCATCTTCTCACGCTCGTTGATTATATTTCCTTCACAAAGCGAAGCATCCTCGGGAGAAGAAGAGCTCGCCGGGTTATTGTCACCAGAGTGGTGTGATTCAGGTATAAGTTCAGCCGATGGCCTCTTTCTTTCTCCAGAACCTGATGTCTCTGGCTTATCCTGAGTTGCCTGATGATGCTTCCTAGATAAATCAAGTTTCTTTTTACCTTTAGAAGCGGCGGTACCATGATGCCTGGTTTCTTTACTTTTAGGTATAAATGTGCTATTAACCAAATCTTGCCATAATCCTTCCTTGCACGAAGAAGGATCCTGAAACCTAGAGTTATCTTGGTTAGAACTTGGACACTTGCCGAGACCAGAACTGTGATCGTCACCTTTATTAAGAGGACTAGCATTTGCTGATGTTGAATTTGAACAGCCAGGCACACTCCCCTGATCGACTTTCTGAGTTGATTCTGTAGCTGGACCTGAATTCGGAAATCGTTCAGTTTCTGGATCAGAGGAAGCATCCCTATCTTGTCCACTCAACTGATCCTTATCGCAATTAGAGGAACCATCCTTATCCTGTGCATCAGGCTGATCCTTACGAGCATGAGATTTTTTCTTCCTCTTACAAGCTTCTTCCCACTGCTCCCGAGGGTTTCCGCGTGAACCGTCCAAAATTTCACAATCAGAAGAGTCGCTTTCAGACGAATCACTCAAGTCCCGATAGTAGCCATAACGATTCCTAGAACAAGATTCCTCGGTGTACTGTGCCCTACATCTAGAGATGTTGCGAGCTGATACTCCAAACCCAATAAACTCACAATCATCAGAAGCATCCACTGTAGAGTCCTTCTGTACATTGCTCGGAGCAGAAGTACTCGGCATGTCATTAACCCCCAAATTCTGGTCGTCATCTTCGGACGAATCACTATCACACTCGTAACAAGAGTCATCCTCATCCTCCTCCTCGTCATCATCAATGTGTATTGTCCCCTCGAACGAAACTCGATTCCTTTCTCTGAGCACATGAGAAGGTCCACCAAAATTCTGCTTAAGAGAAGAATCACGCAAATCAGCGCCCTTTTTGGAACTCTTAGGGACATCAATGATAAACACCCCATCATATCCGTCACTGTCGTCAACATCAATCACCATCACATTATCAAAAGTCCCCTTCATCTTGCTGGGCCGTAACGTTCTCTTCCCCGAAGAAGGTCCAGTCTGCGAACAATCTCTCGACAGTCCCTCTCCCCTCATTCTATATATCTAAATCCTGCACCAAGTTGCATGCAGATTATCACACCACCATTGAACTCTAAATACGAAAAAAAAACGGATGAATTCAGAAGCAGACTACAGTTCTGTACGCAAAGCGAATGAGTACCCTAAAATTTGATCACCCTCAAATTGCAGTTGTAATGACAAGAAACAGATCAATTCAACTAAAACCCAATAATCAGGAACGATGTGAACCCTAACAAAACCCTAATTCCAATCAAATACCTAATAACATTCGGAATCGTGCCGCGACAGGGGAGGAATTGAACTCAGCCACGCCCAGCCAATCAAAAGCACACAAGCGGAATCAAAAGTCAAACAGTAATCATGCAAACTTACCTATTTGGCAGAAGATGAAGACGAAGTGAGGGATTTGGAAAGGAAAGATTGGCCGCCTTGGTGAAATTGGAAATTCCTCCGCCAACAAAAGAAGTTGAAGCAAAACCCGCACGCAGGAAACAAAAACGGCCCAGCAAAAGTCTCCTGCTGACGTGTAGAATAAATCGGGTCGGTTCAAGAAATTTTTTGAATATTTCGGTTCACAATTTCAACGGTCCTATAGTAATGTGGCCGGTGTATCCATTGAGAACTATGGGCCCAGGGCCCAAAAAAAAGCTTACAAAATGTTGAAGAGATTGATGATTTTTTTATGGAGTTGAGACCACTTGAGGTGAATGTGAAATTGTATCTCAATTATTTTGGTGAAGATTGATTTGTGTTTCGTAAATAATTTACCACAAGCAAACACATAAGGAAGACAAATTTTGATTTGAACCAAATGTTCTGGAAAATCATTGATCAACTAAGCAACTTGAACCAATTCGGTTGAACCACCATTATTCGTACAATGATAAATGGTGAAAACCCATCATAATTGTTTCTGTCGTGCATATTATAGTCGAAAACATCGTTCAATCAAAATGGAGTTAAGAAGGCAACCAACGATTCATACTTATGATTCAATCCATTTTTTTTCATGTTCAGTTCGATTCATGCTCATACATAGTTCAAATTTGACAATACGACTTATTATTTTCATTGTTGTACCTCAAAGGATAAAATTGTCGTGTAGGCTATAGAGGATGAATTTATTTTAAAAAATCCGGGTGGACAACAAACCTTTAGGTTTATTATGAAAACTCAACCCATGACTTGTTGATGTATATTCGAATAGTTCGGGATCGATTTGGTAATTTAGCAATCATCCAAGATTCCAAAAGCAGACGAAATAATCAGCAAACAGGAATCAATATTATCCAGCGACGACGACTGACTCAAATTAAAGTTTGCATTACAAACATTCAAATCTAAGAACAAAAGCTAAAAACTAAAAGAAAGAAATCAAAGTCATGAAAGCAGTAACAACAAATCAATCTCCATGCGTAACAAAGCACAAAGAAGAAATCCCCTGCTTCTGCATCTGCTGTCCCAGTCCTGCAGCCGTCGGCGAAACCAGAGGCGTCAGCAGAGGAATCGGATCTTGCTTACCACCACCCTTATTGAAAGAACCCGACCCGGATGAAGACCCGAATCTCGCCGGACAGGTTTGAGGAGAAGGGTAAGTAGCAGAAGCAGAGTCAACGGTGGGGAAGATGTGCTTATTGTCGATAAGAAGCTGAGTAGGCGCTCGTCTCTGTAGCCTAGTCAGCACTCTCTCGTACTCCATCTCGTCTCTGTGCATGGAGCTCTGGAACCCTGGAAACGAAGGCGTAGAAGGCTGAGGAGGATCTTCCATTGTTGCGCAGCTATGATGATCCATTTTTTTTTGAAGAAAAACAGAGCAATAGCCAATAAGGGACTATTTGTTTTTATAATATATATATATTGTGATATTTTTATCTGTGGGTTTGAAGAAGATAATATCTTAAGATTAATGATTTGTTTAGAGATGGGGACAATGAGATCTCGTTGAGGAAATGTGTATGGTGAGATTTGATGGTGGATTAATTAATGGTTTTGGTTGGCAGAACTTGACTGACATGCACATGAACCACGGCTGGTTCTTTGTTTTGTTTGTTTTCTAGTCTGATGAACCCTAATTTGGATCTTTGTTTATCCACTTAAGTCGTGTGAGATTGGCCTGGGATAAGATAAGAAACAAATAGTCATATATTTATACCATCTATAGGAGGACCGGGATGGTTAAGAATCCTTGGTGAATGTTGAATTTGGATTGAGCTTGAAAACACCCTAGTGGCATTTGAAAATATAATATTTTGTTGTTTTAGAATCGAAAGACTATAGACAGTAGTTCGTATTCGTCGACTCCTAATTATGTGATTGTATACAATTAGGCAAACTCCAACTCAAAAGTTAAAATTATGAAGGCTAAATCGAAATATAAACCTTTTAACCTTTTTGAAAATTAAAATTGACCCAACCCCAAAAGAGTACATTTAGCAGTAACATCCTCTATGAATGGCAATTCATTATGGTTGTTGTGCATGCATCAAAGGTTTTGGGAAATGAAGATGGGATGATTGTGGCATCATAATAATATTCTATTTTAATAATATTCTATCTATAAAAGGGAACATAAATTATTATGAAATAAATAATGTTTGATTCTCTTATGAGAGCTTTATTTTGAGTTTATAAAAGCTTTATTTTAAGTTTATGAGGGCTTTATTTTAAGCTCGTATATTATTCTTATGAGTCTTATTGTATTTTCCATTCTTAAATTGATATTACTTAAATTGTCTCACGATTTCATTTTGTTTATACATTTCCTATAACAAATTTTATCTATAAAAAGAAAACATGAATTACTATTGAATGAATAGCTATTGGTTCTCTTTTGAGGGTTTTATTTTTATTTTATTTGGGCTTTATTTTGAGTTTATTAGTGTTTTATTTTGAGTTTATTAGACCTTTATTTTAAGCTAACATATTACTTTTTATGGGTCTTATTTTTCATTCTTTAATCGACATGACTTATGTCTCACGTTTTCATTTTACTTATACGTTTTCTATAACAAAAAAAAATTTATCTATCTCCATTATTTTCTAAAACTTTTCGCAACTGATAAAATTCTACTATCACATATGATGACATGAAAGTATGAAACCCCCTTCTTAGTTCACATAAAATTCAATCGCATCAATTTCACAAAATCTTTTGACCAGTCCAACTAGAACCCTGGAGTGGAAAATACCCAATGATGATTTGGCATCAATCAAGTAATACTAAACTATATGCTGATTTAATTTGTCAAGATAACGTTTCCCCTTTTGGTTTCTTGTGTTCAAACTTATAAACAATTACACACAAGATTCCACCATGTGATGAGGCTCGAAACTCTTGGCCCCGAGCCCAACAACAAGGATCCCTGCCTCCCCCTGCACACATATTTTATCCTTAAGAAGTAACAAGTTGGTGGTGGGTTGGATGAACGGGTAGGGCCGATTCTTTTGTTTCGTGATTCATATCGCCTTGTTGCGAGGTATCGACGAAATTTTGAATGATACGATGTGGGAGAAGTCCATCCTACAAAGAACATGTATAGTACAAACATACAATATCATGCATGGGAGGTGTGATTCGAAACTCTGTAAATCAGCTGGACATGTGACAAGATCAAAGTGGATGACATTGTCATGATATATTTACTTACACTGTTACACAAACTCGAAGGGGGTCATGCCGTGGCTCCCCTCGGCTCAAAGGCTAGCTTCGTCATTGCGAGCTGTTTCGGTAGATTCTCTTCTCCCTTTCAAAGGTCGTTTTCTATGGGGAATCTGCCCTCCAAATAAACAACTATACCCCAACGTGAAACTAACCCTTTTTACAAAACGGTTGATAGTTGGAAACCACGGCTGGTACAAGTGCTTTTGTGGTGGTGATTAGATTAAAAAGTGTTTATCTTTGGTAAAAGATGATGGAGAACACATGCATGGATCTCTATGTCCTTCATGAACATGGGCAACTTTTTTGTTTCACAACTCGATTCTGCTAGCTACTTTCCCCATCTCAAATTCCCAAGCCGATCAGCTTTTTCTTGGCACACCAAAGGGTAAACTTTTGGGGGTTCCTTTACTAGTAAGTTATAAGTCTTTGTGACATGCATGATGATCTTTCATTCCATGTTTTTGGGTCGATTGAGTTCTGCTCACAGACATATTTTTTGGTATAATCATTATTGGTTAATGACCCATCAGAGTTGAGACTAGTGTCATATCATAACAGACCTTTAAATACCTATTAAAGAGGTTGTTTGAAATTACATAATCTAAATGTGAAAGGTAATCACATATTGTAAAAAAAGTGACATGATTTCATTATTTGACGATAAAGATTTATACCGTATAAGCATCCAACTTATCACGTGTGACATCTAAATATAGAGTACGAGTAATCTAGTCTAACTAATATAAAAAAACATTCATAATCGTATATGTTTGGGTGTTTTTTCAATCTCAAATGTAGATTTTACTATAATACTCATGTAATCAAAAGTTGATCTTCATTGTTTAACTAGCAGGCTAGTATCAATAATCCACACATGCACCACATATATATGGAATTAATCTTAGTTATTGGATTAAACACACTTTAATAAAGAACTTCTCTTATTGGATTAGAGATTTATAAAGTAGCCAACCTCCCTTTCACCATGAATGAACAAATCTTTGCCTAGGTTAGCTACATGCCTATAAAACATACCTAAGTATATAGGTTCCAATATTAAACCATAGAAAGGAGACCAAGCCAAATCCGCAAGCAAAGCGGAAAGTTCCATTATAATGTTCAAAAGTATGAATGAATCCAAAGCCGTGAATGATTCAAAGGAGTTGGGGGAGAGGTGGCATCAATTGAATCAATGTGGAAACTTCACAATCTCAGTTTTTCAAACTTGGTGTGTTTCAAATCAAAGGTCTCAAATTTAGACCAGTTCCAAACTATATATGTTGCTTTCACTCCACCAACCAAAAAAAAAACCAAACCATCTCCTAAAATACGTGTATAGCAAGAGTAACAAAAGGGTTATCATTCGAATTTGAATATAAAAAGGTTGTCGATTATGAACCAATCCTTTTGTTCACCACCTAGAAATTTAGCGAAAACGTGACCATTATTTATGTAGGTTAGTCAATGATAATGTATGGAAACAAACTTCCAAACCCCAATTCAAAGGCCCTTTCATGCATGTCTCTGTCATGAAAAGACAGACACTACACAACAATTATTGTATGTAAATCTTGTAGCAGCAGTCTCCAAAGTTGCTTGTCCAAGGAACCAAAATTAGACAAGTCAAAGGTTGTTCTGGTTCTAGTCCACAAAAGTTTGGTGCTCCAAGAAACATCCATCGTGTACAACATTCCAAGTTCCAACAGGATTCCCCCATTTCTTAGTTGACCCACTTTCCTTCCCCTGTTTTTTTTTCCACAGTTCAATGTGAAAACACCAGCTTTATACTATTCTATTCTATTCCAATCCACAATCAATTGAAAATGGGAAAAAGAGTGCACACAAATCCAAACTTGGAGTCAGACCCATTTCAAGCTTTTGATTAAACATGAGATTTAATCATGTAGACTTTGATTATATGTACAGGAAGGAGAAGAAAGCTCCGAACTTTCTTGGTGGGTTTTGAGTGCTCTTCTTCATGGCTCCAACTTCAGATTGGACCCATTAACAACAATTTCAAGGAAGCAGGTGAAAAATTTACAAATGGATGTAGTTGTTCCTTTCTTCCTAGCAAAGCTAAAGCTCAAGAACTTCTCTAAAGTGGTTGGTTGGTTACTTGGTTGTTACTCTAGGGTGGGGGATATGCACAATGAGTGGAAGTAAGCTATTAGAACTAATCTTGAGTCAAGAATAGGACCTAACCAATCCAAAGTTGACAAAAGATCTGGACTTGAACAGGCTTCCAAACAGGAACCTTGTTGGTGATTCCTGAGAGGCTTGCTTCGAATCGTCAGGGCAACCTTTGACCTTGAGTATTGTCTGACCAATCACTTGACGAATCGCATCAATGGTCTTAGCATCCACGGGACAGCCTGAAGCTTCGCGAACGTAGAATATGTTGAGAGCTTTGCCTCCTCTTGTGGTCACTTCTGCTCTTGTGACTGTTAGGCTGTTCTCTCGAAAGATTCGAGTCACGTCTGATAGTAAGCCAACTCTATCAGTTGTGCACAGCTCAAGCTTCAGACCCTGCATCATTTAGAACAGATACATCACTTAGCCGTTTCAATCCAAGATTTAGAACAATGTTGAATAATGAATTAGCTTTTTACTTACCTCAGATACTCTTCTCTCAATTGCTGCCTCAAGGCATTGTATGACTCTTTCTCTCTCAGCATCAGATTTCACAGGGGACCCATCAACATGCCTTACATAGAATTCCTGCACAAACATCACCACACAATTGAGTAAGGAACAAGCAATAAGCAAAAAACAAAAGAGAAAGAATAAGATAACAGACCTGGTAAGCTTCTGGTCCTTCAGCATCAATGTTGGCATGAAACACAACATACTCCATGTCAGTCAAAGTGCAGACAGTATCAAACAGAAGCTTTGGCCTGTCTTTACACCTAATAGTCACTACTGAGTAGTCCTTATCATACCAATTCACCACAGTAACATCAGGCTTTTCCTTCTCATGATCAATTCCATTCCTCTCATAGTCCCTATCAGCAAACATCATCTGGTGCAGCCTCCTATCGGTATGAATGGCTGCTTCTTGAGACACAACGGTCTTAGCTCCCCTAGACCTGTTGCTACCACTCAGCACGTTACGAAGGAGCTCCTTGATTCTAGCTAGCTTTTCCGGATCAGTAATCGCAGAGTCCGTCTCCTCATCGGTCACTTGCATCACAGCTGCAGCCCTTGTGTTGTGTGTCCACACCTCAGCACTCACCACATTGCACTTCAGGTGAGTTAGGACAGCACTCACTTCGGATAGCAGACCGGGGCGGTCGTTCCCAGTTAACTCAATCACTGTGTGGTCCAGTGATGGCTTGAATGCTACACTTCTCATTGTAGATGTAAAGCATGATTCTGGTCCCAAAGACTGTGATACATAAAGATCAACCAATTAGCAAGCAATCAGATAAAGTACACACCATGAAGAAACAAAAGCTTGTGACTGACCTTTCTGATGTAATCAAGAATTGCTTCATCAGTAATCTTGTTCCCATCCTGATCTGTCACATTGAAAACTGTAGCAAAACAACCAAATCAATCAACTTCATATACAATCACACTCAAAGAAGGCCAAGTGGAAAAGCTTGTTAGTAATTACCATCCATGAACCAGCCTCCATCAGAGGAGATGTAAGCTTTGGTGATGATAAGATTGAGATCAGTAAGTATCTGGACAACATCCAGAAGGATCCCATGCTTGTTTGCACTATCAACTTGAATCACAGTTGCATTCTTGCACACCTCATTGTCAATCTCAACCCTGAAGATAGATAGCACAAGTTTTCTTAAAACGGAAAAACTCAGATTTTTTAAGCTTCATTTTCTAAAGTAATGGAAGTTTTACAACTCACCTAGGAGGGTTTAGTCTTCTGAAGAGCTTCTCGTACTCATCATCCATGGCATTTGAGAAGCTCGTGTTGACCTCTGCAGTGAAGAAAAATGGCCAAATGAGCAAAGATATATATAAGAAAAATGGACAAACCAATGAGAGTTAAAAAGTGTAGGTTTTGAAAGCAACCCTTCGTCCCTTCAAACCAAAAAAAAAACAATTCCAGAGAATGGCCAATAAGAGAAGAGATACTGAAAAAAGAAACCCATAAAAGGGAATCAAAAACATCTTCTCATAAATGGCTGCCACCCCCCAATTACAATACAAACATCCAACTTTCTCCCAAACCCAGAAAAACAGAGAGAACATCGAAACACGAGGTAGAAAAAAAAACTCAGAAGAACCCAGCCAAAACCAAGAAAAGAAGAGAAGCAGGGAAGGAAAATCAGCGCATACCCATTGCAATTGGCTGTGGATTTTGGGAGCTTGTTTCAGTGGAAAACCCCTATTTTCTCTCTCGAATTGGATTCTGGAACGGGGTGAGATTGTGGAATCTTGACAACGCTGTCCTTATATACAGAGGCAAAAACAGAGAAATGGAAAGAAAGAGAAAGAGAGAGAGATAGAGAGATCCCAGCAGTAGACAAAGGAATATAATTTATATTTACTTTCCTGAAATTAAAACTGAAAATAGAGCATGGAGAAAAAAGGACGAAAATTCTTTTTAATTCGCTCGCTCCACTAATCAGACACAAAAAAAACCCAGTTGCCCGGAAAAGAGGAAGAAAATAGAAAAGGAAAGCGTAAAACCTCCTTTTTGTTCTTCTTCCTCCTTCACCAACTGCTGGCTATGGGGGGGCTCTCTCTGTTACTCTGCTTCGCTCTCTGTTTTTTCCCTTTTTTAAAAATGGCGTTCAGTTTCTGCTTCAGCGGCGTATTTTAGAGGGAGGGGTGAAATTGGTAACTCAAAGGGGGTTGGCGGGTAACGTGGGGCGGCGGGGAGGGTAGAATGGTAAAAGGGTGACTTGGAGGGAATTTTGATTAGTTATAATAGTTAGTTTCAGTTTTCACTGCCCACTGGCCACGTGACTGTGAAGAGGGTAAATAGGTAATAAAATCTCAAAAGGATCGAGGAAAGAGAATTCGGGTAACGAAAGGGTCGGGTCGGGTTTTCTTCTTTGATTTGGGAATCTAGGGTTTTGGCTCTATTGTTTAGAGTTGAAGAATACTACTTCACATTATTTTTATTTGTAAAATTTCTTTTTAACAATTTAAATTATTGAGATAAAATGGTTATTAATAACAGATAATTCAAATAATTAATAATAATCTGCATATTAATCAAAGTAGAGATTAGTAGAAATTTAAAAATAATACAACAACTCGTTCGAAATATTTGTATATTTTGATAAAATTGTCTCGAATAAAAGTTTTATAGTATACAATAAACTTGTGTCATTAAGCTTATGCATCTTAGTATTATTATTACATAATCAAAATCTATCAACCATTTTATTGAAGCCCGTCTAAAAAGTAAATATTTATTTTAACATCCAAACTAATTTTTCATTTTCTATGACACATTGTTTTACGTTAGGTAATAATAATGAAGGAATCTTAAAAAGCTCATTTATTTCCTAAAAAAGGTCATTTATTACGTTTTCAAAAGTACATTAAAGCTAACTAATTAATTTTTTGAAAGGCCACAACCTTAAAAATCAAAGAACATTAACCCTAACATATACAATAGGTGTTCATGTCTTTGTGGGATGATGAGAGTAGGTTTGGAACTTGGAAGTTATTTTTAGGACGATCTTTATTCGTTTTCGTGTACTCTAGACCACCAACACTGATGTACGCACTTGAATTAACTATCATATAATTCTAACCTCAACCGTAATTAACTGCAAACAAAAGTAAAATGACAATCACAAGCTATTATTATTCACTAAAGTAATATAAATTAGACGAAGTTATTCTGATGATAAAATTATATGCTAATAACTTAAAAGTACCAGCAAAATTCGAATCTGGTTACACCAATAAAGAAGTCTAGTAAAAAAAAATTACCGAAGGAATGTACACAACATTGATTTTGGTAAGAAATGAGCCGCCATAAGTTAGCTAGGGGGGGGGGCACATTTAATGATCCGACGGTGTCCCTACGAACCCATAGGATAACAATAAAGTTGCAAATTTTTTACACAGACAAAGAAGAAGACGCCAATTATTAATAAATGAAGAGCACATGGATGGATGGTAAAGAAGTAAAAGTTAATAATTAAAATTAAAAAGTTAAAGAAAGGTAAATGGAATTAGAGGAGCTGCTGAGCTAATTACTGACCCTCTGCAAAAAAAGATACCTTTTTCCTTTTAGGACTCTAATCTAACCTTAGACGAGCCTTCAGCATCTCACACATGCGTGTCGGCATTTTATCTCTCAACACCACGTTCCTCTCCCCAGTCGTTTTTTTTTCGTCCGGGGAGGTTCGTTGAGATGGTAGACGAGACTGGTGGAGTTGGTATGTGTGATGCTCGACCTAATTAGTTTTGTTGTCGGAAATTAAGAGCACTGATTAACAGCTTTATATGAGGAATTGAATGATTTTGTGTGTGATGCTAATCGTGGTTAATATTAGAGGGTATATTAGAGGGGACATCGTATTGTGTGCTGATGAAATTTGTTGTCGAATAATTTTTTGAACATGTTTTTTTTTATGTTAGAATGTGTTATAGTATATGATAGATGGATGGCAGAGGTGACATTAATGTTGGCGAAGGCCATGGATGACACAAGAAAGCGAGAAGAGGAAGAGACTGGAAACGAGGAAGAGGAGGAAAATTAGCTCATCTTCTTTCATACCATATTGTAAAGGATTGCTAGAGAGATGAAAATGGGTAATTCATCCAATGTGACAATTATAAAGGGGTACATATGGATATAAATAGATGATAATAACATCTCTGAATATACAAAATAGAAAGACTATTTCACCCTTATCATATGGTCCCGTAGCTCTAACATGGAAGTTTTTCATCTACTTATACCGGTGGTGGGAATGGTTCATAGACGAGGGCTTCATCAGATCACAACATAATGTTTTCCAAAATAGGTTATCGAAAATATATAATTATATGAATCTTTTAGTGGGTCAAGATCGTTTGGATGAGTGGTTGAGTCAAACTCCCGCCGATATATAATTTTTTGTCTGTGAACATCCAACCACCCAGCTGCAATAAGCAAAGGATTAATGTTTACTTGTTTTGGCACGACAAAGTTTCGACACATCACAACTCTTTGCCTTATCTCTTTCTTTATATAAGGAGTACCATATCCATATTGAGATTTTGGTGCCATCATTTTGTGGGATTGTGTCTCTTCTTGCATTGCAGGCCTGGTTTCCCCCCCTAAGGTGATGTCTTCTTCATATGATGCTAAGGAAAAAGTTTCTTGGAATGATTCTCGTATGGATTAATGAGATTGTGAGATTGCAATTCAACATGTTGATTCCTTTACGATCTTCTCAGACAGCCTTCTGTTGGTTAACATATATATTCAACGGTGGAAAAGAGTCCTAGCCTTTGGGAGTGTACGCGTCCAGGAGTCTGGATCAAACAAAGAGTTACTAGTCAATCCATGCATCCATTCGTTCCTACTCCGTACTCAAGAGACGAAATTCGAAGGCTGGTTGGCTTGCTAAGAGCTACTCTCACAATAATGTTGTGCCTAATTGACTATCTCTCATAAATGACCCCAATTTTATCGCCGAATATTAGTGGTCGGCCATTGTAGCCGATATAATCAACCCTTTCTAAAAAAAATCATAATTCTTGCTTGTTACTTTTTCAAATTTAATTCGATGATTTCGACTCCCACGATATGAATATTCATGTGTTGTTTGTTATAAACCAAAAGGAAAGTTGATATCTTGTAGCTATGGAAGTGATTTTATTTCCATAGTTATTTTGTTAAATTAAACAGTGTACGTCACTGGCCTTTCTTTCCAAAGAAAAAGAAACAATGCTTAACACACGCCAAGACATTATTGTAGATAAGATGTCACATATGAGTCAATCATGTAGCAATGAGAAATAGCAAAATCAATGATGTTAGCAAGTCACCTGAAGAAGTCTCCTAGCCAAAATTTGTGGTTTGAGGTATCCATAATGTAACCCACCCACTTCCAACTTGGGTTGTCATTATATATTCAACCAATCCTATTCCACAAACAATGATTCCTTGCCCCTCCATTTCCTAAGAAGTGGCACCCACATCAACATCAAATCAAGCATATAGATTCGATCGGTCGCGAGCTCGGTTAGTTGGGTCACCAATTTCATGTCCGATTCTCTAGTTTATCGAGTTACAAATCAATAAGTTGATGAACTGTTGAGGTTTTGGGCTTGCTAGTTCTTCAATTGCGTGAGTTTACAGGTTGTTGACGGTTGAATCGATACAAATCGCAAATTAGGTTGGTCAGTGCTTAAGTCGAGCTTGTTCGAATCGGTTCTGACAACGAAGATGTTTTCCGAACAACACTTGCATGGTTCAAATTTGTGACCTTCCTATATCAATACCAAACATTTACCACTAGGGCACTCATATCGTCAAGTTCGACATGTGCCCTCGTAAACTCACACAATGCATCTTTATATTAGTGTAGGTTCACGATTCCACATTAACGCATTAAGTCAACTTAACGAATTAATCTATATTAACACTTAGGTTTAGTTTGTTTGACAGGTGGAAAGTTAGATGAAATTCAAATGGTAATCAAAAGTCCATTATCTAAAATCACTTTGTGGAAATCTAAATTTCTCGATCGGTCAAAAAAATACTCAAAATTTCATAAACTTTTCTACCCGTCAAACCAAATGAAGGAATGTAAGAGTGCTAAGTCTATGCGAAGAAGCACTTTTGAGTTGTACCCACAATTATATCACATTGGATGGTGAAGTCAATAAATTAAGGATCAATGGATCCAAAAAGGAACCGTTGTTCCATCCTAGATGTACTCCAACCACTCGATCTCTCCCACAAATGCTTAAGTCTCGGAAGCTGTCTCTCTACTAATTGCCGTACGTTTGATTTCCTTATCTTCAAGTACGAAAATTAAAAGGTGTTAGAGACAGCTAGCTAAGGTAGCTTGATGATAACTTCCCCTCAGAGTAGTATGTAGGCAGGGGGAGACAACCCACAAGGCCACAAATGTTGTTGTTCCCAGTGATTGCGATATGTGGAGATCATTCACTCATCATCATGACACTTCTCACCACTATAGCAAGGTGGAGATGTTGTGGTGGACCAAGTTTCGGGTTTGATCTCTTAACTTCGAAATGTGACAAATTCGGGATCAAACTTTTCAGATGTTAGGAGAGAAAAACGTAGTTGGAGACGAACATACATAAAGGTTACGCGTTTTGTTAACATAGTTTGTTAGGACGAGTGGGTATTCATATATAGCTACTTTATTTTGAAGGATTCTAGCTACTAATCCATGATATCGACTGTTGTCTTAAGATTATATATTATAAGCATAATGAATTATATAGACTATAATTACGAACTCTTGCCCTAACCATATTTGGACAACTACAAATATCTAAGTGGACTAAATAGAGGACACAAAGCCAACTAACCAACGGTACACGATTGAACTGAGGGTGTGTTACTTGTCGAATACGAGCGCATAACGATGGGGTTTTGATTGGTCCAAAGTTGTCATCCCCACGGAGTATCGAGTGAATCTTCAACGGCGAGCTTCGACTTGACGATGAAGAAGACACCTTGTCAATGGATGTGAAACGTGGAATGGTTGTTGTATGGCAGGGATGATGGATAATAGATGCTCGTCGAAGGGAGTCGACAGAAAGTAGGGTTGCAGTAAAGAAAGTAATTGAAATGCAGAGTAATTAAAAGACTTGGTTTATTAACGTCCGACTCTTTCATCCAAAGCAACAACTAATTTATAACCTTCTACCCTCCTGACTCCTATCTCTACTAAACTACTCTGCTAACCGACACTACCGACCCGACCCGACTCTACAATTATAAAATAATAACAATTAAACAATAAACAGTGACATAAAATTATTAAGCACGTAACAGGGTATTGCACATATACTCTATTCAGAGCCACCTTACTTCCCCACCCTAAGCCAGAGCTTGTTGTTGGAACCCAACCCGTTAATTTGATCACTGAACCCACTATAGTGAGTGACCATGCTTTGAATTCGGAGAGGTCTTGTTAGCGGATTCTTCATGATATTTAATATCAAATCCATCAAACTTCATAATCTAACATCAACTTCGCACCCCAACCGAAATTTATCATAATGATACAATGTAATTTCTTTATATTTCGAAGTCGATACCTCAACTTTTTCGGATTCGATATTTGACTTAGAGATACGATGAATGTGGATGGAAACTTGGAAATAACAAACTTGGGTACATGGTCCACCATATAACTGAAAAGTGATACCTAGCGTGGACACTATACATATGCTAGCTAGTTATTAGAGAGGGTTGTGGCCAAATGTAACTGCATGTGACATTACATTCATTGGGACTATACATTCTCAAAAGCAAGAGGACAAGCATAAAAGGGACAACATTAGGTTGACTGTATACATAAACTAAAGGACATGAACTAATTATAACTAGGAGTACTTCAGACCTTTGGGTCAAGTTTGATGAATTGTTGCATGAAATTGGGCAGGCAAAGTAGTCGACGGGATACTTCTACAAGCCTCACTCTTCCCAAATGAGTAAGAGCCAAAGCTTGGCCACTTTTTGTGGTTTGAGAGAGGGGAAAATATGTTTACGAAAAAGACTCGGTGTGTACGTACATTATAACTCTATCACATTTTTGTTATATATTATGTTTAAAATTAAGAGTTTGAGGTTTTGTTTTAGTATTTAAGGTTTATGACATATTGGTAAGTATTTAGAGTCTAATTAAGAGCTTTATGATTGGTTAATTTAGATTTATGATCAAAAGTCAGAGTTTGGAGTACAATTAAAGATCTGGTTTTATGATCAAATGTTTGAGGGTTAGAATTTAGCGTTTAGGGGTTTAACATTATTTTTTAAGATTTAGGATTGCATGAGGCGGTTAGAATTTGTTATTTCGATTTTAAATTATTGGAATGAATGTTTTTAGTGTTGAATGTAACCGGAGTCTCCGCCATATATTTATATATAGGGCCAACTTTACCCTTTTGTAGTTATGAATATTGATGAGACTGATGAGTGAATATGAAACGTAACGAGAGCGAGCTAAAATTTAAAATGTTTTTATATGAGGTCATGGTGAGATACTACGCAATAGTTCAACTCGAAAAATAATTTATCCAGCTTTATTACGTTGTTTGGATGAGCTGAAAAACTGACCAAACATTTTATATGTACGGGTATAATATAAAAATGTGTTGTAATTGAAATAATTAGAATTCGAATTCAAAATTTTTAAATACATGTTACTACACTAGTTGACAAAATTTCGGTCCCTCTATCCAAAAAAAATTAATGTTATAGACAAAAACTCACGACTAAACATTGTAATTAAAAATCAGAATCCTACTATATTATAAAGAGATAATAACTAGTTACATGGCCATTAAAGGCATTAGGCACAACCAACCAATTTAGTCACATTAGGCATAGCTAAAATAGGGCATAATTTCACATCCACCAACTGCCTAACGACCTCCTCTAACTGTCGTGATTAAAAAGAAAAAACTAATCATAGCTTAATCCTTTTTCACGATAGATAACTAAGATTCTTAGTCAACGGTCAAAAGACTCTCACGATTAAATTAAATTATTATACACGCCATAACCAATTGCTTTCTCATTTATTTTGTATACATCATGTTAATCTCTTTTCTTGCTTTATTAATCTATATTCATCTATTGGTTAATTACCAACCGGGCATTCCTTCTACGCAGGGTTTTCATTACGGTGGTTTACGAATCGAATCGAACCACACTTCATCATGTTCAAGTTTGGCTCGTTAAGTCTTAGGCGAGTTCAAGTTAGAAAATTTTGGGTTGTTTGGAGCTCGAGCCAATTCGAATTTGGCTCGTTAACTACCATTGACGAGCCAAACTCGAGTTCATCTCGAACTTCGCTTACTAAAACCCATAATGAGATTCCAATTTGAAGGTTGTATATGTTGAATACGTCGACAAGTCAAGGTTAAATACAAATTATCTTAAAATTTATAAGTTTCTACATGTGTTGTATCGTATATGTTATTTGAGGCAAGATACATGTATGTTGCATGATTGAGTCTAATGACAAGTCATATAATTAAGTTAGTATTTAAGTTGGCTCTAAAACTAACTCGCAAATCTATCTAATCGAATATACTCTAATTTGAACTTAATTTATTTAAAATCGAGCGGGGTGAGAGAGTTGTTTCCGTTCGGTCGTCACATTACTAATGTTTGCTTTTCATTTTCTCGTTTATCATATTTTTTATCATTTAAATTAAAACTAATGATTTTGGGCCCTAAGTAAGATGCACGTGAAGAGTGACAGACCCGTTGATCAGATTTACATGTGGATCCAACATGGCTCTCACGCACGTAGCACCAGTCTATGTTATTATTATTATTTATTTATTTCTACTAAATTAAATTTCCATTCTTATTATTTTATTTAAAAGTTGAAACTTAATTATCTAATTTTTATATTTTAAAAGCTTGCCAGAAAAGTGAATGCAGAAGAAGTGGCTTTTCAAGCGAGCCACGGGCCAGTCTCCTTTGGTCTTATGGATCGGCCCTGTTCTGGATCCACGTCAGCTGGGTGAAGCTTTAGATTTTTATGCAAGTAAATTAACATTAATTAACTTAATTAATTAAGCAGACAGTTTCCCTTAAGTTGGTTTGAAATTGGATCAGTTGGGTGGACCCTGATTATGAGGAAATGGGTCTGTCTTGTTTTCAAACTTGTTCAACCCATATATTATCTAATGTTGGGTTATATAATATGCTCACTATACATGGTTGGTCTCTTAGGACGAAGATCTATATAAAAATTACGTCTAAATATAATTTGATGACTGTAGTCGTCTTAATTAGAGATGGATCACCTATGAGCTAGGTTTTAAACGATCAAGTCCAAAGTCCAAAAGAGACATGATTTATTGTAGTTAGGTCCTCGCTTACTGTAATATATGACGAGATCTTAACAAACTGGTTTAAGTTGATGACTAAGATCGTCTTGATCACATCAACCATTTAGCTCATCACTAGCTTACATCACCTAATTCTTCCGAAGAACAACTACAAAGCTGGACTAGATGACAAACACTTCCAACGCTCACAAGTCCAAATCCTCTCTTATTTGTCTAGCCTAGACGAACAGGGTTGCACAATACACAAATACTTCGTTACAAACCCGCTAATCATCATAACAAAGTAAGTGAACAAGTTTTGTGGGTCGTACTTATAATTAAGTTCATCTACAAAAGGAACTTGAATGTTTGACCTTGAATATAATATTTGATTGGCTAAGAAGCTCTATGGGAACTCATGAATTGGAGACAGAGCAAAAGCAGATGTCACAGATGAGGAATGAAACGACAACTAGTCCCCACAAGCAGCTATATTGGTCGCCCAGTAGACTCAGAGCAAACTGATCAGCATGGCAAGGGAAGATATGCCAACATCAATTCATCATGCATATCTTGGTCCTGGTCCAACCCTAAATAGTCGCAATCCATGAGTATTCAAGTCATATCGCGACTTAGTGCGGCGAGTTCAAATCTCGTAAGGGGTTTTCTCGATCGATACAACTCTCGAAAGAATTTGTAGATTGCTACCAAATTATGAGTTACGATCGTCTCCAAAACCAATTTCAAAGAAAAACACACTACATAAATATAATATGAATCGAATTTATAGACAATGGTAGAATCAAGATGATCTCAAGCAATACTAAGTTCTGTAGACGAGCAAATCTAGAACCCTAAGTTCTCTACTCAGAACCACCGAAAACGAAGATCAAATTCAAAACTTAACAAAATCACTTAACCCACTACCAACAACTTTATATCCATAGCCAACATGCCAACCAGACACTGAAGTAACCACTTAATTAAACAGAACATATGTTTTCCACATTCAAAGAACAAAGAAGAAAACCAAACAACATAATTATATCGAAATTAGATGGAGTAGGAGCTGGTTTTTGGGATTAATTCTCCTCCGGGGACTGCATACTCCCCTGAAGCTGGCGATGTCCTTGCCGAGTAACCTTCCGTTGATCAATGTCAGAATCTCCATTGGCAGATCGCCCCATCGCCGCCTTTGATTGCTCATTATACTTTCTTTCCTCTGTTTTGCTCCTATGGTAATTTCAACGATGTATTTATAGAGAGGTCCGAGGTCTCCTATGGTAATTATTTTTTAATAAATTTTAAATTAAAATTTTAATTCGTGTTAAGGTTGAATATATTTGAGTCCGTCTCGGTAACTATGTATTAAAAGTAAAACTCGAGTTCTAATCAAATTTTCTTTGTTAAAACTTCTTAATGAGTCTAATTTGACTTGAATTTGAAATTTATTATTTGTACACTAAAAGATATGTGCGAGTCAAATTTGAAAACAACATATACTCTAAAATTAAAAAGTTTGTACTTTTTTTTAAAATAATTACATTTAAACAATGTATCACTTGCATTTTCATCGACACAATCACAAATTAGTAAATTACATAAAAGTCTAATATACATACATGATATATTATCGAGTAATATATCATGTACCTTGGATGAGACTGCTGAAGGAGAAGCTCCGCCGCAGGGAGGTAAGCCGGGATGGGCGGCACCGCCTGATCCGAGGATCGGACCTTGGATGAGACTGCTGAAGAGGATCGCCGAGTCTCGTAATCTGGTTCCTGAGTTCGACGTAATTTCTTTTAATCTGGAGGCTAAAGTTGCAATGAGGCTTTTCATAATGAATTGCTTTTGATTGTTCTTAGATTACTTTGGAAGCTACACATCATGGACCAGTGACGAATAAGCCAACCATGTTCATCGAAATCAGTCAATGTTTCTTTCACCATTTTGTTTCTCGAATGTTTTCAAATTCATTTTCTTACATTGCTGGAAAATTGATGTGTTGTTGTTGTTCATTATTGGATAGTGTAGGCAGTACTGAGGACTACTGGGATAGGCAGGATGCTGCTGAAGCCATTGCTCAAGTTTGTTACTGCTCCTCAAATTCTTGATGACATTACTTTGTACAATTGCAATGTACCTTGTGCTGTGTCAAGTAACCGGTTTTCTAGTTATGATTAGTCGATTACGTGCTGATTGTTGTTCGGTATTCTGTGTTTGAAGTTAGTTTGGGAAGGGCTAGGGCTTGGAGGAGGTACTGCTGTAGGAACCTGGAACAGGTGATAACTGTATTGTGTTACATTGATTGCATAACAATGAATCAAAAACCTTTTGCTGTTTAGCAATATTGATTGCATAACATTTGCATCCTCAATTGAATCAAAAACCAGTTTGCACCCTTCTGATAATGTCACTTGCGATATATGCAGCGAGAACAAGAACAAAAGGGTCCTTCTAGGAATCGGTGGTGGGCATTATGCACCTCGACACATGGACATAGTCATGTAAGTTCTTACCCTTCTTGCTTGTGCTCCAGACATCATCATGATCATGGTTGGTTGGGTTTGTGTGCAGCCGTTTTGTTTTGTAATTCGAAGTTCGCGTTTGGTTGCAGGAAAGATGAGAGTGTCTGGGTGGCTCACCTCCTCTCCGGGTATTCGCTACCCATGGAGGAACCAAACAAGGCAAAGGGAGGTGAAAATACAAAAGACATTGGAGGGACCTGGAAGCAGTCTATTAGAGCTGCGGTTGAAGCTACTAAACTCTGTTTCCCCGGTGGAGAAATTTTGGCACATCTTGATCACAAGTAATATACAATCTGCATTATGGGTTTTCTTCGTTCGGGGATCGATTGATACGGAATCGAAATTTGTTTGTAGGAGCTTCAAGGGTTGGCAGAAGAATGCAATAACAGCATTCCTAGGAGAGCTGAACATAAAGATAGGGAAACCTAATGATTTCCATTAATTATGTAGGAGATGAAGAGTACCATTATATTGTATGCCCTCCTATGAAATCTGTGTGTGATTATGGAATGGATAGTGAAACATAGTGAGTGTTATTAAATTCTTTGAAACTTTGTTGTTAGCCGATAAATGTCGTAGCACCTGACCGAATTATAATTTTTTTTGGGTAGAAGGACACCAATGAGATATCAAGCAATGACACAGGCTCTTATCGGAAGAAGAAATTAAATGTAAATCCAAACCAAGGTTCGAGCTGGTTAAGAATATAATAACTAGGTTTCTTATTCGGATTTGGATCCGTTATGGAGCTGATTGAATGCATTGATCAGTGTGTTTGTTATTGTCAATTTTGTATATGTGCGTCGAAGTTAACAAAACGCAATTCATGTAACAATGGCTTAACACGTAGATGGTAAGCCAATTTAAAAAATTTCAACACTAATATAATACAAAGTGAATTGATTTTTAACTTCATTTAACGATTATTTACAGAGGTTACCATTGGGAAACTTGATATTTTAGCCATTTCCAACATGCATGTCAAATATTAGCCGATTTAAAAATTTTGAAATTTTCATATCAAAATGGCTCATTTCTATAGGTTAACCCCTTTAGAAATTGACCAATTTTGACATGAAAATTGGAAATTTCAAATTGACTAATATTTGACATACATGTTGGGAATGACTGAAAATTGAGGTTTCATCATGTTAAGCCTTTCAAATAATACCCAAATGAAGTTTAAAAAACAGTTTAAAGGGTTTTGGTTATTGTGTGTTTGTATGTATGTGTTTTCGATTATAAAAATCTTAGTTTGGATTACTATATGCATGCATGCAGAAAGTAAGCCGATTTGAAAATGTTCAACATATATATAACACCAAGTAAAATTAAATTTTAACTTTATTTGACTATTATTTACAGGAGTTATTATAGTGAAACTTGATTTTTTTAACCATTTCCAACATGTATGTCAAATATTAGCCGATTTTAAAATTTTAAAATTTTCTTGTGAAAAATGATCAAATTTTTATAATATAACACACGAAAATTGACTAATTTTGACATGAAAATTAAAAAAATTCAAATTGACTAATATTTGACATACATATTTAAAATAACTAAAAATTAAAATTTCACCATATTAAACTCTTCAAATAATAATCAAATAAAATTAAAAAACATTAAACAATCCCATAAAATGACTCCAACAGTCAAATGAGAGAAACTACTACAATCAACCGTAACATTTTCCCTATAGCTTTAATATTCTTTTAACTAGAAATCTTAGAATGGAGCCGGCGCTCTGCTGTGAGCCTTTCACATATGGCATGAATTAAAACCATCTAGGTTCGATCGGTCCTCTTTGTGAAATTTTAGGCAAAATTCAAGAGCCTGAAACGGATAATTAATATTACATTATTAATTTACAATTCACGAAAGAATTATAAGTGGTAGAAAAATTTGAATCTAGTCTAAGTCAAATTAACCTTCTTGCATGATCAAAATAATGGATGTATGTACATATTGATGGATCAATTTTCATTCACCTTAATCTTATATAAAGTTTGACCAAGTATTGTTCCATGTCGATGCATTTCAAACTAATTAGCTAGAATGCTTCGGACCATCTTGATTTTATAATTGTCAACAAACTTGATCCAAACGCAATCCATCGTAAGATTATCTCCATCTCAGAAATAGTTTAACAATTTTTAATAAGAATTTTGTCGCCACATCAACAACTTTGACACTTAACTTGTCCAACAATTTCTAAATACCTCTATTCGAGCAATTCGTTAGCAATTTCTTAAAAAATAAAATTTTATATAAAAGTGGTTTAAGGTGCTTATGTGGCATAGCTAGCATAAATGCATATCTTAGAAAATTGGTCAAATTGCTTATGTGATATTGCTAACAAAATTTCTAATTTAAAAATTACGCATGCATCCGTAGCAATTGTTAAACTAATGCCACTTCATCTTCCACATCACTTAGTAATTGTTAAAAAATTAGGAATGAAGATGCTCTAAGATCATGTGCATCCCAAAAATTGTTTTGCAATTTTTAATTGCTACATCACCAATTTTAGCGATTAACTCTTTCAACAATTTCTAATCACTTATATCCCTAAAAAAAATTTAAAAATTTATGTTTAAAAAAATGATTCAATATGCTTATGGTGCAATGGCTAATATAAAAGTATTCTTTTAAAACATTATTTCATATTTTATATGACATTCCTAATAAAATTGTTAATTTAACAATTTTGTTAATTAATAATCATTTTTATATCTTTAACAATTGCTAATAAAAATGTCACATCACTCTTCACACCACTTACCAAACATAAAAACCACCGATTGATGAAATCTTTAAATATCTCGCGATTCTTATATATCATGCTTTGTCGCCGCCGCCTGTACACGGCCACTGTCCGCCGCTTTCCGGTGAAAGTCTTTCAACTCTGTTGCACATATCTCTTTCGCTTTATATATACGCAGCCATCGCTCTAGCTATAGTCTGGAGATATATGCCCTACACGAAGCTCATCAGCTCCAAAACAAAAGGGGTTTGTAGTTGTTGAGTATCCATGAAAGCGACGTCGTATCCGTAGACCCTTCGGATTTGTAAGGTCTTCTCCTTTTGTGTATATATCATCATTAATGAAAAAAATAGTCAAGAACAAGGAAACATAGGATAGATCAAAAGAAGGTGGAAGAAGCTACAAAGGTTCGTGCAGCTGCAAACAAGAACAAATAAAAAAATTAACGATAAGTGATCTTTAAGAAATTTAAAATTGACGGCTGAGATTAAATTATTAAAATGAGAATATTGAATAAGCGGAAAGTCCCGAATTTTTTTATTATAGTCAAAGATGTTCATTTTTTTTTTTTAAATCATTCAATTAGTCTCGCTTAGGATTATCCGCTCCTACAATGATAATATTGTTCATAGGAATTATTAAAAGTATATACTAATAAGGTAACTTACAATTACTTACTAATAAAATTAAAATTAAATGTATAAACGAGATGACATCAACATCTGAATAAGATTATTGGTGTCCTATTTAAAAATAATTATTGGTGTCCCAGCTTTTATAGGTCAGTTTTTACCTACTTTCATGTTCGAGCCTCTTTGTTTGCAGCTGTTCGTACCTTTTATACCGTCAAGCTCAGTCATAATGTTTTTTGTTGAAGTAGCTGTTATCCTTCCTTAGTTTATATCTCAGCTTTGTGCTCTGCGCTACACTTCTTGATGCGTTGCTTCTTTCTTACAAAATAAGAAAGAAACAATGCAATAAAAGGATAAGGAGCGCGACAGATGGCAGAAGAAGCTGAGAGCTGTTTGGCAGCATATGAACTAAGGAAGGACATCAATTCCTTTAACAAGAAACGACATGACTGAGCTTGACGATAGAATTTCGAACTGAAAATTTATTCCTGAAATCGTTGATGAAAAGATTAGGAATTTGCTGCATGAAGATATATATGATACCACTAGCGTATTACCACCGGATATTATGGATATATATTATCTCCAATGCTTGGTTATAAGGAATGAAATCACGACTATATGTAAAAATTACACCAAATTCATGTTTGTTCAACTTCATACTGGCTTCGAATTTTGAGAGAATTTATGAAGAACAACATGAAGTTGGTCACTGTGTATTAAAATCACACCAAACCCATTTCGCAATTTCAGTATAAAAAATACTTTATTTTTGCCTCATAGAGTGATAGAGTCATATGCAAACTAAAATCAATTTATTTCAAGCCAACAACATGATCATGAAAATCAAACATATTTTGATAGGGAATTCGTGGGTTTGATATTTCGTAAAAGAAGAGTTTTGAGTCCGAAAGTGGATTCGAATGAAAGACCTTTTTACTATAAAAGAAAAAATGCTAGGAAAACATAGAAATATTGAGCGGTTAGACCTTCGGAAGACTAATCTATATGACACGATGTTTAATGATGAGACGTATATTGCTATTCATAAAACTCTCAAACCTTGCCTCGTATATTCGTGATATAACATGTATAAAAATCCTTAATAGCTACCTTCAAACCCTAAGTATTTATCTACCTTTATGAACTACCTGCCTTGCTCAACAAACTACTACAAAGATCTTATATTATATTATGAACTATTAGTTCACTACCATATGGTCTGACTATATCTGATTATGCTCTCATATCAGAATATTTTTGGATCATTAAACTCGGAAAATGTTTTAATTCCATGTTTAAAATTCTTAATCTAAGCCCAATTTGAAAATAGAATTTGTCATGGAGTATTATTTCCAGTCAACAACCGCCATTTGTCACATGAACCATGACAAAATTGTGAATCCAACAAAATAAAACATTTTTAAAAATTCCAGCAATATAATAAATAACTAAAATACTCATCATACAAATCGAATTTTGCCAAACCACCCCTTAGAAGTTAAAACAAGATGTCACCAAAATCGTAGACGTAAGTAACACATTTCCTAGTAGATCTTCATTATACTTCATCGAAGATCATAAATGAAGACACTTAAAGTTAATTTAATCAAGTTTTTTTAATCAACAACGTCATAAATCATAACAACTAATATACTCAATTAAAGAGACAAATGCTGGATTTTTTTTGTAACAAAGTCCAATCGTAAACCAATTTTCAAGAAAATATAAGAAGATAACTGTATAACTACCGTTCAACTACGTCAATTATCACTTCATAAGGCAATACGTATGATAATGGACCTCGATCAAGTTGTAACGAGACTCTAAAATTCATGACAACCCCATGACGGACTCTCCAACAGAAATATACACTCATTTGGGAAATTTTCCTAAAATCATATGGATCCAAAATGATTTAATTTACTGTACCGAATTATATAAAAATTTAAATATATCAAACCATATAGAAAAAATAATAACACAACCGAAAATAAATAAAAAATTATATACCATCAAAATTGAAAATTTAAAAATATACTAAGGCGGGGCCCGGGAAAACACCCCTGAATCCGCCGGTGTGTTTATATTCTCATTTCCATTTTCGACAAAGTGGCTAGCGAGGCTTGATAGTATTCGGCTTACAAAAATTCAGACTCGATTTAAATCTTATATCATTAACCGTACCGGTTCGACCGCTACGGTTTCAACTTTCATCAATACTGAATGTAAAAAACTGCCCAAAAACAAAGCCAGAATTTTTTTCAACGATCTTTGTGCCAGAGCAGAGCAGACTGTTCCGCCGCAGCAAATAATTAGTAGTCCAAACTCAAAATTCAGAATTTACGCAATTCCTTATTCCCCTTTCTCTGTCTCTCTCTCTCACTTTCATCTCCGGCGACCGTCCTCCGCTTCCGGCAATCAACCGTACACCGGAATCAGGAATCTGAAGATTGGTTTTAGTCGGTTTTAATCATTTCCAAGCAAACCCCAGTTTCATTTCCTTCGTACTTCTCTCTGGGCTGGTCTTGTCAAATCGCAATTTGGATGTTTCAAGGGTAAAAGGAACAATCTTTACTGGTAGGGGTGGGGGAGCACAACGTTAGGATGATATAAAGCCAAGTTCAGGTATAGCTTGTATAGCTTTTTACTGAGGGAATTTGGTTAGGCGTAAGAATTGAATGCTTGGAGATAATCTCTGCTAGCTGTTTTGTGTTGGATATGGACTGTTGCTGTTGGAATAATGGACTGGATAGTTGACCCTTTAATTTAGGGTTTGTTATTCATTTTCACGTCCATAACTTATTAACGTCAATCTTTGGCAGCCTTGCATTTCCCCCATTAGCATCTGTCTTTGTCTTTGCAGTTCGTTCTCCATATTTATTGCTCCTCAAAAACCTTACCTTTTCAATATTTGCTGTCAATGCTTGATTAAAATATACTTTCTCAACTTGATTTCTTCATCCTCTTCATAGTTTGATCCTCCTTCATCCTCTTCATAGTTTGATCCTCCTTCATCCTCTTCATAGTTCTGTTCTTGTGTTTGAATTGAGTGTCTGTTAGTGAAGGAAGCTGATCTGATATATTGACAAGAAGGTATATATCTCAATATTCTAGTGCTCTCTTTGTTTATTCTTTTTCTTGGGATCTGATTTCAAGGATCATTATATTCCTTCATTTTGGTTCCTAATAATGATTCCTTTTATCAGAAAGTTATGTCATGCTTGTACTCTAGCCTTAGCTAATAGAACTGAAATCCGTAATCATGGGGTGGATCTGATCAGAAGGTTAACATATAAGCAAGCAATCAAAAGGGGGGTTTTCCTTTTTGTCCTTATTCCAATTTTGCTGCAAACAAATATTAGGGGTTTTCTTGTTTGTTAGTGCAGACTTAGAGAATGTTTAGAGAAGTTGAAATCTTTGATTCCTTTGCCCTTATTGTTTCCATGGTTCATTTGTAAAATAGTTGGTGGATAAAGAGAAGGGTCCACTTCATTAGCCATTTTTGAATGCTGTTTTGGCTCTTGAGAGTTGTTTGCACTTGAAGAAGATTACTAGCTGGGGAATGTTCCTGTCCTCTTGTTTATTCCTACTTGACATTTTAGTGTGCTGGATTTGAATTCGATTCCCAGAACTATTCCATGTTTTGCAATCTTCTGCAACTAGGAAGAGGGTCGCTTACTTATAATTGTTCCTTAATTATATGAATGTTCCGTTTTGCTGTCGTTACTTTCTCCTATGATCCTTCTTCTAGTCAAGTTTGTACAGAATGTTCCCTGTCATTAGTATGTAAAATTGTTCTTGTTCTATTGCTAGCTAATATAATTTCCTGAGCAGGAAGTAGCTTCTTCGACCGTTTGACGGTGTATTCTTACTGATATTGCTCGAAAAGGAGCTTGGAGAGCTTCATAAATTAAATTTGTGTGTTGAATACCGATATCTATGTGAGATCATGAAACTAGGTAGCTATTTTGTTCTTTACAATCCAGTTCTATTTCATTCTACCATTTCATAGCCTATCAATTGAGTTTCGACTGCTGTCTTGTCTAGTTGCAGAGAGTAAGCAAGCGTCTTTCACGGGAAATGCTGGCCAGAAGTCTGATGCCGAAACATTCGAACACATAGACGACCAGAATGGTGTTTTAGTGCATGATCCCAAGCTGAGGGAAGAAGACTACGTTGATCAAATCCTATATCAGACGACAAATGATGAAGTTGTAGCGGAAGACGATGACGACAGTGATGATATGGATGATTTTGCAGGAAGTGGTGACGTGGAGCTGAGAAGATTCGTGGAGCCACTACCGTCTATAGTACTAGCTCATGAAATGACTGTTCGCAACTACGAAGAGAACTCAAACCATGCTGTCAAGGACATCTGTGTGGACGAAGGGTTGCCCTTGCACGACAAGTTCTTGTTCGACACGAATATGGATTACGATGTTGAGTACTTGTCCACGTTCTTGTCTCCCGGGAAAGCTGGAAATGGTGGAGAAGAGGTGGTTAAAGATTCAGTTGTTGAACTTATTATTCTTGAGCCAATTGTTCCAAATTCGTCCATTGAAGGATCAGAAACTGCTGAAATTCGCTGTGAGGAAGCACTTAGTGAAGCATCCGCAAATTCAACTGGTAATGATGCATCGAAAATGAGCCATTCGCTTGGAGATTCGCTTGTACTGCTAGAACCAGGCACAGATTGTTCTGGTCATGCCCCGTTGACCGATCAAACGAGTGGCATTCAACAAGATTCTCCTCAGGTAAGTGTTACGTTTTAGCTTATTCAATTTGAATCCTAAGACCAAGTATTAATTAACGGTAAAGTCCTGACCTTTACTATGCATATGGTCCTGAAATGCTTATGATGCAGGATTCTGATCCTCCTGCATCGAAAGAAACATCTTCAAATGCAGCCATTCACGAGGAGGACATTACGCCCGAAAGGCACAGTCTGGATTCTCTACCTGATGAACTGACCCATGAAGTCGCTGCTCGGTTATCTTTCGACACTAAAGTCGATAATACCACTGCATCAACACCAACAGAAAATATTGATCCTCAGCAAGAACTGAAGACACCATTCTCTTCCAAGATCGTTTCTGAACCGGCTCCTTACTCAGGAAGCATCTCCATGAGATCAGACAGCAGCACGACCAGCACTCGCTCTTTCGCTTTCCCAGTGTAAGTCCGACAGCTGATGTTCATTTTCAAAGTTTTCGCGAGATTTTCATTGCTCAATCTCACAAGATTTGAACTTTTTTTTGATGGCGTGTCATCAGATTACAGAATGAATGGAACGCTAGTCCGGTCAGGATGGCGAAAGCTGACAGGAGACATCTCAGGAAGCACAGGCGTTGGAGACAGAGCATCCTCTGCTGTAAATTTTAAGTTCCTTAAGAAATTCTCTCCATATTACTTATATGAATCATTATATATACACAGTAGAAACAGTAACAGAAGTATACATCTTTCAAGTTCGATAGATTTTCATAGTTGATGAATTCAATCTCCAAAGTAACATGGTTAAGCTCTGGCATCCGAGCCGCCTTCTTTTCTTTCAATGTGCCATTGGCACTTGAAGCAGTTTTTTCTTGGTGTGGGGGAAATATCAAAAGGTGTGGGTTCAAAATTCTAACTTGTCTTGCCGACAAAGCATGTGTGTCTATACAACAAAACCATGGTTCAAGTACAAAACTCACTAACTTTGACATGAAACTACTACAAATCTCATGTGCATTGCTTTGATTAACACAAGAGGTTGCCTTCCCCACTTGTTCAATGGGTCTTTGCCTAGGAACTTTCCCTCGAGCGAGCTACCTGTATCTTTGCCCCTGATATTTAGTAGAGGTGGACACGTTGAACTTCTGAGTTGATACTCGAAAATTTCGCTTCAAAGTGTCACATGGTTTGAATGTGTACTGAAATGTACTACAAGTAATTGCATTGTATGGTTTCTAGAAAGGTTAAATGAGTCACACAACAAACATGTTAGTATAACATAAGTATAAGCTGATCCATAATGAAACTAAAGTGAATCATAGTCAAAATAAAACATTTTTGTTCTATAAAGAAAATTGAACTCTTTTGAAATAACATTATGCCAAACCTATAAACTAACCTAAAATATACCAAAAATACTAATTAATTTCAATGCTTTCGATGCAAATGATGAGATTTAACAACCGTATAGACTTAGAGTTGATACCTACACCTAAGACATTGCTTAGGACATATGTTCGTTTTATTACCTCCTCTAACAACTAATTAAGTTACTCGTCATTACTATTCATTAAACCATATTTACACAAACATATCAATATTGAAAGCCTGAAATATTCATTATAAACCACGATAACACATCTGTTTCCTCGATATCACCTGATCACTATCATGTACAACACAATTTTACGAATCACGATGATCAAACCGAAAGACATGAACAAAGAAGATAGTGACATGTTTGTGCATACTCGTGTACGTTACAAACATGCCCTTTGTCCACCATGGGACATTAGAAGAATTTGTGGGTGGATTGTTCACAGTGTGTCTCAACAGCACATTGTAACCAAAATCCCCTTTTCTTGGTAAACCATGTCTTTGGTTGTGTTTGGTACTAAGAACACAATCTTGTGGGACCCTACAAAAGAATAACAAAGAAAGAAGACTAGTTGGTGACACCAAAGACAAAAAGGCCTCAAAGGTGTGAAATATAAAAGCTAATTAATTAAGTATAAGCATGTTTTAAGTAACACTTCCCAATTCCCATGCCCATGTTTTGGAACTCTTCATTTTGTGTTTTGTGCTTTTCTTTTGGAACCCTTTACACCTCCTTAATTTCCATGGTTTGTAAAGTACTATATAAGGACATACATGGTCGTTCACAACGATACAAGTCTATAACCAAAGTTGTATGAAGAAATTACATATATATATTGAGTAATGGCGCTTAGTGTTGTAATGGCGAATGCTACTACTTGGTCTATCTTCTTCTTCTTGTCCATCTTCTTCTTCTTCTTCTCAACCCCGCTTGCTTATGCTGATCATGCCATAGTTGTTAGTGGTCGCGAA
Source organism: Linum usitatissimum (assembly GCA_030674075.2). Taxonomy (NCBI): domain Eukaryota; kingdom Viridiplantae; phylum Streptophyta; class Magnoliopsida; order Malpighiales; family Linaceae; genus Linum; species Linum usitatissimum. The sequence continues at coordinate 3,337,152 of JAUJYP020000264.1, read as the reverse complement.
ACAACTAAACCCTCGATGTTGCTACCGCTTCCGAGGAAGCTCAAACTCCTGGAAGAAGTTGCATCCGTAAGTATACATACGAATGGAACGTGCCATTTGAATTTTTTCTTTCTTAGAATGTGGTTCGACAAGCAATTAGTTAGTTTGTCATGACCATCGCATTCAACATTGTGTTTTGAAATTCCTCTTGACAGATTGAAGTCCATCAAAACAACAAGGGAGATCATCATCTCCATGACGGCAACGTGTACAAGGAAGAAGACGGTGCATCAACATTGACATCGTCAGGTGTGTGTTCGATGGTATTGATTGAGACTCGAACATGAAACCATGTACCGTTCGATGTTATTGATTGCATGGTTTGTTTGTTTGTTTCATAGGAAAATCATACAAGGAGAAGAAAGATGAAGATGGTGATGAAGAAGAAGGAGGAATCGATACGACGCAGTATTACACCACAATGGATTATTCCCACGTGAGGAAAAGGCGTCCAATCCATAACAAATCTTTGCCGCGTGGTCCTTAATTGCTAATTAGTTAGGTAATTAGCTAGGAATATTAGGATTATAATAAATATATAATTATGTTTTTTTATCATACATATAATTAGGAGCCTTTGTTTCGTTCAAAATCTTTTTCTTCGAACAAATTTTCTCAGCTGGCTGCCAAGTTTTGCTAATTATTGTAATTATATAAGGAAATATTTAGTAAGAAGAGAAAGTGTACACCTTTTTATCTCAATTTATCCGCGCGATATTATGGAAAATATTAGAGAATAAATGGAGATAGTTGGACTTTTCTTTGATTATAGAAAGTATATTAACAAAATGAAAATGAGAGACAATTTAAATCATGTCAATTGAAGAATGAAAAATATCACAAAATTCATAAAAAGTAATATATGTTAGCTCAAAATAAAACCCTCGTAAATTCAAAATAAAGTTCCAATAAACTCAAAATAAAATCATTAAAAAAACCAAACACTATATATTTAACCAGGAAAATCTTCTCATAATCGAAACTGGATATCCATGTTATAAGTGTCATAAAGCGTGCGATGTCCATTTTACATTTTTATTGTAGATTTGATGCATGGCATTTTGGTAAGGAAGCAAGAGTTCCTTTGAGTTTATAGTGAACAACAACAAATACAAGTTCCAAGATACTTAATTCATATTTAATACATGAAAAAGATACACGTAGCAATCAAGTCATTAACATATTAGAATAGTCAAATAAATCCATTGACATACCTATAAAATTGACCACACATGTAATAATCAATCTCATAATTCTAAATTAATTCAGGTCAAGGTCAATACCAAGAGTTTAAGATTTAATTCAGGACTCATAGAAAATATTCAATCTAATCCGAAAGAGTGAATACATCAACATTAGTAAGACTTTTTTTCGACTGAAAAGTTGAAAAATTATTCATTGTGTATAATTACATTCTAATTTTCTTTTGAACGAAAAATATACTTTCATTAATGAATCAAAGCGTAAATAAACAATAAGTACAAATAAACGATAAAATCACGTAACCAATTAAGAATAACCATCCCATAACGGAGTTAGTTATAGAGCAAGAGCGACAAACAATTCGTGAGCAGCTCCAAAAAAACTGAAAGCACACGTCTCATGTTGACCGATAGTAAACACGACGCCGTGTAGAGGAAATACAAGCAACGCCCATTGAGCTGAAAAGCTGAAAACGAACACTTTGGCCGCAGCGGCGAAGCAATCCCCAATCCTAAGAAACAAACACAGAGAAACGGAAAAGACCAAAATGGAAGATCTATGGAAGAGAGCCAAGCTGTTCGCGGAGGAGGCGGCGAAGTCGCCGACGATAACATCCTCCTCGAACAGGATCGCCGATCTGGTCGCGGAGACGGCGAAGAAGTCCAAGGAGCTGGCCATCGAGGCGTCCAAGAAGGCCGACGAGTTCAAGGTCGCAGCTATGAAGCAGGCCGACCAGATCCAGATCAAGTCCATCTCGGACATCATTCCTTCTCAGCTCTCCTCCCTCTCCATCGTCAACAGCGGCGGCGCTTCCTCCGGCGCCAATACTGATGATGCCGCCGTCGTGTCCGAGGAGGAGCTCCGGAGGTTTGGGATCACCGATGATTTGAGGGATTTCGTTAAGGGACTGACGTCCAGTACATTCCAGAACTTTCCGATTCAAGGTGACGGGGGAATGCGGATCCGGTTTTGGATTAGGTTTTTGTTTGTTGTTTGTTATTGAGGATTTTGAATTTTGTGGGGTTTTGGTTGTGGTAGATGTTCCTGCTCCGGATGATGGAGTGGCTACTGGATCGAATGTGAGGAAGGATCTTAATGAGTGGCAGGAGAGGCATGCCACTCTTGTTCTTTCCACTGTTAAGGTGAGTGGTAATGAATTGTTGGATGAAAATTGTTTCATGTTTAGAGGACCATGCATCCTTCTTGATTTGTTATTTCTGGTTTACAAGATGGCTATTTTATGCGTACTAGCCTTGCAGTTAGTGTAGTTCATGAATTAGTTCTGATTTGGTTTCATACCGGTGAACTACCCTAAACCTGAAAATGCATCAAAAGGAGAGAAGGCGTAGATGAGTGTGGTATAATCTAGAGCTAGCTGGATAACTTGCGGAAACTGAGATACAATTTGTGCAACTTGTTTCTTCAGAGTCTGTCTCACTCGTTTTCTTACGTTTGCTGTTCAATTTGCAGCAAATCTCGAAATTGAGATATGATTTGTGCCCGCGAGTTATGAAAGAAAGGAGATTCTGGAGGATTTATTTCACACTAGTGAGCACTCATGTTGGACCGTATGTCTATAATTCCTTTCTCTGTATTTCATCATTTGCTAGTTCGTCCGTACATTAATGCTTCCGGGCCGCAATGGTGTTGTGGTGTTGAGTTAATTTGTAATGGAACTCAGGTATGAACGCGAGTATCTGGAAAAGGCTAAGCGCAAAGCCGAAGAGCAGATAAAAGATGAGAAAAACAAGCAAACTGCTGCAAATACATCTGCATCGGATGGATCAGAAAGGTCGAAGTTGGAAAGTAAGAAATCGAACGTGTCGACAGAACAGGACTTGGATACGTTTCTTCTGGGTGATCTCGAAGATAGCGACGGAGGAGCAGGTATATTATTCGTTGTTGCTATGCCTTCAGATTCTTCCGCGAGTAATGCTAATTCCACAATCTGTTCTCGTTTTCAGACATTGGCGATGATGATGATGGAAACTTCGATGATGACTTCGACAAGATTGACAATTCAGTAAGTTCTCCCAAACCAAGCATTTTGCACAAAATTCCCATCCCAAACCAGAGATTGACAATGTCGCATGCCAAACTGCAGGACATTGAGGATGACATGAAGGATCTGAAGAAGGCAACAAAAGATTCTGCAACCACAAGCTAGGATGATGTCCCTTATATCCTCCAGAAACTAGCTTCTGTAAACAACTGAACAATGATCGACGAAATCCAGGAATCGAACGAACAAGAGCCGATGGTATTAGTAAGTATGAACTTTGTAAAGAGTTCCAGATTGGTGATGCAGATCAGAGTAGAATGTCCTCTCCTAATTATAAGTGGCGTTTCATTTTGTTTCCCCTTTGTTCTATGTATCACACTCTTTGTCGAACATTTTCATTGCTGCTGCTGCTCCGTCATTTTGCCCTGTACAGAACCCATTTTATAATTCAGTTGTTTAGTTGTCAATGAACCTTTCCATTGCTTCATTATTTGGGTTACCTCTTTCGAAAGGTTCATACGTTCATTATTTCGGTCTTCATGGAGCTGAGAGATTATCTACTGAGTTATTCACAACCCCGATCTTTTGCTAAGCCTAGATGGCCGAATTCGACGTAAAATCAACCTTGTGACATTTTTCTATCGGTGATTCGGACATAAATCCAGCACCGACCGATCGAGTTGGTGTGTCCAGTCTATGGCAAGTTTGTGCTCAAGTAAAGCTCATCATGCTCTTGAGCTTACACTGGGTATAAATTGTGAAATTTTGATCGTAATGCACATGTTTATCACGTGCGGCTGATTTGTGAAAATGCCCGAGGGATGAACAATAAATCTTGCGTCTCCAGAAAATCTCATTTACTCCAAAACAAAATTACAAATAAATAAATTAGCGTGACTATAATTCAATTAAATAATTCAAAAATAATAATAATTCAATGATTGACGTAAAGGGAATTACATTTATCTTCAGCAAAACTTCAGTGTTCACATCATAGGGTAATTATTAGTTATTTCCAAAGGTGTTTATCTGAAGAAATTATTGATTCCAACGTGGAGATAATTGTTAGATTGAACAAGATAACATATAAGTCTCTCCATATACTCTATAAATATTTATACACAAATTAATTATCCATGGTTATGGTGATTTTCAATAATTATTTTTTGGTAAATAATTTTTTTTATAACTTATTTATTTTTCGGTAAATGATGTATACTAGTATTATAAACAAGGGGGCGCCAACGTTTTTTTAGAATACGAGTATATATCAAAAAATTTATCTAAAATCACCATAAACATGTATATATTTCTTGTTTATGTCGAGGCCGGATTCAAGTTATGATGGATCTAGGGATAGTCACTTCTAAATTATAATTCAGTCTCATTTTAAAATTTAGAACTCCAATAATATATATAAATTTTTTATATTTAAATGTTGATCAAGATGTCTTCTACATATGGTCCATTGCATTTCGAATTCTAACACACCAATAGAGTATGTTTAACCTTTCTGGATCCGTCGTTGGACCCGAGCTTACAAAACCACCCAACCCCCCTCTCAAACCCAAACTATACCTGATTCAATCATGTACCTATCATCTCCTCAATTCCTTAATTCATTTATTAGCTAGGAATAATGGTTCAATTCCAATAATATATTATCGATGTATGCATGCATGATAACAATCATAATAATAACAATAAATAATGGTTTCATCATTAATATTTAGAAATTCACCAATGGTTGTGTCTTTTCGTAAAAGTAAATGCTTACTTAATATTTTTTTTAAACCCAATTTAAAGTTTGAGTCTCGTACTTGAAATTGCTCTCGTATTTTCCAATATATAATGAGCGCCCTTAATCCTTCCCTCCAAAACTTTCTCCGGCGAGCCAGAGCCCTAGCTAGTTTCATCCTCTGCCTCCCACCATGGAAAAGCAATTGGAAGAAGGGTTTCACCCTCACCACGAACAGCTTATCACTCACAGAAAGACAGACTCCGACGACGGCGTCATCGGCGGCGACGATGAGAAGCCGTACGGCGTCGGTGGCAAGATGAAGCTGGTGAAGAAGTACTACATGAACATGATGAAAGCAGAGAAGAAACTCAAGGCTGCGAAACTACATATGTGGGCTGTTCGGCTCACCACCATGCTCCTCTTTATGGCCATTTTGTTGCAGTTGAAAGCACTCGGAAGAAGCTACTCCGGCCACCGCGGCGGCGGCGGGGAGACTGACTTCTACCGGTCTCTGCCTCCTGAGAGTAAGTTTGTTCTTCTACGTGTCTGTTTTTTTTATTATAAAAAATTTAGATGATTTTGTTAATTTAATGATTAGATTAATTATTATTTTTATTTTGTGAATGTTTGTAATTTTTAGGGATTTATGAGAGCAATGGTTACTTAATGATATCCTCTAATGGAGGGTTGAACCAAATGAGATCCGGTGTAAGTCTTTACTTTTCTTTCTATAATTGAACTGTTTTTATTATATTTGATATTTACAAATCAAATGGGTTATAGTTGAGTGGGTGCATATAATACTACATTCACATAATAAATATTGTAGTTGAGTTGTGAAAATATATCTAATACTCCAATATTCATATACATAGTATATATGTTTAAAACTTTAGATCTCGTATTATTATAGAGCTGTTTAATTTTTTTTCCTTTTGTTCGATGTTTCACGTGCTAAACACGTAATTACACTTTTCATACACATATTTCAAAAAATCAAATAAATATTTTAATAATTTTTAACTTATATTCACTTTTAAAATTATTAATATTTAAAATTATTGGAAAACCTATAAACCTATTGCTATGTTAAATCAACGTAAAAAACTCCGTATGTATTAATAGCATACTAACGAGATTAAATAGTCAATTCTTCATGATCTAATGGTATTTTAATCCCAAAACTCATGGATATAAAAAATTGTACGAACATGGATAAAATGTAACTACACCAAATAACTCATTAACATAAATTATTTTACATCATTGGAATTTGTGTTGATTTAGATATGTGACATGGTGACCGTCGCAAGGTATATGAATGCCACACTAATTGTCCCCGAACTCGACAACACATCTTTCTGGAATGACCAAAGGTAAATTAACTAAGGAAAAAGTTAATTTTTATTACTTTTAACTAATCTTTGAAGATGTAACGATAAACGTCACCGTTTTTTACGCAGCCAATTCGCGGACATATTCGACGTGGACTACTTCATCGCATCACTAAGAGATGAAGTGAAGATCCTGAAACAACTTCCTGAAGAACCCAAGAAGAAGATTGTAGACTCGGGCTTCCTCTACTCAATGCCGCCGGTTAGCTGGTCCAACATGTCGTATTACAATGACAAGATCCTGCCACGGATCAAGTCGTTCGAGGTCCTCCAGCTGACCAAATCTGATGGGAGGTTGGCCAACAACGGCTTGCCGGATGAAGTCCAGAAGCTGAGGTGCAGGGTGAACTACCAGTCGTTGAAATTCGCTCCTCCGATCGAAAAGCTGGCTAAGAAGATTGTCAGAGTCCTTAGGCAGAACGGAGAGTTCCTCGTCCTTCATCTCCGGTACGAGATGGACATGCTGGCGTTTTCGGGTTGTAACGAGGGCTGCTCGAGCCAAGAAATCGAGCAACTCACTGCAATGAGGTACGTATGTGTAGACAATTTCGAATTACGATTGTTTGTTGTTGGGAGGGGTTTCGTAATAACATTTTGTTAACATGCATGATTTAATTTGATGTTGGTTTGATTGTGACAATTAAAGTCAACATTTATGTTGACTTACAGTTAGACCAACATATTTTAGAGCGAGTTTTCGGAGGGTTGCATAAGATATTTTTTTTGAATCTTAGAAATTAGAGCGAGGAATTTTTGTCTAGGTATGCATATCCATGGTGGAAAGTGAAGGAAATTGACTCGGAGAAAGTCCGGAGAGAAGGGTTGTGTCCCCTGACACCTGAGGAGACCGCGATGGCACTGCAGGCACTCGACATCAACCCGAAGATTCAAATCTACATCGCAGCCGGAGACATATACGGAGGGGAGAGGAGGCTAGCCAGCCTGAGGAAAGCATTTCCCAGGTTGGTCAAGAAGGAAACCTTGCTGCCCGAATCGGACTTGGCTCCATTCAGGAACCACTCGAACCAGATGGCAGCGTTGGACTACCACGTAGCAATTGAGGCTGACATCTTTGCACCAACGTACGGTGGGAACATGGCCAAGGTGGTTGAAGGTCACAGAAGGTATAATAAATAAACGAATGTTTTTCTTTTGTCTCGGATTTGATTCAGGTTTTCCTGACAGGTTTTGGTCTCTTTTCCTGACAGGTTCTCAGGATACAGGAAGACCATTGCTCTGGACAGGAAGGCTATAGTGAGACTGGTGGATATGTACAAGAACGGGGAGCTGAAGTGGGACGAGTTCTCGACCGAGATGAAGCGAGCTCACTCGGATCGAATGGGGCAGCCGACGAGAAGGGTGGAGATTCCTGGGCAGCCCAAGGATGAAGACTACTTCTACACCAACCCGCAAGAGTGTATGACTCAGTGGATTACAAACTAAATTTTTTTAAAAGCTGAAGTGTGCATAATCACATGTAATCAAGAGATCCTATGACTTAATACATTAGGTTTCTTTTTGTCTTCTAAAGCTTACGAAGATTTATAATCGTTCGAATCGTAATTCCGTTACAACAATGATACACGTCGTTTTCCGTCATAGAATTTGAATTCTACCTATATTGTCAAAGGTGTCAACAGTTGATACGTACACTACAATATAGAAGAAATTAAACATATAGGGTGGCTGAGTGACCGGATTCACACCCACAACCTCCGAACATATAGAAGAAATTAAACTGTGTTGTTGTGTTTTAGAACTGTTCCAAGTTTTGAACACCGTCTTTAAATGTGACTTATGTACAGCAATGGATTCAGATCAACCACCAAGTAAGAAGTCGAAACAACCCACAATGCATTCGTTCTTCCAAAAGTCATCACCGTCTTCAAATCATCATACTAGCGGATCATCATCCACCGAGAGATCGAGATTCAGCAAGGAAGAGATTGAGAAAAATCGGTCTTGTCTGAAATTTACTATCTCGTCTGTTCGTCTAATAGCAAAGCAAGGATGGGGCTTCGAAACCCATGACGAGACTGCACCTAACCTCCTCGATCGCGGGATTTTCTTCGGATTGATCGATTTAGTAGGGCTAAAGTTCTCGACAATGCACCACGTGCGGGAAGTACATCTCTTTTCAGATACAGAAGCAGGCTCTAGATATCATGAGGGATAAAGTTCGCCGTATGATCCGTGAGGAGATTGGGGATTCGTGGTTCTCCATCATTGTCGACGAAGGAATGGATGAATCTTGGGGAGTACACATGGCTATCATCTTGAGATTCGTGAGCTCAGATGGCGTTCTGACCGAGCGGTTCTTCGATGTCAAGGATGTCACTGGACGGACTCGTTCGGAAAAAATGAAGCAGATGATATGTGATGGTCTCTCACCGTACAGTTTTAATCTCGATAAGTTGTGAGGCTTGGGATACGATGGTGCTTGTACCGAGTCAGAGCAGTTTAGTGGACTCGTAACATTGTTTCTCAAAGATTGTCAGTATGCATACTTTGTTCATCATCTTGCTCACAAGTTACATCTTGAGTTAGTCTCTGCTGCGAAACATTTTTTTCTGGCTTGGAATTTCTTCGAGGTATTGGATAAGGTCGTTAAGATTTTCGAGTCGGCTCCCAAGCGGAACATGGAGTTACAGGAAGCTATAAGATGGAGAACTGGAATCTAAATGTCCGAGGCGTATAGCCACTGCTTGTTGGAGTTCTTGCTATACTGCAGCTCAGAGCATCATAGACTTCTTTGATCCAACTTATGAAGTCCTGGAGGATGTTATGGACAATGATCCAGACGTGGAAACTCGACTTGATGCTAGAAGGCGCTCTCAGAGAATTCGAGAAGTTTGGATTCGTTTGTGGGTTGCATTTGATGAGGGCGATTCTGGAGATTACTGATCCTCTTTGTCAAGCCTTTGAGGAAGAAAGACATTATTACTGCAATCGGGTTTATTTCCACTGCGAAAAGTCTTCTTGGGGAATTACGAGATGCAGGGTGGGAGAAACTTCTTCAAGAACTAACAGATTTCTGCTCAAGAAATGAAGTCAAAGTACCCGAGCAAAGTACAACATTTAAATATGGTAGAGAGCAGATTAGTGTGGAACTATATTTCAATCAGGCGATAGATTCACAGTTGGGTTAGCTGAATTCAAGGTTTAGCGAGTCGTCGGTTAAATTCCTTCAGTTGGTCGCTGCATTGGATCCGAAAGATTCGTTTCAGTCGTTTAATGCAGATGATGAATGCAGGCTTGCAGTGGAGCTTTATCCTGCAGATATTAACGACCTCGATTTGAAAAGCGAGTTACCACAGTGCGAGACACTTGTGGTTCGAAGTCCCGAGTTTCAAGTACCTACGCTCGCGAAATTGTTTGAGGAGTTGGTCGAAAGAAGGTTGGACGACACATTCAAATCGGTAAGTAGACTGATTCGCCTTGTGTTAACATCACCGATATCTAGAGCTACTACAGAGAGAAGGATATCAGCAATGAAGCTTCTGAAGAACGACCTTCGCTACAAAACTACTGTCGACGAGTTCAAAGCTGATGCTCTGACGATTGCTATCGAGAGTGATCATGCTATGATCATCTATATGGATTATGTCATCGACTAGTTCGCTAAGTTGACAGGTCGTGAAGCTGAACTAACATTTTAGTATACAAGGTAAGTACAAGATCAATCAACTTTAAGGCTTTCTCTTGCTTGAACTTCTTTTACCCCTTGAAGGATGAACAATTGGTGGCAAGCATTCCTCAGGATCTATGTAGAAATAATCCTCTTCTTTTGGTTTGCCAGGGATCTTCAGTCTCTCAATTGGATCACCCATTAGCTTCCTATGTGCTGCCTTCACCGATCTTGAAAACTCGTCCCAACTGCTCATGCCACTTCTGTACTTGTCTATTAGTGTCACCAGAACCTTTCTATCTAGCCTTATGGTTCTCTTGTATCCAAGATACCTGCATATGAAGAAATCGTCGTCAGAAGTCTTTGTAACATCCAACAATGGTATCAAAGCTCGAGAGACACATTACCGACGGTGGCCTTCGACAACTTTGGCCATGTGGCCATCGTAGCTTGGGGAGAATATGTTACTTGCTAAAGACACAATGTAATCCACTGCTGCCATTCTGTTGGAGTAGTTTCTAATGTCTGTTAAGTCTGATGCTAGTAGCAATGTTTCCTTCTTCACCTGTCAAAGCAATCAATCACTCGTTTCGAATTTTAATACCATTTCCAAATGGAAGGGCTAAAGTGTTAAAGTGCTAAAATTTGATATCAAAACTCTTCTAACGGGAAAACTAAAGTGTCAAAGTGCTAAAAAATTTAAATTCGGGTGTTAAATATGGCTTGTCAAAATTCCAAATTTGGCTTACTGGTTTAACAGTTTGTATAGTATATTCGAATAGAGAGTTTCTAAAGATATGTGATTTTTTTTTGTTCTCCCATCATTTTTATTTTCATTATAGCTTTTTCAATCTAATAATTTTTATATAAAAAATTCTACATTTCAAAGAAAAATATAACAAAATCAATTTTGAAAACTAGGCAAAATAATATTTTAACAAAATTGTAAATGTCCGTAGCCAAAACTTCAAAACTAGCACTATTAGAGCATAAACACTTTTCAAGATACTAAAAGACAACATTTAGCATTGAGGATGTTCTAAAATCGACGTCACATGTCTATAGAACTAACCAGATTCGGATAGAAAGTTCGAAGATCGTCGAGTGACTTCTTCCCTCCATAGATCTCTCCAGCAGCAATGTAGACTTGGATGTTGGGATCAATGTCAAGAGCCTTGAGTGCAAGTCCAACCTCCCCTGGTGTCAAAGGGCATAACCCATCTTCCCTTTTTTTGGTTGAGTTTATCTCCTTCTCTTTCCACCATGGACATGCATACCTTTGAAACCACATTTCACAGTTTGAGTTCCCTTTGTAGGGTTTTCAGTAGAAGAAGAAAGAGAGGGAACTTGTTTCGTGAACCTCATCGATGTAAGCTCTCGAACTTGATGTTTGTTAAGCTCCTTTGTACAACCTGTGAATGCCAGCATATCCTTTTCATATCTGAGATGAAGAGCCAAGAATGGACCTTTCTTCCTCAGGATGCTTACAACCTTCTTTCCTATCTTCTCCAACGATGGAGTGAACTTGAGACCTTCATAGTTAACCCTGCATCTCATCTTCTGAACCTCCTCAGGAAGCTCGTTGTTCGAAAGTCTAGCATCTGTCTTCAGGAACCGGACTATTCCATGTTTTCTGAAGACCGGCAGAACCTGTGCCCTCTCACCAGGATTGCAAATCTCAGGATTGCTCCAAAAGATGATGATTGAGACTGTAAAAAGGGTAAAAAGAAAACTAACCGTCTGGAGATAATAGGACATGTTGGACCAGCTACGAGTTGCCATTTGGTAAAGCGGCCGATTCTCGAGCTGTTGCTTCTGTTCAGGAGGCAGCTCTTTGACAATCCTGAGCTCATCCCTCAATGAATTGATGAAGTGATCCACATCAAATATGTTTTCAAACTGACTGCAAAATTGTCGGAATCGAATTGCTCAAATGTTATAAATTAGGAGAAGAACTTCGGAATGGTTTCAGATTCGAACCTGGTATCTTGCCAGAAGGAGGTGTTGTCCAGTTCAGGAACCACAAGTGTAAGGTTCAGGAATCTTGCTATTGTAACCATGTCTGAAATCTGAAAGGAATGAAAAACCTTTCATGTCAAGTAACCTGAAGAGCAAATGTATGTTTCAGGAATTTGTCATGAACTTACTCCAGACCGCATTTGGTTCAATCCCCCATTCGACGAAACAGTCAGGTATCCATTGTTGTGGTAAACTCCTGTAAAAAAACATCATATTCATATTTTTGTTCGTTTGACATGTTGGAAGAAGAACACAGTAAGAAATTAACTCTTACTTTCAGGTATCAGAAGTGAAGCAGCAGGATTCAGAAACTTGACACTCATCATTCTCCATTCGACATTCCGGAACAAAATCGACTGCATTGCGCAAGCCCACATGACAACCACCACCAACGTTATCCCTACAGCGAAAGTCCTCGATTCACCGAACAAGCCGGAACCAGAACCAACATTGTTCGAATTCGCCTTGTGAGCATTCACCGCCCTGATGATCAGGTTCTTCAGCTTCACCCTTCTGATCTTCTTGAATTTCATCTTTCCATCATCTGGGACAGCAACCTTGGTAGTCTTGTTTTCCAAAACTGCCTGAATTGCCATTACTGTAATAAAGATGAGTTCTTTGGGGAAGGAAATTTTGCAAAAGGACAGTTTTTTATTTGTAGTAAAGATGAGTTCTTTGTGAAATATTGGTTCTGAATGTTTAATGTTGCAGAATGGTGTCTGGTTTGTTAAAACTGCAGAAAGGGAAATGGTGAGTGTTATTAAGGTTTGGATTCAGACATGATTCTGGGTCGTGTTCTTCTATTTATTTCATTGATCATAATCAGAATTAATGGCTGCTTTTTTTCAGCACAGGAAATGCTTTGTATGGTATGATTAGTAGGGGCGGGTTGGATTAATCGGATTACGAGTTGATCGGGTTGAAAGAAGCTTAACTATTTTATAATTTTTTTTATCGACCAATTTATTTAATTCGGTTTACTCCCATCAAGAATTAAATCAAAGAAGGTATGTTGTTATTTTAGCATCATTATCATTCCTTAAGTATAAGATGTGCTCTCTATAATCATCATCAATGGAAGCCATCAGATTCAAGTGTCAGTATCGAAATTATTGCAGCAAATTGAATAAGGGTTATGTCAACACTAATGTATCTGATTAAGCCAAATATACTATCTTTATGTCATGAAAACGGACAATTGAACATGAAACGATTCCGGACCGGCCGGTTTGATTGGCTACATTTCGGTTTGGTGATCAAACTATCATCATGGTTGAGGAGCCATATCACCATTTTTCTTCAACAGGAAATCTTTTGATAACATGGATTCTTCTTATTTCTCAAGGATATGCCACCATCAAGACAACTGGTTGAATCCCGTGAAACTATTTGATAAAAGTTCCTTTATATCTTTTCCATGGTATTGATTATTGAACCGGAAGTATGTCACCAAGTCAGGCAAGTAGTGTGTTCACTCTTTTGTAACGAGGCCATCTTAGAACCAAACCAGCGGATATGGACGACGGGTGGTCGTGCCTTAGAATTGGATCGGGGATTCCAATAATAACTGGTCACTCGACCACATTCTTCACGGTTAGTTTTTGGTAAACTTTATTCATGCGGCGTTTTTTCAAGTGAGACGATGAGCATTGACAGCCGAATGTTGGTCTCCGGTGTATGCAAACTGCTCGAAAGCTTGCGAAATCTTGACCGAACAACCTCTCCAAAACTGATATGCATATATCGTGTAGAAGATCACCCCATGGCTGCCGCATCTGATCGCTCATCGTGCATAATTAATTATTTGATCTCTTTCTTTCCCTCGACTCAATGGAATACAATCGGTGCCAACCCTAGTTTCATTTGGAGAACATTTTCTTTTTAAGCATGAAGTTTAAGTATAATAACAAACAAGCCCCTTTATTATGATTTGATCTATCTAAGCCTTTCTATAACTATAGTATAACAAGATTGATTTTCTAAGTAAAATATTCAAGTGGAGTTAATTTTGTCTGGATAAAATAATAAAACAATAATTTTGAAAGGTCAATTATATTGTAGATCTTATAATAATTGAAATTGCTAAAGAATTTCTAAAATGAAGGTGTTTAGAAATTTCTTAAGGAATTAATTATCAAAATTACTAATATTACAATAACATTCTGATTATAAATTATTAAATCATTTATGGAATGGAAATGATAATCTGTTGACTATTCCATTGTTATTGAAGGTAACTATCTTTAGGCAACTAAAAAGCTACAAAATAAATGTAATTCTTTTTATATATGTATATGATTGGTGGTCACCAAGGCTTGAGATATGGATGTGAGAATATATTTTTGTGATTACATTACCACTAGACAAGTCCATTGGTGTTAGTTAAGTAGCTAACGAATGATATTACTCATCATAATGGTTAATGTGATTACAACCATCCTAGCCACTATATTTCGTCGCGTATCATGATAAACGAAAATTTAGCCATAATGGGTTATTGTGTGGATTTTGGGCTCGATCTCTCAAGAATTTTAAGGCGATTCACTTCCAATTTGATCTCACTAGAACCAGTCTTCAATTTCAGACGATCACTGATCACTGATACAACATTGGCCCTTAACTAGTCGATATAATTTTTATTCCACTATATTATTTCGGAACATTTAATTACTAATGCCATTTCATTGATACAAGAGACAAATTTCCTAGGAATATGCATGTAAATTACCTTTGATACCCTCATTTAACATCTGGTGAACTAACTCTACCCCCAATCTGTACCAAGTTTTTATAGCTCAATAAATTCCATCTTGCTGGGCGTATTTATTTATGGACCCTGACTGATTGTGACTACAAATTTATATATGGGGAAGAAAAATACAAAAAGAAATTCTGACATTGTTTCATATAATTAAAATTTGATATCATTTTGCGTAGAGATAAATTGGATTTTTGTTCACTTGTGACAGTCGTTGGGATACTCATTTGTTGAACATAACATGTTTTTTTTTTAATTCCAGTTGTGACAATTATTGGTCAGATATAATAAGACATGAATCTTGGGAAACCTCTCAAATGGGAAATTAATATCAGGATTTATTAAGAAAATAGATTCTGTGACAAAATTGGACAAACTCTTCTCTCTTGCAAAATTTCTACTGTTTTGTGATTAAACTACACGATTCCTGATCCTTGAGAGAGAATCTCAAACAAATTTTCGCTTAAAATTATAACTCTAAATCTAATGGCTCTCGTTGCATGGGGTTTTTTAGTCATTTCCGTCGCAATCACCTTCAGTCATCCCTTCAGAGATATTGGTTACAGCTGGAACGATACATGGAAGATCATGACGCAGTCGGAAGATAAGAAGAACTCGCAAGCGTCGAGTCTTAAAAGATAATCAAGTTTGCCAGCAACAAACTTGAAAGATAAACTCTGGAATCCACCAAAAAGAAAATTCTTGGGTTTATTATTCAATGAAAGATAAAATACATGACTACTACTAATGATGTCTCTAGTTAAAACCTACTAGAATAAGGAAAAGTAAAGAAAGTCTAAAACTATTAGGGTAAGGAAAATCAAATAATATTTTAAATATTAATTGTTTAACTAAGACCTATCGGGATAAGGAAAAGGACTAAAACCTAATTAAATTAGGAAAAGAACTCAAAGCCAACTCTTCTTCGATCAGGGTTGTAAACTCACTGCATCAGTCTCCTCCACCCATAAAGAACTCGACCCCGAGTTCGTACTAGGATAAGGCGCAACATTTTAATTTGAAAGGCCCATACTTACGAGGTTGTAACTTGGAGTAAGTGTCAACGTGAAACCACTTCTTCCGGCAGGACACCATCATAGCATCCCCCAGTCCGAAAACCTTAGCGCACCGGTGCACATCAGCAACAACTTTATTTTTTTGTCGGGTAGGTACAAACTTTGCCTTAATAATGTTCTTAACAGCAACCACATCTCATGCCATGTTTCCGACTGCATGGCTCCCGCCGGGATCCCATTTCTTCGGCTTATCCTCACAAACACTTCGAATCATACTTCCCATCTTTCTGTAGGTGACCTCTGTTCGCCCATCCGTTTGCAGTTGAGCCGTTGAGCTCTTGTTCAATGTAGTACCATACATCCGCCATAGAGTGATCCAAAAATGGTTGAGGAACTTGGTGTCACAATCGGACGTGATGGACTTGGGAACTCCATTCAAACGCATAATCTCTTTGAAAAAAGCTTGGTAATGTTGGACGCATAGCTTTGAGGAGGTATGAGAAAATTGTCCTTGATGGTTATCCTATGGCTCTGTTGTCAATCCACATGCGCCACTGATTTCCTTTCTTAGGTACTCTGAGTTATGGCACCGCACACGGAATCATACTCTGATCTTGTATGAACCCCTTCTCCAATAAGTCCTCAATTTTCTCTTGTAATATCTCGTTCTCCTTGGGACTCGTGATAGTAAGGTAGATTTGGCAGGTTAGAACCGGAAATCAAGTCGATCTGATGTTGAATATCATGCATAGGAGGCAAAGCGTTGGGTAGTTCTTCCGATCTCAGTTCATCGAAATCCTTTAAAATTTCTCCCACCTCGAACGACGGGATAGGCTCTACAACTGCAACACTTAGACCGACCCCACTAGTGACCTTTGTAGATGAATCAGGATCCTTAGAACCAGCGTCATTTTCTTCATCAATTTCCACGTCAGAATTTTCTTTCAGAGGGAACCTTCGGTAAGTTGAGAAGTTTCTGGGAGATTTTTCCATCAATTCTGCCTTCAACGCTATAGTAGACGCTTTCGTTATTATCCTTACAGTCTGTAATCCTATCTTTTCCCGGATCGATTCATTCAAGCCATTGATGTACCAAGTGACCTTCTGCCCCTCCGTCAGTCCATTGCGTTCCGAAAATCGGAGGAACTTTGTTGTGTATTCAGTCACGTTCTTCTTAAAATAAACACAATATATATACATCTTGTACAAAATTTTCTCATGATCCTTCCAGAAGAAATGCTCCATCATCAACTGTTTAATTCGCCTCCATGTCCTGATCGACGCTTTCTTCTGGTGTTGCCTCTGAACGACAAGCTTATCCCACCATACCGCATCAGTACTTTTTAACCGGATTGTCACCATCTTGACCTGCTTGTTTTCGTGCACCCCCATTACATCGAAGAACATATCGACGTCGATCTGTCAGTCCAAAAATTCTTCGACTCCCATAGTTCCATAAAAAACGAGATATCTGCCTTGACCTGGTGATCATTGCGATTCTGTTGGTTTTCGTCATTCTGGTTCTCTTCCGAGATTTTTCTTGTGAACTAGAATTCAAGTAAGCATGAGCCGACACGTCTCCATGCAGTCGTCGGGCGTGTCCATCTATCTTTCCTCTATTTCTCCCATTATTGTTGGCGTTCATTCTTCCCGTCAAAGTCGCCACATGTGTTGGCAAATCAGCAAGGGCCGCGGTAAAAGCCACAGTGATATCCTTGATTTCTGCCCGTGTGACTGCTTGATCTCCCATGGTTGTTCAAACTTCGAAAAGAGACAGGAGAAAGCCTGCTTTGATAGCACCTGACGCAGTCGGAAGACAAGAAAAACTCGCAAGCGACGAGTCCTAAAAGATAATCTAGTTTGCCAGCAACAAACTCGAAAGATAAAGCTCTGGAATCCACCAAAAAGAAAAATCCTTGAATTTATTATTCAATGAAAGATAAGATACATGACTACTACCAATGATGTCTTTAAATATTAGTTCTTTAGCTAAAACTTACTAAGATAAGAAAAGCAAAAAAAACTAAACCTATTAGGATAAGAAAATCAAATCATATTTAAATACTAATTGTTTAACTAAGATCTATCGAGATAAGGAAAAATACTAAAATCTAATTAAATTAGGAAAAAAACTCAAAGTCAACTCTTCTTCGATCCGAACCGTGAACTCACTGCATCATATCATTAGCATGGATCTTGAGCAAGGATGACAATGACCTCCAGTCGCCGGTGAAGGACTTCGGCCGTTATCAAAGCCGAAGATGGCGTCCCTCTAGTCAACATGTGTCAAAGAGGATAATGGTGCGGCTGGTTCCGCCCCTCCCAAACCAAATCTAGCCGGTTTGGTTTAAGTATTGGATTGGTCAAACTATCAACTCATTTTTGAAAGTCAAAATTCAAGATTTTCTAATATTTAAACTTGCAATGAAGTTGATTTAACTCCTGCATAAACAAATTCGAATAGATAATCTAAACGTAATTAAACAATCAATTAACCAACCTCTTGAAAACGAAGGTTTATGTTTGTTTTTTATCCATTCATATTGATTAAGTTGGGGAAATTGACTTAAACAAGTGTGTATTGTTTCAATGTTTTCTAAATTTTAAGAAAACATATATACTTGTTAAGTAGTGTTTAATTCCTTTCTAATAGAAAGTCAAACCACTTAAGTAATCTTCCAATATTGCAACTCTGTAGTTCATGCACAACTGCATGCACCAACCAAGTTGTTTGGGAATTAGGAGTAGCTAGGTTGGTATTCGGTTTGATAAAAATTTAGCTTAATTCTAAATTGAGTTGTTAACTTGTCTTGTAAGCTCGTTTGAGACCCGATTGTCAAATAGATTAAATTTCGAGAGTTGGCTTGATAATTGTTGGCTTGATTATTGTAGCTCGTGATCAGTTGGTTTTAGAGATTTTAATAGTCTAAATGTTCTGATTGTATCCATAAAAATAGGAATATGATGATGAATGATGTTGTCTACGTGTCTTAAATCTTAACGATTAATTACTTAATTAGACTATACGAATCGACTTCAATTTAGTTCGAGATTTTAATTTGGCTTGTTAAGAATTGCTAACGAGCTGAGCCGAATTCGAACTCGTTAGGAGTTACAAAATAAACCGAGCTCGAGCTTGTCAGGACTTGCAAACAAACTGATCGAACTCTACCTCTTTAAGGTGTCTAAACGAGCCGAGCTCGAACTACCACTACAAACCAGCGAGAATTCCTAAATTCGAAAAGATAATCTTGTGCTGGAATCAACAAAAATAACGATCCTATTTAATCAGTATGATGGCTTAAGTGCTCATAAAATCGAACAGATCAAAGTGACAAAAGTGATGACGGATCTTTTTCTGAATTCTCATAACAAACACATTATATTGATGAGAAAGTCGACGTATCTACCTAAGGAGGAGAAAAAACAGGAGGCGGAGGAAAGGAATCCGTGTGCCAGCCCACCGGAAGAAAATAATAAAAATTCATTATCCTCCACCCACCGCCGTCTTCTCCGGCTGTCTAGTGGCGGTGGCAGTTTGGTAAGCTGCCACCTGCTGACTCCTCCTGATCAAATTCATCACTCTCTGTCAACCCCACAAATAGAGTCACAATCCGTCCACTCCCATACTATACGTATTTGTATACGGTATTTCGGCGTAATGGCAAACACGGATTGAAATATTTGGGTTGAAAATATGTGTATTGAATAATTAATTGTGAAAAATATTTATTTAAATTTAAATTTAATATTAAATTAAAATAGTTATAAATTTTTTTTTGTTGTACTTATTTTTAATTATAACAATATTATATGCAGTATCAGCATTTTTTTTACAGTTGGGTTGTTTGAAGTAAATCTATGATGGTTACATCGTTATTTATTAATAAATTGATTATAAAATTAAAAATTTTGATAAATTATTTAGTTTAAATAAGTTAATAGTGGATTAAAATTTTAAATAATATTATCTAAATTATAAAATCATCAAAAGTTTATATATAATTTAGCACTATAGAATGTAGAATAAGACATTCGAGATTTTTATTGGCTCTCTCTAATTCCGGCACTACCAAATACTGAGTTAAATTAAAAATTATCCTGAACTAAACTTGAGAAATTCATATTTAGATATATATATGAGTTTCATGTTATAAACTGAAACTGCCATAATGAGCCTCTCAATTCTGAGTCTGATGAAAAATACGGGCAATATTAATTATTAACGACATGATAATAAAAATAAACTGATTTAAAATAATATTTTTTTTAAAATAGAGCAGGTGAAATTCCCTTATATAAGAAGAGGGGAAACAACTATATATAAAATATATAAAATGTAGCTGAATTTAAATTTAATACTTCTAAATTTCAAATTACACAATGTAACCAATTCAGAAGAACAATATTGAATACTCAATTAAATGGATAATAAGAAGAGGGTTAATGGTTAAACCAGCTGGACGGGTCAAACCGGTACGGTTTACTGGTCCCAGTGGAAAAAAGATGGAAACAAGGGGCCGCTATCCAATTGCCAAGTGGAAGGAATCTGGCGGTCCGAGAACTCTTCTCTTTGCCCTTTGTTTTTCTTTGCTCTTTTTGGTCGTATTTTTTACTGATTGGATCTTGTCCTTTTGTCCAAGTCTTGGTTCATTGTACGTGATGATTCATAATACTCCTACTACGCTAAAATAATAATAATAATAATAATAAATACATTAACCATGATTTTATTTATTTTATATCGTGTGACAGAATAATGCTCCCAAATTCTCTGCCATGATCCCGTGCTGAATGGCCATACCCTTATGGCACCACCAACATTTGCCCCTCTCCATGCTCTCGTGCAACGGCATTCATTTTCAAACCCCATATCGGAACCCCGTACGGGTTTGATGTTTTGCATTTGTTATTTCGAGAAAAAACTTGATCAAAATACAATGCATATTAGTTTATGAACTTTTTATATTTGAAATTTTCATAGTCGTTTGAATGATCGATATGAAATTATAATGCATCGAATTAACGATTGTAGCACGAGACTTGGATGAGTGATTTTTAGTTTTTGCCTACTTTACAAAGGAATGTCATTTAGGAATCACTCAATACAGTGAATATTTTTACTCCATTGGTTAGAACTTTGAGTCATACTCGATACATGTTGGAATCATAATCGAAAGGAAAAAATAAAAATATAATAATTAAGGAAATTCAACGAAATTAATGAAAATTAAATACGTGGCAGTATGAAGTCGACAGATCAGCTAATTAATAAAAGCAATAACTTAGCTTCACGTGTACTGGTCATAAGATACTAATTCTGACCCACAATTAATCTTTTTTTCTCCAGGTTTTACTTATTTAATTTTTATTTACTTATTGATATTTTATTACCTATTGTAGAATATAATATCTTTTACAGGAGGCACGACGGCCGGCCAGCACGTAGGCGGAGAATCCACCGGCCGGCATGTGCCGCTTTCTGCCGTTACTTTTTCTTCACTGCTTTTGTCGTTTTATGATTACGTAGCAACCCACCAATATTATAATTTAACTGCCGATTTAACTGGAGAGATTCATAAATCAGATTATAACCGCTATAATTATCATACGGATACCGTTGCTTGGCTGACATTTAAACGTTAACGATGTTGGACATTAACAATGTGGCGTCTAGGTGACACCCATGTAAGGTGGCTACCCGTATTTTGGGATATTGTAATAGACAATATGATGCTGATGTGTTTATTATTGAAATTGTAATACGATCAATAACACTTATTTTCATCTAAAATAAACTATTATCTATACATATTTTTACTAATTGACTTGCACCGAAAGATAAATTAGCTCGATTTAATCAACAAAATGGAAGAATATATATATACAAAGCTTGGTGGATAAATATTATTTAACTATTTTAAAATGTTATCCACATTGTTTCTTCCAAAGAATCTTGTTGACTGGATCTAGTACTGGCATTTGTACCAAAACTGCTACGCATTCAAACATAACTGTAATGTAGATCAAGTGACAAAATATGGAATTTTCCACTAATTTTGATTATTTATTTATATTAAGACTGTAGCTTTCACTAGAGTTTTCCCAATTACAGTCTTCTGTTTGAATAATTATGAGTCACAATCTATATATCTCTTTCACGACATGATTATTTGTTTTTATATTAAACTCACATTGTGTTTCCTTGATACAAAAAAAAAACTCACATTGTTTTTGGAAAATGACCGGTTATGTAGATGGCTTCAAAGTCTTTTATTATATAGTTTTAGTCGGATTTTATTTGTATAATAAAGTACTTGTAAAATGGCTGCCATAGATTTGTACATCAATGCCTGTTTCAATTAAAACATATTTTGGGGGGTTTTAGGTTTCATAATGAATTTAAGAGATCTAAGTTTTAGGGTAGTTAGGTTATTTCAAAAATAATGTTTTTTAACAGACCAACCTATATTTTGTTTAGAAGACGACGTCGAAGTTTCCTTAATTATTATTAGAAGTAATCGGAATAAGTCGCGAGGAGAAAAACCCCAATAATGTTATAGTTCAACCATCGAGATAAATTTCGGTCCGGCGAATTAAAAAAATGAGAACCATACAATAAAGAATTACTTGATTAGTCAAGTAGTCCGCGACACAATTGGCTTTGCAGTAGATGTGGGAGATGTTGACATCCCACGGTCGATTGCAGAGTTCCTGAAACTGCATGACGAGAATTGCGTGTTGGTGGTTGAGGGACGATGCCTAAGAAAGAATAGCAACAGCTGCTTTCGAATATGACTGCACACGAATTCGCCTAATTTCAAGTGACCATGCCAGCTCCAAACGCTCAACGATTTTTCCCTCATCTCAGCACGAATAATGGACTAACTGTCGAAGTTAATAGTAAAGTTTTTGAAAAAAAAACCCTCTATCAATGCGGATAATATCACTTTGATTGCTATATATCAACACTTCGATATCTTGGTTGAAATGAAATGAACCATAATAAGACATCGTCTATTAAAAAAAATAACAATCATGTTTCATTCTCATATTAATACATTATTTTTTCCTCACTTTTAAATACTCTTCCATTTAAATCGGTATCAAATCTTAAATTGCATTTTCAAAATGACCGAAGTACCAATTCGGTTCACTCGAAACAAAAGTAAAAGACGTATTGATCCATCTTCTAAGGTTTATTGAGGGTTAATTGCTACTAGAGTATAGATTTGCTGAATTGCTACAAGACGCCTTATATTTTCCTATAAAACGGCGGTATTCAATGCCAACCGTCCTCAACGGCTGTCCGCGTTCAATGCCGATGCCCCCTAAGTTTCTTTTTATTTTTTATTTTTTTTATTACAATGTAATTAGGGTGAATTAGTAAATATAAATAAATAGAATAACATTGATAGTTAAAAATGAGTTATTGAATAATTTTTATTACTACATAAAAATTAGTAATTAGTCATGTTCATTACTCATGTTAATTGAGGTTAAATTGTAATTTCGAGTTATAAAAGTGACAATTAAGGTTTAGAGAGAAGGTTTAGGGTTTCACGATTTAGGATTCAGAATTTAGAGCCAGGGTTTAGGGTTTAGAATTTAGGATTGCTTAGTTTAAAATTCAAAGATAAGGTTTAGGGATTAGGGTTTAGGGTTTATTGTTTAGATTAAAGATAAGGTTTAGGGATTAAGATTTATGTTTATTGTTTAGAGATTAAAGATAAGGTTGAGGATTTAGGGTTTAGGGTTTATTGTTTAGAGATTGAAGATAAGGTTTAGGGTGTAGGATTTAGGATTTAGGATTTAGGGTTCAG
Organism: Linum usitatissimum; assembly: GCA_030674075.2. Classification (NCBI taxonomy): domain Eukaryota; kingdom Viridiplantae; phylum Streptophyta; class Magnoliopsida; order Malpighiales; family Linaceae; genus Linum; species Linum usitatissimum. The sequence continues at coordinate 3,313,529 of JAUJYP020000264.1, read as the reverse complement.
TATTTATTGTTTAGAGATTAAAGATAAAGTATATGGATTATGGTTTAGGATTTAGAGTTTAGGACTTAGAGATAGGTTTGGGTTCAGGGTTTAAGGGTTTAGGGTTCAGGGATAGGGTTTGGGATTTAGGATTTAGGGTTTATGGCTTAACGGTTACGGTTTAGCAGTTAGGGTTATGGTCATTGCTTTTAATTAATTTTTGAAAATTAGGGTTTAGTCATGGTAATTAAGGGGGACTAGTTAATAAAAATATTTATAGTAACACTTGTTGTGATAGTTACATACTTGACAATTGAATATTTATCAGTAATATTTGAAAATTATTAATTACTCATGTTAGGATTTAAATGAATTTGTAAATATTAGTAATTAAAGTGAATTTGTAAATATTAGGGTGTATTAGCAATTATGTAATTTTCAAATTAATTAATAGTATATCTACTAAGTATTCTTTTTCAAGCATTAATTCAATAAATATTCAATTTTCATATCTACAATTATCAAATTAATTGTTATTTATATTTACTAATTCACCTTAATTAATGTGATTAATTATTAATCTACAACCATTAATGAAATACATACTTAATTACGAAATATTTAATTACGACATATATTTAATTACTAGTTTACTAAACTAAATAACACTAATCTAAATATAAAAATTACAAATATAATTAAAATTAAAATTAAAAAAGAAACGGACGGCATGCCGACCGCCCAACCACGACGTCAACCGTCAACGCCGACTGCCATTCTCGACCGTCGGCGATCAATGCCGATTGTCCTGAACGGAGGTCGGCGTGGACTGACGACGCCGTAGTCCTATGATAGTAGGAAATTCCGTGCCCCCAGCAGATTTGTGGTGTTTATACAAAGACTACACTGTTACATTGCATGGGGATTGATTAAAGTATCGACGTGACATGTTAATGGCCATGATTACTGTTGGGGCCCTTTAATGTTTTTAGGTTGCTTTAAAATCATTATTACTTTGTTTTTTAATGAATAATCATTATTAGTTTGTTGAAATTAAAATCTGATTTTGTTCCATTTATACTGATAAAAAAAATATAATCTTTTTTATTTGATGGAAAATGTTATTACCTGCATTAAGCATGTTTTCACACATCTCACTATTGAGTCTTTGTTGATAGAATCTAATTTGAAATTGCGGGGGAATGAACCGCATTAAATTGACGAGCAGGGCACTAGGCCCAATTTCAAATTAATCACAACAGAAACAAATAAGAATCTGAGATATATTTACTAAAATGTCAATCGTGCATTATCAATTCCATGTGATGATTCTTATAAATTAAATTAGGTGATATATCATTTTAATTTGTTTCTGTAATGAATACAATCAAAACATAGACTAGGCTAAATTAAAAAAAAAATCAAGTATAAGAAAATGTATATAATGTTATAGCTAGATGGATTGGGCCACGTAGATCAGTAAATACTAAACATACAACAAATAAAAACATGGTGCAGTCCACTGAAATGATATTTCTATGATTTAAATTAGGAAAATGAAAAGGCAAGTGGTTGTTTTTTCTTGTTGTGCAAACCAAACTAAGAAAAAAGGAATATAGCGATAAACCCCACCAACAAGATATTGCATCCACCATGCAATTAATAATACTATGTCGGTAACACGATCATTTCTCGACAACTTAGCTGATTATTCTTATGAGACTACATTATCCTTTCAATGGTCCTTTTTTTTTACTGTAGATTGTAAATTGATATATGAAAATCTAAATTTATTTTGATGGACTTGACGTAAAACACTATATTTTTAATAGTGATTTGTACATTGTAATAATAAATCGGGAATGGTGTGAAACTACTCAAAGATAGTTTCACTTCTAGTCCTTTAAAAGTACTAGCAAGTAATTTTAAAGAGAAATTTAGTGTTAAGAGATTTTAAATGGTATGGCGACCCATGACAAAAATATTGGCAAGCATCGGACGTAAATCATCCAAATGTCGGCCGTGATCCTTCAAATTGGTAAAAAAGGGCCCTGAATTAGTAACTAACTTGCTTCGATAACAACGCTACTAGATTAGTATTTAGATAATTACTATTAGAGCAGGTTCTGGATTATATTACTTGGAAATGAAGACTAAGACAAAAATAAATTACTTGGAAATGAAGTTTGATATTAAAAGCTAATAAATGCAAGATCGAAAGGGTAGATATTTTGCAATTAAATCAGTCAGGTTTCATAGTACTAATGATACTTTAATCACCCTGACAAGGTAGATTTCCATATCCATTATCCTATCATAATCGTAGCCATTAACCAATTGAGGATTGTATGAACCCAACCGAACAGACCAGACTGATTATATTGGTCCAACCATAAAACCCTTTAACCAGTTTTGGTTTTAAATATCCGGAGTAAATGAGTACCGACATAAAAAAATAGAAAAGGAAATTGTTTGGTAAAGTAAAAAAAAAAAAATCTTCGAGTCAAAGTCGGTAACGAGGCTCAGTAAAAAGAAAGAAATAAAGCGATAAAGTAACTTTTTTTAACCTGATAAACAGGCTTAATATCCATTATGGTCATCAACCTATTAGATGTATGACAATATGGTCATCACTTTTTAAAAGTAGCCTACATTTCACTAATGTATTTCAATTGTAACAAATATGGTCATTTTATCAACACCCATACGAAAGACATGATATTTAAAATATCAACTCACCATTTATTTTACGTCGCCCTCTTCTATGCCACCTATATATCCCAGAATCAACCAATCCACTTAATCAAACTAACTTAACTCAATCCAACCATACCAACTGACCTAACTTAACATGTTTGAGTTCGGTTTAGATAAATCAGTTAGGTTCAGTTAGATTAGTTAGATAGGTTGAGATTAAAACATGACATTACGTGACATGCAGGAGATATTGACATAAATATGAGTTGGCATGGTGATTTGTCAAATTTTAGAAGAGATAGATTGAATGACTATATTGTTATAATTAAAATAGGTTAGTGATATAAGTGTTACTTTATAAAGGTTGATTGACATGTTGGTACACATTCAATAGGTTGATGACCACCATTGACATTACGCCTGCTTAATAAAAATAAAAAATCACTATTCTTTAAGATTACACGTCCGCCACGTCATTATCCAATACTCTGTACCCACGTGTACATCCTCAGCTGGTTTCTCTCCCCACCCATCTGACGATCCACGTATCCTCACCGCCTCTCCATCTGACGGACCTTATCAACCCTCTAGGCTCTTCCAAATCCTCTGTAGTTTTACCAGTTTCCTTTTTTAATTTTCACCACATTTTCTTTGTCGACTTTATGTACAAGGCAATTAATTTATTAACTTTTTTAATAACATTTCTCACCTTGTAAAATCACAAGTGTAAGTACCTCCATTTTTCTCTCATAAACCATCTTTGTAAAATGTATATAAAATCAAGTTTTGTTATAGGCAAAGTTTATTGACTGACAGACAAATATCATTTGTAGATGAATAATTAAGATTTAATTTTAAACCGTACTAATATTTTTCAAGTATAATATCACAAATTTAATTCACAACCGACGGGTAAAGAGAAAATAACACAATAGAAAGTGATATGATTATAGTGGATAAAATAAATAATTCATAAAAAAATTCATGGTAAGTGTGCTATTTACCAACTTCTGGAATTAATATTATTTACGTTTCAATCACTATTTAAGTTAAATTACCTCAGTAAACCAAATTAAGGCAAGATTAAAAAAAGTAAATAACAAGAGAGAGGGAGCCCAAGTTAAGGAGTTTGTTTGTTAGTTTGTTGTTGTTTATTTTTTAACCATGGTTAGTTTCTAACCTCACCTCCACAAACCCACACACCGAGTTAAAGAGAGGGCCAGAGAGACAGAGGCAACGAAAGCAAAGCAAAGCAAAGAGAAAGAAAGAAGAGAAAGAACGTTCTCAGAAAGCAGCAGCAGGCTTCAGAAGAACGAAAAACCCAATTTTTTCTTTGCTCCACAAAAGCTGTTAGAGCCTGAGAGACCGGGGGAATATTGATCATCTCTACAGGGAACGAAACTGTTATCTTCTTCTTCTTCCTCTTCTGGGTTCTGGGTTTTCTCTCCTTTTGCTTCGACTGGGTTCTAATCAGAGGTGGTCATCGTCGGCAGCTCTGATTCTTTAGCCGGATCTTGCAATCTCGGTCAGTGGTGAGTTTTCCCTTCCTCCATTTCATTGTTCTTCTTTATGCTAACCTCATTCATTGATTTCTGATAAGATTAATGAGCTGGGTAACGTTATGGGTTGGTGTAGTTACTGTGAAAAGGTTTTGGCTTTTTTTTTAATTGTATTAATTCTTCAAGATAAGATTTCAAATCTATTAAATTGAGGAGCTGGTCTTATTCTTTGTTTTGATGTGTTTGGAAGAAAAGAATATACACTGTGATTGATTCATTAGGGTTTGAAGCATTCTCAATAGATCTGTTGATTCTTTCACTGTGGGGTCTTCTAATCTTCTTACTGATTACCGTTTCTCGCCGTTTGTTGTCAATTTCAGATAAAGTTGATCTTATGGATTCGGTGGTATAGTCACTGATCAAGTGGAGTTGGTTTCAATTGATGATCGGTAGCTCTTTCCGCAGCAATTCACGATTTCGGTTTCGAGCTTATAGTGTAAGGGAGAGAGCTCTCTCTTGCAAAAGGTTCCATCGCCCAGTTTCATGTCTCGGAAGTTGGACAGCCCAGTTCAGACACAAATGGCGGTTTCAGTCTTCAAGAGCCCTCTCGCCGGTGAGCATCATCATGGGAAGCAACTCGCTGGGAGGAGGAGAGTTTTCGTGCAGACCGAGACTGGTTTCGTACTGGGGATGGATCTGGACCGAAGTGACAATGCTCATACCGTGAAGAGGAGGCTCTCGGTCGCTCTAAATGTCTCAACAGAGGAGAGTTCGTTGACTTTCGGGGATGTGGTGCTGAAGAACGACCTCAGTGCTGTTCGTAACGATTCGCCGCTCCTTTTGACTCGGAACTACCTCCACAGAAGCTCGTCCACTCCGTGTCTTTCCCCCACTGGAAAGGACATTCAGAAGAAGGATCAGAGCCCACTTATCGAGGTTTTAGGGCATGGACATTCAGATAGCTTCTCGAAGATGAAGCAGCTGGTTAAGGAGAGTGTGAAGGCGATGAAGATGGGTGTCGATCCTCACCCGGTCCATGGTGGGCTTGGAGGTGCCTACTTCTTCAGGAACAGCAGAGGGGAGAATGTTGCGATTGTGAAGCCGACTGACGAAGAGCCTTTTGCTCCGAACAATCCGAAAGGTTTCGTTGGGAAGGCTCTTGGACAGCCCGGTTTGAAACGTTCTGTTCGGGTTGGAGAGACTGGGATTCGAGAAGTTGCTGCTTACCTTCTTGACCGTGGCCATTTTGCCTGTGTTCCCCCTACTGCTCTGGTGAAGATCACTCACTCGATCTTCAACATCAACGATTCGGTGAACAATGGCAGTAATGGTAATGGTAAGGCTCAAACCAAGAAGCAGGTGAGCAAAATTGCGTCTTTCCAGCAGTTCATTCAGCACGATTTTGATGCCAGCGATTACGGGACTTCGAGCTTCCCTGTCTCTGCTGTGCATCGTATAGGTATATTGGATATTAGGATTTTCAACACGGATAGGCACGGTGGGAATCTCTTGGTGAAGAAGCTTGATGGTGTTGGTAGATTCGGACAAGTGGAACTGATTCCTATCGATCACGGTCTTTGCTTACCGGAGACGTTGGAGGATCCGTATTTCGAATGGATTCATTGGCCGCAGGCTTCGATTCCTTTCTCGGAAGACGAGATTGAGTACATTGCTAAGCTAGACCCTAATGAGGATTGTGTGATGTTGCGGAGAGAGCTCCCGATGATTCGAGAGGCTTGTCTTAGAGTGTTGCATCTCTGCACGATTTTCCTCAAGGAAGCCGTCACTTATGGTCTTTGTCTTGCTGAGATCGGCGAGATGATGAGTAGAGAGTTTCGGTCTGGTGAGGAGGAACCCAGTGAGCTTGAGGTTCTGTGCATGGAGGCTAGGAGACTGATAGTGGAGAGGGAGGTGCTGTCTCCGAGAACCGATGTTGGAGATTCGGAGTTCCTCTTTGACATCGATTGCGAGGAAGTCAATCACGACCGTGATCATGACTTCTCGACCAAGATGACTGCTGATGAGTACATGTACAGGCCACCGTACCAATTCGGGCTTGGGAACGGGATGGGTCGTAGCATGCTTTCGAAGCTTGACGAAAGCGTAGAGGAGGAAGAAGAAGCAGAGAGTGAAGGAGAGGACGGGCGAGAGGAATTTGCGGCAGCTCTCCCTGCTGCTGCTCCAGTGAACTTCCCGTCGATTTCGATGCTCTCTGCATCTCTGAAGGATACAAAGCTGAGTGACAAGACCCCCAAGTATCCGAAATTCTCAGGCGTTTCCAAGCCAGAGAATGGGTACTTATTAACAAACTCGTCATCAGGGCACAGGAGTGCGAACGAGCAGCTTCCTTCGAGTGTGAGCTTTGTGAACCTTGTGGATATGCCTGAGGAGGAGTGGGGGATGTTCATGGAGAAGCTGCAGGAGCTGATGTATCCAGCGTTTGCAAAGCGAAAGTCGGTGACTTTAGGGCAGAAGCTGAGGCAGAGGCTTGGGACTTCATGCCAGTTTTGAGAGATATGAGGTGATTAGGATGATATGAGGAGGAATCAACCACTACTAGTTACTACTGTTAGATAGAGTTGAGGTTTGATCAGCAGTTGTTTCTTGAAGAACAAGTAAGTAGGAAGGAAAGGGCTTTCTGTAAATATTCTTTCTTTTGAGGAGCAGCAGGGTTTTAGAATATGGGGATGTATTTCTTTGTTTGATTATCTTGGGTGGGGTGGTTTCTTTTATTGGGTTGTTGTTTGGGTTTTATTTTCCTGTGCCTCTTTTAAGGGATGATGATATTGTTTGATAAATAATTTGTAGGAAGTAGACTTCAAAAATGAGAATGAAGAAAAAAAACAGCAGCAACTTTTCTGTGTATTTCTCTGCTTTCTGGGTTGCTTCTGTGAATGTTGTTTGCTCTTATGTTGTTCACTGTGCTCATTGTTTGTCAGAGTTGCGATTGACCGGTTTGAAGGACTGATTGAGCAAAGGGTAGTTGTATGATTGTGTACAGTTTACTCTGTCGAGATGGTGAGATTAGGGCTGCCTGAGCAAAGCTAAAAAGTTAGAATCTTGAGTCAGCTTGTTTTGTTTTTTTCCCATTAAAAGGAGAAGAGTGTGTTTGAGGGGAAGGTGGGAAGTTATATCATCATGGGTTAACTTGTTCCATGCTCTAACAATACTTGCTCTTCAGATTGAAGATGGAAAACCATGTAGCCATAGGGAGCATAATGAGCTTTGTGGATTTCTTTTCTTTCTTTTTAACCTTTCAACCAACGAAACATCCCACGTTTTGGATAGGTTCCTTACAACTACTTGGGCATCTCCATGAAGTAACATTCATCCATCTTGTCCCCATAATGTCTAACATGAAAAATTTAGCACCAAGTGTAACACAAGCATGTGTTAAGTGTACACTCCACATGCATTCCATAATTACAAAGTGGTGCACTTATTATTTGACTTAATAAGCACACATCAAACCAGTATAAACCTAGGTTGTTGTTAGAATTACAAAGTGGTTTAACGTGAAAAGTTCTAAAAAATGTTTAATTTATTTTGGGTGATGTTATATACAGTTCGTATTTTACTTCCTACGATCTGTATTTTATTTTAAATGGACTAATATGCCTTTATGAATAGATTTATATACTATTTCACTAAACTAACTCTTATTGTATTAGTTATCAACACGATTAGAGTTTTATGAAATGTGAATCGACGAAAAGAGAGATTTTCAAAAACGCTGTTGCTAAGCTCATAGATTTTCTGAAAAGTGAGAGAATTTTATAGCCACCATTGATGATTAATACGATACCAGTTATTTTAGCAAAAGAGTGAATATGTATTTTATTAAGAGTATAATAGTTATTTTATGGACTGCGCAAAGTAAAACTCGGACTATATATAGAAATGAGCTTTATTTTTTATGAAATAACTATATAATCTGATCTTGTGATCCTCATACTCACACCTCTCATAACGAAGTACGTATCCCTACACGTGAAATAAGACCAGTCATGTCTCGTCTTCTTATGACTAATGAACATTAGGTGTATGGAACCATGTACCAATCTTATTATCCAATCCAAGATTAGGTTAGATGTCGATTAATTAATGAACTTTGAGGCTATCCCCAATTATATCTAAACCCAAATCAAATTTTCTCATAGCAAAAGGATAACATAAAGCATCAATTTGGCTATTAACTAATAAACAATGCTTGTTTCCCACGTTAGCCAAAGAAGGAAATCATTTCAATATACATCTTCTTCAAATAGCTTTAATCTTTTTTTAAAACAATTTGAAGTCTTTCGTTGGAGTGGTGGGAGCCAACCCACTTGAGATCTTGACTGATCCGTAACGATAGAAAGTTATCAAGAATGAAACTAAAGTGAAGGTGATGAAATATCATAAAAGAAGTGAACTGTTTTGAGTGTGTACAAGTTATGTTACTGTTCCAATCATGTTGCAAAATGACACAATTGTCCCACTTTCATATATTCTTCGTAACAATGATGACAAAAGCATGTTAAAAATAGGTACAATTTCACGGGATTGATATGTTTTCTGCTAAATGAAGCTCGTTTAACAGGAGAGATGTCAACTACTGTTGAACGAGGTCGTTAAACAACGAACATAATAACGATTCGGACCAATTCACATTGTTATAAGTTATCATTTTTTTTAATGTTCCACTATAGTATAACTTGATCTACGTGGCCTAGGGTCATGCTCCTCTAATAATTTACACATTAAACATAACCCCAACCCTTACTATTATAATTTTGGCCCTTGGTTTCAAGATGGAGTCATCATCACTAGTAATTAATATAATTAAACCCCCAAACTCACTTTACTTTAAGAAAGACCCTCATAATTAACCTAATTAACCATATCGGGCAAGTCGTGAAAACTAGAATGGACAAATACAAATTTTACATCTAAGATCAACAACTGTTCAAACGGTCGAGTGTTTGGAAAAAAACCCATAAATACCACTATTCACGAAAACCTTCCATGTCAAGGGTAAGAATGTAAATTCCATGTAGTGGAAGTCAAGCTTTCAAGCATGAAGAGATCCACCAACAAACCACATGATCTTTCTATGAATCATTTGAAAATCAGAAAAGCTATCCAAAAAAAAAAAGATGAGAAAATTATTTAAAGTTCTTGATGAAATGTTTTGGTGTGAATATTGTGGGGTTGGGCTAATATGTCTCATTGTTGGGTTTGGTGTGGGTGGGGGGAAGAAGTCTTTATAGTACATTACTTACAAAGGGTATTACCAATTGTCACTTTCATGTTATACCAACTCAAACCTATCCAACACTTTGGTGATAAGATATGTAGAGATAAAATACAGTCACCCTTTTAGCTAGCTAGCTAGGGTTTGGTCCATTCCAATCCAACTTAATATCTTCAAAAAAGTGAATGGAATATGATCCAAATTAAAGTTTGTACCTTCAATTGGTGTCTAAGGGTATTCCTATATGTCACTTGTAAAAGGGGTTTGATGTTTTTATATGAGTGTAAGTAGTGGCCGTTCGAGATGCTACTCGATCGGATCATAGACCACCCAATATTAGGTTCAGAACTATATTGATATATCTTTAAAGATCCGTGTCATTTTAATAAGTGGATATGTTGAGAGATATTTATAATTGGATTATCTAACATTCTTTAACACGCCTCATAAACTAAATCGAGTTGTGTTTGTTTGTTGAAAATAAAAGACCTTTCGTAAATAGTTTATTTTGGGTTTATTGTGATCAAAACATTAAAAAATGAAACGAAAAAGAGTACTGTTGGGGAACACTACAAGATGAGGATGCCACGTCTGCAAGTGTACAAATTGCAACAGAATATTTATATAATACTTTGATTACTATGTTTCTTAGTGAAAGGTTCTTATTTAATTAATCTTAAGATACTTTAAAATTAAACAATCAGTATTATTATATACTGCATATCCCTATACTGTATTTGACACAGTCCATGTGCAAATTAATCCAACCTGATTTTGGTTTATGGCAAGAATAATCAAGTATTTGAGATAATGCCTTGTCTACCCTGACTAGGTTTTTGTTTCATTTCCCACATTACAATAACGAACAATTATAACCAAACCAGTTATTATATTTTTATATATTCAACATCCTCAACTTTACACATCGGTTTCTTACATTATATTATTTATTTATTTGATTATATTGACATTGATGGATGTTATTAGTTTTTTTCATCACAAAAGTACTAGCCCAAAGTACTAGCCCAGTAGAAAAATTTACTGTCATCCTTAACATCATTGATTCGGAATAATTTAAGGCAATATGCATGTCAAATCATATATAATAGAACTTAAAGTATACAAGACCATCTTAAGGTAATGCTAAATAAATCAAATATGAACATCTCCGATCTAAAACTTGAGTTATTGAAATTAATCATGTTCTAGCATATATGCATGGTATAAGAGCTTATGACATAAACGCCATGACATTGAATTATGTTAGCCACTAATATAATCATTTCACTTGCATAAAGTTTAATATTTCACTTGCATAAAATTTAATAGACTGATACAAATTTTACACCTTCTAATTCATATAAATTTGTTTGTTACTATGCCATATAAAGGAAACCTTTAAAAATGATAAAAGAATTAGATTATACTCATCAACAAATTTTTAACTTTTAATTTCCAAACAGCTTGCTAGAAGTTAGTAAATTTGAAAACTTCCAAGACTAAATATGATACTATTACCGTACAGTCTCAGATAAAATGTTTAAATTTTATTTGACTATTATTTAGAGGGTTATGATGGTAAAATTTGGATTTTTTAGCCATTTCCAACATGCATGTAAAATATTAGTCAATTTGAAAATTATTAATTTTCGTGTGTTATAACCCATGAAAATTAAAGTTTTTCAAATCAACTAACATTTTTTAAAAAATAGCTAAAAAATTAAGTTTTACAGATTATAATGAAATTTGATATTTGACCATTGGAAGACAACAATCATGATTTGATGCCAGAGGTGATAAAGAGTAGCACTTTTGGTCGCCAATACAAAGTATTTGGTAGGGGGGATGATGTGACCATGTGGTTCAAAAGCTTAGAGAAATCTTGGTTAGGTTGGTAATAATTTGGGGATTAGATCATTAATTTTTATTAATTGAGATCTTAATTATAATGGTGGGTTATATGTGTTGTTTGAACATATTGGGGTTGGGCCCTAACTTGGAACCACGCCCACTACTTGGTGACACGAATGATGCAATTGAAAGACTTTTGGTCTCAACAAGTTTGTTCATATAATTTATAATTTGTTTTGCAGGTAAAATATAAAATGAAATTTATATAGGAATATAAAAGTTAATTTCCAAAATATATTTTATTAAAATTTAAGTTTTGTCACTTGAATAGAAAAATGTTTAAAATTCCATTTCACAATAAATATACCATTGATGAGTTTTAGGGTATTGGTTTTATAGGTATAAGTTGGCCAAAAGTAGTGATATTTTTAAAATATATTACTTTTCTTGTCAATCCTCATACGAAATGATAAATGATATTAATAATATGGCGAGTTTTCTCATTAAGCGAGGAAGGAAAAAAATGAATATGATTAGAAAGTATGTTATTTAGGTATCAATCAACATGCACAAATGATTGTTTAGGGCCAAATAGTAAGAAAAGCAAGTCCAAGAGGGTAATGATAATGCGGACATAAATCATCAAACCACCTATGAATTATAATCTTAGGTCTAAGACTACTTACAAGAAATAATTGTGTTACATACTTCAATTATACGAGAGGTATTATGAGAGTTTAGTTTATTTAATTTTCTGCATACGAAAGTGAAGAGAGAGATAAATTGTCTATATGTCGTTGCATAAACTCTGTTTGTTGTTTACAAGATAAACTAAACCATGAAAATATGAATTCTGTCTCATTTAAATTTTGTATAAGACGCCCGCTAACCATATCAAAGGAGAACACTACTCGTAATTCATGTTTATTTATAGATATAATTATTTGAAAGATTTGATGCGGTGAAATCTCAAATTTTAGTCATTTCCAACATGCATATAAAATATTAGCTAATTTTAAAAATTTCAATTTTTATGTCAAATTTTTCAATTTTTAAATGGATTAACCTATGAAAATGGACCATTTTGACATGCAAATTTCAAAATTTTCAAATCGGCTAATATTTGATATACATTTTGGAAATGACTAAAAATCAAGTTTCACTATGATGACCCCGTAAATAATGGTCAAATGAAGTTAAAAATTAATTTTACTTACTTAAAAATCAAATAAAGCCTCAGTAAACTCAAAATAAAGCTAATGTAAACTCAAAATAAAGCCATCATAAAAGAATCGAACACTATTTATTCAATAATAATTCATATTTTTTTTTATAAATAGAATTATAAGACGTAGATTAATAATATAAGAGTTCTAAAATTTGAGAAGGAATTTCAAACAAAATTGCAGGAAAAAACGTTGATTTATTTCCTCAGCCAAACTTAAATGGGGATTTGAACAATTTAAACCCTTTTAAGAAATTAGGGATAAGAACAATTCCAAACCAATAAAAAACTCTGATATGAAATAAAGGTAAGAAAATGTAAATTGTAGTTGAATAAGACATCAATTAATAATATATCGTGATATTTATGCCAACCCCTGGCTATATCTATACATAAGATACAACTTTACTATTTGTTATTATTCACTTCAGATAATATTGAAAATTTAAAGGAGAGGATAAAACGTTGCCATCACTCCCACCACCAACCATTCTCTTATTGCCAATTGTTTGCATGGTAATAGGTTGGATCGACCCGATAACTTGTTACTCATACCAACTTGATAGGTTGGCTCGACCCGAGAACTCGGTACTAATTCAGTCACGTCGAACTTGATACACAAGAGTTACAAACCCAACTAGTAAGTATTCAATAATCGTCAATCAGGTTTTAACTTTCCATGCCGACTTGTGTGAGTTACAACCTTGTTTCTTTAGGTTTCGCCAATTTTGTTTTCTTATTAACCACAAGGTATGGCATTGTTGGTTGCTTACCTTGTCCGTTAATCAAGAAGTAGTGAGTTCAATCCTTTCCCGTAAGGATAAAATATACTTTTTACCAACCATTATCGCTTTATACGAACACTCACAATAAATAAATCAATTATTTCTATCCATAATAAACAACTAATTACACTATTTTGTTTTCTTATTCATCCTCTACTTTTGTTGAATATTTTCCTCGCTTGAAGGAAAGGAAATGGGTTGGAAAAGATCTGGGCTTTCTCAACACTGATATTGTAGACTGTGATCCGTAAATATCCATTCACTCTGCATCCATTTTCTTGCTGGGCTGGCCCATCTCAGTAATACAGAATTTGATATTCAATAATGTAGCCTTCTTTTTTATGAAAAAATATTCATGTAGCCAAATATTAAGGTTGATTCTTTTTTTAAATGGTAATAATATTAATTCTTACCTAGCAAATAGTTTGAATTAATAAATATAATAGGGGATTTGGCCAAAAATTCAGAAAATTCAACTCTTATTTTACATATAAAATAGGGGGGAATGAAATAAAAACACAATTTGGTACTCATAAAAATATTAATTATTTTCCTTGTACGTTTTATAACTTTACAGTGATTACTACATTCATAGAAAAGAAACTTCAAATTTAACAATGGAAAAGAAACATATAGATAAAATCTTTTATCATAATTCAATTCAAATCCTTCAAATTTTCTCCACTCAATTAGTTCAATTAGAGTTTTGGAATTGAACCCTAAACCAAAAGATTTTCACGCCCATGTCTTACCGCTCCAAAAATAGATTAGTAGATTGTACACATTTTACATGTGCCTCCAGGGTCGCTCAGCAAGCGCGACACATTCCTTATACCTAAAGCAGTCGACGAGGTGGTCTATAGTCAAGCCGGCCGCTTGCATGAATGAGTACACGATCACAGGTCCGACGAATCTAAACCCACGTCTCAATAACTCCCTGCTCATCGCCTCCGCCTTTGGTGATCTCAACGGCACGTTTCTAGGGTACCTGAACTTGTTGATCGTTGGCTTGTGGTTCATGTGGCCCCACATGTAGCTACTGAACGATCCAAATTCTCTAACTATCTGTATTTCACATTAATATTATATCGTCAATGAACTGTAACATGACTGTATCGTTCAATAATCGTTAGATCGATTTGCGTATAGTACCTTGAGGATGCATTTGGCATTGTCGACTATGCATCGAACTCGGCATTCAGCTAAGGATATGGCCTTATCGGAGACAATGTCCATGATTTCATTTTCATCCATTTTGGCCACTATGTTTGGATCAAATCCAGCAAATGATTTCCTATATTTTTAAATACCGAAAATATTAGCCTAATTACTAATTAGTGTTTAATTAATTGAGATTTATAAATTCTAATTACCTGATGAGCTCTTTCCTCTTGAGAATTTCAGTCCAATTGTAGTCCATCAACATGCCACATAGGGCTAGCAGCTCAAATAATTGGCTGTAATTATTTCCAAGCAAAATTTAAATGAAATATAATCAATTCGATATAACTAAGTGTTGAAATAGCTGAAAAATAATCAATGTCTTTTTCTTTTCTTTCTCGCTTACTTGTCTTCGTAAACTGGAACACCCCAACACTCGTCATGAAATGCAACATAACCTTTATCTGACAACAAAGAAACAAATTAAACGAGAATTAAACCTATCTTTTTTTGTTGTAGTATTCGGTAAACTCATGAACACAAGTCTAAATCGTTAGGACAATTGATGACCCTAAATACTGTATTAACCAAAATGATTCACACTCAAAATGTGTACCATATCGATCGAGCAAACTAGTTAGAGTTACAGACTTGATAACTATTACCAACTGCATATGCAATAAGCAATTAGCATCTAATTAATTAGACACCATTTGGGTTTCCCTAATGTTTATGGAACCTTGGATGCCTACTTCCCAACCATATATACCCATGTCAAAGATACAAACTAATCACTCTTTTCCTACCAAGATCAAGATTTTATTTTATAAAAAAGAACACCCTTGGGGTGCCTACATCTCAACTATATATCCATATCAAAATACAAACAACTTGAACTAAAAAATGAGACTTTTTGCTTAATTTATTAATTTATTAAAAATCAAGATCGATATTTTTTAATCATGATAGATTCTAGTTAATACACGAAAATAAAAGATATATAACTACTTTTAAAGTTTTGACCATAAATGATGGATATATGTCCTAGGAAGCCACCCCTAACCCCACATACACTTTTAGTTGAGTTGAGATGCAACGGTTATTTATATTTATATATTAACTTATACAAAAAGTAAAAAAACACATTTTGTAACAACTTACCACTATTTTTAGTGATCCAATAGCACCTCCTAGGCTCACCATCACCCTCACAACCACCACCACCACCATCATGAGCCTCCTCCCACCGCGGGGGCGATGGTGGTGGGCCCCTCCTTGGAGACGGAGCAATGAGCCGGAGGGCCAGGGAGACATTATGTTCAAGAGGAGAAGCAAATGATGGGCCGTCGGTGAGTGAAGAAGAAGAGTCGTCGTTGGAGTTCTGCGAGAGAGACAATGACAAAGAAGACGAAGACGAGATCGAAGATAGAGAAGAAGAGCTCCTGTTAAGGCCAACAGGGTACACTTTCTTCAAGTGCTTGTACGAGAATATGCTTGCAATTGCTGCCTGCTGCTGCCTCTTCTTGTAGCAACATTCTTGCTTATTGTTGTTGTTGTTGTTACCCTCCTTATTCCTGAACATGATATAGGGTTTTCTTATAAGTTAATAATTTTTTTAATAAATTAAGAGATGGGTTTGGGAAGTGGGGGGGTGTTTGGACTTTGGTTAAAGATTTCAAAGGGTTTGAGATGGGTTTTAAATAGAATGGAGGAAGTAGTAGCTAGTGTGATTCAAAGTTGGTTGGAGTGTAAGTTTCCATGGGTTTTGTTTTGAATTAAATTTCATCAATTGGGTTTCAAGCAAACTTGTTGGGAGATTTTTTTCTCTTGTAAATTGTGTTGATGAAGTGTGAGGTGGATATTTATTCATTTATTTGATTATGACATGTCAACTCTCCACTATGTCTACTACACAACTACACTTGTACATTAGTCAAATGTGTGTTTAACGTTGAGGTTTTATATATATTAGCTTTGTTTGGTAGATAGAAAATTGGATCAACTTTTGAGTGTTTTTTTTCTCGAATTGAATACCAAGTTAGATTCAAATGAAGTGATTTGGAGAGTGAATTTGTTCATATCATCTAAATTCTATCTAACTTTTTAC
The DNA here is from genome assembly GCA_030674075.2 of Linum usitatissimum. NCBI lineage: Eukaryota > Viridiplantae > Streptophyta > Magnoliopsida > Malpighiales > Linaceae > Linum > Linum usitatissimum. The sequence goes on along the minus strand of JAUJYP020000264.1, from coordinate 3,296,989 downwards.
CTACCAAATCAAACCATGTTATAGCATGATTTGTTACATTGATATATTGAAAGTTATAATTATAAAGGATTGTTTTGATTATCATATCGAATATCTCACCGTTGTCACTATTGTAGTGTAATTTCATATGACCGTTAGTTCCAATACGTTCTTTCGACATGACTAAGATCAAGAACGTGAGTCATAATAAGTATGTTCAAGTTTCGACAAAGGGATTTACTGCTCTAATATACACTAACATAACCTTATTATCCTAACATAAAATAACATAATCAAGGGACATCTACCGCAACTCATCCTTCATCGGGTTTAAAAACTACGATATTTTTACGAGTTAAACCCGATATTTCTTGTAACTTTCGGCGTGCTTCAAACTATCATGATCTTACGCATACATGCACATGGTACAAAATACAGATGTATATATATAGTTGCAATGTTTTAGTCCTCAAAGGAGCAAGTGTCGGGGGAGAACTATTCTTAACTTGCACTCTTCTCTTCTGTTTGTTTAATGGGTTTTTTTATGACTGCTTGAGGCCAACACTTTGCCTGCAACGACAAAGAAACTCCATCCCACCATACCATTAGGATATTGTTAAAGAACCTAAGTTTTGTTTCTTTCTGAGCCTTCTTAGATCAAATGGATTACAAGTGGGTTTATGGAATGCTAAAACCTCTAGATTGCAAGTCATTAGACTGTCGGCTTTTACCAGATCAAATGAGTTGTAGATTCATCGAGTTTTATATCCGATAAGTTATCGGTTGAACCAATCACATACGATCCATCTTAGTCATTTGGACATGGTATGGACTAGGTCATTGAGGCATCTTGATTTTGTTTGAAATTTTTGTGTGGAGTTGTTATGGAGATGTGCATTTCTCTCCTTAAAATCTAATAATTAAAGTTATTCAAAACGTTGCTGCAAAAATAAGGGGAAGTAGTTAAGCTAATGATGCTTTCTTTGTCTCTGTGACATTGGTACTTCAACTAAAATTCCTTATTCTAATTAACCACATTTGATCAACTGTCACTACATTTTGCCCTAGTACTTACTAGTCTACGTAATTATTCTTTTGCCCTTCATGGGATGGACTGGGATTCTAGACACTAATTAGGTCTTTTGGTCTTAATTGCAACCTAATCCTTCTAAAGTATCTTCAATACGTAAAGACAACGGATCAACTGGGATTGTTTGCTTAGTGTTTGGCTCGAAAAAAAATTTCCAATAATTTATTTAATTTTAAACGAATCAACCTTAAAGTAGGATATACTTGATTTGATAGGCACAGTCTGTGGTTGGAAGAACTTCTCTACCTACAACCAACCAACCACTTGGCCCAGTGGAAAGTAGAAACTCTCCCAATTGATTAATCCATCTTTTATTGGGCCGTAGCCAAATTCGGCCCATCAGTTAATTGACTTGTACGGACGAAAATCAAGTGAAATAAAGCTTAAACCCCTTGCCGCCAGAAATTGAATCCCCTTTCTTAAACCCTAATCTCCTACCCTCTTCTTCTTCATCATCATCCTACCATGGTCGATTCGTAGCAATTTGTTATCATCGGCCGCTTATCTTGCTTTCTTATGCTCAGCAGATGGAGAGTACCCCTTTGTCGTCTTCAATTCTCCTCCAAATCCCCAACACTCGCCTCTCTATGTTCATTCGTCTTCCCCAAACCTTCCGTCTCCACCTCCGCCGCTGTTACGTCGCCTTCCGGAAGTTCTGTTGCTCCGTTAGAGAGCCATGGGGACTACAACATCATCCGCGAGATTGTGTACGGGGTTACTCACTTGGGTTTTCGGGGCGTCGAATTGAAGGGCTTGATAACAATGCTGAGCACGGAGCAGGTTGATGCAGTGATCGAAGCTTTGAGCTATCGGAACGGTGAATCCGCTGTGGATTTCTTCCATTTTTTGAGGATGGAATTCGGGTTTCGGCACTCGGTTGCTTCATCCCTCGTCGTCTCCCATGTTTTAGCGGGAAGGATGATGTTTAGGGAGCTGAGGAATGTCGTCGATCAGATGCTACGAGAAGAAGGTGCGCGGCTTTATTAGCAAATTTCATCGGGGGGATTGATAATTCTGTTCATTACGAATGATAAATTCTTATGCTTTGTGATAGGATCTGGTTCTGCTCCTATAATTTGTGAGCTGCTCTCTGGTAGTAGGTTTAAGTGTTGTGATTCGACCAATCAGGTATGGGATGTGTTGGCGTTTGCTTATTCAAGATTCGAGATGGTTCACGATGCTCTCTATGTTTTGGTAAAGATGAAGGATTTGGGTTTTCGGGCTTCCGTGCAGACTTATAATAGTCTCATGTACAATTTGAGACACACTGACACTGTATGGGACGTGTATAATGATATCAAAGCTAGCGGTTCAAGTCCGAATGAGTACTCCAGTTCGATTCTCGTGGATGGTTTATGCAGGCAGTCTAGGTTACCACAGGCGGCTTCATTCATCTGTGGTGGCGAAGATTATGATCAAGTCCCTTCAGTTGTTTCGATCAACACAGTGATGTCAAGGTTCTGTAAATTGGGGTTCGTAGAAGTAGCAAAGTCATTCTTCTGTCTGATGCTGAAATATGGATTGCTTCCTGATGCATATAGCTATAATATTCTCATTCACGGGTTGTGTATAGCTGGTTCGATGGAGGAAGCACTCGAGGTTGCGAGTAGTATGGAGGTTCGAGGTGTACAGCCTGATATAGTAACATACAACGTTCTAGCTAAAGGTTTGAATCTACTAGGGTTGATGAGTGGGGCTACAAAGATGATTGAAGATATGGTACTGAAACAACGAGATTTAGACAGTGTTACCTATACGATACTGATCTATGGTCATTGCCAAGCTGGGAACGTTTCGGAGGCATTGAAGCTCTACAAGGAGATGCTCTCACGGGGCCTTCAGTTGAGCGTCCTCTCGTTAAGCTTATTGCTTTGTAGTTTATGTAAGATAGGGGAAATACATGAAGCATTAAGGATGTTCTCTGCAATGGAAGATAACGGGTTGAAACCTGATCTTGTAACGTATTCTGTTCTCATCCATGGGCTTTGTAAGCAAGGAGAAGTACAGCAAGCTATTCATGTATACAATAAGATGTGTTGTAATGGAATATCTCCAAGCTCTTTAGAACATTGTGCTATTTTGAGGAGTTTTAGGGATAAAGGGATGATACATGAAGCTAGGACATACTTCAATTCTTTGCTGGCTGCTGATGACTGTAGATTGGATATTGTTCTGTATAATGTCATGATCGATGCTTACGGGAAACATGGAGATATCGAGGAGGCCCTGCAGTTGTACAGACAAATAACTGAGAAGGGTATATTTCCCAGCGTAGTGACTTTCAATTCCCTTATTTATGGACTATGTGCTAATGGAATGATTGATCAGGCTATAAACTTGTTACATACTATCAAGCTGTATGGATTGGTGCCAAACGCAGTAACTTACACGACGATTATGAACGTGTACGCTGAAGGCGGAGATCTGCTGAATGTTCTGGCATTGCTGCAGGAGATGAGGAGAAACAACGTGAAACCATCTCACATCACTTACACCGTGCTGATAAAAGCCTACTGCAGAGAATGGAAGCTGCAGGAAGCTCTCTATTTTCTGGAGGAGATGAAAGCAGAAGGGCTAACTCCTGATGCAATCACTTATAATATAATTACTTGGCATTTATGCAAAACGAAGAACTTGTCGGGAGCTTTCAGTTTGGTCGAAGAGATGTTGACACATAACCTTCAACCAACCCCTGCCACGTACAACATACTTATCCACGGGCTCTGTGTATGTGGTGATCTGAGAAGTGCTGACAAGCTTCTGATCTCTCTTCAGCAGGATATGAATGTCAAGCTGACAAAAGTTGCTTACGCCACCCTGATCAAGGCATACTGCGCGAAGAGCGGTGATATTCAGAGAGTGGTGGTATTGTTCCATCAAATGCTGGAAAATGGGTTTGATGTCTCGATTAGAGACTACAGTGCGGTCATCAATCGGTTGTGCAAACGAAATTTTGTAGTTGAAGCCAAATACTTTCTGCAGATGATGTTATGCAATGACGTTTCCCCTGATTGGGATATCTGTCATGTGATGATTACTACACTACACAGTAACAGCCATTTCGATCAAGTATCCGAGTTGCTTGCTATAGCAGTCAAGTTTGGTTGTATCATGAAACTTTGAACAAAGCTTGTGCATCACACTAGCAGAAGGAGCTGCTGTTTCTTCAGCGGCAAGGATCCGTTTAAATTCTCGACCCAAAAGGTATTTAACCGAATAGGAATAACCTTCGTACAAGTTGTTCTCAAAATTGATTTTACTCTGCTTGATATTTCCAGAGATTGTTCTTGATAATCCTAATGCTATCTGGATTACTTGACAAAACTTTATCATTTCCTGGACTAATACAACCATAATGTATTTAATCATGTGATTTCATGGACTAATTCAATCATAATGTATTTCCTGGACTAATTCAACCATAATGTATTTTATCTTTTTGGCTTTGACTGTGCAGTTTATGTAACTGATGAACAAGCCTATCCAAGTCAATCCGAGAGCTCCCGCCTTCTTCAACAGCAGTCAATGCCTTCTTCAGCTCGTCTGCTCCTTTCCTCTCACCCAAACCGTAACTCATTGACGCTGCTATCTGGTTACCCAACTCGACCGGATCAGGTACCGTGTCACCGCCCTCGCAGACCCTCACGGCTACACCCAAGGCCTCCACCACCAGCCTAGCATTGACAAACTGGTCAGCCTCCATTGGCCAAGCCAGTATGGTAACTCCGGCCGCCACTCCTTCCAGCACTGAGTTCCACCCGCAGTGACTCAGAAACCCACCCACCGCCTGGTGACCCAGAATCGTCACCTGATCGACCAAACCCTTAGCCACGATTCCTTTTCCAGACACCCGGACCTCAAACCCATCCGGTACCACTCCTAGCCCGGATTCCTCACTGCCCAGTTTTACCACTTAAACGAATCAAACCATGCTCTGCTCCAACCCGGTCGCCAGAGCATCCATTTGGTCCTTGCTCATAAGCTTCTGGATCCCGAAACATACGTAGTGCACCGAACCATCCGGACAGCGATCGAGCTACTCCACCACATTCGAACTACTCGGTTTGATATTACGATCAATACCCAACAAGCTAACCGGTCCGATCGCAAAAACATTTTCGTGTCCCATTTTACCCTTTAGGAAATCGAAGTAGGGAGCTTCAAAGCTTGGAAGCTATTGAAGATGCAGCCATGGCTGACCAAATTCGACAGCACCCCTTCCCTGACGAGCTCCCAATCGGGAACATCCGGCACGTATCGTCGGAACATGGAAGGAAGATGCTCAGCCTTGAAGGAAGGCGAGCCGGGCAATTCTTCGAACACTATGCAATCCAAATTCCTCATCGTCACCGGATCCTGAAACGGTTTGTCCGCAAGCGAGGCAAGGAAGGCTCCGGAGCTGAAGAAAGCGAACCTAGGGATTCCGAGGCGGGTGGAGAGCGAGAGAGTCCATCCGAGGAAGAAATCGGAGATGATGGCGATTGGTTTCGGGTCGGGCTGTGAGTCAAACCAGGCGGCGATCGGGTCGGATAGCTTGTGGAGGGCGTTGACTATGGGGAGGTTTCCGGAGTTTCCGGAGCTGAAGTAAGCCGCCACTACCGCAACTAATGAGGAAGAAGTTGTTTGTGCAATTGGTTTTATGTTTTTTGCTATGATAGTCTGTTTTATAGTTATCTTGGTTTAGAATTAATTTGTCTCGTTAGGAGAGAACGGAAATCAGTTGACTCATCGCCCGGAGACGATTACTTTTCCATGTAACCCGTTTGTGGGATCTACACCTCCCATTTAAACTTGTTAATGCATTAAACCTTGTAACCAATTTATATCAACATTAATAAGATCGATTGAATTAAAAAAAAAATTAGATAAGGCAGTGAATAATTCATTATATATCAAAATTGAAAAGGGCAAAGGATCATAAACGTTGATAACATATAGTAGAGTTGAGACACTTATTTAAGAAGCAAACTAACATATATCTATAGCTGTAGATACATATATAGCATGATAATTATAGCTTAATTAATTATTAGGTTTAATTAATTAGTTGTTCTTAGGAGGGTGATGTCTAGGAGAACGATAATCAGAAGTGAAAGCAACAAGATCCCTAGCATCATTGCCATAGTTATGCTTCGACGTCTTAAACGACGACGAAGCAGTAGAAGTTTCATCAGCAACAACAGCAGAACGGAATTTCATCGATTTCCTTCCTCCTACAACATGCTTAGCCTCCCCATCCCTCTTCTGATCATCTCCCTTTCCGTTGCTCCTTCGATACTTATCACTCCTTTTGACAGTTTTTGTCGCAGGTTCGATGTTCGACTCTTTGACAATAATGACATTCATTGATGGTCCCTGCAAATATCTCTAACTCTGTCATTACTGTCAATTCGACAATTGTAATCCTTCCCAACACATTGTACTTTTTCCTATATTCATCGCATCGGAATAAATTTGTGTAGTACGAAAACAAATGTAATGCAATGAAGGTACATATATTACCTCGATGGGAATAGAAGGCACAATCTCGTTAGCAACAACAACGGCAGTAAGATTGGAAGTCGGGGCACGAGACAACAGAGTAACCGTGGCAATGGTGACGAAAACAACGATCAGTAAAGCCGTAAAAGACGACGATGAAGACGAAATCTTCATGGTAAGAATGTGGAGAGAAAGTAACACTTAAAACTTGGTAAATTTGTGTTGGAAGAGTAGTTATGAGATCAGAAATGTGAAAATTAGGGCTAACTTTATAATGAAGAATGAAAGATTATTCGGTTATCTCCAGATGGGGTTTATGGAACTTTGTAAGTACTTTGTGTCCCCTCTCCCAATGTTAATTCCCATGAACATGTGGCATTGTGTTATATATTTAGCTGTGCCCCAAAACTAAATTTCCATCTCGTCTTGGGATGGCCAGCATCAAGTATTCATACTTTATAAACTTTCTGCAAATTGTTGGTTCCAAAGTGTTGTATGTGTCGTCTATGAACAACCGACGTGTTCGTATGTGGTCTCGATTTGATTAACTAACGTACGTGGAATGGAAGCTACGTACATTATTTTTTTATACGTGTTCTGTGCCTGTCTGCCGCCATGCACAACTTTTGGTGTTGAATTTCCAACTTGTTTGCAACCAATGTCTGTGGTAACTTAAAACAATTTGTAAACAATTGTACGTGGTACTATCAAAACCATGAGTCATGCATACATGATACAATGTTCTGAAATGTAGGAATTACATATGAATGGTTTCTCATGGTACGGTTGATTTGTAGCACATTCTTTTAACCGAGTTTAACTTGGCTAGCTACGTACGATATTAAGTGAGTGAGAGAACACTACAAAATGTGTATTATTAGTGACGACGAATATGTCACTGATAGTCAATTATTTGTGTGTACTTGGTCCGTCATGGCCATGCCCCCAGTTGCACTTAGTAGAATGGTGTTCATATTAAGAAGTACTAAACCCATAGGAAAAATTATACAGAGCAAGTAAAACTGTAGAAGAAACGGAGGAATCCTAAATCAAAAGAATTCATGAGAAACGGAGGAATCTTAAATTAAAAAGATTTGATGAAGCATATAGGAGAAATCAGACACGCAAGGGATTTTACAAAAAAATGGCTCATTCACCAACTTAAATTTTTTTTTTAATTTTATTAAATATTAACTAATTTAAAATTTTTTAATTTTTATATTAAAATTGATCAATTTTTGTGTGTTATATTATGAAAATTTGACCATTTTCACAAGAAAATTTTAAAATTTCCAAATCAATAAATATTTCACATACATGTTGGAATTAGCTAAAAAATCAAGTCTCGCTATGATAACCCTTGTAAATAATGACCAAATGAAGTTAAAAATCAATTTTACTTGATGTTTTGTTAGTGTTGAAAATTTACAAATTGACTTATTTTCTGCATGTTGAGCGGTCGTTACATGAATTGCATTTTGTTAACTTCGACCATACACAATTCTGTGGGAACTAAATCGTTTTACTATACATTTTCTCACGTACATTAAGCTATTCTGAATTCGCAGTTTGTTTACAATGATCATTATTTGTAATTAGTCGAATCTATTATTCGTTTCGAAACAAATTAGGGTCATACCGATCTCACCGATCGGGTCCAAAACAATTACCAGATTAACCCCAGTCTTCAGGGGTTTCTAATGGGAAGGAGTGAAGAAGACAAATAAATGATTGAATTAAACAAAATGTGAACTTCACACAGACAAGTCAGCCACCCACCCCCACTATCTCAATAACCCCCAACTCTTCTCTTTTCATGGGATTCTCAACTTTTGCCGTCCATAGAATTCTAGCAAAAACATGTTCTTGAAACTGTCATGGGCCAGATGGGTTATGGATGAAAACCAGGCCGACCCGGTTCCTTCACGGTGGACAATTGGGCCGTAAAAGCCTCAAAATCCGGAGTCGACTACTCATTATCCAAACGGTTCAAAATTGCTCGACTCGAATTGTTTCAGCAATGCCACCAAGTCTAACTCGCTCGCTAATAAATGCACATGAAAATCTCGTGTGCGCCATACTCGACCATATCTTAAATTTACGGGAATCCTATTGTTGATAAACTCATATAAGTAAATGGCTCACCACAATGTTTTATTAGGCTTGTGGTTTAGTATGTATAGCTTATTCTAATCTCATTAAGTATATATACCTCCTCTACTTGTATATCTGTAAGACAATCATCTCCAGCATCATCTCTGTCATAAAACTTCATCATCCCCGTGGATTTTAATCCTCCTTTATTCTTCTTTTAATCTTTATTATTTCAGATTATTTATATGATATGAGACCTTAACAATCATAGCTCCATGATGTTCACAACGACGGCGGGGTGGTGGTGGTGCCCTTCTCCGCAGCAGGGGCTAGCTTCTTCTCCGCATCGGTAAGGTTCGTCGGCGTGTCCATCTCGATCGGTGGAAGTTGGAGAAACAGAGACTTTCAAAGTTTGATAGACAGACACATAATTCAAACGAATAGCCGACGACGAAATATATACGTTTCTCAATCCTTGCATGTTCAGCGGATTTTACGCTGAACGGCCAAAAATTGCCACGTCACACTGTCCGCGGAGCCTCGCCGATTTTTGCGCTGAGGTTTCTTTTTGTGTTTTATTTGGGATAAGATTGGACTATGGGCTGTTGCATGCAATTCGGATGGACTTCTCGGGCGGGTCAACCCAACAGTACGCGGGCAAGCAGGCGGTGGATCTTGCAAAATAAAGCCCATACAAATCACCAATAGTGTTCCGAGTGAAGGGGAAGCTGCAATTGTTATATTGTTAATTTTGTTTTTTTTTCCAACCAATCAATAGATGATCGTCTTATTGATACATCAACAAATTGAGAGAAGGGCACATGTGACATTAAAGGGCACATGCAATAACTCGTCGACACCGGAAGAAGAACATCTACTTACTCGAGGAACAAAAAACATTCGAAAAATTAATTGCCTTCAAATATAACTATCGAATAAATTCGTACAAAATTACCAAGGAAACTTGCCTATCATCTGTTTATCTATTTGCAACATATAGCACTTATAACAATTCTCAATTTCAGGGGTAAGCAACGAAAATAAAACGCTACCATCTCCGTATTTGTACCTATATAAGTTGGCATCTGAATAACGAACGAAATAAATGGTATTCTTTTGAAATCCAAATTTGCTGGCGCAACATCCAAATCCACCCGACCAACCATCGAAAAAGAAGGCTCTGTCTCCAAGATCATCCACCTCCTCTAATACCATTTCTTCCACGTCCACTCGATACACTCTTATGTCCATGATGTCTGCGGTGCTATCAAACCCGGAGAAACACTTGCGGAAGAGTAGAAGCTCGTCGCATGATTCGACTAAATTATACTTGATATGCAAGCTCCCTCTCGGTGAGTATGACAGGAACTCCATCGCTTCGACAACCTTGACTTTGTATTCCGGTTCTATTTCGATCTTCACAAACTTTGGTCCGGTTCTTGGTGGCTTCCCGATACCGTAAATCTTGCCCTTGAGATAAACAACATTGAGCATGCGGATATTCCCTTCTGGCCTTGTCCATTCTTTGTCACCAACTCGACAGTAGAACATTGCCGCAGCCTCACTTGTACCGTACATTAATTCGAGCGTCTCTAATTCGAGCGACGCATCATCATCATCATCATCATCATCATCATCATCATCATCATCATCATCATCATCATCATCAACATCAACATCATCATCGTCATCCTCGTCTTCATCAACATCATCATCATCATCGTCATCCTCATCATCGTCGTCATCATCAACATCATCATCCACGTCCTCGTCCTCGTCCTCATCCTCATCATCATCGCCATCGTCGTCGCGAGCAATGAAACCAAAAAGAAGGACAACGAAGCCGGAATCCACTGATTGGAGGAGTAGCGAGCATAACCACCAGAAGTCGGGGGTTTCGATTAGAGGAAGCGGAGTGGTGGCCATAGAAGACGACGCCGTATTGAGCAAAACGCAGTGACCCTTGGAGAACTCGACGAGCATGAGTGTTTGATTGGTCCTTACGGCCACTTGCTTTTCATTCAGTATATGGCTTGTATGTGAGAGCCCACTTGATAAATCCACAAACGTGTGTTTTCCTTGTCCATCTCCGTGACTCATAATAACCCATGGTTTCCCTGCCGCCGCTACTTCTTCTTCTTCCTCATCATTTCTCCTCAGTACTATACCATCTTTATGCACCTTCGATGGTGACAGAAATTTTAGCTCTCGAATGTAACGGAGCGGATGATAATGATCCATGTATATTTCGTCGTCTTGGTGAACAACAACTGGTGATGACCAGTCTAGCTCATGATTTGAAAAGGATTGAAAATTCGGCAGCAGCCACGTAGAGTTCAACGGATCTTCCGTATTGCACATGTCTACGGATGCATACCCACCTTCGAATGTGTGGAATCGCCTGGTCGAAAGGGAGTAAAACATGTTACTACTACGATGATCACTACTGTCGAACCTCGGGAAGTGAATCGTGTTTTCGAATCCCTTGACTTGCATCTCTCGACCCCGCATCACCATTGACGAGGTACGAGTCAAAAACACGACTTGATCTCCCAAGGAGGAGAGGTTCCGCCACTTTTGCCGGACTTCATCGAGCTTGAAAACGCTCACGAACTCCCCTCTTGCTCCGACCAAGACCGAAATCAGCCTCCATCGCACGACTCAGCGAGGTAGGCTTTACAATTCTTATTGTCGTCGCGTGTGAATGCCTTGTGCTTGGTGGTCTTAAGCACCCTCCACATGTTCTTCCTCTGCTTTGCCCGAGGTTCGAAAACCTCCAATATCCCGTTCAGTCCTATGCAGTAGAAAGCCCCGTTGTGGAAAACAGGCGTCGAGAAGAAAACAGTGCATTCGAACACCCAGCTACAAGGAATCGATGCTACTCTGCAACGAGTTCTAACGGTTTTTAGTACCTTCTGCTTCGAGGAGGACAAGAGGTCGATCTGGGTACGGTGGTGGTGGTGTTCCAGCCTTGTGTAGCTGATAAACCCTAGAGTTCGATTGTAGTTTCTCCACTCTGTATCTCCCCGACGGAGGACGCATATATATACAGATCCAAACCGTTGTTCCAACATATCCACAAGGCCGAAAACCACACAATCTGAGGATGTGGGTGGAGCAGAAAAGCTCATCCGGTTGAAAGAAAATACATAGCAATTCCTTAAGTTGGGCAATTTGATGATGTCGTTGGTAGATGGATTGTAGAACAAGAAGCGTTCCCCTTGAGACAGAAGTAACCAGCCATACTTAGAACAGTGGATTTCGGTGTTCTCCTTAATGACCGGGGGAGCATCCAAACGGTAGTGTTTGTTGTAAGCCGGTGAATACAGCTGGAAGCATGAATTGCGATGAAAGCGTAACAAGAATGGATGTTTGATGATGTCTGAGACCGGGGAGGCAATGCACTTGACTTGAGGTGTTGGAGTCGATCTCCAATGTGTACATACCGTTCTGAATCGTGCAATGTCCTTGCCGAATAATCTCTCCAAAACTAATTGTAGAATCTCGTCAGGAAGATCGGACCACGGCCGCCTTTCATACTGTTGATTAAGACTCGTCATATTAAAAAATACTACTATTGATAACATATAACGGGTAGCCGTTATTTATAGGAACAGGCCAGCTTCCTTTCCTAGTTCGCTGCGGAAAAGGATTACAGATGGAACCCGGATAAATCCTGAAACATGGGCTGTGGCCTTTTAGTTCGACTGGGCTCTCTGTCTAAGGCCCAAAATTAATCACCTTCAATATCTTTTCCCGCCATATGATTCAACCAAATATTTTTATTGGAAAAAAGACAGTTGATTTAAACTAATATTAGTTTCAATTTGTTGTTTTTAAAATTTGATTTTGGTGGATAGACTGTTTTGTCTAACAACAAGCTTATGAATATGTTTCAAAATCGTTTCTTACACACATTATAAACCACTATATAAGAATCAAAATAAATGTAATTATGTGGTGATAAGAAATTGTTGAATAAAATAATAATTTATGTGGTGAAGTTATATTGTCAATTATTTCATCATTATAATTATATGAAAAATCTTATACTATTATTAAGGACGAAGAAATTATATAACGATACCTCATAAAAATAATCAAAATGTCAACAGAATTAACATATAGAGTAATAGTTGTAATACAAAAAGATAAGTTCATGAAGATGATTATTTTGATTGCTTTGTCTCTTCTCTCCCCAACTATCTCTGCTAGAGAGATTTCCTCTTCACCATCTACATCCCCACGTTATTTTGAGAACCTTACAAATTTAATGCGCGTACATTACGATTCAAAGGTAACTCCGAATCCCATAAAAGAAAATCTTACCATCAAAGAGATATGTGAGAGGATGAAAAAGCCGGTTGAATGTTTTGATTTTTTAGAAAATTCACCCAAGATAAATACATAATTCCGCCATCAAAGAAGATGTATCATATCTAAGGAGATTTGGAATGGAAGCCCATAGACGAATTACAAAGGAATCGCCCGCAGAAGTAAAGAGTAGTTTTGACACTTATGCCAAAAAAATTAATAAATTGTGCAAACAACTAAGTGACGTCCAAATGTCTTGCATAATTTGCTTGGAACATAATGACAGATACTCGCCAGAAAATGTCACGTAGATAACCTCAAAACTTATTTCAGGATTATCCAACCTTGAGTTACGCGACAAGGCATTAGATACAACATCTTCACACTTAAAGAAGTTATGTAAGGATATAAATCTCAAGAGTCACAAAAAGTATCAACCAAATACTCGTTGTTTCTAAAAAACTAAACGAATAATTGATGCTACTTCTGTTTCTCCTATAAATAAGTAGACGGTAAATAAATGTCGAGAGTGACTTAACTATCATGCTGAAATGTACGCTTACTACATTTATGATTTACGGTAATATGTCTCATCTCTTTTGGCAGTGTAATAAATTGATAGCATATATTATTGGAAATTCATTTGGCACATGGAATCTATGATAAAATTTTGAGTATTTTTTTTTAAAAATGGGAAATTTAGATCCTAACAAAATATAAGCTCATTTTTCTATTAATATTCAAATTTTATTCCACATATTCTACCTTACAAACAAAACATAAATTTATAATAAATAGTGAGATATCTAAAAAATGATAATATAATATATGGTCTAACCAATCTATCACGATATGATTTTGAAATCACTCGTACGTACATCTCATCATCATAGTGCACCAAGCCAGTTTCCTAAAATTTTATTCTGTGTGTGTGTGAATAAACATATATGAAACACCACCAAAAAGAAAATGATTAGCTCTCAAAATTGATTAATTATCACGAATTTCCCTCCTAAAAATTCAATGACTTGGACCAATTACCAAACAATTACCGACACAAATTCCTTTGATTTTGTTCAGACGCGTCCATTCTTATACTTCCGCTCCATCTTCTAAATCCAAAAAGAAAAAAATAAGAAAGAAATTCTCAACAGAGAAGAGGATATCTGCGACGATATGCATAGTGACGGTCACTAGAACAATAAAATGGGGACCGCATCGTCTTTTATGGCGTCGAAGTTCGCTTACTACCCGCCCAACCCGCCGTCGTACACAGTGTCGACCGATGAGGAGACGAGGAAGCTCCGGCTGGTCAGAGGCTACGACGACCACCGGCCGAGGGACGACGTGGACATGCTGAAATTAGCGACCGGAAGAGGGAACGAGATCGTGGCGATGCTTGTGAAAAACCCGTCGGCGACTCTGACCGTGCTTTACTCCCACGGCAACGCCACTGATATCTGCCGGAGTAACTGTGTCTTCACTGAGCTTAGCTCTCGTCTCAACGTCAATCGCATGGGGTTAGTCAGTGTTCTTTCTACTTACCTTATTTATTTCAATTCACAATTTTTTCATCTTTTGTACTTCTGGTCACTAAAAACAGTTATAATTAGTGACCTGATTATATGTTGTTTCGAATATTATGTACTACGATTTAGCTGATTCGTGGGTTGTTTTTGGTTTGGAATACTTTATCAATTTTAAAATGTTTATATTAAGATTACGAGGAATAGTGAATCTAGGATCGAAACATATAATGAGTTGAATTTGAATAGAAATATGTGTATAAGGTAACTAATATTCGAATTCATTTTTTAAATATAAAATAAAACATCATTTCTGCTAATTTTAGTTAAAAAAAGTTGTCCCTATACATTAAATGTGCTATGAGCAATTTTCCCCCCTAACCAAGTAATAGTAAATTCAAGTATTCAATCAAAATTATAGTAAATATGTATTGAGTATTAAGCTGAAACAATAAAATATTAAGTCGGATTTTGAAAAATCGTAAATATATACCTAAATTTACGCCTCAGGGCCGAAATTTCCTTGACCTGTGGCTCACCCTTGTATCCGCCCCTGGTTACGAGGCAAAATTTTGAATGTTTAGGGTTCGATAAATAGTTAATTTGAAGAATAATTGTGAAATGTTAGTAGAATCCTATGTTAGGTTAGGACTAGTGAAAATTTGAGTATATTTTGCTACCAAATATTTGTGTAACATAGAGTGATCATTATATTGTTGATATAGAATCCTAGACTATTTTGTGTTTAGTAATCATCACTCTATATATATGTTTTTCTTCAGCTATGATTATTGGGGATATGGACAATCTTCTGGAAAGGTAAAGATTCCAACCTAATTTTGTATTTCTAATTTTTTAGACTCGTCGTTATTAATTGTATAGAATTCAACTGTATATAATTATTTTGAATTGTAGTCGAACCATAATTTCTGTAATGTAATTAATTTGATATAGGTGTAGTTAAACTCATCCATCTGATGTAATAATTACACAGCCAAGTGAGCAGGACACATGCAGACTTGGTATGGGAAGGAGGAGGAAGACATAATCTTGTATGGACAGTCACTTGGGAGTGGACCTACTCTTGAACTTGCTACCCATTTGCCCCTTAGGGCTGTTATCCTCCACTCACCTATCCTCTCCGGGCTCCGGGTCATGTATCAAGAAAACCTTTTTCTTCAACACATACAAGGTACATACGTTCATCAGATCTTTAAATTTCGAAAAATTAATATTCATAACCCAAGTTTTATATGTAGCATGTTGTTGTTTTGTTGTGACTATGTTATAGTGTGACACAAAAAACCTTTTTGTTACAGAATATTGACAAGATCTCATTAGTCCGCTGCCGTGTTTTTGTAATACATGTAAGTGATTTTTAGTGTTACATAATCTTTAATCAATTTTTTATTAGGGTTTGATTCAAAACTTTTAATTCGATGGTTAAAACGACGATCAAATTTTGTCTTCCTCCAAAACACAGAAGATGATGTTATAGATATTTCGCATGGGGAAAAGTTGGAGAATATGTGCAAGGAGAAGTACGAGCCATCGTGGGTTGAGAAAAGGAACCATTGTAACTTGGAGAAATTCTCTCAGTACCTAACCCACCTAAGGAAGTTTGTCTCGGCCATCGAGAAGCTCCCTCCCCACATCCGGACGCTCACTAGCGTTGCAGAGGAGAAGGAGACAGAGAGTTGTGATACTACTCCTCATCGTCTGTCGGAACATCCATTGATCGTTCATGTAGGAGGAAGTCAGAGTTTAAAGAACTCTCGTTGTAAGGAGAAGTTTCCTGCCGGGAGGACGAACATGAATCACTAGGTCAAAACGGTAAAGCATAAAGACAAGATTTCACACAAGAGGTTGAGTACGGCTGACATCACAAACATTGCCGAGTTAAAAAATCACCATGAGTTGAACAACCATGTTAATAGGTTGTCGGCGAGAAAGAGCTTCGGGGAGATGGTGAGAATGGTTGGGTTGTACAATGTGGAGTGTTTTAAACAGACGACTAGGCATAAGCCCGGCGAACAATGCTTGTTTGGATTAGATTTGATGTTCTGTGTTTTTTTTCTGGATTTTATGTTCTTTGTCAACTAGAGAGACCAAAGTCTAAGGTTATAATAAGGTTGTGCTCAATGATGGAAAGCCATTTCGTTGAAGAATTGACGAGTCTCGGAATATTTTTCCAACAGAAATTTATAAATTATAACTAGTTATAATATCTTGATATTATTATAGGTGTCCTAGACCTACCTCCAAGCCCAACTCAAAGAGAATTGTTCTTGAGAAAGCCCAACAGAGGCAAAGGCCCAAGGCCAAAACCCAATCCAAAGAACAAACAGAAAGGAAGAGGGAAATAAAACCAAGAAAAGAGAAATAATTTTCAGCCTAACAGCTTCAGATAGTTTATGGAAGTTGTTCTAGAACTCTCTTCGATTCGAACTTGATAAACCCTTCAAACTTGGGGTTTCTGATTCTATCTTGTTAGCAAAGGAGCCGGCTTTCCTAATCATATATCTTCTTCTTCCTCGTCACTAGCTTTCTTTCTCAGTATCCAGCTCCTCCTATGGCTCCTGTTCTAAGTAGAAGTCTATCCCACTCCCCTCTTCTGTCGCTCCCTTCTTCAACGCCACTTTCGTCGAACAAGTCTCCAGTCAATTCGAGAACCTTGTCTCTACCACGAACCAGGAAGGGGGTATCTTGCTCCGCCCTGAAATGGAAGTTGGGAAATGGAAACAGCCGTTTTGCTGTTAGGTGCGATGCTGCTGTGGCCGATAAAGATGCTGCCGAGGGGGCTCCCGAGGAGAAGTTTGAGTATCAAGCTGAGGTGGACTTTTTGATTTGTTTGTTTTAGTTTTTTTTCTTTATTCGTTTTGATAGAATTGTGAAATTGGGTGGAGAATATTATGAAGATTGTAAGTTTGTACTGTTTGCAGGTTAGTCGGCTTATGGATTTGATAGTTCACAGTCTCTACAGCCACAAGGAAGTGTTCCTAAGAGAGCTAGTCAGGTGAGCTCTTTTGTGATTTAGTTGGGGGTACGTATTTCATTGGAAATGTTGCTAAAGTGGATATCTTTATTATTATTGTGTTGTAGCAATGCAAGTGATGCTTTGGATAAGCTCAGATTCATGAGCGTGACTGATTCTTCCTTGCTTGGAGATGCTGGCGAGCTGCAGATTCGCATCAAAGCTGACCCTGAGAATGGAACCATCACCATATCGTATATTTGATCACTTCTTACTTCATTTACTTAGTTTCAATCCCATTTTTAAGAAATGTTATGCAAACCAATTTTAAACCTTTTGAGTTATTGGATCGGTGCAATGGTTCTTCACCTAATATCAGAACTTTGAACAGAAGGTTTTGGCATCGAATCATGTTAGCTCCAATATAACCAATTTACTTGTGCGCAAACTTCAATCCATTTTATGTGCTTTCGTTTGAGGGTGCATATTAAGGAATGTTATTTATGAATCTCTCAACGTATGCAATGGTTCTTCACTTGCATGACGGAGAACTTGAACTTATCGTTATTTGCTTTTTGTAGAGATACCGGCATTGGGATGACGAAAGAAGAGCTCATTGACTGTCTTGGGACTATTGCTCAAAGTGGGACTTCTAAATTCTTGAAGGCTCTTAAGGTATTATATCTGCCTCCAGATTGGTAAATATATGTGCTTAGCAATGTGTTTTTAAGCTTAAATTCAGGTTGTTTTGTTGCTGAATTGACGTTCGAGCGTGTAGGAAAACAAGGATGTTGGGGCTGATAATGGCTTGATTGGTCAATTTGGTGTCGGATTCTACTCTGCGTTTCTTGTAGCTCAGAAGGTACGTTATGAATTACGTTCTCTTATTTGGTTTAGTAGTACTTCTCTTATGAAGTATTTGATTAAACTCAACTATACTTGATGTGCACAAACCAGATTGTGGTGACTACCAAAAGCCCCAAAACTGATAAGCAATACGTTTGGGAGGCAGAAGCTGACACCAGTGCGTATGTGATTAGAGAAGAAACCGACCCCGAGAAGTTTCTTCGTCGTGGAACGCAAATTACACTGTATTTAAAGGTATGTGAGCTTGTTTACGAGTGTGTTCAACTGTAGTCAGGTTCTATGGCTGCATGTTCTGTTCTCAGATTGTGGAAAAGAATCACAATAACTCTCCATCTTCTTCCAGGATGATGACAAATACGAGTTCTCGGATCCAGTCAGGATTCAGGGGTTGGTGAAAAATTACTCTCAGTTTGTTTCCTTCCCCATTTATACTTGGCAAGAAAAATCAAGGACTTTTGAGGTAAATTCTCGATACCTGATTAAATTTATTAGAGGAATCAGTTGTGTTTTGCCATTGGCCAAGCTTTTAACCACTCTTTTATTGATTTGTTTGGCAGGTAGAAGAAGAAGAAAAGCCAAAAGAAGGAGAGCCTGAGGTATACAAACTATTACAAAGAATGATTTGATTTGGTATCTATTTTTATTATGGTATCCTTTCTTTTCACTTAAAGTTCATCCCGTCGGACTCATTTTAGGGTGAGAAGAAGATGAAGAAGACTACCAAAACTGAAAAGTACTGGGATTGGGAACTAGCAAATGAGACAAAACCAATATGGGTAGGTCTTGCTGTCATGTTATTTGAAGGTTGAGTGCTTGTGGGATACGGCACTTGACACCCTAAAAGTGTGCCACTCATGTGCTTTTATTGTGGCGTTGCAGATGCGAAATGTGAAGGAGGTTGAAAAGGGAGAATACCAGGAGTTCTACAAGAAGACATTTAATGAGTTTTTGGACCCACTAGCCCACACACACTTCACGACTGAGGTATGATCATTATAGTACCGTATTGATGCAACACATCTTTTGGATGGTATTTAATTGTTGTATTGGTTCATTGCAGGGAGAGGTAGAATTTAGGAGTATTCTATATATCCCTGGTATGGGGCCTATGAACAACGAGGATGCAGTTAATCCAAAAACTAAGAACATACGACTATACGTGAAGAGGGTGTTCATTTCAGATGATTTTGATGGAGAGCTGGTAAGTCTTCAGATGATCTCCATGTTCGCTGCATTTGTCATGAGCAGAGCATTCTGAAAGCCTGGCTCAAAAGTTTGATGGTTTTGTAGTGATTATGCTTGCTCAGAGACTGGTTCTTTATCAGTTTCTAATAATTTCTTTATTTCTATGTTTTTTGCAGTTCCCTCGATACTTGGGTTTCGTAAAAGGAGTGGTGGACTCTGACGATCTTCCCCTTAACGTCTCTCGAGAAATTCTTCAAGAGAGCAGAATAGTAAGAATCATGAGAAAGCGACTTGTTAGGAAGACTTTTGACATGATTCAGGATCTGTCGGAGAACAAAGAGGTCAGTAACTATCAAATCTATTGCACTCGTGTGTTCTTGTTTTCTTCTTGTCTTCCGCCGTGATTAAGAAATTTTCTACTTCAGGATTACAAGAAGTTCTGGGAGAACTTTGGAAGGTTTGTAAAACTAGGATGCATTGAAGACTCCGGAAATCACAAGCGCATATCTCCTCTACTGAGATTCTACACATCCAAGAGTGACGAGGAGCTCTCAAGTTTGGATGATTACGTCGAAAATATGGGAGAGAACCAGAAGGCTATCTATTACTTGGCATCAGATAGTTTGAAGAGTGCCAAGTCTGCTCCTTTCTTGGAGAAGCTGGTCCAGAAGGACATTGAGGTGCGTGTGTCATACATTATTCTCTTCTGGTCACTGACGATATTGTTTGACAATAATGAAGTTTTGGGGGGTTGCAACATCCATCGTCTTTTTTAGTTAGTTAGGGTCCGGGGAAACTAGATCTCTCAAGGAAGTTGAATCTTTTATCTGTGTAGGTACTGTATTTGGTTGAGCCTATCGATGAGGTTGCAATCCAGAACCTGCAGACCTACAAGGAGAAGAAATTCGTTGACATCAGCAAGGAAGACCTTGAACTTGGTTAGTGTTGCTGTAGGAGTGTTTATCATTTGATCAATACTCCTGGAATCTGTGTGGCTGTCAAACTTCATGGATTTCGGTTTTAAACACCAGGTGACGATGACGAGGTCAAGGATAGGGAAGTAACACAAGAATACTTTGGTCTTTGCGATTGGATGAAGCAACAGCTTGGTGACAAAGTGGCCAAAGTCCAAGTATCCAAACGATTAAGCTCATCTCCCTGTGTTCTTGTCTCTGGAAAATTCGGCTGGTCTGCAAACATGGAAAGGTTAGCTCTTTTCATCCTGCTCTTGCCTGGAAATGCATTTTCATGCACACTCTAGCTTAGGGTATATGCTTGCATGCACACTATGGATTTCGATCTCTCTTCTTTCTCCAAGAACTTGTAGAAATGAACTTACTTGCACACCATAGCTTATGATATATGCTTATTGGTTTGATACCTCTTCTTGTTCTGAAAACGTTTATGTTTGAAGGTTGATGAAAGCACAAGCTCTTGGAGACACTTCGAGCTTGGAGTTCATGAGGGGAAGGAGAATACTGGAAGTCAATCCAGATCACCCGATCGTCAAGGACTTGAACGTAAATTCCTGCGGGCTATTGCTCTTCTTATGAAACCTAATACTTTTTTATAGCAAGCTGTTAGTTTAGCAAGCTGTTAGTTTTCCTCACTTTCATCTATGCTGTAAATCTGCAGGCTGCAAGCAAGAATGCACCAGACAGCAATGATGCCAAGAGAGCTGTGGAGCTCCTTTACGAGACGGCATTGATATCTAGTGGCTTCACTGTAAGGACGAACACGAAACTCTTTACAATTCTCATCCAGGGCTTAGGTTTGTTTGTCTTGCTAACATTCTTCGACACAATCTTGTATACTGCAGCCTGATAGCCCGGCAGACTTGGGAAGCAAGATCTACGAGATGATGGCCATGGCACTTGGAGGGAGATGGGGTAGATCAGAAGATGAAGCTGCAGCAACAACCGGAGATGATGATGCCGACGATGAATCTGATTCAAGCACTGGGGAAGGCTCGGAAGTAGTTGAACCATCAGAAGTGAGGACCGAGAGCGACCCATGGCAAGATTAGGTCATGTGGAAGATACATTAGGGGATACCGGATGCCACAAGCAAGAATCTTGATGGCCTCCATGGAAGGAAAACAAATTTAGCAAGTTATGCAGTTTTGGGACAGAAAGAAGGGCGTTGTGATTTGTTTGCTAATTGTTGGCTGAGATGTTCAAGCCTGCGTTGATGTATCAACTGGAATAATTCCCTATCATTTTTCTGCCGTAATGTGATAGTTTAAAGATAGTTGAATATCGAAGATGATGGCACCCACAAAACAGCGATTGACCCAATGCCTCGAGAGTCTAATTCGACCTCGGTGATACTGATCGAGTTTCGTTTGCTACTTATGGGTTTGCTCTATTCGTCAGAATTATGCAGCGAATCGAGTAGTGTTTGGGAGCACCTCAATGCCTTAATCAACAAATTGTAGGATAACAGTTGATTGGTAATACAATCAGTTTACAGTTTCGTGATCCCATTCTCGATCATAATGTCTGAAACTGAATTGCAATTCTCGAATCGAATTTGGGATTAGGAATGAGATCCCGAATTCGGGATTCGGAATTTTGACAATTGGGGAATGTGGTCTCAATTTTGGGCCTGAAATAATTGGGCTAGCCCCGATACTTAATGACAAAAAACCCTGCACTAGTCTTCAGTTCATTACGGTCCACCCGGCTTACCGACCCGAACCGACCCACTTGTTTATCCAACCGAAGCCAGATCTCTACTCCTTCTTCAATCTTCCCTACCCTAGGTTTTAAGGGAGGGTTTAAAGACGGCTCCTTTGCAACTGCCTCTGTTTTCGTTTTTCCTTCTCCATTGCAAAATATTCAAAGCCCTTCCATTTCGCATTGTTGATTCTTCATACATTGCTTACTTGTCTTCTGCTTCTTCCTCATCAAACCGCCATTCCTGATTACTCCCTCACTGCAGCCAGCCTCAGCTGAATCTTCTTCCGCTGTCATGTGGAGGACCGTCGCCAGACGAGTTTCCGCTTCGAAGCGGCTCAAATTCCCTCCAAATACCACCACCAAGTCTACCGATTCCAACTTTCTCGACCGAATCAGACCGCCAGAGCTCTCTTCATCCGCCGGATTGCGTCGAGTTTGCTCCTCCTCCTCCGCCGTCGTTCAGAATTGGAAGCTGAGTACCTTCGCAATCACTAAATCTGTGCATCGATTTGCGACTTCGGCTGCAGCGGCGCAGGTGGTTTCCACGACGGACGAGTCTGACCTCTCCGGGTCGGACGAGCTGCAGGATTTGGTGGAGCGATTCAACGGTAAGCACTTGCAGAAGGATCAGAACCAGGAGGAGGAGGAAAAGAAGAGAACGGAGTTCACAAATAAAAAACGGGGGTCGAAGCCGAAGCAGATGGTGGCCGGGATGGGCATAGGGAAGTACTCGACGCTGAAGAAGAGGCAAGTGAAGATGGAGACCGAGGCGTGGGAGGAGGCGGCGAGGGAGTATCAGGAGCTGTTGACGGACATGTGCGAGCAGAAACTAGCTCCCAATTTGCCATACGTGAAGACTTTGTTCCTTGGGTGGTTTGAGCCCTTGAGGAATGCGATTCTGGCGGATCAGGAAGCTTGCAGGCAGAAGAACAGTAAGGTTTCTTATGGACCGTATTTCAATGAGCTGCCAGCTGATATGATGGCTGTTATCACCATGCATAAGTTGATGGCGTTGTTGATGACTACTAATGGAGCTAATGGGAGTGTTAGGGTCGTTCAGGCTTCCTCTGCTATTGGTGAAGCGATTGAGCATGAGGTGAGTAGCCTTTGGCTGACCTGGAAGCTTCGTTGATTTGAATGTTTAGATAGTGTAATTAGTTGGTAGAACTCTTTTTGCTTCTATTGGATGAAAAGCTGGTTGCTTGCTTGAATAGCATTAAGCTTTCATGGAATTGAACACTTAGGTGTTATGAAATGAGTTTCTGATACGAAAACTTACGATCAGTAAGTCGCCTCTGTAGATCACTTCCTCACAAGAATCTCATAAGAAATGAAGAACAGCTAAAGGAGAATCTCCAAAGAAATTATATTTTCATTAGTATTTTCGACAAAACCAAATGGGTTACAAATCACTCGTTAAATATCTACCAGCAATTACTGACACTAACGAGAGTTATTACTAAGGACCTGACTCTCACTAATCACACCTTTTTGCCCACTAACTACCATAATACAACAAACACCTACTAACAAGTGATTTCTGATAGCAAAATAATAATGATAATAATAACTACTAAAATTCTACGTGGGTTAGGCTGGCAGAATTTTATCAGTTACCTTGGCGGGTTAGTTTTTTATTAGTGGGCAAGTGGGAAGAAGTTTGCTTGCTTCTATTGGATGAAAAGGTTGTTGCTTGAATTCCGTTTATGTTGAATGCACAGGCGATGATTAACAAGTTCTTGGAGAAGACAAAGAAGAAGAAGAGCAGAAAGCCAGGCCAACCGGAAGATGAGCCAGGTGTTGCTGCTATGATGGAGGCGGAAACGGAGGAGAAACCGGTTGAAGACAGCGACAGACTGAGGAAAAAAGTAACTACAATGATTAAAAAGCAGAAGCTTCATCAAGTGAGGAAAGTTGTGAAGGATCATGATGATTGGTCGCCATGGGGTCAGGATGCACATGTTAAGGTTTGTGATTGGCTAGAGTTATGAATGCAATTCTACTGTTTTGATTGTGGATGCATTTCTGATGTTCAATGTGTCTCAGGTTGGCTGTCGATTGATACAATTGCTGATCGAAACAGCCTATATCCAACCCCCCGTTGATCAGTTAGGAGATGATCCACCTGATATTCGACCGGCATTTGTGCACACCCTTAGGACTGTCACCCTTGACGCTCAGTAAGTTGTTGCAGCTATTTCCTCTCCACTTCTTTATCTTTGTACAGATGGTGTTAATTTGAATTTTGTCTCATGATAGGAACACCTGTAGGAGATATGGAGTAATTGAGTGTGACCCTCTAGTTCGTAAAGGCCTTGAGAAATCGGTTAGTAAATGAATTGAGAACTCGCATGTTCCTTTGCATAACATGTTTACCTTATTTCTATAATTGGATAAGTTTTTGTAAATTTGGGACATACAGGGTTCACTAGTTTGTGTTTTTTCGAGCAGGCGAGGCATATGGTCATCCCTTACATGCCAATGTTGATTCCTCCACTGGACTGGATAGGGTAATCCTTTGAAACCCATATCTATATTGTTGATGTTGCTCTTTTGTGGTTAGCTTTAATGAGATCTCTCGCAACTTTTTCAGACTTGTGAGTCCTGTACTCATGCTCAAAATCCATGACCATTTGAAAAGTTGATTGACGAACTGTGATTATTGAATTTCCCTAAAGTTGATTCTAAGCCACTGGTATTTCTTGCATTTTGACAGATACGACAAAGGTGCACATTTCTTTTTGCCTTCTTATGTTATGAGAATCCATGGGTCGAAACAACAACGGCAAGTGCTTAAGTGGACTTCAAAGGAACAATTGCGCCCTGTCTTTGAGGTTTGAGACTGCAATGCATATGGTCCAGTTCAATAATGATTGCATATAGTAGTCCTTTTCTTCTGTCATTTTGTATTCAAATGATGATTGGGGTTGGAATGTGATTCATTTATCGTTGTGAACCAGGCCCTTAATACATTAGGAAACACCAAGTGGAGAGTGAACAAAAGGGTACTAGCCGTAGTTGATAGAATATGGGCAAGTGGAGGCCGTGTTGCTGGCTTGGTCGACCGTGAAGATGTGAGTTCATAGAATATTGATTCTGCTTTAATGTTGCTCGAGAACTTTATCCTCAGTGTACAGGATTTAGTTTCTTCAGGGAAACGAGAAGAAACTAATGTCTATGGATACTATTGTGATTGTTGAGCTGTCCTGTTGTTTGTGATTCATACAAGCTCTTAGTTGTACCTTTCAATTTTCAACAGATACCTCTACCCGAGAAGATAGAAACAGAAGATGAGGCAGAAATGCGGAAGTGGAAGTGGAAAATGAAAAGTATAAAAAAGGAGAACAGCGAGAGTCATTCACAACGATGTGATATAGAACTTAAACTTGCTGTAAGATGCTTTGTTTACTACTCTGGCATATAATGTTACATTACTCGCCTTCGTAGATGTCATCTAATAGTTGTTATGTTTTTGTCGCTGAAACTTTGATCAGGTGGCTCGTAAAATGAAGGACGAGGAAGGCTTCTACTACCCTCACAACCTTGATTTCAGAGGACGTGCTTATCCCATGCACCCACATCTGAATCATCTTGGTTCTGATCTGTGCCGGGGTATCTTGGAGTTCGCTGAGGGGAAGCCTCTTGGGAAGTCTGGCTTACGGTGGCTGAAGATACATTTGGCAAATGTGTATGCTGGCGGCGTGGACAAGTTTTCATATGATGGGAGGATAGCATTTACTGAAAACCATCTAGAGGATATTTTTGACTCTGCTGAGCAACCGCTTGAAGGAAAGCGATGGTGGTTGGGAGCAGAGGATCCGTTCCAATGCTTAGCCACATGCATCAATCTCACAGAAGCATTGAGAAGTTCCTCCCCAGAGACCACCTTATCGCACATGCCTGTCCACCAGGTATTACTTCACTAATTTTTCACAGCATATAGTCAGTGAAAGGCTGTGGAGTCTACTGTTCCAATGGTTCTTCTACTTCGCTCTAATTTCTCATGTTTTTGTTCTTACTCAAGGATGGCTCGTGTAATGGCTTACAACATTATGCTGCCCTTGGAAGGGACAAGGTAACCACCATTGCTTCTAGTGAAACCTAATCTGATATACCCTATTTTCTTCCTCCGCTAATGCAATCCTTCCCAATTTTTCATTCATCAGTTAGGAGCAGCTGCAGTCAATCTAGTTGCTGGTGAAAAACCTGCTGACGTTTACTCAGGAATTGCTACTCGGTAGGTTATACTCTTTGTTTTGTTGACTTTTATTTGGAAAAACTTTGTGGTTAGCTTGAAATCCACATTTTTAGATGTTCAATTTCCAATTTGATAATTGTGTCGTCACACAATCAGCTTGGCAAGGGTTATGTTTTGTATCTCTTGCTATATTGTGTTCTTGGAACAAATGCTGATTGTCCGCTGAATTCTGTCAGACTATCTAATGTTGTTGATTTGCCAATGTAGGGTTCTTGAAATCATGCGAGCCGATGCGGAGAAAAACCCGACAACGTATCCATATGCCAAGCTTCTGATTGATCAGGTTTGTTTCTGTCTCTATATTTGCTTTGACAATATTTCAAGCTTAATTGGCTTTGCAAAGCTAGTGGCTCGTAGATTCACTGTCTTCCATAACTGAGTCCTTGCAATTCAAATGTCAGGTTGACCGGAAATTAGTTAAACAGACGGTGATGACATCAGTATATGGCGTCACTTACATTGGTGCTCGTGACCAAATAAAGAAGAGGTTAAAAGAGCGTGGTGGAATAGAGGACAATGGAGTTCTGTATCTGGCGGCTTGTTATGCAGCAAAAGTAAGGGCGATAAACCGAAATCTAGTCTGATCTTTTTGTACAACTTCATGGGAAGGGTTGTATTTAGTGCTTCACTTTATTGTGCAGACTACCCTGATTGCTCTGGAGGAGATGTTTGAAGGGGCAAGAAGTATCATGGCATGGCTTGGTGAATGTGCCAAGGTGTGTTTTTGTTGCAGTTTCATTTGCTTGAATATTCGTAATCTACCATGAATTATGCAGCGATGTTATTGTGTGACTATACTTATTTACTTAATGAAACATGGTCAGATAATTGCCTCGGAGAATCAGCCTGTACAATGGGTCACCCCTCTTGGACTCCCTGTGATACAGCCTTATCGACAACTCGGTAGGCATCTGGTAAGCATCAATGAACTTCAATGGAACGGTAATTTGGGTTTGATCGAATTCGACGCCAACAAGTTTATGTCTACTAACTTTTATTGTCTTCAATTACTTGTAGATCAAGACATCCCTTCAGATGCTGGCCCTGCAAAGAGAAACTGACAAGGTACGTTATATGAACATACACTCCACTTAGTAGCTATCTGCTTTACTTTTCTCCGTCTCACTCTATTCTCTAATACCTTGTTCTCTTGGTTATCGTAGATAATGACGAAGCGGCAAAGAACTGCGTTCCCTCCGAATTTTGTTCACTCCCTTGATGGTTCTCATATGATGATGACTGCCGTTGCCTGCAGAAATTCTGGTTTGAGCTTTGCAGGTCCACTCCCCGCAACCATCTTAGCCTCCTCGGTTGTTCAGGAACCGTTTATGCTTTTGACTTAATTGCTATTTTACTATTTGACTACAGGTGTCCACGATTCTTATTGGACTCATGCGTCCGATGTTGATGAAATGAACAGAATACTCAGAGAAAAGTTCGTCGAACTTTACGAGGCCCCTATTCTCGAGAATGTAAAGTTGTCATTACCTCCATACTGCATTACTATTCTCTCCTTGATAAATTAAATTCAGTTCCTTGTGAGAATATGATTTCACTCGTACAGTATGTTAGAGTTCCGATAGATGATTATTTAACGTTAGGAAGTCTCGCATCTAACCTCGTGGTTGTTTTGTGATTTGCAGTTGTTGTTGAGCTTTCAGAAGTCATTCCCTAAATTGAAGTTTCCTCCACTTCCGGATAGAGGAGACTTTGATCTGAAAGATGTCTTGAGATCTCCCTATTTCTTCAATTAAGACTCCACGGCACTAAATTATTCTCCAACTCCATCTGTTAAAAGGGAATGCGTTTCTCGTCACTCCTCCCCTGGCACAAGTCCTGTCAAGGGCAAGAATCAAGAAAACCTAAGTGCTGTCGACAAGAGAAGACCCTCCCCTCCCAGGTGAATTGGTGGTTGAAACCGTACATATGGAAACACCACTGGAATGTGTATAGTTTTCTCTAGTGGGGTGTTGCCAATAAAGAAGGCGCCAAAAGTAGTGAAATGGTTCGGGTAATAATATCATGCTAATCGCAACTTTGTAATCTGGTTCATCTCGAAATGAAGCAGCAGTAACGTGGTAAGTTCTGAAGGGTTGCTGGAGATGGTGGGGAAGCTAGAGCAAGAAATCAGAGCTGGGATCTGAGTCTGTCTGTACTTTAACAAATGTAGTGAAACTCCACATTCTTATTTCCCGTGTAATGTTATTGCTATTTGCAGAGGCTTTATACTGAAGCAATTTTTGACTGATACCACAGAGAAAAATAATACAGTTATATTACTCCATTTGTTGAGAATCAGTTTACACTTTACAGGGACTGCTACTTTTAACTCCGAAGAACTGCAGGGGGGCAATTGAGTAGCTCGAAAAAGCTTGGGTTGAGACGGTACGGATTGGTAGAACCCAAACTCTTTGCGCCTGGTCATTGCAGCTGGGATGGTTTCTTGCTCAGCAAGGTATATGCATCACTGTATATGGCCACCAAGCAAGGAAGCACAGCAAAGAAAATCATATCACTGACAATATCTTCTCCTTTTTTGCTGCTATTCCATGCCGATCCCTGCGAAATCCCACAAATTCCAGATCAGAGATCAAGTCGAATGTGAAAATCGATATCTACTTGAATTGAACACCTACCTGAGAGCAATTGCAGCAGGAAAGATGAAGCTTGCACCACTTCTCTTATCTCGGAAGGGTCTTCCAGTTCGTTCTCGATTGTATGAACTGCATGAAAAAACCGTTAGTCCCACCAGTTCGATCCACGATATATAGATACACGATCTTATAACTTTACCGTTGAAGTGGCATATGAAAGCTGTGACAAGTACAAGAACTGTGGTGAAGAGGTTCCAGAATGAGGCGATGCCAGTAACATCAGGAAGCAACCTAGGCATGGAGATGGCTCCATTGAGCAGTTTGACCGCTACGATACCTGCTGTTATGAACAAGAAGATTGCTGCAAGTGCAACTGCTACGGCTGACGAGAACTTCAACGAATCTGCCAACAGTATAATTGAAACACGACGAATCATCCGTTACCTCGAGTTATTGAAATACAGCGGTTCTGCTTTTCATGGAATGAAAGAATGGACGAAGGAAACATCACCTATGTGCTTGTATACTGAGCCCATGAACGAAAGCCTGACAGCTCTGTTGCTGCAACTGGCTGATTCTTCATCGTGAGGAGGAAGCAACAACGGTGATGTGGGTTCTCCACCCCTGCTGCTATTGTTCTTCTCCTTCATGTTCTTATCAACAGAGATGACAATAATGGAACTAGAAGAAGAAGAACACAAGGCCATTTTGGGTTCTCCATATATTAATGTTTTATTATAAATACAATTGATATTAACTATATTGATGTGTTGTGAATTATTTATTTTAAGCTAAAATTGCTTTAATTTATTGATATGTAGTATTTAGGAATTAGGATGGCATATATTTATTTTTCAATTTCTGAACAATTTTTTGAAACATATAACTTGATCTATCTTAAGATTAATGGCAACAAAATAAACTCATTTAAGAAAATATGTTTACTAAGTGTTATATTATTCAATTTTATATAGAGTTGGTCTTGTAAATTGTTCAAGTCTTTGTTAAATTAGCATTCCATTATTTCCATGACTCCATTTTATTATTTTTTATTAAATTAAAATCAAATATAAATTAACTAATTCTACACAACCGACTCCATATGTGATTTCTTGACAAAAACCAAAACTCCATTTGTACTCGATTTGATAAGAATTCAATAACATTTTATTGAACATAATCTAATTTATATGCTACTAAATTTAACTAATTTGTTTAAGTTGATTGACCCAGATATTATACTAATTTAAGATGAAAACTCCAGTGTATTAATGTACACGGTACATTTAATATTAAAAACATTTATTCCAAGAATTTAAAACTGAAAGAATAAATCATAAACACATCACATGCAATCCTAAACCCTAAAAGATATTGTTAAACCCCTAAACGTTAAATTCTAATCCTCAAATATTTAATCATAAAATCAGATCCTTAATAGTACTTCAAACTCTCACTTTTGACCATAAAATCATATGCTTGATATTTAAGCTTCCTCTTAATGAGTAATTTTACAAATATATTAAGTATTATATTTATTTTAAAAGGTCCCTGACATGGTATTTTTTTAGAAAAAAAACTTATAATTGTCCTAAGACATTTAATCATACTATATCTACTCGTTATATCATATGTAAATTGTTATTTCTTTCTATTTCATATGTACTATCCAAGTTATATCATTATTATATAATTGTTATGTCATTGTTATATTCAGTTAGTTTACGTGAGAAAAGTAGTGAGAAAAGTAGAGAGAGGAGAGAAAAAAGAAAATTTTAAAAAAGAAAGATTTTTTTTAATTTTCATTATACCCTGATAAAATCCAACTGTTAGATTAAAAGTGACGAAAATTGATTCTTAGCTGTTGGATCGATTGTCTGATGCATTCTAGAGAATTGGCTCTCGGAGCCATATCAATTTCGATATGAAAATACGAACATCCACATTAAATATCGAGGAACTATTATATATAATGGGGTAGCTAAGATTGTTGAGGGAGTAGTCCGAGATGAAACTACTGTCCGATGATTGTCTAAAACAGGGACCAATTTGATGTTGAAATTGCCGTTGAAGAGAGCCCTATAAATTGCTTGCTTCATTACACATCCGATTATTCATTGTTCTTTTATTCTAGCAATCCCAAGTTATTTCCAACCTTTAACAATGCTAATATGTTCATTGATAAAAAAAATGTTAATTATGTTGTCATCTTTGGGTGATTGGGTCGACCCCCCCAACAAGTCCAGCCCAAATACAAGGAATGCTAGTCCTCCACTAACCAAAGACGTATCGGATCCATTAAGCCCATAGTCCATTTTCCGCGTCGCCACCTCACCGGTGATGTTTTCATCGGCGACATCACTGCGTTCGGACAGCAACGGTGCGTTTTCGTCTAGAGGAAGAAGAAAGGTATGATATGCAGCTCAAAAGCTTAAGGTGTTTATTCATTTCGTTGTGGTTTAAATACCCAACAGGAGAAAGTCATTATAGTAACAAAGGTAAAGCAATAAAAGTAAAACAGCTATCATCAACTGATTCGCAGCGGAAATATGAAAGTGGAAAACAATACAACGCTCCGTTTTTATCCACTCCATCTTCTTTCCGTTTCCTTGACTTTCTGTCAATGTCTGATTCTGTTTAATTTCACTTCAAGATTTAACTAGTGTGTTCTTCCTGTCAACACATTTTGATGCCTCCCTTGAAGTTCGATTGAATTTCTTCTCTAGTTTCTCAGCAGGAGTCAAGTTTGGCTTCTTGACCTTCTTCGGCTGTTCACCCACCACCCCGTCCTCATTGTCCTCCTTATTACTCTCTTCTGTGTCCGCAGCAGCTGCGAGCTTAGCTTTTCTAGCCTTAGCTCTGCCTTTCTTCTTTCGGTTCTTCGCTGCTTTCTTCTCCGCATCGGTAAGGTTCGTCGGCGGCAGCAGCTTGGTGTTAGTGGCCTTCTTCGGCTTCTTCAGCTGTTCGCCCACCACCCCGTCCTCATTGTCCTCGTTAGTACTCTCTTCCGTCTCCGCAGCAGCTGCGAGCTTAGCTTATCTAGCTTTAGCTCTCTCTTTCTTCTTTCAGTTCTTTGTTGCTTTCTTCTCCGCATCGGTAAGCATTGTCGACGGCGGCGGGGTGGTGGTGTCCTTCTCCGCAGCAGGGGCTAGCTTCTTCTACGCGTCGATGAGGTTCGTTGGCGTGTCCATCTCGATCCGTGGAAGATGGAGAAATAGAGACTTTCAAAGTTTGATAGACTAGAATTCAAACGAACAGCCGACGACGAAATATATACGTTTCTCAATCCTTGCATGTTCAGCGAATTTTACGCTGAACGACCAGAGATTGCCACGTCACACTGTCCGCGGAGCCTCGCCGATTTTTGCGCGGACGTTTCTTTTTGTGTTTTTTTGGATAAGATTGGAGTATGGGCCGATCCATCCAATTCGGGTGGACTTCTCGGGCGGGTCAACCCAACATTACGTCCATAATCCTTTTTTCGCGTCACCACCTCAGTGGTGATGGTTTCATCAGGGACATCACTGCGTTCGGACGGCAACGGTGCGTTTTCGTTTAATGAGAACAAGTCAGCCACACTCTTACCTAACTGACTTGACTTCTGCGGATTAACCAGACCACTAATCCCACTTCGATCGATTTCCTCTAAAAATACCGAAGTTAGGTAGAAAGGATTCTCGAACGTTAGATTACCAGATTTTAACGCCATTCAAATTGTAAGATCCTAAAGCGAAAAACGGCGTCTGCTGATGATGATTTAGATCGTTATCATCCTTCTCTTCGTGCTGCTCTTTGTGTGAGGAAGTACGACGAATCGTAAAAAATCAGATCACCAGATTAGGCTCTAATACCATATTGATTTAGTTTAGAGAATTCTAGAGGAAGAAAAAAGGTATGATATGCAGCTCAAAAGCTTAAGGTGTTTATTCATTCCGTTGTGGTTTAAATACCCAACAGGAGAAAGTCATTACAGTAACAAAGGTAAAGCACTAAAAGTAAAACAGCTGTCATCAACTGATTCGCAACGGAAATATGAAAGTGGACAACAATACAACGCTCCGTTTTTATCCACTCCGTCTTCTTTCCGTTTCCGTGACTTTTTGTCAACGTCTGATTCTGTTTAATTTCACTTCAAGATTTAACTAGCGTATTCTTCCTGTCAACACATTTTGATGCTTCGATTGAATTTCTTCTCTAGTTTCTCGGCAGAGTCAAGTTTTGCTTCTTGGTCTTTCTTCGGCTTCTTCGACCGTTCGCCCACCACCCCGTCCTCATTGTCCTCCTTATTACTCTCTTCTTTGTCCACGGCGCCGCGAGCTTAGCTTTCCTAGCTTTCGCTCTGCCTTTCTTCTTTCGGTTCCTCGCTGCTTACTTCTCCGCATCGGTAAGGTTCGTCGGCGGTAGCAGCTTGGTGGTAGTGGCCTTCTTCGGCTTCTTCGGTTGTTCGCCCACCACCCCGTCCTCATTGTCCTCGTTAGTATTCTCTTCCGTCTCCGCAAGCGGCTCGCGAGCTTAGCTTTCCTAGC
The DNA here is from genome assembly GCA_030674075.2 of Linum usitatissimum. NCBI lineage: Eukaryota > Viridiplantae > Streptophyta > Magnoliopsida > Malpighiales > Linaceae > Linum > Linum usitatissimum. The sequence goes on along the minus strand of JAUJYP020000264.1, from coordinate 3,263,420 downwards.
CTTAGCTCTCTCTTTCTTCTTTCGCTTCTTTGTTGCTTTCTTTTCCGCATCGGTAAGCATTGTCGGCGGCGGCGGGGTGGTGGTGTCCTTCTCCGCAGCGGGGGCTAGCTTCTTCTACGCATCGATGAGGTTCGTTGGCGTGTCCATCTCGATCCGTGGAAGATGGAGAAATAGAGACTTTCAAAGTTTGATAGACCGAATTCAAACGAACGGCCTCGACGACGAAATATATACGTTTCTCAATCCTTGCATGTTCAGCGAATTTTACGCTGAACGACCAGAGATTGCCACGTCACACTGTCCGCGGAGCCTCGCCGATTTTTGCGCGGACGTTTCTTTTTGTGTTTTTTTGGATAAGATTAGAGTATGGGCCGATCCATCCAATTCGGGTGGACTTCTCGGGCGGGTCAACCCAACATTACGTCCATAATCCTTTTTTCGCGTCACCACCTCATCGGTGATAGTTTCATCAGGGACATCACTGCGTTCGGACGACAACGGTGCCTTTTCGTTTAATGAGAACAAGTCAGCCACACTCTTACCTAACTGACTTGACTTCTTCGGATTAACCAGACCACTAATCCCACTTCGATCGATTTCCTCTAAAAATACCGGAGTTAGGTAGAAAGGATTCTCGAACGTTAGATTACCAGATTTTAACGCCATTCAAATTGTAAGATCCTAAAGCGAAAAACGGCGTCTGCTGATGATGATTCAGATCGTTATCATCCTTCTCTTCGTGCTGCTCTTTGTGTGAGGAAGTACGACGAATCGTAAAAAATCAGATCACCAGATTAGGCTCTAATACCATATTGATTTAGTTTAGAGAATTCTAGAGGAAGAAAAAAGGTATGATATGCAGCTCAAAAGCTTAAGGTGTTTATTCATTCTGTTGTGGTTTAAATACCCAACAGGAGAAAGTCATTACAGTAACAAAGGTAAAGCACTAAAAGTAAAACAGCTGTCATCAACTGATTCGCAACGGAAATATGAAAGTGGACAACAATACAACGCTCCGTTTTTATCCACTCCGTCTGCTTTCCGTTTCCTTGACTTTTTGTCAACGTCTGATTCTGTTTAATTTCACTTCAAGATTTAACTAGCGTATTCTTCCTGTCAACACATTTTGATGCTTCGATTGAATTTCTTCTCTAGTTTCTCAGCAGGAGTCAAGTTTTGCTTCTTGGTCTTCTTCGGATTCTTCGACTGTTCGCCCACCACCCCGTCCTCATTGTCCTCCTTATTACTCTCTTCTTTGTCCGCAGCTGCGAGCTTAGCTTTCCTAGCTTTCGCTCTGCCTTTCTTCTTTCGGTTCCTCGCTGTTTACTTCTCCGCATCGATAAGGTTCGTCGGCGGTAGCAGCTTGGTGGTAGTGGCCTTCTTCGGCTTCTTCGGTTGTTCGCCCACCACTCCGTCCTCATTGTCCTCGTTAGTATTCTCTTCCGTCTCCGCAGCAGCAGCTGCGAGCTTAGCTTTCCTAGTCTTAGCTCTCTCTTTCTTCTTTCAGTTCTTTGTTGCTTTCTTCTCCGCATCGGTAAGCATTGTCGGCGGCGGCGGGGTGGTGGTGTCCTTCTCCGCAGCAGGGGCTAGCTTCTTCTACGCGTCGATGAGGTTCGTTGGCGTGTCCATCTCGATCCGTGGAAGATGGAGAAATAGAGACTTTCAAAGTTTGATAGACCGAATTCAAACGAACGACCGACGACGAAATATATACGTTTCTCAATCCTTGCATGTTCGGCGAATTTTACGCCGAACGACCGAGATTGCCACGTCACACCGTCCGCGGAGCCTCGCCGATTTTTGCGCGGACGTTTCTTTTTGTGTTTTTTTGGATAAGATTAGAGTATGGGCCGATCCATCCAATTCGGGTGGACTTCTCGGGCGGGTCAACCCAACATTACGTCCATAATCCCTTTTTTCGCGTCACCACCTCATCGGTGATAGTTTCATCAGGGACATCACTGCGTTCGGACGACAACGGTGCCTTTTCGTTTAATGAGAACAAGTCAGCCACTCTCTTACCTAACTGACTTGACTTCTGCGGATTAACCAGACCACTAATCCCACTTCGATCGATTTCCTCTAAAAATACCGAAGTTAGGTAGAAAGGATTCTCGAACGTTAGATTACCAGATTTTAACGCCATTCAAATTGTAAGATCCTAAAGCGAAAAACGGCGTCCGCCGATGATGATTCGGATCGTTATCATCCTTCTCTTCGTCTTGCTCTTTGTGTGAGGAAGTACGACGAATCGTAAAAAATCGGATCACCGATTAGGCTCTAATACCATATTGATTTAGTTTAGAGAATTCTAGAGGAAGAAAAAAGGTATGATATGCGGCTCAAAAGCTTAAGGTGTTTATTCATTCCGTTGTGGTTTAAATACCCAACGGAGAATGTCATTACGGTAACAAAGGTAAAGCACTAAAAGTAAAACAACTGTCATCAACTGATTCGCAACGGAAATATGAAAGTGGACAACAATACAACGCTCCGTTTTTATCCACTCCGTCTGCTTTCCGTTTCCTTGACTTTTTGTCAACGTCTGATTCTGTTTAATTTCACTTCAAGATTTAACTAGCGTATTCTTCCTGTCAACACATTTTGATGCTTCGATTGAATTTCTTCTCTAGTTTCTCGGCAGAGTCAAGTTTTGCTTCTTGGTCTTCTTCGGATTCTTCGACTCGTTCGCCCACCACCCCGTCCTCATTGTCCTCCTTATTACTCTTTTCTTTGTCCGCGAGCGGTGCGAGCTTAGCTTTCCTAGCTTTCGCTCTGCCTTTCTTCTTTCGGTTCCTCGCTGTTTACTTCTCCGCATCGGTAAGGTTCGTCGGCGGTAGCAGCTTGGTGGTAGTGGCTTCTTCGGCTTCTTCGGTTGTTCGCCCACCACCCCGTCCTCATTGTCCTCGTTAGTATTCTCTTCCGCTCTCCGCAGCTGCCGCGAGCTTAGCTTTCCTAGCCTTAGCTCTCTCTTTCTTCTTTCGCTTCTTTGTTGCTTTCTTCTCCGCATCGGTAAGCATTGTCGGCGGCGGCGGGGTGGTGGTGTCCTTCTCCGCAGCAGGGGCTAGCTTCTTCGACGCGTCGATGAGGTTCGTTGGCGTGTCCATCTCGATCCGTGGAAGATGGAGAAATAGAGACTTTCAAAGTTTGATAGACCAGAATTCAAACGAACAGCCGACGACGAAATATATACGTTTCTCAATCCTTGCATGTTCAGCGAATTTTACGCTGAACGACCAGAGATTGGTACGTCACACTGTCCGCGGAGCCTCGTCGATTTTTGTGCGGAGGTTTCTTTTTGTGTTTTTTTTGGATAAGATTGGAGTATGGGCCGATCCATCCAATTCGGGTGGACTTCTCGGGCGGGTCAACCCAACATTACGTCCATAATCCTTTTTTCGCGTCACCACCTCAGTGGTGATGGTTTCATCAGGGACATCCTTGCGTTCGGACGGCAACGGTGCGTTTTCGTTTAACGAGAACAAGTCAGCCACACTCTTACCTAACTGACTTGACTTCTGCGGATTAACCAGACCACTAATCCCACTTCGATCGATTTCCTCTAAAAATACCGGAGTTAGGTAGAAAGGATTCTCGAAGGTTAGATTACCAGATTTTAACGCCATTCAAATTGTAAGATCCGAAAGCGAAAAGCAGCGTCTGCTGATGATGATTCATATCGTTATCATCCTTCTCTTCGTGCTGCTCTTTGTGTGAGGAAGTACGACGAATCGTAAAAAATCAGATCACCAGATTAGGCTCTAATACCATATTGATTTAGTTTAGAGAATTCTAGAGGAAGAAAAAAGGTATGATATGCAGCTCAAAAGCTTAAGGTGTTTATTCATTCCGTTGTGGTTTAAATACCCAACGGGAGAAAGTCATTACAGAACAAAGGTAAAGCACTAAAAGTAAAACAGCTGTCATCAACTGATTCGCAACGGAAATATGAAAGTGGACAACAATACAACGCTCCGTTTTTATCCACTCCGTCTTCTTTCCGTTTCCGTGACTTTTTGTCAACGTCTGATTCTGTTTAATTTCACTTCAAGATTTAACTAGCGTATTCTTCCTGTCAACACATTTTGATGCTTCGATTGAATTTCTTCTCTAGTTTCTCAGCAGGAGTCAAGTTTTGCTTCTTGGTCTTTCTTCGGCTTCTTCGACTGTTCGCCCACCACCCCGTCCTCATTGTCCTCCTTATTACTCTCTTCTTTGTCCGCAGCAGCTGCGAGCTTAGCTTTCCTAGCTTTCGCTCTGCCTTTCTTCTTTCGGTTCCTCGCTGCTTACTTCTCCGCATCGGTAAGGTTCGTCGGCGGTAGCAGCTTGGTGGTAGTGGCCTTCTTCGGCTTCTTCGGTTGTTCGCCCACCACCCCGTCCTCATTGTCCTCGTTAGTATTCTCTTCCGTCTCCGCAGCAGCTGCGAGCTTAGCTTTCCTAGCCTTAGCTCTCTCTTTCTTCTTTCAGTTCTTTGTTGCTTTCTTTTCCGCATCGGTAAGCATTGTCGGCGGCGGCGGGGTGGTGGTGTCCTTCTCCGCAGCAGGGGCTAGCTTCTTCTACGCATCGATGAGGTTCGTTGGCGTGTCCATCTCGATCCGTGGAAGATGGAGAAATAGAGACTTTCAAAGTTTGATAGACCAGAATTCAAACGAACAGCCGACGACGAAATATATACGTTTCTCAATCCTTGCATGTTCAGCGAATTTTACGCTGAACGACCAGAGATTGCCACGTCACACTGTCCGCGGAGCCTCGCCGATTTTTGCGCGGACTTTTCTTTTTGTGTTTTTTTGGATAAGATTGGAGTATGGGCCGATCCATCCAATTCGGGTGGACTTCTCGGGCGGGTCCACCCAACATTACGTCCATAATCGTTTTTTTGCGTCACCACCTCATCGGTGATAGTTTCATCAGGGACATCACTGCGTTCGGACGACAACGGTGCCTTTTCGTTTAATGAGAACAAGTCAGCCACACTCTTACCTAACTGACTTGACTTCTGCGGATTAACCAGACCACTAATCCCACTTCGATCGATTTCCTCTAAAAATACCGGAGTTAGGTAGAAAGGATTCTCGAACGTTAGATTACCGATTTTAACGCCATTCAAATTGTAAGATCCTAAAGCGAAAAACGGCGTCTCGCCGATGATGATTCGGATCGTTATCATCCTTCTCTTCGTGCTGCTCTTTGTGTGAGGAAGTACGACGAATCGTAAAAAATCGGATCACCGATTAGGCTCTAATACCATATTGATTTAGTTTAGAGAATTCTAGAGGAAGAAAAAAGGTATGATATGCAGCTCAAAAGCTTAAGGTGTTTATTCATTCTGTTGTGGTTTAAATACCCAACAGGAGAATGTCATTACAGTAACAAAGGTAAAGCACTAAAAGTAAAACAGCTGTCATCAACTGATTCGCAACGGAAATATGAAAGTGGACAACAATACAACGCTCCGTTTTTATCCACTCCGTCCGCTTTCCGTTTCCTTGACTTTTTGTCAACGTCTGATTCTGTTTAATTTCACTTCAAGATTTAACTAGCGTATTCTTCCCTGTCAACACATTTTGATGCTTCGATTGAATTTCTTCTCTAGTTTCTCAGCAGGAGTCAAGTTTTGCTTCTTGGCCTTCTTCGGATTGTTCGACTGTTCGCCCACCACCCCGTCCTCATTGTCCTCCTTATTACTCTCTTCTTTGTCCGCAGCAGCTGCGAGCTTAGCTTTCCTAGCTTTCGCTCTGCCTTTCTTCTTTCGGTTCCTCGCTGTTTACTTCTCCGCATCGGTAAGGTTCGTCGGCGGTAGCAGCTTGGTGGTAGTGGCCTTCTCCGGCTTCTTCGGTTGTTCGCCCACCACCCCGTCCTCATTGTCCTCGTTAGTATTCTCTTCCGTCTCCGCAGCAGGCGCGAGCTTAGCTTTCCTAGCCTTAGCTCTCTCTTTCTTCTTTCAGTTCTTTGTTGCTTTCTTCTCCGCATCGGTAAGCATTGTCGGCGGCGGCGGGGTGGTGGTGTCCTTCTCCGCAGCTGGGGCTAGCTTCTTCTACGCATCGATGAGGTTCGTTGGCGTGTCCATCTCGATTTGTGGAAGATGGAGAAATAGAGACTTTCAAAGTTTGATAGACCAGAATTCAAACGAACAGCCGACGACGAAATATATACATTTCTCAATCCTTGCATGTTCAGCGAATTTTACGCTGAACGACCAGAGATTGGCACGTCACACTGTCCGCGGAGCCTCGTCGATTTTTGTGCGGAGGTTTCTTTTTGTGTTTTTTTTGGATAAGATTGGAGTATGGGCCGATCCATCCAATTCGGGTGGACTTCTCGGGCGGGTCAACCCAACATTACGTCCATAATCCATTTTTCGCGTCACCACCTCAGTGGTGATGGTTTCATCAAGGACATCACTGCGTTCGGACGGCAACGGTGCGTTTTCGTTTAACGAGAACAAGTCAGCCACACTCTTACCTAACTGACTTCACTTCTGCGGATTAACCAGACCACTAATCCCTCTTCGATCGATTTCCTCTAAAAATACCGGAGTTAGGTAGAAAGGATTCTCGAAGGTTAGATTACCAGATTTTAACGCCATTCGAATTGTAAGATCCGAAAGCGAAAAGCAGCGTCTGCTGATGATGATTCATATCGTTATCATCCTTCTCTTCGTGCTGCTCTTTGTGTGAGGAAGTACGACGAATCGTAAAAAATCAGATCACCAGATTAGGCTCTAATACCATATTGATTTAGTTTAGAGAATTCTAGAGGAAGAAAAAAGGTATGATATGCAGCTCAAAAGCTTAAGGTGTTTATTCATTCTGTTGTGGTTTAAATACCCAACAGGAGAAAGTCATTACAGTAACAAAGGTAAAGCAATAAAAGTAAAATAGCTGTCATCAACTAATTCGCAATGAAAATATGAAAGTGGACAACAATACAACGCTCCGTTTTTATCCACTCCGTCTTCTTTCCGTTCCCTTGACTTTTTGTCCAAGTCCGATTCTGTTTAATTTCACTTCAAGATTTAACTAGCGTATTCTTCCTGTCAACATATTTTGATGCTTCGACTGAATTTCTTCTCTAGTTTTTTAGCAGGAGTCAAGTTTTGCTTCTTGGCCTTCTTCGGCTTCTTCGACTGTTCGCCCACCACCCCGTCCTCATTGTCCTCCTTATTACTCTCTTCTTTGTCCGCAGCAACTGCGAGCTTAGCTTTCCTAGCTTTCGCTCTGCCTTTCTTCTTTCGGTTCCTCGCTGCTTACTTCTCCGCATCGGTAAGGTTCGTCGGCGGTAGCAGCTTGGTGGTAGTGGCCTTCTTCGGCTTCTTCGGTTGTTCGCCCACCACCCCGTCCTCATTGTCCTTGTTAGTATTCTCTTCCGTCTCCGCAGCAGCTGCGAGCTTAGCTTTCCTAGCCTTAGCTCTCTCTTTCTTCTTTCAGTTCTTTGTTGCTTTCTTCTCCGCATCGGTAAGCATTGTCGGCGGCGGCGGGGTGGTGGTGTCCTTCTCCGCAGCTCGGGGCTAGCTTCTTCTACGCATCGATGAGGTTCGTTGGCGTGTCCATCTCGATCCGTGGAAGATGGAGAAATAGAGACTTTCAAAGTTTGATAGACCAGAATTCAAACGAACAGCCGACGACGAAATATATACGTTTCTCAATCCTTGCATGTTCAACGAATTTTACGCTGAAAGACCAGAGATTGCCACGTCACACTGTCCGCGGAGCCTCGCCGATTTTTGCGCGGACGTTTCTTTTTGTGTTTTTTTGGATAAGATTGGAGTATGGGCCGATCCATCCATTTCGGGTGGACTTCTCGGGCGGGTCAACCCAACATTACGTCCATACTCCTTTTTTCGCGTCACCACCTCATCGGTGATAGTTTCATCAGGGACATCACTGCGTTCGGACGACAACGGTGCCTTTTCGTTTAATGAGAACAAGTCAGCCACACTCTTACCTAACTGACTTGACTTCTGCGGATTAACCAGACCACTAATCCCACTTCGATCGATTTCCTCTAAAAATACCGGAGTTAGGTAGAAAGGATTCTCGAACGTTAGATTACCAGATTTTAACGCCATTCAAATTGTAAGATCCTAAAGCGAAAAACGGCGTCTGCTGATGATGATTCAGATCGTTATCATCCTTCTCTTCGTGCTGCTCTTTGTGTGAGGAAGTACGACGAATCGTAAAAAATCAGATCACTAGATTAGGCTCTAATACCATATTGATTTAGTTTAGAGAATTCTAGAGGAAGAAAAAAAGGTATGATATGCAGCTCAAAAGCTTAAGGTGTTTATTCATTCTGTTGTGGTTTAAATACCCAACAGGAGAAAGTCATTACAGTAACAAAGGTAAAGCACTAAAAGTAAAACAGTTGTCATCAACTGATTCGCAACGGAAATATGGAAGTGGACAACAATACAACGCTCCGTTTTTATCCACTCCGTCTTCTTTCCGTTTCCTTGACTTTTTGTCAACGTCTGATTCTGTTTAATTTCACTTCAAGATTTAACTAGCGTATTCTTCCTGTCAACACATTTTGATGCTTCGATTGAATTTCTTCTCTAGTTTCTCAGCGGAGTCAAGTTTTGCTTCTTGGTCTTCTTCGGCTTCTTCGACTTGTTCGCCCACCACCCCGTCCTCATTGTCCTCCTTATTACTCTCTTCTTTGTCGCAGCGCAGCTCGCGAGCTTAGCTTTCCTAGCTTTCGCTCTGCCTTTCTTCTTTCGGTTCCTCGCTGTTTACTTCTCCGCATCGGTAAGGTTCGTCGGCGGTAGCAGCTTGGTGGTAGTGGCCTTCTTCGGCTTCTTCGGTTGTTCGCCCACCACCCCGTCCTCATTGTCCTCGTTAGTATTCTCTTCCGTCTCCGCAGCAGCTGCGAGCTTAGCTTTCCTAGCCTTAGCTCTCTCTTTCTTCTTTCAGTTCTTTGTTGCTTTCTTCTCCGCATCGGTAAGCATTGTCGGCGGCGGCGGGGTGGTGGTGTCCTTCTCCGCAGCTGGGGCTAGCTTCTTCTACGCATCGACGAGGTTCGTTGGCGTGTCCATCTCGATCTGTGGAAGATGGAGAAATAGAGACTTTCAAAGTTTGATAGACCAGAATTCAAACGAACAGCCGTCGACGAAATATATACAATTCTCAATCCTTGCATGTTCAGCGAATTTTACGCTGAACGACCAGAGATTGGCACGTCACACTGTCCGTGGAGCCTCGTCGATTTTTGTGCGGAGGTTTCTTTTTGTGTTTTTTTTGGATAAGATTGGAGTATGGGCCGATCCATCCAATTCGGGTGGACTTCTCGGGCGGGTCAACCCAACATTACGTCCATAATCCTTTTTTTCGCGTCACCACCTCAGTGGTGATGGTTTCATCAGGGACATCACTGCGTTCGGACGGCAACGGTGCGTTTTCGTTTAATGAGAACAAGTCAGCCACACTCTTACCTAACTGACTTCACTTCTGCGGATTAACCAGACCACTAATCCCACTTCGATCGATTTCCTCTAAAAATACCGGAGTTAGGTAGAAAGGATTCTCGAAGGTTAGATTACCAGATTTTAACGCCATTCGAATTGTAAGATCCGAAAGCGAAAAGCAGCGTCTGCTGATGATGATTCATATCGTTATCATCCTTCTCTTCGTGCTGCTCTTTGTGTGAGGAAGTACGACGAATCGTAAAAAATCAGATCACCAGATTAGGCTCTAATACCATATTGATTTAGTTTAGAGAATTCTAGAGGAAGAAGAAAGGTATGATATGCAGCTCAAAAGTTTAAGGTGTTTATTCATTCCGTTGTGGTTTAAATACCTAATAGGAGAAAGTCATTACAATAACAAAGGTAAAGCAATAAAAGTAAAACAGCTGTCATCAACTGATTCGCAACGGAAATATGAAAGTGGAAAACAATACAACGCTCCGTTTTTATCCACTCCGTCTTCTTTCCGTTTCCTTGACTTTCTGTCAACGTCTGATTATGTTTAATTTCACTTCAAGATTTAACTAGCGTTTTCTATCTGTCAACAGATTTTGATGCCTCCCTTGAAGTTCGATTCAATTTCTTCTCTAGTTTCTCAGCAGGAGTCAAGTTTTGCTTATTGGCCTTCTTCGGCTTCTTCGCCCACCACCCTGTCCTCATTGTCCTCCTTAGTACTCTCTTCTGTCTCCACAACAACTGCGAGCTTCGCTCTCCTAGCCTTAGCTCTGCCTTTCTTCTTTCGGTTCTTCGCTGTTTTCTGTAAGGTTCGTCGGCGAGATAGGCCTTACAATTCTTATTGTCGTCGCGTGTGAATGCCTTGTGCTTGGTGGTCTTAAGCACCCTCCACATGTTCTTCCTCTGCTTCGCCCGAGGTTCGAAAACCTCCAATACCCCGTTCTGTTTTATGCAGTAGAAAGCCCCGTTGTGGAAAACATGCATTGAGAAGAAAACTGTGCATTCAAACACCCAGATACAAGGAATCGACATTACTCTACAACGAGTACTAACGGTTTTTAGTACCTTCTGCTTCGAGGAGGACAAGAGGTCGATCTGGGTAGGGTGGTGGTGGTGTTCCCGCCTCGTGTAGCTGATAAACCCTAGAGTTCGATTGTAGTTTCTCCACTCTGTATCTCCCCGACGGAGGACACATATATATACAGATCCAAACCGTTGTTCTAACATATCCACAAGGCCGAAAACCACAGTCATGGAAGAAGAAATCAGAGTTGAGTTCGAGAAGAGCGGGTTCAGCTTGGAAAATCAAGAGGAAATTCTCAAGAAAGGTAAGAAAACCTTACTCCTTCGTCGCTCATTTCCATGGTGGTTTTAGTTCCTTAACTGTATCTGAATGACTGTCCCCGTTCTTGTCAGGTCTCACTTTGTGCATAAATTACTAGCTTACTCCTTCGGATCTCGTTTCGAGCTGGGACGTTTACTATCTCAATCGGTACGGTACTCAGAAGATACTGTAATTGGTCTTTATGTTAGGTAGCAATCGTATTTAGTCTTTTTTCCTTTTTGCTTTTGAATTGCAGGCAACTGAAAGATTTGGTCGTTCAGAATGCGGAAATTGATGGTTTTCTTTCCTACCTTCAGAATGAGCAGAAAGAAGCTGTGATTAAACAGGAGGCCGATCTGCATTTCTATTGTAGTGAAATTTATTTTCTTTCCTACCTTGGTCATTATTTACCTGGATTAATATAGTGAAATTTGAATTTTTATTTATTTTAAACATACACGTCAAATATTAGTCAATCTTAAATTTTTATATAAAAATTGTCAATTTTTGTGTATTATAACTCATGGAAATTGACAATTTCGACATAAAAATTTGCAAATTTTGAAATTGGCTAATATTTAACCTACATATTAGAAATGACAAAAAATCAAGTTTTACTATGGTAACCCATGTAAATAATGGTAAAATGAAGTTAAAAATTATTTTTGGTGTTTTATTAGTGTTGAAGATATTCAAATTAGCTTACTTTCTACATACATGTGGTGGCTTACTTAACCTTTGGTCCGAAAACTCGAAACTCGATTACTCATGATCCGATTAACCTATAACCCTACTAACCATGATCCCTCCAACCCGCCCGTTTGACCCGACTATTGCTAGAAAAAATATTAAATTCTCTCCCAAATTACAATTTATCATAAATTTTAATAAATAATTTGTTCATAATCTCAATTTAGTTTGTTCCTGCTATTGCGAAATTAAATTAAAAAATAAATAAGTACCTGTTATATATTATCATTTTCTTGTATTATTACTAATAAGTACCTGTTATTGCCAAATTCGAAAATGTGATCTAAATTTTCCACATTCTAAAAGGATCGCCAATTTTTGAAATTCAGATTTCAATTTGTAAATGCTAAAATTTGAAAATTTATAAAAATCAAAATATGAAAACCATTATTAATTTGAATCTAAATACTATATTTTACTCTCTTAATAAATGATAAGGCGTTTTCTTTCTAATTCAAATGTTCTTAAACTTGTTTAATTGAATCTCGACTTAATTATATTAAATTAAAATTAAATATTAATTAAACATATATATTAATTCCCAACAAATGCATGATTCCCCGTGTTTCATTCATCACGGTCATAAGCACGTGAGATTAGCAAGGATTATTATGGTCAACTGAAACATCATCAAAACTAGTTTTATGTTTAGTTGATGTAATTTTGTCATTATTAGGGCCACTAAATTGCCAACATCAACCCATGTTTGTCGCATGCGTTAATCTCGTCCTAAGTAAACTGAACACATGACATGGGGGCTTCATTAGTCAACTTAATGATAAATAAAATATAGAAATAAATTTATGGAAAACATTTTTTATACCTAAGATGTCAGGTATCCTCTATATCGAAATAAAATAGCAACCAATCGAAGCGTTGGAGAGGAAAGTGATAACCTAATCCCAAAAACAACGGCACACATGGCGACTCGTGGACTATCCATCGTTTGAGTAGTTCATTTTTTTTGGTGAATAAAATTTCTTATGATTTGTATATCATGGGTATCTGACAAATTGTTTTAGATGACGAAATATATTCCAATCGTGAGATCTCTACTGGTTTGAGTAGCTGCTAGCTAGGAGAGCACTTCATGTCGGGACATTAGTCGAGATTGTGTGCTCTAAAGCAATCGCTCTTTAAGTTAGCTGGATGTTGAGAGGGTAAGGACTGATCATACTAAATTGTGGTGTATCTTATCAACTGAGTAATTATATGGTTTAAAATAACAGCTTTAGTTGAATGTTTAGAAGGTCAAAATTTATCGATTTGTAACTCCTCATTTAATTATGATCAACGAAAGGTAAGATTTCTCCATTTAGTATAGTCTTAACCATATATGGTTATTGATCAAAATAAACTTTCCGTTTTTTTATTAATAATTAAGATTTAATGTCCGCCCCTTTAAAAAAAACTAACTACGTGTATACATTAGTTGCTAGTTTGCACGGTCAACTAGACTACTAGAATCAGTTTGGACTATTTTTTTCATAAATATTAAAATTTATTTTCACTCTAAAAAATTGAATGGTTCTTATTTGTCATGACTGTTTTAATCTCTTTGTCTTTGTTATCCATAGTGAAAATAGTTATTTGTCTAGATTGAAGAGAGGATTTTATTGCGATAGAAGTGATAATTAATGGTGATAGATTGATGTTTACTTAATAAAAGAGAATTTAGTAGAATAAATCCCGATATTCCAACAACAAATAATTAACTTAACCAACACATTCCGTTATGATAACAAATTAATCCGTCGGAATATTAATCGAAGATCCCACCTCATCACCATTTTGTGAGATCGGAAAATTGTAGCCCATTTAAGTCCTCAAAATGAATAAAAATAAAAAACTTGACTTGTAAAATTTGAAGTTTTCCATTAATTAATTAATGATGACTATCAATTACCATATATATACATGCATATTACAATTGATGAATGTGGCTAGTGATAATCTTATCACAAAACATGACAAAGTGAACAATATGGACTTTGTATATATATTTTATAATAGTATCCTTGTCTTGTCAATTTTCAAAAAAAAAAAAAGAATACAATGAGCTTATCCACAGCCACCTTTATTAATTACATCATTTCATTTATATGGAAAATGGGGATTTTTCATTAATTACAGAATCTAACTGAGAAACGATTTATTGGTAAACATTCATAATTTGTAATTTATAACTTATTCGTTGCACCTGCTTTACAACAACAAAAAAACCATTGCGAAATTTCCAAACTTGCACTATAGTTCGAAATTACCAAACAACCCCCCACAATTCCCTATATATATATGTGCTTTTTCCTTATTCTCCACTTCCCAAAACAAGAGCTAATTTCATCAATTGAGAGAGAGCAAAAACCAAAGCAAATTACACCAACGAGAAAAAGATATGGGAGTGCAAAAGACGGTCACAAATGTTAACAGCGACGATATTTTAACGACGATAACAAAACCCACCACAGCCCAAAAGTCTCCCCTCATTAATCTCGACCGGTATTGTCCCTAATTCTTCATTAATTTATTCTCCTAATATTTATTAGCGACGAGAATTTGTTGATTAAATGTTCTTTTTCGTTAACAGCGGGGATCCCGCGGTGTTCGAGCCGTACTGGAGGAAGAACGGGGACAAGTGCACGATCACGATCGCCGGCCATGACTCGCTGAGCTACTTCTCCGACGCGACGAGCGTGTGCTGGTACATGGAGCCGAAGCTCCGGGACGCCATCCGGAGGGTCCACCGTGTCGTTGGAAATGCGGTCACTGATGATCATCACTTGGTTGTCGGGACGGGGTCAACACTCCTGTTTCAGGCGGCGCTTTACGCGCTCGCCGGGCCTGTTGTTGAAGCCGGAACTGCTAAGCCCGTGGACGTCGTTTGTGCCGCTCCTTACTATTCGGTGAGTAAAACATTATACCCATGATGCAATCACCACCGTCAATTTTTCTTGGCTTGAGCGGATCTTGACATGGATGATGTATTTGTAGTCTAATTCAAGGGCAGGTCGAATTTGGGGTACTGTTCAGGTTCAATGGTTATAGATTCATGAAATTTTATGTAAAATTATCCAAAATTTTGAATTCTGACTAAGAGTTTTACTAATGGTGTTTTCAATTTTACCTCAACTTTTTTTATCTCTAATTCTGCTATTGGTTTAACTCGTACGTGAAACAATTCGTTTCGAAATTAATATGATCATGGGTGCATGTGGCGGGACAGGGTTAAGTATGAGTAAAATAGAAAATGAAGTAAATGTTTAGAGATTTAATGAATCAAAAACCCATGTTCTTATGTTTTAACCGATTAATATATTTATAGTGGTCATGGGACAAAGGGGCAAACATGTTCATTGGAAACCCTACAAGAAATCTAGGGAAATGTGAATTTCTGCCGTTTGCCCATTGCATCCAAGTAACATAGAAACATGTTTCAGATTCGATGCAAACATGGTAACATGGGCCACGTCGATCTCCTTGAGTATTCATGCATGGTTTCAGATCCATTTTAACTCCATTTTGATGTCTTGTTTCATAGCAATACAAGGAGCAAGTTGAGATGGTCAAATCACGACTGTATGAGTGGGGAGGAGACGCCCGTACGTATAACAAGACCAAGGAACCATACATCGAGGTCGTTACCACCCCGAACAATCCTGACGGTAGTCTGCAAGAGGCGGTGGTGAATCGCGAGGATGGGATGTTGATTCATGACTTGGCTTACTATTGGCCTAGCTACACTCCCGTTACTCGTCCTGCTGACCACGATATCATGCTCTTTACCCTCACCAAGTGCACCGGTCACGCTGGATCAAGGATCGGGTAATTTTTTTAAAAATAAATCGTCATAGTGAATGGTACTTTTTTTTTAAAGTTTTACCTAATGATCTAACTTTTTATGTCATGTAGATGGGCGATTGTGAAGGACAAAGAGGTTGCAAGGAGGATGACGTTGTTCATGCAGATATGCACAATAGGGGTATCGAAAGATTCTCAACTGCGCGCTGCGAAGATTCTAGATGTGATCTCGCAAGATTGTGAAAATCTTGATTCGGATGAAACATTCTTCGGGCAAAGCCGAAAGGTGATGGAAGAGAGATGGGAAAAACTAAAGGAAGCCATTAGGGTTCAAGATACATTCAGCTTGCCTAAGTACCCACAACAATATTGCAACTTCAGCGAGAAATTTTTCCATCCAGCTCCATGTATATATACCATACTCATCTAATTTTTTCTTTTTATATATAGATGACGATTGAGTCCCCAAATTTCGTAACGGAGTTTAACGAGTGTTGTTTTTGTCGATTTGCAGCTTTCGGATGGCTAAAGTGCAAAGACGGACGCGATGCATCCTCTTTGTTGAAAGAACATAATGTCCTTACTAGAGGAGGAAAGGCATTTGGGGTGAGTAGCAAGTACACGAGGATCAGCATGATTGGTAGAGACGAAGATTTCGATCGATTTGTCAAGAGGGTTTCGAGGATACAATATTCCAATGATCATGATGGAGCTTCGGCATAATGAAGTCAACGAGGATGTAGCTAATGGGAAGAGCAATGGTCAAGGAAATGAGATATATCAATGGCAATGGGGAGTGTTTGGTTATTAAGTTATCATAAGACTATATAAGAGAATATATAATATTATTTTGGTTATACTAGCTAGTATAGAGAGTCTATATATGTACATTAGACATGTAATTGTGATATGTGGACTGTGGGGGGTAAATGTTTATTGTTTAATTAGTATTATATCAATAAAAATAAGTAATATTGTATATTATGATTACCTTGTTTTGATTAGTTGTTTTCTTCTTATTTTTGTGTTAATTCCGATAAAAAGAGACAAAATTGTAAGCTCAAAAACTGACAAAGAGAAGGTGGAGCGAAAACAAATTAATTACGAAATACTAAAGTATAAGATCTTTCCGAAAGTCGAGTTGTACTATATCGACCTTAAAAAGATATTTAGGAACGTGGTTCTTTTTGGTAGAAACTTAGGTAGCGCCTTGTTATTAATCATTAATCATTAATAAAATAAAGGAGCATCGCTCCAATCATGTCGGTCTGAATACAATCCGAAATTTTATAAGTAAGAGAAGAAATTTTGTGCATTCTAAAAGGAAGCAAATGCTCAAAGTGGGCTAATAGATTTACAATACGGTTGCCTTCTTGACAGGTGTGGATCACACGGACCATCAAGTTGCATTTTAGTAGTTCTTAAATTTAAATCGCACGGACCGTCCAATAACGTGATTTTTAGTGATGACTAATGAGTGAAGATGCAAAATGGGGCAAGGCTAAAAAGCTCGCCAACTTCGATTTTCAATTGAATTAGCCTCAAAGTAAGTGTTTGTTTTCCATACTTTAGAAAATTTCACTTTCATTATGTTATTAGAGCTAACTAATTGTGATATGTGGACCTTGGGGGTAATGTTTATTGTTTAGTACTACTACATATTATTAGCTGTTTTTTTTGGGCTAAGAGAGCAAACAATTTAGGACGAAAAAATCATTTTATTAACTCAGAAACCATTTTATTAATAATTAAAAAAATCAAATATAAAAACTTAAATATAAACTAAATATTACTAGAACAAAGTTCCATTAGTTCCAACCGGGATAATTTTAACAAATGTTATCATCATTGGGTCGACCCGCTCAACAAGTCCAGCCCAATTACATGGAGTTTGAGGCCTCCACTAACCAAAGGCGTAATGGATCCATTAAGTCCATAGTCCATCTCAGCCTCCAATCTTATCCATCACAAAGTCGTAAGTACCGAGGCTAGCTCCATTTTCGCGGGTCCCACAGTCGCGTCGCTATTAAAAACACACGATATCGACGCGCCGCCACTCACCGGCGAAACTTTTCCTCGACGCCGTCACCGCATTTGAATACTAAATTACACCTTATCACGACGCTTTATACTATATAAAAATTAAATCGTTCTTATTATAAAAATATGAAAAGCTTACTAATTTCATTCAATTGAACTATGTTCAGTATGTTTTAGTTGGTTGACTTGTCAGACAAATCTCAGCCGATCCAATCCAGTTAAAAATTCGAAAATTTTCGACGAACCAATCGACCGAATGGACAAACCGGACCGAGGGGATTTTCGTCTGGCAAGACTAACCTGACGGACGGGATTTCCGTCTGGCCCAACTCACCGGACGAACACACCTTCCATCCGTCCGAACACACCCGACGAACATACCATTCCGTCCGACGAGATGGGCTAGACGGAAATCTCGTTCGTCTGGTTATTCTCACTGGAATTTGGCCTCGACATGACATAAAATTATAGCCAATCAAATTATCTTTCCAACGCCGCCGGTCTTGCATCAATCGGACTTTCGAACAATGAGTTATGTCAAAAATACTAAACTGCGACGTTTTCCGACCAAGCCAACGAGTTGGGCCAGACGAAAATTCCGTCCGTCTGGTTAGTCTCACAGTAATTTGTCCTCAACATGAACATGAAAGTTGTAGCCAATCAAACTGGCTTTCCAACACCGTTGATTTTGTATCAATCAGACTTCTAAGCGGTGACTTATGTCAAAAATACTAAACTGCAACGTTTTTCGACCAAGTCGACATTGCGATCAGTTGTTCCAACCTCTCTGGCCCTATCATAGGATTTAGTACAAATATGAGATTAAATAACTAGTTCATACTTCAAGCGTCCGTTAACAACAAATATGAGATCACTAAGTAGAATAATGTTATCTACGAATGTGATTGGACTAACATATCATCCTTTACACGTTCACCTCGATATAGAGTACCCTCCCAAGCCTCTCTGACCTTATCATCGGTCCTATACCTCCACATCACGTTGGTCATCAGAATTGGTATCATCCCGTTTGTAGATCTTAACTTTAAACCCTAAAACCTTAATTCTAAATCCTAAACTCTAAATTTTAAACCCTAAACTCTAAGTCAAACACGTTGTTGAACAACCAATGTAGTATGGCGGGGATATAAGGGAAAAACGGTTGCACTAAAATTGAAGAGGTGTGAGAAATGATGTATGCGGTATGGTCTCAACTCAACTTCACGCTTTTTCGTATAGTCAAGCCTATATGTACACGAGATTCCATGTGTATCATCAATCACTCAATCACATCTTACAACCTTGTAGAGCTCCTCATTCATCAACTCAATCGCCCATAAGCTATCTTGATTATTTAGATATCCGAGCGATTGTCTGTGCACGAAACCATGAACCTAAGTGCATACATAATTAGTTATTAAAACAAGAATGAATAATTAGTTACTAAACATGGATGAATAACTAATTACTAAGCCCAGAATGAATAACTTTTACTGAAACATAAATGAATAACTAATTACTAAATCTAGGACGAATAATTAGTTAATGCTACCAAAAAATAATTAGTTACTAAAATAGGATTGCCTTAAAAACATTTCATTGAACACTTGACAAACACTTTGTTCATTGTTAGGTAGTTTGATTTCAAGTAAACTAATAATGGTAGTCCATATGCATGATCTTGCTATGGATTCCTACTAATGTTTAGTGGAGATATATCATCGTATCCGTTGTCTGGTGTGTCATCACAATCCATTAGGTAGTTTGAATAGAACCATGTCCTTTTCAAGTATTGAGTCACTTTATTAAATTCATGATGTTTTGTGCATATTTGGTTCCCCTTAGCCACTTGGGCCATTTTACATTATTTTTCATATTTTTGGTGCATTTCAGATGTCATACGATGTCTTGAGAGGAACTAAACCATAACGGGGAGGCTGGAACAACTCAGAACGGTTGATTTGGTAAAAAAACGTTATAGTTTAGTATTTTTTACATAACTCATTGCTCGGAAGTCCGATGTAAGACCGACAACGTTGAAAAGTTAGTTCGATTGGATACAACTTTCATGTTCATGTCGAGACCAAATTCCGGCGAGACTAACCAGACGGTCGGAATTTCCGCCTGGCCCAACTCGTTGGGTTGGTCGGAAAGCGTCAGTTTAGTATTTTTTACATAACTCATCACTCGGAATACAAGACTGGCGGCGTTGGAAAGCTAGTTCGATTGGCTACAATTTTCATGTTCATGTCGAGACCAAATTCCGGCGAGAATAACCAGACAGACGAGATTTTCGTCTGGACCATCACACCGGACGGACACATCGTCCGTCTGTCTGAACAGTGTGTTGGGCCAGATGGAAATCCTGTCTGTTTGGTTAGTCTCGCCGGAGGAAATCCCTTCCGCCCGATCAATCGATTTCTCGAAAATTTTCAAATTTTTATCTACATTGCATTGACTGAGATATGTCGGACAAATGAATCAATTAAAACATACTAAAAATAGTTCAATTCAATAAATTTAATAAATTCTTCATATTTTTAGGATGAAAACAATTTTATATATTTATATAGTTTACAGTGTTGTTTAATTTGAATACTGGGGCGTCCTGTCAGTTCAAATTTTATAATCATCAACGGTCAACTTAGACGAAGGAAGTAGCAAGAGGCAGATTAACGTATCCAATTCATCCTTACTTTCTCCTATCAACAGATTCGGGAAAAGAAATCCCCGGCATGGAAGCTCTGCTCAGTCCGCAACCTACTTCACTCTCATTTCAGCTAGGGGAGCCTCGCCGCCTGAATAGCCTCGGCTCGATCCGATTAATCAGAGCTGGACGCAGTTGGATCGGGCGATCGCGCTTTCGAACAGTGAAAGCCGTTTTGGACTCGGCTACGCTGGATCAATTAGGAATATCTGAATCGGAGATTAGGAATCCGACGGTTTCTTCCTCATATCGGAGCTCCAAGTTGCAGAAGCCGAACCAGACTGTTCTCGATGCTCAAGCTAGGGTTTGCACGGGTCCTGAAATGACCAAGCCGCTTACAGAGGAGCAAGCTTTCAAAGTCTTCGACACTATATTAAGATCAGGTAAGGTTACTTGAAGTCTTTTGTTTCAGTCTTTCAGCTTGATTACGATTGGTGCTGAATTTTGGATTTGGATTTGTTTTCCTGTTCAGCGAGGGGTGAGCTGAAAGATGAAGAAAGAGTTTCCAGAGCTCAGTTAGGAGCTTTCTTTGCTGGAATGACGATTCGTGCGAATGTGTTTCCTGAAGCAACTCAATGGAGTGAAGGGGAGAGGCGTGCAGTTACTATATTTTGGCCTGAGCTGGTTCGAGTTTTGCCGCCAGATGTGGTGTTTATTGCAGATCCCGAGGGTTCGATCATGAGGGTTGGGAATTCGATAGGACCTCGGTTTGTTGGCAATGATACTACTGAGATGCGATTGGTTGGTGCACTTAGGGAGGTGTTAGCTGGTGGCCATCTCGGGTACGAGGAGGTCCAAGGTGTATTGAGGGATGTTCTGCCATTAGATAACAATGAGTGCTCGAAAGAGTCGCTAGTTTCGGCTTTCTTGATTGGTCAGCGGATGAACAGAGAGACCGATCGCGAGTTGAAAGCATACTGCCTTGCATTTGATGATGAACTTGGTAAACATTGCTTGTTAAAGACTTAACTTTCTTGAATTATGAATGATGCATAGGTTGCCTGATCCTACTACCAGTTGGCCACTAGGTCCTCCTCCAGTTGCCGATGTTAGATCTTTAACCCATTATGGTGAACCTTATGATGGAAACACACGCTTCTTTCGGAGCACATTGTTCGTCGCTGCTGTTAGATCGTGTTATGAAGAATCTTCGTTGCTTCATGGTGTGGACTGGATGCCACCTAAGGTCAGTTTTCTGACTTATTCGTGCTTGCTACCTTCCTTATCTATGCATTGTGGTACTAAAGTGTTCATTTATCAGAAGTTTCTCAATGAATGCTTCTTAATAATCAAATAGGGACTGGACTTTCTTATTCTAAGGTTGTTTCACATGTTGTTATAGGGAGGCATAACGGAAGAGCAAATGCTGAAGTTCATGGGTGCAAATACAAACCTGACCCCGTTACAGGCAAAAGACCTTCTTGAGGTTAGTGTCATATGTAAACATAATGAACCGGCATTAAACATCTCTCAGTCGCAGCACCCAAATGAAATGTCTCCTGTTCTTTATGATTTCCTTTCAGGATGAGGATCTTGGTTTTGCCTACATAAGTCAGCGTGAGGCACACCCATCCCTGTATGCAATCAAATTAATTTCATCGCCAATCAGTTTCCATTTGTGTTTAATTTCAGAAAATTTTGATATCCACTGTGATCTTTGTGAATCTTCCCTCTTCAGATATTCGTTGATTAAGTTGAGGGAGCACATAAAGAAGCGTCCACCTCTGGCGACGACAGAGAAGGTTCAACAGTTAGTAAGGGTGAGCCACTTCCTATTGACTAAGGTTCATGTCCTGAAAATTGGTTTTCTTACTTAATGTGGTAACCTCGGTGCTTTTAATCCTGCAGGCGAAGGGAAGGGAAGCTATTGTTGCTGGATTCTATCATGGCGGATACGAGGAGCCACTTTTGATGCTTATGAGAAGAAGAGGTGTCCATTCTGGTTTGGTTGTGAAGGTTAAAACTCTTGATCTTCATGCTTCATTCAAGCAAAAAGGAAATGAGATTTCTTGAGAATTAGTACCATTTAACAAATATCTAATCACACGTCCGATTGGTTATTTTCATCTCTTATCTAGGGGGAGGAAGGAGCCCTGTCTATGACCACAAGATTGCGGTCAGGAAATGCGTCGAAAGGACTTCCTGTGAACTACTGCTCAGGATTCCGTTCGTCAAGTACAGCTTCTGCACTCGAAGTTGATGGTTTGCCTCCTTTATCCTTAAGCTATCCCTTCTGCAGCTCTCCATGAAAGAAACTTTGTATCATGTAGTGTTTTTTCTCGATCCATTTGTCAATCTTGCCAGGCGTTTCTCGACAGAGCTTCAGCGTCGAGGTCAATGCAAAGGATTACGGTTTCGAGCCCACTGATACTCCTAGAACAGATAGATCGGTAACGAATTCTGTCCTTAATACTTCACATTCTCCCTTGTTTCACCGATCTTGTAAGTTTGCTATTCATGGCGCTTGAATGTTTCGGTATTGTATAGGTTTCCAAGAACATAGAGCTGGGTCTGGCGGCTCTTCATGGTGAGAAGGGACCAGCATACGATCGTATTGTATTGAACGCTGGAATGATCGACCACTTGCTGGGATGCGACGACTCGAACGACATATATTCAGCCCTGGATCGAGCTAGAGAGGCCATCGATAGTGGTCGAGCACTAAAAAGGCTTTTAAGCTATATGAAGGCCACCAACAAAATGAAGTGAATTCATCCTTTACACCAGATGATTTGCTTTCGTTTCTTCCCCTTGTTCTTGAACCACTGTAACATAAATAATTGCCTTCTTATAGATCCATAGATAGATAAAAAAAAACCAGTAACGTTTTGCAGCGAATCGACGATTTTTTGAGCTTTTATTCATTACATTAGATTATTCATTATACATATGATTGCTAGCTGCTACAATACCCTCTTCTGAACAAAAGAATCATGGGAAAAAACAAAATCCTCAGAGTGTTAATAACTCAAAAACCAAAGACATAGATTAAAGAACCACGAGTCGGTTAGATCTGAAGAGCAGCTGCTATTGAACTGGCCAGGCTAAGAACCTCGAATGGTCGTCTAGTCATCACTGCCTTCACAGTCGATGGGCATGAATCTGTGATCCAGAAGTAGGTAAGACCGGTAGCTGGGTTACCTCCATTGTCGAGCTGAAAGCGCTCGAATGACTGGTTCGGGAAAATCCCATGGGTCACATAAGCACTTACTCTTGCTGCTCCATGCTTAGCCAGCACTTTCTGCAGAAAACAAAGGAAGAACACCTAAGTAATGAACCAAAATCGATTTTACGAGTTTGGTCCGATTTTGTTGTTTTGTACCTGGCATTCGATCAAGGTGCCGCCCGACTGAACCAAATCATCGACAATTACCACGTGGCGTCCTCGAGGATCCCCTTCCTTGATCCGAACAATCCTTTGCTCGCCTTCCCGAACCTTAGCACACACGATCTGTGAACACAGACACGTCAAAAATACAGGACAAGAAAAACTCGCAGGAGAATGCTATAGAAGATTCACCGTGGGGAAATGCTGCAGCTGCTTATGAAATCGTTTCCACGCACCGTCATCAGGGAAAGCTATTGCTATCTGGAAATGAAATTCATCATTTGATTTTATCAACTACCAAGTCATTATCAAGATGGTTTCGAAAACTGCAGAAGGGTGGAAAGCTTACATTATCAGAATCAGGAAGCTGTTGGAGCCGTTTCATAAGCAAAGGTATCCCACTTTCGAAACACGGCAGGATGTTATCCCCGAAGTAGAACCTCTCCTAAAATTTTACAAATCAAAATCAAAACAGTAACCATTTCATTCCGGAAATTTCACTCATTTCATCAAATTGTATGATTACAAGTATTACCTGCAGGGCATGGATATCAAAGGTGACCAAGCTGGTAGGCCCTCCTCGTGGGGTCGGTATATTCGACAAGATCCTGGCGAGTGTAAAAGCTGTGGCGACGTCTCCTTCATCCTCCATTCGCTCCGACGTTCCGGTCGGGAAGAATGGAAGCACCAGAGTGAATGATGAGATGAACAACTTGGGTAGTGCATAGATGATCGAAAGCTGCTCGAAGATCACCTTCGGTGAGCTGAACGAAGCCAGAAAAGCAACGTGCTGCCCGCGAATCCCTTGGGCGTTCGGTATGAACAAGTTCGGGAATCCATCGTCGAATGTGCTATCAAACAAGATTCGCTATCAATATTACATACGTTTATAACTAGTATGAACGAAATTCAACATTAAAGGATCAAAATTTCATCCCCTTCCAAGTTCATAAGTTATCCAATAGCTAATTCGTAACCAACGTGTCATAGATTGAATTAGTATGAATGAAATTCGACAGTGAAGATCGTCGAATGATACTATCAAACAAGATTTGCAGTCAATGTTGCATACATTGAACTAATATGAAAGAGAATGCAAGATTAAAATGATCGAAAATTTGTCCCCAAAATCGAAGTTAGTAAGCTATCCAATATCTACCACCATCGAAATGTGCTAATCAAACACACATTTCTTAACCCATGTGAATAGAAAAGAATCAAACTTTCATCCCCAAATCGAGGTTCAGAAGTCACCCAGTAGCAGCGAATATCCAAAATATTACGAGCAAACTCAACAGATTGGGAACGAAATCATCGGATTTGGTGAACTTACTTCCAGTGGATGGAACGGAGCTCGATGGCATCAGACTGCCAGGAGACTCGCTCAGCTAAAGCCTTGGTCTCGTTAGAGTAGAAAAGGATGACTCTTTTACCACCTTTGGACCCGGAATCGGAAACAGAAGCCATTGGAACAGGAGAAGAAGAGGAGCCAATGCGATCGGAGCCGGATAAAAACCCGACCACGGGGGAATTCGGGTGGGTTTCAAAGCTCTTGATTTGGCAGCAAACACGGATAGGCCTCCTGCAATTCTTCTTCACACGCTGAAGCGAGTTGAAATTCGAGCATTTTGCGGGAGTTGGTAGGCGAGAACGGGTCGGGTTCTGAATCGTGGAACGGAGAGACGGCGACTCCATCGCTGCTGCCATGGCTCCGGCGAAACTCGAAAAGAGTTGCGATTTTTAGGTGAAAAATTTTGTTTTGAATTCTGTAAATATTACTTAATTTAGTAATTTGCTCTGTACTGAGTTACAGCAAAGGGATGAACATACCCCTAGAAGACTGTACGATCTTGATAAAATCGATAAAAAATCTCAGTTATTAGTTATTACTTAAGACATTTTAGTTAGAATTGAAATTAAGAATGTAGAAAATTATTAATCCATCATTCCTTTTTTAGAAATCTATCTAAACCTAAAATATAAAAAAAATATGAGAAATTTCTTACCATTTTACACCCGTTTTTATTAAAAACCCAACTTAATTAACTTGAAAGAGGTTAAAGGTTTAATTTTGATTATTTATAGCCTCTATCTAAAGTTTTTAATAAGGCTCGTATTTTGTTATTAAAGGAGAAGTAATTGAATATGATTTTCGTGATTATGCTACTAATTTCCTCCCTAATAAAATGGTTATGTTTTAGACTAGACAAAATACTATTTGTTTATGAAGTAACTCAATTCATTTTAAATCAACAAATAGGCAGATTATTATATCACTTCTTCCAAGTCCAACAAGACAAAAAAGGAAACATTTTGCCATTCTTGACCAATAACTCTGAATTTGAACCCATATCCCACACCCTACTTAGACTGAAATCAAAATTAATATTATCCTATGAAATAATTCAGGATATGACGACCCATAATCAAACCCATTTTGGCTGAATCTCTTGCCCCCCACCCCCATCCAAAAAGATGGCACCTTTACAAACATCACTCACACTTGGCTTCAAACCAGCTCACTTCACCTGCCACTCAGCTCAACAAAAGACACATACTTCAACCTTCACTGTTCTATAGGCAGAGTAGTACCCAGTTGACCCCCCTTTTCACCATTTCTTCAGAATTTTCACAATCATGGCACCCGGAAAAGCTCTGGATTACCAATTTTTGAACGAGAACGTGAAGAAAGTTCAGTATGCTGTGAGAGGCGAGCTCTACCTTCGAGCTTCTGAGCTTCAGAAGGAAGGAAAGAAGGTTTCTTTTCATCATCCAACTTGAGTTTGATTCTCTGTTCATTCATGTTTGTTCTTGATTGATTAGGTTCTGAAACTTTGAGCTTTTGGATTTTGTTATAGATTATCTTCACCAACGTTGGAAACCCTCATGCTCTTGGACAGAAGCCACTTACTTTTCCTCGCCAGGTAAAATACCATAATGCAATTGCTGTAAGATCGTTGTCTGGCTTATGAACCTAGCTTATCAACTGCCAATAACTCGAGTTGTTGAAAGAGGCTCATAATTAATCGGTATAACGTTACATAAAACACCAAGCGGATCCGGAAAGGTTTAATGATGCCACTTGAGAAAGGTTTAATGCACCGGGCCGGACTGTTCGAATTTGAAATGAACTGGGCTGTATATAGATTACGTCATAATCAACTTCTAAATATAAAGAAAATTACATATTATCGGAGTTCTAAAACTCGAAATGGGTTGGGCCGCGATCTAGGGCTTAACACCCTCCCTAAAATGAGGGGAATGAAGTTTACAATACTCCACCAAGTCTTATGCTAGTGAAAGTTTATAACATCCCTTAGTGTAGCACGATCCGAAAGGATGCACTCATCTCGTCACATTGGAGATGTTCTTATGTTAGATGGCTGAGTTTTGATGAATCAATTAATGTTGTATATGGCAGGTGGTTGCTCTTTGCCAAGCTCCATTTCTACTAGATGATCCCAATGTCGGACTCCTTTTCCCTGCTGACGCTATTGCCAAGGCTAAACATTACCTTTCACTGAATTCCGGCGGATTAGGTATTGTTGGAAGAGGGTCCGTTACATTAACAAGTTGCAACAATGACATGGATGTATGTATAATGCATGTTCATCGTTTTTGAAACAGGTGCATACAGCGATTCGCGAGGCATTCCAGGTGTTAGGAAGGAGGTGGCAGACTTCCTTCTAAGGCGTGATGGATATCCGAGGTAACAAAGATAGTTGATCTGATATCCTTGAGCTATGACGACTAATTCATGCTTGTTTTCCTGGTGGAACAGTGACCCAGAATTGATCTTCCTAACTGACGGTGCAAGCAAAGGTGTGATGCAGATCTTGAACACAATTATTAGCGGTCCGAGTGATGGGGTAAGAAGCCACATTGTATGATTCTTCTGTGTCATTTGTTTCAAACTCTCCGATTGCTCTCGTTGTAAAAAGATCGTGTTCGTTTTCGCAGATCCTTGTTCCAGTGCCACAATACCCTCTTTACTCTGCTGCAATCAGTCTCTATGGTGGAACCCTTGTGCCATACTACTTAGAAGAGAAGGAAAACTGGGGTCTTGATGTTAATGACTTACGGAACGCAGTTGCTCAAGCTCGCTCCAAAGGGATAACCGTACGTGTATAGCACTAAGTTCTAACTATTCTGCATTCAATATTGTTAATCTAACGTAATCGGAATCAGGTGAAAGCAATGGTGATTATCAACCCGGGAAACCCCACCGGTCAGTGTCTTAGTGAGGCAAACTTAAGGGAGATACTGCGGTTCTGTTATGAAGAAAACTTTGTTCTTCTCGGAGACGAGGTGTACCAGCAGAATGTTTACCAGGACGAGCGGCCCTTCGTTAGCTCGAAAAAGGTACCACCTTTCTCATATTTGGTTAGTCATCTTCGTCGATAGTCTTTGACTTTGTTTTGGTTTACGACTTCTGTGTGAAGGTGTTGATGGATATGGGTCCTCCTCATAGCAAGGAAGTTCAGCTTGTTTCCTTCCATACCGTGTCGAAAGGATATTGGGGCGAATGTGGGCAGCGTGGCGGATACTTTGAGCTGACCAATATTCCTCCACAGGTTCTCGTTTCTCTGGAACTCGAGTAGAAATGTGGGAATCCTTCGATTCCGTGAAGCTAACGGTATATTTGTTTGTTGGTTTTGCAGACAGTTGATGAGATCTATAAGGTTGCTTCCATCTCACTCAGCCCGAATGTGCCTGCACAGATATTTGTAAGTATGCTTCAACTATTAGTCTTAGCAGCGTATCATACTCGTATTATAACTCAGATCGAATGTGCATGTATATATATACACTCAGATGGGGCTAATGGTCAACCCGCTCAAACCCGGGGACATGTCATATGAGCTGTTTGCAAGAGAAAGGTAACTACTTTAATTTGACGTTTAAATCAATACGAAATAACGAGTATGTGTTATAACCTTTTTCGATGTTAAACTCGTGTAGCAAAGGCATCCTGGAATCACTAAGGAGAAGAGCTAGGATTATGACAGATGGGTTCAACAGCTGCAGAAATGTAGTATGCAACTTCACTGAAGGTTATATATAAAGCCGTACACTTTACACACAATTTACGCTTAGAACTTCGAGGTAAAACAATAATTTTTTTCAGGTGCCATGTATTCGTTCCCTCAAATACGATTGCCTCCAAAGGCGATCGAGGCTGCGAAAAGCGCAGGAAAAGTTCCCGATGTGTTCTACTGCCTGAAGCTACTGGAAGCTACAGGGATCTCCACTGTGCCTGGCTCAGGGTTTGGACAAAAAGAAGGGTAAAGATGCCTGTTTTAGCCACCTTTAATTGAACTGATGAAAAAAGATACCTGCTTTAGCTTTCTTAGCCTCACCATTTTTTGTTTCACTTTCATGTCATAATTTGGGGTGGCTGCAGGGTGTTCCATCTAAGGACAACGATCTTACCTGCGGAGGAAGACATGCCGGCAATCATGGAAAGCTTCAAGAAGTTCAACAACGAGTTCATGGATCAGTATGAAGGCCACCACTTCTCAAGGTTGTAAGCTGTCTCTGATCAAATGCCATTTATCAGAACCATGACACAGTAAAGGTTCTGGTTTTATCATATATATTCATTCTCTATCTCTGCTTTGTTTCTCGATTCGTTAGGCTCACCGGTTCAATCTGCGATGGACTTTATTCTGTCACATGCATGGTCTGCTGTCAAAGAATCAAGATTCTTTGAACTCTTGTTTTGTTTTTGTTACTTATTGCACATGGTGTGTCACTGGAAAAGGGCAGAAAGCCAAAAGGGAAAAGTGTTGTGTTTGGTTGCTAAGAAAGTTACCTTCCTAAGAAGCTCCAAACCCTCTTTTTGAATTTTGATATAACCTACTCTTTTGGTAAAGAGTACTACCCCCACACTTTTGAGATGATGATCTTTTCGACCGGGTTCGGGTTGGGATATCGTCGTCCTGACCAAATTAACCAGTAGAGTACTGCAGAAGCTCATAATGTCTATTGCATTTCTCAGGTCGGATTAGCAGCGAAACGGAGGTGGCGAAAACCACACGAGCGAAACATGGTTGAGTGTTGGTCGAAACTCGAAAGGAACAGAATACTGGATGTGTTCTTCTCTTGCCTTTTCTTTTTTGAAGTCTTTGTCCTATGTTTTAACTTGTCTTTGAAGTCTGAGTTGTTCATCTTTTGGCTACGAACATTGTATTTGTGGGTTCGAGAAATGATGTTATATCAATGTTTTTGTGAAATTGTGGTGAAAATCGAACAATAATGTTACGACTTACGAGTTCAGTGTTAGTTATCGTCTTCATGTTCATCACGAGATGCTGTATCGGACTATGCATGATGTGATTAATTTGAGACATGTTTGGGATGAAGTAACACACATTAACTAATCAACAAATTAACACCAAATCAATAAGCAATCTCCATAGAGAGGATTAAGGGACCAATCTTTGCTAAAAATAATCAATTAAATAATAATAAAATTACAACAAGCATTTGATGATCCCAATAGATGAAATAATAATACAATAAATGAAAAACAATAATTGAGTTGGAATTTTGGCGCCAAAATTGAAGTCAATACACAGATGTGGACCGTGGGTCAGTTCATTTTTTTTATTCTTAGCAATCTCCCAACCAATCCCAATTTATTTCCAACTTTTATTTCTAAAATATGGATGACAAGTGTAAAGGCAGAAAAGATAATGTTGGATATATAAAAGTTCATAAGCCATATGAATTACAATTTATCATCATATTAGAACATCAATTATAGATAGAAATTATTGATTGTGTTAGGGATAAAATATGGATCCTAACCTAGGCACATTAAGTTATATGTCTTCATCGCAGTAGTATAGTCTCGATTGGTTTTGGTCTATAAATCCTTAACGTATGTCATTCTTATCCATTAGTTATTACTATCTAAAATATTGTTATTCTCTATATGTGTACATCTTACTAAAAATTTGACTTCGATGTATAAAAAAGGATCATCCCGGCAAATAGTAATAGTAATAACTCACCCAAAACTCCACCTCATAAATGGTACTAACAATCTAACTCACAATGCACACCATCTCTATGTATTTCCTACCTCCCCTCTCATGTTGGGTATATTAAACACCAAACATTGAACTTACCCTCTCTTTCTTTCACCAATTTCCCCCTTTTAAATTCCCACTTTTCCCCTTCCTCCCCTATCTTTCTTTATAACCTCTGCCCAACTCAAACTCCTCCTTATAAGATCATCATCACCACCCCCAAAAAAAAAGCAAAAAGCTTCAATCTTTGCATATATTCCCTTCTTCTTCTCCTACATAAAGAAACCAACTTTCATCTTCTCCAAACATTCCTCTCAAACCTTAATTATAACCCACTTCAAGATTGGTCACTACTCAAATGGGTTTCTCCTCAGAGGATGGCAAGTGGGTAATTTCCGGCATCCACCTAAGATCGCCGCTGAAGCCCATCTACACTAAGGTAGACGTCATCGACGGTGGAGGAGATGATGACGTGTGCGTCGGCTGTCCTCAGCCGACGACTCCAAAGGACGAGGAGGCGAGGATTTCGGATAAGCTGCCGTGTCCGCCGCCGCCGAGGAAGCGGAGGGCCACCTTCAAGCGGAAGTGCAACGCCGGCGGCGGAGGAGGAGGAGGAGTAAGGGAGTTCTTCACTCCTCCTGATTTGGAAACTGTGTTCGTACGGCGTCATGTTCAAAGGGCAGGGTAAAATTGAAGAATTGAAGAAGAAGTAAATGGGTTTGATTTTAATTTAGTGGCTAATTTGATGACGAATTGGATAGGATTTGATTATTTTTTAATACAGTTTGGGTTTAGTTTATAATTACTAGTGATTCTGTATTTTGGTTTAATTTGATCATCTCCCACAGATTGTTTTACTCTTAGTATAGTATAGCTTGTGTATACTTAATTGATTTGTGTAGTTTGTATAAGTGAATTAGAGTGTGAAATCTATCTTCTTTTCCATTTTAAACATCTTTTTTAATATGGTCGGAGCAATTCGTCCCTACAAAATATTCAAATGGAAGAGTATTTGTTCATATTTGTTTGAGAAAATTGTTTTAGACGATAACATCGACATAACCTCAACACTTAGGGCATACATATTGATGACTGGCCTCGCTAAACCTTCAATTGCTACCTTGGCAAGTCCAATTCAATAGAACGAAACCCGAAATGACATCGTTAGATAGCTTAATGAGAATTTAAACTGGTAACTAATGGAGGGATTTGTGATGTCCCAACAACAGCAATTCTGAGATACATCCGGATTGTATTCTCACGGATCTACTTGTGCTTCACCATCAATTCATGGAAAACCTTAAAAATTTTACGGAATAGCATGTATGTTGTAAAAGGTGATTAATTGGTAGTTCCAAATGGTCCATATAAGATACAACTTAACTCCACCATTTTCACTAACATCAACATCTACTTAGAATATTGTCTATATGAATGTTGTGCAAGCCTAATTGGTAGTTCCAAGTGGTCCATCTAAAAGGACAAATGGGGTTTTGGGAGTATTGAGGAGTGGTGGGAAAGCGTACCATTATGAGTTCTTGTTTCTTATCTTGTTTAAACCCAAATGGCTAATGCCTAGTACAAAGTGTTGGTGTACTTTGGGACTTTGGGGGTTATTTGGGGGGGCTTTGTGTGTCTTTGTTCCATATAAGGTGTTACACATCTTCCAATTTCTGAAAATTGAACAACTTTGCTTGGAAGAAGGCCAGCCGATGCCATCAAAACAAAAGTTAAAATAAAAAGTCAGAATAATAATAAATAGTCTAAAAGATAAAAAGGGATTTTGATTTTTAAGTAAAGAAAATGACAACCTTAATTTGCTATCGAGTTCAGTGGATGTCTCTCTGGATTTGTTAAAAAAAGTTGATGGCTTTCTCCACTCTTTCTGAGAGTTGTGTATTGTACTCATCATCAACAACAACATAGAGCATAAACCACAATGCCACTTCTTGTACACATGAACACTTTCATTTGCTTTCAATTGTGGTGTAATATTGCCAAATAGGGTTAGTATTCGTATGGTTATAACACCTTATTTTGTTTTCAGATATTTTGGGGTCGAAGTTCGGAATGCGCAGTTACTTCGACACCCTTGATGGTATCACCTGTCTCACTTGAACTGAAGGTCGGTAGCTTTAATTTGGAGTTTACCTGACGGCGGCATCACTCAATGTGACGTAATATGGTCTATTGTCGTGTAATATGGTTATATGAGTCTATTGTATCGAGGAAGTGAATCACCATATACCGTTAAGACTGTTGTCAAGTATACCTTTCCGAGTCTCACATCTCAACTAATGAAAGCAACTGGAGTACTTCTACATACTTGTTCAATATGTGTGATAGAACAAACTTCTGTAAAAAAATCCATTTTGTATCGATTATATTGTTATACTTTTAGTCGGATATCATAAATTCAAACTCACAATTAAATATGAACATGAATAACATGTAATCTTGTAAAAGTCGAGTAGTACATTTTCAATTTATCCAACTCACTACATTTTAAATTCTATACAATTCTAAACATATATTACCATAGCCTCTCCAACATCATACAATGCTATTCACACTTCATTGTGCATAGTGAAAGTTTGACATATTATCGCCTAAAGCTCTCTCCTTTTCCTTAGGGTGAGATGAAAGCTCTCTATTTTATTCCCTTGGTTTTAAGACACTAAAATATTGTATGGGAAAAACCTTTGGACAAGGGGGAAAACAATAGAATAATAGGGTTAGGTTGGGCCTCGTAGGGTTTGACACGTTATAAGTTTAGTCTCCTAAGCTTTTTTTTCAACTTTATCTCTATCGCCATTGAAAAGGTGATTGGAATCATCAATTAACACAAGCAAAAGTGTTATCAAAAGGTTATAAAAAAAGTAATGACGGATCAAATTTTTTAATTTATAAATAAATTTTTTTTAAAATTTTTCTTGAATTAATCCTATCATTAATTATAAAGAAATTTAATTAATATAATTATTAACAATTTTTTTATATGATCAGTAGTTAATAATTTTAATTATAATATTTTTATCAACCCTATTCATACATTAAATAAGATAGAAATATCTATATATGGGTAACGTATACTTGGTACTTATAAGTATCAATATCATCTATACTATAATTTTGTCATATTTTATGTTTAAAAATAAGAGTTTGGAGGTTGTAGATTTGTATTCGAGATTTAGGATATGGTGTTAAAGGTTTAGATTTTAATTTTTTAGGTTTAGAATTTATTAATTTTAATTATGGTCAAAATTTAGGGTTTATCAGACGTTTTAGAAACTTGAGGTTTCATTATGTTAAATCTTTCAAATAGTATCCAAATGAAGTTAAAAATTATTTTTTAAGGGTTTTGATTTTTTTTATTAATGTGGAAATATGTGCTTTCGATTATAAAAAATTTAGCTTGGATTTCTAGCGTGTTCCCACCACATGCATTTAGAAAGTAAGTCAATTTGAAAATTTTCAACACTAACATAATACCGAGTAAAATTGATGTTAACTTCATTTGGCCATTATTTACAGGGGTTATCATAGCGGAACTTGATTTTTTAACGATTTCCAACATGCATGTCAAATATTAGCCGATTTGAAAATTTTGAAATTTTCTTGACAAAATGGTCAAAATTCCATAGTATAACACGGAAATTGACTAATTTTGACATGAAAATTTTCAAATTTTCAAATTGACTAGTATTTGACACGTATATTGGGAATGACTGAAAATTGAGGTTTCACCATGTTAAACCCTTCCAATAATAGTCAAATGAAGTGTAAAAATTAATTTTGTAAGGGTTTTGATTGTTGTTGGATGTATGTGCTTTCAATTACAAAAAAATTAACTGAAATTTCTAATTGTTTTCCACCACATATTGTTAGATACAAATTTTGAACCCCTTGATCTATTTTCCGACTCTGTCAATGCAAAGAAGCTTATGTGGTCCACATTTGAAGATAGAAACTACTAAGACCCATGATTCAATGTGTTCATCAAAGGATCTTCAATTTATAATTATGTGAAGTCTATTCGATTGCGTTTAAGAGATTACTTGATCTTCTTCATTATTGTTAAAAAGTTGTTACAAATTAAAATTGACGGGTGAAGCCCCAATAGACAAACTCAATAACTCAAAATAACCAATCTCAACTCAAAACGGCTAGGGCTTCAACATGATACGTAATTCGTCAAGGCCTCCAACGACCAAATCTGACCTACAGAAGGGATTAACAAGAAGCTGACATGTGCATGGAGGGTGACCTAAAGAAAGACACAACACTTGTAGCTCTTAATCAAATGACATAAATTCGTAATATTAATTGCTATTCCTCAATATATAAATACTTTTCTGTTTCTTAGTCTCTTATCCGCTTGATCCCCTTACTATATACTGCACGACTCCTCTCTTACTGCTGTTTTCTTATAAGTACACCTTCGGCTCAAGAAGACATTTAAAAAGTATCCAAATTTACGATTAGATCTTCTAAATCGAACCACTTCTTTTTTTCACCTACTCTTAGGACATGAACAGAAAGAAAAAACAAATTAAATATATAGAAAAAAGACGATCGGAATTAGTGGTGACTGTGATTGAAGTGATATCACCCATGCAAAGACTTGAAGTGTCATTTTTAACTTATTTGGAGGTTTCAGCCTTGTCCCGTTATCCTCCCACACATTGGTTTCCCTTTTTTTCTGAAATAAACCGAAACCCTTAATTAATATAAAATAAAAAATATGAAATAAACATAATATTAATATATATTTATAAAATAAATTTAAAATCTCTAAATCACAAACAGACAATTCTATCCTGCTAGAAAAAAACCCTACTGAGACCTTACATTGTGTTTCCCTTTGGAGGAGTAATTTCTTCTCTGTTCAATGGTCTTTTTGTATTCAATTAATTAAAATTTTCTGGTGGAAAACATAACTGAGCTCTTGGATAGGACAAACGACATGTGGTAATGGGCAACCAAAAACGTATATACACATTTAATATTCGAATATTGTTGGAATCCTATGCTCTGTAATTTATTATTATATTTTATTTTGAATATTAAAGCTTTGTATGGACATTATTTAATGCCACTTCCATCAACCCCAATAATTGGTCACACTATCTAAAATATGGTTTTAATAAATGGACGTGTTGCTTTTGGATAATTAAGTAGCACTTTTCTTTCATCTCATAATAATTAGTTGGGTGGCCATTGAGTTTTTTCTTTTTACTTTTCTTTATAGAACGAATACTTGGTATTTTCTTTTAAAGTGGTAGTTTTTTAAACTATATATTTACATTTCATAAAACCTCTGTTTGCAATTAACATTTTACAACTTTATGAACCATACATGAACAGTCTCCAAAACTTGAAAACCGTCACTACTCGGTCAAAAACAGTTCCATTCAGCTTTAGCGACAAGTATGTTAATGAACATTTTATGAATCGGTCACGTAATTATGATCCTTAAAACTGTATATTTTTGTAATGAAATCTTTTATTTATGGTTGAGTTTTGAGTGGAAATATAAAATTTTTTAGCCCACTTTTCATTTTTTTCATCCCCTCTCCCTTAAACTATCTTTGGTAGTTTATTGTAAGCTGATGTAGAATGTGCTCTATCAAATGGAGTGCGTCTAAAGACGACGCTGACTTGATAAATTTAACTGATGTTTATATGAAAACAGACGATATAACATGTTAATTAAATTGGATAACTAAAAAGATGATAAGATTTATTTTTTGATACAAGTAAAAAAAATTTGTGATTAATCCCAAACATAAAAGACCATTTTAATCAATTAGCTAGCTTTGAAAGAAGTGGTTAGTTTTTGGTAATCTTAAACAAAAGGGTGATCATCGGGATTAGAGTGGTGAATCTGAGGCAAATTGCATTTGTACACGTGTAATTGCCATGAGAGATTCTTCCTTTAATTAAATTGTGGACATTTTTTACATTCATTTTTAAACGTTTTAAAAAATGATAAAATCGGATACCATCCTCTAAAACAAGCGAAAGCTATTGAGCCGTAACATGATTATTATATCTTTTGTTGGTATTATTGGAGACCACATGACATGCATTGGAGAGAGCTGATGGGATAATTGTGAACGCCGACATGACATTCGTTTATTAAAAATGGAATTCGGGTTGAGTTTTTTCAGTTGAAATTTTACTTGTTAAGAATTGTTGTGTCCTAATAACTAATCAAGTTGTTGGGAGAAGATTATAATAGATTTTATATTATTTTGTAACCCTGCTTACGTAGAATTCTCCCAAATGTGACCAAATCTATGTGTCTCTTGCTATTACTTGTTACAGTGAGTCTTTGCATTCAATTGCATGTATATATTTTTTGTAAAAACAAAACAAACAAGGCCTGGGTCATCCTCGGACTTTGTCACAAACTTTGGAACAAAAACACACTATACACAAGAAAAAACAGGTTCGTAAATTTAGATGGTTTCGAGATCGATTGTTTCGGAATAAATAAACATACTAATCTACTTCATATTTTGTTAATTGTTCAGATGACATTACTAATCTACATAGCAATTTCAGTTACGTTGTGATTAACAATTATATTTTACATAACATGTAAAAATCGAATATAAAATTTAACATCTAGTCTGTTAAAACACAAGGAATTTTGTAAAGATTTGATGGAATTAAAAGATGGTGACGTGCATACGATTTGAAGAAGAGAAAAACACTTTTAATTTTGTTACTGTAAGTTTACCCTAACTCACACGCCAAGTTTACCCAATTCAATGCCCCCCCACCACGTACTCCTGTATCGTTTTCAGTGATCTGACGACTCGTCGTTTCACTGACTTCTTATCTTATTTTCATTTTTATATTTTTCTAAAGTTCATCGAATAACGGGTAACTAACGACCTTTGGAAAAAAAAGGAAACCAGCCATGCTGCATGCATATATAGGACTCGGCATATACATACATACATATATATATATATATATATATATATATATATTTCTTTGGGTTGCACTGCGATTTTTGACCTGG